>JAZHEH010000612.1:3600000-4200000 GCA_036589455.1 Ateles fusciceps
GTAACTTACATGTGCTGTATTGACTTTTCGGGCTTCATCCCAAATGTATAATTCTGTTAAATAATGGATTGCTACTGTGACTACCTGACTTTATGATTTGGTATATCTGATAACACCCAGCTTATGATAGACAGCTCAGTTCATTACTTGATATCATATATAGTCAGATTCTCAGTTTATTTTCTTTCTTTTTTTTTTCCAAAAAGAAGAAATGGAAAAGCAGATTCTCACCTTCTACTGGGCACATGCTAGGTATTGCTGTTCAAACAACGAGAAGGCAAGACCTTCGCTCCAGAAGCAGAGGGTCTGTGCTATTAATCTTCTGTTATGGCTGGCTAGACATGCTGCACAATCTTCATATCTACTATAGACATCTCTATCATCAGTGGGTAATCTGAGCCATATAGTTCAGGAAGGAGGGCAGCTTGTATCACAGCCTGAGCTGGCAGCAGAGCCCTCTCTTGTTCTGGGCCCCACATAAAACTTGTAGTCTTCCAATTCAGAGCTGTATTCCTGAGAAAGTATATGAAGCTTTCAAAGCAGAAGTCCCCAACATGCTATGTCTCTGTCTTACTGGTAAAGGGTAAAAGTTCACTAATTTGTCATTTACCTTGGAGGGGATGTCCCAGCACCTTCCAGACTATTGAACTTCTAAAAGCTGTAGGGATCTGAATCTTCCATCATCTGGCTTGTGTGCATCTTATTGAACACCAAGAGTTCTTTCTGCTTTCTGTTTACCAGATACATGCAGCCTAATGTTATCAATATAGAATCAACACAAGGTTCTCTGTAATGTGAGAATAAACAAGATCCCTGAAGACTTCACTGTGGGCCAGGCATGGTGGCTCACGCCTGTAATCACAGCACTTTGGGAGGCTGAGGCAGGTGGATCACCTGAGGTTAGGAGTTTGAGACCATCCTAGCCAACATGGTGAAACCCCGTCTCTCCTATAAATACAAAAATTAGCCAGGCATGGTGGTGCACACCTGTAGTCCCAGCTACTCAGGAGGCTGAGCCAGGAGAATCACTTGAACTCAGGAGGCAGAGGTTGCAGTGAGTCAAGATGGTGCCACTGCACTCCAGCCCGGGCGACAGAGACTCTGTCTCAAAAGAAAAAAAAAAAAAAGACTACACTACACTGTGAGAGAGGAGAGCTAACATAGTTCAGAGGCAATCATGTTAATACATATTGCTATCATTTCCATATAAATATAAACACTTTTGATGTTCCTAATGATTAGAAAAATGTTTGTCAGAACAACAGCCACATATCATGCAGAGGCTGTGTTGATATGTTCCAGGAAAGGTACCATACTTGACACAGTAGACATGATTGGTACTACTACTTGATTAAGTTTATAATATTCCCTTGTCTTCCACCATGGCAGATGCCATACAGGTAAATGCAGAGGATTTGGAATGCAAAAGTCTTTGGAAGTGGTGCTCGTCTCAGAAATTCCACTCAGAATGCAATACTGTTTCTGGTTTGCTATCTTGGCTAGGGTAAGGAAGGTACAATTTTAGGGAATTTTCACTAGCTCCTCCATACCACAGTGAATGTTTTTCCATAGGTCAGGAAGCTAACGAGAAGGTATTAAGAATATTTACCCCAGGTATGCACTAGAGACCAGGGAAACAATCAGAGTAACCCCACTGGAGCAACTGAAAATACTGTGAAATGGACTGGAGCCAAAACTCCATCTATTACCTGGTATCCACAGCCTCCACTCTCTTTGGGGGGGCAATGAGGATATTTTAGATCACTTGATATCAGGTCAACTAAGCCTTGTATACAACAACCTTTGAGAGGATTGAGTATTCCACTTGTTTCACTTTGCTAAGTGGTTTAAAGTCCTTTGGAGAAAGATTGAGTGAATGTTTACCATATATACTCCTGGTGACATAGGTAGCATTTACTTCAGGATTACTGTCACTTTCTTGCAGATGGTTGAATGCCACTACCTGCCTCCTGCCATTATGGAATTCTTTCATCTCTGTTAGTACTAAAGAGCCCAATTCTATGCCATCATATCCTACTGTGAATCCTGGCCTATAGGGTACAGTTTCTGATGATTTTATCAAAGATATTGTTGTCACCCTCAGTGATATCCTTTATTATCTTAGTCAAGAGAGTATTCTCTGGGCCCTTCCTAGGAAAATCATACATTTGTTCTCTTCTCTTCACATTAAATAAGTGCATTCAAATATCCACCTCTCTCTTCTTCAACAATTTGATGAGGCATTTCCACCATTCCTGCCTCATTTAGTGTAGACCATTATGACCAAGTCTCAAGAAGCCATGTCAACAGCCTGTTAAGACCAGCACATGTGTCCTAAAGATGACACACTATATCTTGAGTCATCCTAAAGATGAGATACTATATCTTGAGCCATAAGAGAGTGCTCCTGTGTCAGTAAACTCTCCTCTATGCAGCCTTATATTCTGCTCTCTGGTCCAGCCCACTCAAGACCTATCTTCACTCATACTCTCCAACTTACTGCCAGTACTTCTTAGCCAGTACCTAAAATTCTTTCAGTAAATAAGCTATTTCTTCCCAGTCCAAGGGCTGTATTTTTCCTCTCAGCTAAATCTGAGATTAATCTAAAAGCAGTTGGGGAAGGCAGAGTTAGATCTTGAAGAGACAGGAGTCATTTTATAAGGTATCCATCTCAGACAAACACTTCACATGGTCTCCAGGTAAGAGGAGGTTGCTCTCCTCTAGGGTGGGAGAAACAGCTGCTTTGGCTGGCATGGAGGATTCAGAGGAAATCCGAGACTCAAGCTCTCAAGCACATGCACTCCAATTGTCTCATCTCAGGTCTCAGAGTCCTACTCCTTTGACATGAGAGCCCTGACTTAGCAAAGAAGACTTGTTAAGGTGGCATCTTTTATCTCTTTGCCACTCTGCCATCCTTACAGTTACACTCTGTGTCTGGCTTTTAGCACAGCTTCCCTATGGCTGAAGGGATAATAGCCTTTTTAAACATTGCCAAGGAGGACTTTTGGCTTTCACAGCATGCCCTAAACTGATAATTGGCTGAGCTGGGCCTGCCAGTTTTCTTTTTTCAAAGGTTCCAAGGCAGTCGACAAATGTGAGCCAATTCCACAATCCTTTGCCTCCATCCATTGTAGTGACAGAGTTACCAGATAACCCATTTCTTCTCATCCCAATCCACCACGGGTAAGATTCATAGGAATTAGGGTGCACACCAGGGGTTATCACCATCTTACTTATCCCAGCAATAAGGTAAGTGATCCAGTTCCAGAATCCCATCCTAAGATTTGTCCTTTAGGGTCACACCTCATATACATTCCTCCTAAAGCAGAACCTGGGACAAACACTTGGGTGCAAGCAGTTTATTTGGTAATCCCAGGAAGCAAAAGTGAGAAAGCAGGAAGAATAAGAGAGAAGAAAACCCAATAAGATGCGTATTACTGTGATTGTCATTATGGGCATGTGGGATTTGATTCCAGGACTAGCAGCTCCTTAGAAATGAGCAATGCTTTTAGAATTGTCCACTGGAAGGACTGGAGGCTGGAGAATTTGTCCACTAACCTGGACCAACTGTTTGGGGGGCATTACTCCTCTGTATTAATGGGATTACTCACACACAGCTATCAAGGAAAAGAGTCAAACTCTATAAAATATTTGAAGAGATTTATTATGAACCAAATATAAGTGACCACTGGCCTGTGACACAGACTTCAGGAGGTTCTGAGACCATGTGCCCACCGTGGTTGGGCCACAACTTGGTTTTATACATTTTAGGGAGACAAAACACATCAATCAATACATGTAAGATGTACATTGGTTCAGTCTGGAAAGGCAGGGCAACTGGAAGCAGAGGCTTCCAAGTCGCAGGTGGATTCTAAGATTTTCTGATTGGCAATTAGTTGAAAGAGTTCTTATCCAAAGACCTGGAGTCAGTAGAAAGGAATGTCTGGATTGTGATAAGGGGTTGTGAAAACTGAAGTTTTATCACGCAGATGAAGCCTGCAGGTAGCAGACTTCACAGAGACTAGATCATAAATACTTCTTATCAGACTTAAAGGTCTGATCTATCAGTAATTCCAAAAGGGAGAAGGACATGTATGGCTTCCCCTTCCCATCTTTGCCTAAACTAGTTTTTCAGGTTAGTTTTGGAATGCCCTTGACTGAGAGGAGGTGTCCATTCAGATGGGTGGGGGGGGGCCTTGGAATTTTATTATTGGTTTACATAGGCCTAGGGTGCTCCCATGACCTTGGAAATGATACAAGATCAGAAAGTGGAGAAATGGGGAAGTCATTTGAGGTTGGTTGCGGTCACTAAAAAGTGAGTCTAAAATTGAGTGGAGCTCCCCACTACAGCTGTGGCTGAAATCCAAGGTGGGTCTGGGGATGTATTTCAGAATATCACCATAAGTATCAGCTACAGGCAGTGCTGCTTCCAAATCACCAAAAGGACCTGAGCCTGCCTTTATTTAAAATGCACACTTTTCTTGTTGGATAGAAAGACAAGATGGATAGTAAGCCACATTCAAGATTTCCAGAACTTTTTCATTAGAAATTTTAATGTTAAAAATCTTCCAAGAATGAGCAAAAGATAAACAATGACTAAATCTGTATCTTTATAGTCTGCTGTAATTATAATACAATTTTTAAATGTTTCCTTTTACACATACCTCACAGTGTTTTTCTGTGAAACTTTTATATCTGAACCACAGCATGGCTCCTGTTAAAGAATAAATTGTGCCCATGTGCTCTTGAAGACTGTCCAGACAGCATAATGTTTAGTAAAACTCTTTTGTTTCTGATCAAGTTCTTCACAAAAACAAGCTTGATTTCCAGGGCTTATGAAGAGCTTAGATTCACACAGTTCAATCCCCTACTTTAATAGCTGCTGCAACAGTGCCAAGGGGTCTTTTCAAAAACACTCACTTTTACCTTTTTGGTTGGTAAGATTAATAAATGAGAGGACTGACACCAAAGCAGTTCTCACTCGGACTTGGATTTTGGGCCGATTGCTTAAACAAGAGACATCTCTCTTCCTTTGGAACATGAAGCATAAAGATTTTATTTGTGACTCCATTTCCTCTCTTCCCAAAACAATATTACGTTAGCAGCTTACAAGCAAATTAACTTGGAAAAAACTCGTTTTACAGTATCTACAAATTATTTACTAGGTATCTTTATATACTTATGTTCCAACTGGTATAATTATTTTAAAACACTTTAAACACTGTTTCATAGTTAACATTGAAAACTTTTTTAAAAAGCTGAAGTTTAGAAGAAGTCTTAGCAAAAATCTAATCTAATTGACTCATTTTTACCAGTGAATAAATTGAGGCCCAGAAAAGTTGAATGAGTGCCCCAAGAAATGGGAGAAAGTAAAGAGTTTTATTATATAAACAAAAATATTTAATATATTAGTAATATTCTTATAATAAATATTAATAATTTTAGTCATCTATATAAGACCAAATACAATTTTGGTAATCTTGTTAAAATTTCACATTGATAATCTGCAAAGTGAAGTTGTGAAATGTTTTTTATGTCTCTTAAGTACATTTTAACATTGATCTCTCAATTTTTCACTTGCATTAAAATATGTGACCTGTAGCAATCGAATAAAGTTACTTCTACATTTTCTAAGGGACCTCTTAATCATATTGGTTTATATTTTGGTATACTGTCATTCTAGTTTTAGAAATAAAACCTTAGAAAATTCTGAGAAGGTGAAAGAATAGTTTTTATTCTATTTCATATTTTAAAATATTTCTTTGACAAAATGGTGTATATTCAAGGTGAACAGTGTGATGATTTGGTACGAGTATACATTGTGTACTGATTACTACAGTCAAATTAATTAACACATCCACCATCACCCTTCTTTGTGTGAACGTGTGTGGTAAGGATGCTTAAAATGGCCAGAATAAACACAGAATACTTAGGTAGAACATTTTTAAAAACCTCTATGGCTAAAATCTTTGACAAAATTTCTTGAAGGACACAAACTATCAAAAAACACTCAAGATTAAATAGATAATTTGAACAGCCTATGTCTACCAAAGAAGTTGAACACAGAGTTTAAAACATTCCCATGAAGAAAACTAGAAACACACATGGTTTCAAGAGCGAATCCTACCAAACTAGAAAGAGAATCTATAATTTTTTAAAAAATAAAACATTATGTGCAGGTGGGGTTTATCCCAGGAATGCAAGAATGGATTGACACTTGGAAATCAATCAATGTAATTTGTTATATTAACAAACTAACAAAAAAGAAAGACCATATAGCAGTCTCAATAGGCACAGAAATACATCTGATAAAAATCCAACATCCACTGCTGATTTTTTTTTTAATTCTCAACAAACTGAAAACAGAAATGAGCTTCCGCAGCCTGATAAAGCGTGTCTACAAAAATCCTGGAGTTAACAGCATACTTAATGGTGAAAGGCCAAATACTTTTCCCCTAAGATCAGGAACAAGACAACAATGTCTGCTCTTACTACTTCTATTCGACACTGTATTGGAGACTCTAGCCAGTAAAATAAGCAAGAAAAAAAATAAACAGCATACGGATAGTGAAGAAGAAATAAAACTATCTTTACTTATGGATGACATTGTCATCTATGTCTAAAACCTATCACAATCTATTAAAAAGCTGCTAGAACTAATAGGTAACTTTAGCTATATTTTTATATATTGATCTTGACCAGAAATGTGATCCATAAAAACCAAGTTGATAAATAGGAACACAAAAATTAAAAACTTCTATTTGGAACACAAAAATTAAAAAATTCTATTGCCACCATTTTAAAAATGGGCAAAGGGCCTAGTGTGATGGCTTACACCTATAATCCCAGCACTTTGGGAGGCCAATGTGGGTGGATCACTTGAGACCAGGAGTTTGAGACCAGCTTGGGCCACATAGTGGAACCCCATCTCTACAAAAACTACAAAAATTAGCTGGGCATGGTGGCATGAGCCTGTGGTCCTAGCTACCCAGCAGGCTAAGGTGGGAAGATCACTTGAGCCCAGGAGGTTTGGGCTGCAGTGAGCCAAGCTTGTGCCACTGCACTCTGGCCTGGGTGACAGGGCAAGACTCTGTCTCAAAAAAAAAAAAAAAAAAAAAGGCAAAAGATTTACCAAAGAAGATATATAGATTACAAATAAACATATGAAAAGATGCTCAACATCACTAGTCATTAGGAAAATGCAGATTAAAACTATAATTAGATGTTAATGTACACCTATTGGAACGGCTAAAATTTCAAAGACTGAACATACCAACTCTTGGCAAGAATGTGGAGGAT
This sequence comes from Ateles fusciceps, assembly GCA_036589455.1. Taxonomy (NCBI): domain Eukaryota; kingdom Metazoa; phylum Chordata; class Mammalia; order Primates; family Atelidae; genus Ateles; species Ateles fusciceps. The sequence continues at coordinate 3,607,300 of JAZHEH010000612.1, forward strand.
TTGAGATAAAGTTTATACATACACAAACTTTAGATATATATTTATTATATATTTATATATCAAAGAAGATTTTACATAAATGTAATAGAAGTTCATGAAGAAGAAAAAGAAAGCCATACAATGTAAAAAAAAAAATGTTAAAAAGTACAATTCAAGAAAACTTTTCTAAAATAAAAAAGACTACGTATTGAGAAGGCATAGTATGTATCTGGGAAACCCAGATAGACCCAGAACAGCTAACATCAAGACATACTTTACTAAACCTATTGGACAATAAGAAAACAAAATCTTTTAGGCATCCAGGCAAAAAGAGCAAGTCATTTCTAATTGAAATAACATTAGCTCATCATCATACTTTTTGATAGTAACAGTTTATGCTGAAAGATAATGGAGTAACATATTTAAGACACCCAAAGAAAGAAAATATGAGCTACATATTTCATATCCAACAAAATTGAACTTCAAGTATAAACATACAAACTGTTAATACTTCAATTCAACAAAAATACAAACAAATAAACAACCCAATTTAAACATGGGCACTTGGATAGTCATTTCTAAAAAAAAAAAATACACACACACACACACACACACACACACACACACACACAATGGCCAAGAACCACATGAAAAGATGCTGCGTGTCATTAACCGTTATGAAAATGCAAATCAAAACTACAGTGAGATACCACAACCCACCCATTAGGATGGCTATTATCAAAATAAAACAAAAGACAACAAGAGTTGGCAAGGATGTAGATAAATTAGAACCTCTATGCATTGTAGGTGGGAATGTAAAATTGTGCAGCCACTGCGGAAAGCAGTAGAGCAGTGCCTCAGAAAAATAAAAGTAGAATTACTATATGATCTAGCAATTTCTTTTCTGGGCATATACCCAAAAGGAGTGAAAGCAAAGGACTAAACAAATATTTGTCTAGCCATGTTCATAGCAGCAATATTCACAATAGCCCAAAGTCGGAACCATCCGAAATGCCCACTGATGGATGAATGGATAAACAAACTCTGGTGTATACATACTGGAACATTGTTCAGTCTTCAAAAGGAAGGCTTTCTGGTATATGCTACAACATGAATGAACCCTGAGACATTATGAAAAATGAAGTCAGCTAGACTCAAAAGGACAATTTTTTTCTTTTTTCTCAGAGTCCTGCTCTGTTGCCTAGGCTAAAGTGCAGTGGCACAATCTCAGCTTACTGCAACCTCTACCTCCCGGGTTCAAGTGATTCTCATGCCTCAGCCTCCCGAGTAGGTGGGATCACAGGTGTGCACCACCAAACCTGGCTAATTTTTTGTATTTTTAGTAGAGATGGGGATTCACCATGTTGGTTAGGCTGGTCACGAACGCTTGACCTCAGTGGTCCACCCACCTCAGCCTCCCAGAGTGCAGGGATTACAGGTGTGAGCCACCACGCCCAGTCAAGGACAAATGTTTTATTACTCCACTTGTCTGAGGCACCTAGAGTACTCAAATTCATGCAACCAGACAATAGAATGGTGGTTGCCAGGGACTGAGGCAAGAGAGGTGTAGGGCATTAGTGTTTAATGGGTACAGCATTTCAGTTAAAGAAGATGGAAAAGTTCTAGAGAGGGAATTGGAAAAGTTCTAGTGATGGTTGCACAACAATGCGAATGCACATAATGCCACTGAACACATACTAATAATGATTAATGATCTAGGTAGGGTGGTGTGCACCTGTAATCCGAGCTACTTGGGAGGCTGAAACAGGAGGACCGCTTGAGCTCAGGAGTTTGAGACTAGCCTGGGCAACGTAGTGGATCTCATCTAAAAAAAACAAAAACAAAAAAACGAAGAGATTAAGATGTTAACTTTTATTTTATGTATATTTTGCCACAATAAAAACTTATAAGAGCATACAGGAACCTAATTACAGAGTATTCTTTCCATAATATTTTTCTTAGGAATTCAATAGAGAATGAGCTGCAGGCCACCAAATTAACTGGAGAAACATGACACAAAGAGCTGTTGCCCTGACCAGGTATGGCGGCTCACGCCTATAATCCCAGTACTTTATGAGGCCAAAACATGGTATCACCTGTGCCCTGCCGGAAGTTCAAGACCAGCCTGGACAGCATGGCGAGACTGTGTCTCCATATAAACTTTTTACAAGTTTAAAAAAGAAAAAAAACTGTTGTCCTTTGTACTTAAAGACCAAAAAATCATGATCAATTTAATATCAATGAGCATTCTTAGGTTATGGCTTTTGACTTTTTATCCTTTCTCATAAGAGGATTCAAGTCTCCTGGGAAAAACAGTTGATTCTAAGCCCAGGGTAGAAAATATACACTATGAGGACGGACAAGATGTTCCCATTATCAGCAAGCGAGAAAGCTATTAGAAGCCAGGCTTGGCAGGGTGTGGTGGCTCATGCATGTAATCCTAGCACTTTGGGAGGCCGAGGAGGACGGATTAGTTAAGGTCAGGAGTTCGAGACCAGTCAGGCCAACATGGTGAAACCCTATCTCCACTAAAAATATAAAAATTGGCCAGGCACAGTGGTTCACGCCTGTAATCCCAGCACTTTGGGGGACCGACGTGGGTGGATCACCTAACGTCGGGAGTTTGAGACCAGCCTGACCAACATGGAGAAACCCCATCTCTACTAAAAATACAAAATTAGCTGGGCGAGGTGGCTCATGCCCGTAATCCCAGCTACTCGGGAGGCTGAGGCAGGTGAACTGCTTGAACTCGGGCAACTGAGGTTGTGGTGAGCCGAGATCGCACCATTGCACTCCAGCCTAGGCAACAAGAGTGAAACTCCATCTCAAAAAAATACAAACGTTAGCCAGGTGCGGTGGTGCATGCCTGTAATCCCAGCTACTTGGGAGACTGAAGCAAGAGAGTGCTTGGGAGACTACTTGGGAGGCTGAAGATGAGAATCCTTTGAACTCGGGAGGCGGAAGTTGCAGTGAGCCGAGATTGCACCACTGCACTCCAGCCTGGGCAACAGAGGAGAGACCCTGTCTCAAAAAAAAAAGTTTTTTTTAAAAGCCAACCTATCCAAGAACTGTTTTGCATAGGTTTCCACTGGCCAAATAAGATAATTTGAGGATCAATAAAGATAATAACTGCAATGACTTGAAACATTTTCAGTATGTTTAAATTCATTAGGTCACAAAGGTACAAAAAGTTAAAAATAAAAATGTACTATTCTTCCTTAAAGGATGGAAGTGAACAAACTCATTACTTTGAAACAAACAAAAAAAAAAGTATCTTTATCTTATATTTTCTATACAAACTATTTTTTAGGGTAATCAAATAGTCAATGAGTGAAAATTTGTCTTTTTAGAAACATTCCAGCTTAGAAAAAAATAAAATAAAATATCACCATTTTGTAACCTCTAATAAATGAGTAAATTTTTGCATTATTCAGATAGAGAAAACAATTTATGAAATAATCCCAATTTAGTAAGCTCCTCTCATAAAGTTTATTTTTTTTAACAGTATGAGCATCTAATTCTTAACTTCAAATGATAAGACCCCCAAGGTTGAGTTTTGAAAAATGACTTTGTGTAAATATAATGCTATTCACACGCCCTGGTATTATGCTTCAGTTTTATAAAGTATTTTGTTTGTGGCTTATGGTCACCTTGCAATAAACACACATTCATCAAATATCTTTTATGTGGAAGGCGGTATTCCAGGTGTTATGGGACCTTACTCCTGCCCTGATGAACTTGCAGTATTGAAGAGATTCATTTATTCACTATAGTATATGCCAAAAAATTATACTAAGCATTGGAGATACTGAGATAAACAAAATATAGTTACCTTGAGGAGTTACAGTCTTGTAGGGGGGACAGATGAGTAAACAAGGTTGCAGTAGAGTGTAACAACCCATATTATGTGTTGTTAGATATTGCTCTAAGTGCTCAGGGTGAAGATTTATTTGTTTACATCACAAATGACTGCTGAGTGCTTACTATGTGCCAGGCACTGTTCTAGGTGTCAAGGATATTGCAGTGAACATAACATGTAAAATGTCTCCACCTTCATGTATCTTATATTCTTTTTTAGGGATAGAGACACACCTAGTATGCCAGATGGCAGTAAGTGCTTGAAGAAAAGCTAAGCCAGGGCAGAGGACAGACAGTGTAGCAGGCAAGGAGGGACTCACAATCTAGTGATGGGAAAGCCGTGAACAGATACTTTTTAAAAATCAAAGTCAATACTTGACAAATAATATATATGGAATATTTTCTACCTATACCAGGAGGGCACCCAGTTTCAGGTTGGAAAAGGGGGAATGTCAGGGAAACTTCAGATGTGGAAGTGTCTGACCTGATTCTTAAAGAATGCCATGAACAGGTATTAGTAGGAGGGAGGAATAATTAGCAGAAGGAGTGGCATGTGGAAATACTGGGATCTGTGAGACAGCACGGGGCATCCAGGAACTGAGTAATTCAGTATGTGGTAAGAGACGAAGCTGGCAGGTTAGGGCACTATGAGCCATGGTGGTGAACCTAAGTTTTATCTGGAAGCCTATGGAGAATTACTTTTTTTTAAAATTGTGTGGAAACAATAATAATTGGATTATATTAGGTTGGTGGTACGAAAGTAATTGTGGTTTTTGCCTTAAAAAATGGCCAAAAAAAAAAATCACAATTACTTTTGCACTAACCTAATATTTCAGAAAGGTCAGTTTTTGCTGTATGGGACTATTTGAAAGAAACCAAGGTCAGAAGCGGGGAGATAAGACTAACAAGTCCAAAACAAATGATAAGGTCTGAATTAAGCAACTGGCTGTAGAGGTAGAAAGGCGACCCATTTGAGAAATGCTTACAAGCAAATTAACAAGATTTGGTGGCCAATGGTATGTGGGGTTTGAAGGAGAAAGAAATCAAGGATAATGCCAAGACTTAAAGCTATGGTGAATAGGTCCTATTCACTAGATTGAAGAGCTCAGAGGTGAACAAATTTAAGGGAAAGAATAATTCCATTTGATTTACTTTGGAACACTTGTGGATATATCCCAGTGAAGCTGTCCAGGAAATAAAGCAATTCTGGAACTTAGGGGAAAAATGCTAAACCTGGGATATGTATTTGGAAGTGTCAGCCTAAAATGGACAGATAAAACCATGGACATGAATGAAATCATGAAAGAAAACGTAAGACATAAAGTGGAAAGAAGAGAAAGGATCGATTCTCGCAGGACCCATCACCTGCTGACTAAAGAGCCTTTGGGTCCTGAATAACCAGCACAGATACTGGTAGTGAGCCATGAGCCTTGGGTAAGACTGTAAGACTAATGGCTTCAGGTGAGACTCAGCACATTCCCATCTGTTGTGGTTATGGAGATAGACTCCTTCTGCTTGAGAAAAGTGGAGGAAAATAAAGGGGACTTGTTTTGCACCTTAAGTATCAGCTCAGCCATATTGGCGTAGAGCACCAAACAGGCTTTTGAGGTCCCCACTTCCAAGACTTGGCTCTTGGATGGCATTTCTGAACCTGCTATGGGCCAGAGGAAGCTCACTGTTCTGAAGGGTGAGTTCCAGGCCAGGCTGCATTTACAAGCTGACTGAAGAAACTTTGAGTCTTAAGGGAACATCAGTGGTAGCCTGGCAGTACACCTGTGGGCCTGTGATGGTGGTGGTCATGGAGTGAGGCTCCTCTGCCTGTAGAAATGGGAGGGGAAAAATGGGAAGGACTGTGTCTTGTTGTTTGAGTGCCAGTTCGGCTGCAGTACAATAGAATACCAGATACACTTCTAAGGTTTTTGACTCCAGTCCCTGACTCTCAGACAGTACCTCTGGACCTGCCCAGGGACTGAAGGAGCTTGCTACACTGAAAGGGAAGGTCATAAACCTGATTGGTTTCACCACCTGCTGATTGTAGAGCCCCAGGGCCTTGAGCGAACATAGGTGACAGCTAGGTAGTAGTTACAGCAGACCTTGGGCAAGTCTCAGTGATGTGCTGGCTTCAGGCCTGACCAAGCACAATGCCAGTGGTGGTGCCCACAGGCGTTCTTTTGTCACCCTACACCCAGCTCCAGGAACCTTAGAACAGAGAGAAGAGAGAGAGAGAGAGAGAAGAGAGAGAGAGAGAGACTCTGTGTGGGAGAGAATAGAAGAGAGCAAAAATATCTGGTAATCCAGATAATTCTTCTAGATCTTATCCAAGACAACCAATGGTCCCTTCATGAGTCTGCAAGAACCACAGCATTACTGGGCTAGGGATGTCCCCCTAATGCAGATAAGGCTTAGATAACAATCCCCAAGTCCTTTCAACTACCTGGAAATAGCTGTACCCAAGAAGAATGGGTACAATAAGCCCAGACTGTGAAGACTCTAATAAATACCTAACTCTTCAATGCCCAGACACAGACAAACATCCGCAAGCATCAAGGCTATCCAGGAAAACATGACCTGACCAAATGAACTAAGCAAGCCACCAGGAATCAGTCCTAGGGAAACAGAGATATGTGACCTTTCAGACAGATAATTCAAAATAGCTGTTTTGAGGAACCTCAAATCCAAGATAACACAGAGAAGGAATTCAGAATTCTATCACATATATTTAATAAAGAGACTGAAATAATTAAAAAGAATCAAGCAGAAATTCTGCAGTTGAAAGACGCAATTGACGTACTGAAGAATGCATCAGAGCCTTTTAACAGCAGAACTGATGAAACAGAAGAATTAGTGAGCTTCAAGACAGGCTATTTGAAAATATGCAGTCAGAGAAGAAAAAAGGAAAAAGAATGAAGCATGCCTACAAGATCTAGAAGGTAGCCTCAGAAGGGCAAATCTAAGAGTTATTAGCTCTAGAAAGGAGGTAGAAAAAAGATAGGGGTAGAAAGTTTATTCAAAGAGATAATCTCAGAGAAGTTCCCAAACCTTGAGAAAGATATTAATATCCAAGTATGAGAAGGTTATAGAATACCGTTAAGTCAAGTTTAGCCTAAAGCTGCCTCTTTACAGTTTTTAAGTTGGGCCTAAAGGTTTTTCTGTACATCGTGAACTATAAGTGGAGGTGTAACCAGACTGTAGCCACACTTGTGCCAATCACTGATTTTTGGCCAATCAAATGTAACCAGCTGTTTGAACTGTGTTCAAATAAGGCAGACGCCAGCTGTAACCAATCTAGCTGTTTCTGTCCTCACTTACACTTTCTGTATCACCCTCCTTTCTCATCCACCATGTGGCTGTTCTGGAATCTCCAAGCCAACTCTGGCTGGGAAAGCTGCCTGATTCGTGAATCGTTTATTGCTCAGTTAAGCTCCTTTAAATTTAATTTGGCTGAAATATTTCTCTAATCAACACCAAGCAGATTTAAACCAAATAAGACTACCTTAAGGCATTTAATAATCAAACTCCCAAAGGTGAAGGATAAGGAAAACATCCTAAAAGCAGCAAGAGAAAAAGAAACAACATACAATGATATCAGCTTAAAATGATGGGATATAAGATAGTATTTGCAAGCCTCATGGTAATCTCAAATCAAAAAACATGCAACAGATACACAAAAAGTAAAAAGCAAGAAATTAAATAATACCACCAGAGAAAATCTCTTTACTAAAAGGAAGACAGGAAAAAAGACAAGACCACAGAACAACTGGAAAACAAATCGCAAAATGGCAGGAGTAAGTCTCTACTTATCAATAATAACATTGAATGTAAATGGGCTAACTCTCCAATCAAAAGACACAGAGTGTCAGAATGGATGGAAAAAATTAAACCCAATGATCTGTTGCCTATAGAAAACACACTTCACCTGTAAAGACATGTAGAGACTGAAAATTAAGTGATGAAAAAAGATATTCCATGCCGATGCACACCAAATAAGAGCCAGAGTCACTACACTTATATCAGACAAAATGGATTTCAAGACAAAAACTATAAAAAGAGACAAAAAATGTCACCGTATAATGGTAAGGGGGTCAATTCAGCAAGAGGATATAACAATTTTAAATATATATGCACCCAATACTGGACCACCCAGCTATATAAAGCAAATATTACTAGAGCTAAAAAGAGAGACAGACCCCAATACAATAATAGCTGAAGATTTCAACATCCCACTTTTAGCACTGGACAGATCTTTCACACAGAAAATCAACAAACGTCAGACTTCATCTGCACCATAAACCAAATGGATCTAATAGACATTTACAGAACATTTTATCCAACTGCTGCAGAATATACATTCTTTTCTTTAGTACATGAATCATTCTTGATGGACTATATGTTACAGACCACAAAACAAGTCTTAAAACATTCAAAAATTGAAATAATGTCAAGCATCTTCTCTGACCACAATGGAATAAAACTAGAAATCAACATCAAGAGGAATTTTGGAAACTAAGATTTAGAGCCAACCTCAGTGTCCATTAACAGATAAATGGATAAAGAAAATGGGATACTTACACTCCCGTTAAAAAAAAAAATGAGATCCTGTCATTTGCAACAACACGGGTGGAACTGGAGGTACTGTGTTAGGTGAAATGAGCCAAGCACATAAAGACAGACTTTGCATGTTCTCACTTATTTGTAGAAGCTAAAAATTATGATACTTGAACTCATGGATGCAGAGAGTAGAATTGATTACCAAAGGATGGGAAGGGTAATAAGGGTCAGGAGGTGGGGAGTGGGGATGGTTAATGGGTACCAAAAAGTAGTTAGAAAGAATAAGACCTAGTATTTGATAGGACCACAGGGTGAGTCTGAAATAATTTAATTGTACATTTTAAATTAGTTAAAAGTTTACCTGGATTGTTTATAACACAGAGGACAAATGCTTGAAGTGATGGATACCCCATTCACCTTGATGTGATTATTATGTATTGCATCCCTGTATCAAAATATCTCATGTAATCCATAAATGTATACACCTACTTTGTACCCACAAAAATTAAAAATAAAAAAGAGGGAGAAAAAAATGCAAAGATTAAGCTAAAAGAATCCACTGTATTTTGGTAGGAAATTGGTCACTGGTAACCTTGATGAGAAAAACTGGGGGGGGGGAATGATGAAGATGGAAGCCACATGGTAGTGTGTTGTGGTATAAATGGGGTATGAAAAAAATTGAGAAATCTTTTCAGAGGCTTGGTGTGAAGGGAAAAAGATAAAACAACCATAAGTCAAGTGGGGTAGAAGGATCATGTTAGGCTTTCTGGCCATTAAACCTTTTGTAGTTCAAAAGCTGGTAGAGGTCTGAACAGGAAAAGAAGAGAATTGAGGGAGAAAGTATGTTCTGAATGGGGAAGAAGGCAGAATCCAAAGCTTAAGTGGAGGAAAGATATAAACATGGCAATAGTTGCATAAAAATTTAAATGTTAACTATAGAAACAAGCATTCATTGCAAACAAGAATTCAAGTATTCATTGAAACAAGTATTTATTTCATCTGGTCAAAGGGCGCAGTGTTCAGGAAAAGACTAAATCATTTGGATGGGTCTGGGAATGTTTTTTGGAGGATGACTCTTTAAGTGTGTTAGGTGGAGAAGGTGAAGAAACACAGGAAGAGCATTCTAAGTGAAAGGACAACAGAGGTAGTGCTTTATGATGAGAAAAAGCCCCTTGATCTTTTAAGCCATGCTTCAGATTTATCAAATGTGGAAAATTTCAGCCATTGCTTCTTTAAAAGAAATTTTCTGTTCCCATCTTCCTCTCCTCACCTTTTGGGACTTCAATTACACTTGTTACGCTGCTTAATGTTGCTCATAGATCACTCACTGATGTTCTATTAATTTTTTCCCCCAACCGTTTTATTGTTTGGTTGGTTTTTTCTTTGTTTTAAAAGTAGGATCTTGTTGTGTTACCCAGGCTGGAGTACAGTGGCATGATTGTAGCTCACCAGAGCCTCAGCTCCAGGGCTTAAGCAATCCTTCCACATCAGCCTCCCAAGTAGCTGGAACTACAGGTATACACCACCATGCCCAGTCAACATTTTTATTTTTTGTAGAGACAGGGTCTGGCGATGTTGCACAGGCTTTTCCCCAGTGTTTTAGGCTCTGTGTTTCATTTTAGATAGGTGTTTGTTTGTTTGTTTGTTTGTTTGTTTGAGACAGTCTCACTCTGTCACTCAGGCTAGAGTGCAGTGGTGTGATCTTGGCTCATGTTGCCTCTGTCTCCTGAGTTCAAGCAATTCTCCTGCCTCAGCCTCCCAAGTAGCTGGGTTTACAGGCATGCGCCACCACGCCTGGCTAATTTTTTCACCATGTTGGTCAGGCTGGTCTGGAACTCCCAACCTCAGATGATCCACTTGCCTCAACCTCCCAAAGTGCTGGGATTACAGGCATGAGTCACCACACCCAGCCTTCATTTTAGGTGGTTTCTATTGTGAATTTCAAGTCCATTGCTCTTTTCTTCTTGAAATGTGTAATCTGCTCTTAATTTCAGCAACATTCAGTGCACTTTTCAACTCTAGAGGTTTGACTTCAGTCTTTTTCATAGCTTCAATTTCTCTTCTTGTCATGCTTATGCTTTCCTCATACACTTTAAACATATGGGATAAATTTATAATAGCTGTTTTAATGTCATTGTCTACTAATTCCATCATCTATTTCACTGAGTCTGCTCCTATTGATCTTCTTCTCATCATGGATCTTATGTTCCTGCTTCCATGCATGTCTGGTAATTTTTAATTTAATGTCAGACATTGTAAACTTATTTTTTGAGGGATGCTGGATGTGTTTGTAACCCTTTCAATATTTTTTATCTTTGCACAAGAATGCAGTTAAATTACTTGCAAACAGGCTGGACGTGGTGGCTCACACTTGTAACCTCAGCACTTTGATAGGCCAAGGCGGGTGGATCACTTGAAGTCAGGAGTTTGAGATCAACCTGGCCAACATGACGAAACCGTGTCTCTACTAAAAATACAAAAATTAGCCACTGGGAATGATGGCACATGCCTGTAATCCCAGCTACTCAGAAGGCTGAGGCATGAGAATCAATTGAACCTGGGAGGCAGAGGTTGCAGTAAGCTGAGATCACACCACTGCATTCCAACCTGGGCAACAGAGTGGGACTCCGTCTCAAAAATAAAAAAATTACTTACAAACAGTGTTATGTTTTCAAGGCTTGCTCTTAAGCTTTGTTTGGTAGGTACAGAACAGCCTTCAGTCTAGGGATAATTTGACACTACTATTGAGGCAATTACCCTTTAGAAGGTGATACTCAAGTTTCTTTTGTGATAAGAAGTCTTTCTACCGTAGCTCATGGGAACATAAAGTATTCCCAGCCCTGTGCTCTAAGGATTGCTCCACCTGCTCCTTTCCAGTGGTTTCCTCTCCAGCTTGGTAGTTTCCTCAAATTCATGCACTAATTATTATTCAGCTAAAGACTCAAAGAGACCGTTTGCAGATATCTGGAGTTTTTCTCTCTCTCTCTCTCTCTCTCTCTCTCTCTCTGTCAGTGTAGCTTCCTTCTATCCTGTACTTTGCCCCTCCATGAATTCTAGCTACCTTGGCCTCTCCAAACTCTGAGTTCTGTCTCTTTACCTCAGGGGAGATCACCAAACTAGGCTAGGTTCCCATCCCTGTGCAGTGACCTGGAAAATCTTTTTTTTTTTTTTTTTTTTTTTTTTTTGAGATGAAGTCTTGCTCTGTCACCCAGGTTGGAGTGCAGTGGCGCGATTTTGGCTCCCTGCAACCTCCACCTCCCAGGTTCAAGCAATTCTCCTGCCTCAGCCTCCCAAATAGCTGGGATTACAGGCACACGCCACCATGCCTGGCTAATTTTTGTATTTTCAGTAGAGGTGGGATTTCACCATGTCGGTAAGACTGGTCTCAAACTCCTGAGCTTGCAATCTGCCTGCCTCAGCCTCCCAAAGTGCTAGGACTACAGGCGTGAGCCACCATGCCCGGCTGACCTGGAAATTCTTTAGCCATTAATCTGGGCCATTCTTCAGGTTCATTCTGGCTTTTTTTTTTTTTCCTTTTGGGGAAATGCCTGTTTTCTAATGTCTGAAAGTCATTGTCTCATAGATTTTGACCATTTTTTTAATTTTTAAAGAAGGGAGGGTAAATTTTGTCCTGATTACTCTATTATGGCCATAAGTGAAATTTCAATGCTTTAACTTCAGTTAGAGTCTTAAATTTAGTTGGAATGTAAGCTCCTTGAAATTAAGCTAGCACCTAGAATAGAACTTGGCACATAGTAGACATTCATTAAATATTTTTTGAATGAGTGAGGTCTGTTTCCTTCAACATTGTCCACCATGAACTTTTTTCTTTTAATTCTAACCATTTCTCTGATATACCAAGAACATTATCAGTTTCAGTTCACTCTCCTGAAATACTGACTCTCCTGTATCCATCTTGGTGTGGTTAACATACTTCCATAGAATTTCTTTTTTTTTTTTTTTTTTTTTTTCAGAGACGGTCTCATTATACTGCCCAGGCTGGTCTCGAACTCCTTGGCTCAAGTGATCCTCCCCTTACATACACTGTGGTTTCCTCTGTTTGACTTAATCTGCTGATATCTTTGTGAACAGCATCTCTAAACAGTTACGTACCCATCAAACAGTAGTCTAATCTAGCGGCCTAAATTTTCCTCTGAGAAAATGATTCGTATGTCTCACCTGCCAAAATACTTTAGCCTAGCCCTGGTCTCATATTATAATTTATGCTCTGAACACTAGAAAATGCTAGGGAATGGCTAGTATTGGCATATTGACGCTGTCTCTTCCGTGCTACCAGGCTACCTGCTTAAAAAAAATGTCTTGAATAAAATCATCTCCTAAATCAGAAGAATAAAGTAAATTCAGTTCAACGTTAATAATTGTGTTAGCACATAGTGGGCATTTAGGCACCTCCGTCCTCACTACAGACTACACCTGGTTTTCTTTTATCCCTACTGACATGTTTGTCTGTTTGACATGGAAATCTATATATCATTCCATCATTAAGAGAAAAAAATAACGCCTTATTTGGATTAAAAGAATCAGATGTGAATTAAATGAAAACACTTTTTAAGTGAAAACAATTTCACTTGAATATAATCTCTTCAACTTAAAATGGAATCTAGTGAGAGTACACCTGACAACCACAACATAAATGACTTATCACTGCTGCTTTCAAAGGGAGAATTTTCTGACATATTGCTTTTGCTCTACATTTATTTTTTTACTTTAGAATAATAAATCTAGATCCCTAAATCCTAGAAGGAATTGGCTTCACTTAGCAACTTGAATCATACTCCCTAGACTCCAAGGGCTTATCGCTAGCAAGACAGATCAGAACTGGAAGTATGATTTATTTAGAGTGGTTTTTGGATGTTTCTTTTCAGTTTTCAGTGGAGAAGAGCAATAAGTCTGCTTATTTGGGCTTACTGTTGAGTCAAAGTTAAAACACACCGTCTTTTTAAAAAATTTTTCTGAAACATAGCATGCTAATTTCTGAAAGTTTTCTTCTAAATGACATGCTCAAGTCACAATTTAGTTTTTATTATACATTGGCCTCGTAGTACCCATATATTTCTGGAAGCGATCCCACCTTAAACAGTTGAAACTGAATGGAAAACAAAGGGATCTCTTAGAGTTTCTTTCCTTTAAGTAAAAGAATGTAATTATTCTTCAACTTTATGAACTATACTACCCAAACAGGCTAGTAAAGCAATGATAGTAGTAGCAAAACAAAACTCTGTAAATTTAATTTATTAGCAGAAACTTAGTTTGATTTTCCAGATGAAAAAGTGCTGAAATATTTTGAGCACAAAACTTCCAAGGTGCAGGTGGATGTCATCCATCACATGGGGATCTAAGGGCCAAGTTTAATTTATTTTTCCCCTCCTTTTATTTGTACTAGTAATTTAAGGGCAGAGCTTTTCAATGTTGACTGTAATTATAAGGCCAAGAGATTTTAGTTGACAAGGTTACAACATTCAGTGCAGAGGAAAACCGGGGACAAATCAAAGTCAAAATAAGTTTCTCCTTCTGGAGCTATTACACGAGTGGGAACAGCTTGTTCATAAATTGCAGAGATGAAGTCATTTTTGTTGTGCTGATATTAAAGGCTTGACCTGAGAATCTTTCAGTCCCATCTCGCTCTGCAATATAACCCTGGTAACAGGTATTTAGGAACTGCCTGTTCTTCCAAAAGGTTCACTGTCTACAAAGTACTATCAGACTGTCCATATACATAAACTGCTCCCAACTCCTTTAAGGCACTGCAGACCTTCTGTGTGGTAGGCAAGCCTCAGGTTGTAACTCTCCTTTGAGTTGAGATAGTCATTATTTAACTTTTGAATTTTTTTTTTTTTTTTTTTGCTTGCTTACAGTTCAGAAAGTGAATAATGCTTTGCTTTTTTAAAGAGACCAATTCTATTTAAAAACAAACTTGTCTCCTAAATGCCAAGAGCCTTGCAAAATGTAGTAAAATACTTTACAGGATGTCTCAGATCCTTGCTTAAGTTTATTTTCATTGTATAAGTGAGTTCCATTTGGTGGAAACTCCTTGAGCCTATTTCACATTCTGTTCAATGCTAACACACACCGAATTTGTAGAATCATGGGAGATTGTTGGTACGAAGCAGGAAGGATTGCGAAATTAAGACAAATTAAGCTAAATGTCTGTGTTATGATCAAACATTACGATTTCCACTAGCCCACAAGAAAATAATAATAATTGGAAGCCCTGTAGCTGAATCCAGGAATGCCTTCTCTGAACAGTTGCTTGCTGTTTACCAATGTGAAAGCAAAATGATCCTTCAAGTACTGCTTCTTGAGAATTTGCTATTGTTATGTGATGTTCTAATAGAGATATTGGCTCCAAGCTCTTTGCAAGGGAGGAGTATTTTGCAATAACTTACTCTTTAAAAAGGTCTCTATGTGAACATGTCAGACCACAACTTGCCTGACATGAAAGTTATTATTATGAGACCTTTTCCCCTCCTTGACTTTTTTGCTTTTTAATGTCCCCAAATAATAAACCATTTCAAATTTTTTTGTTTAAATAATTTTTATAATATGCAAACTGTACTGAACACCATGGCTATTAAAACAAGCCTGCAGTTGCACTAATCTCCATAGAAACATTAAAATGCAGATAATGAATCCTAGAAAATAGATAAGAATGCATTAAGCTGTTTATTACAGTTTGAATTTCTTCCTAGTACACATGTTGGCAATTTCCCTACGAGGAAAAAAGTTCAGAAACATCAGAGGAGATAGAACAATTGTATGATTCCAATATGAACTTTCCATAGAAGTTCTGTCCAATAGCATAATAGGCCATATAAGTTATTTAATTTTTTTCTAGAAGCCATACTTTTCAAAGTAAAAAGAAACATTTACTTCATTTTAACAAAATATTTAACCCGATATATCTAAAATATTATTCAACATGTAGAATGTTTTTATTATTCAAAAAGCAGTAATGAAACATTTTATTTTTTTTCTCATATGAAGTCTTTGAAATATGGTAGACTATGTTTGACACTCACAGCAAATCTGAATTCAGACTAGTCATATTTCAGATGCTCAGTAGCTGCATGTGGCTAGTGGCTACCATGTTGGACAGAGCAATTCTATAAGATAGAACTGCTCAATATATTTATTGCATTTAAAAAAGAACTAGAGTTTCTTTGATATACAGCCCTTGCTGTTTTCCCCTTGGTCTTGCTTAGAAACTATATTATCCCCACCCACTGACTCCCAAGGACCTGATATGTTCCTGTCCAGAATGATTATGTCTTAGGGTGCTACGCATGGTACAAGATGGCATTTTGCTTCCCTTTGTCTTCTATATTAAAATTGTGCCCCAATCCAAAAGTGAATCTTGGTTGCTGGCTGTAGTATTAATCTTCTAGAATCTTTCCCACTTTCAAGGCCTCTGTTCCAGCAACCTACTGCTGAAGCTGATTTGAACCTAAGAGGAGGCTCATCCAATTCTGATGGGCCAAAACTGTTGTCAACATGAACAGCCTATCAATGAACACACATTCAATGCCATTATAGGCTGGTCAGTAACTTCGTTCATAACCTCATTTGCTTTCAGCAGCATGTCAGTAGTGTAGCATCCATCTAGTTCCCTAACTGTATGGCATCTCCCCATACTCTCTCTGCAGATGCTTCAGCCACATGGAAATTGCTTCTTGCCAGTCCCTGACCATGCCTTATCATTCTTTTCACAGCAGGTTTATATACCCGGTTTCCTTTGTCTAGAATGAACTTTTTTCTCTTATTTACATGTCAAAATTCTACACATCCATTCTTTTTGTACTAGCTACATGTTGAATAAAATTTCAGATATATTGGGTTAAATAAAATATATGATTAAAATAAAGTAAATGTTTCTTTTTACCTTGAAAAATATGCTTCTAGAAAAACTGGAAATCCGGTGCAGTGCCTCACCTTCCCTACTTACTCCATGGTGAGTTTCCCTTTTGTTTCTGATGAGAGGATCTACTACTACTACTACTTCCATGAGCAAGTCCAAAAATGCTCAAACTTTGAAGAGCATTAGTGCTTTGGTCTTATCAAGAGCAGTCTCTCAGAAAAACAAGTTTTAAAGGTTCACTTGGAAGCAAATTGAAAAGAATAATTAATACTTTTTAGCATAGTCATATCAAAAAGGGACTAAAAATGAGACTTGGACCTTCTAACGCTTTTTGTGGCCTGAATCCACATAAGCACTCATTTTGTGAGTATTAATTCTCTCTTTAGTATTTTTCAGTGTTGTTTTCCATTCATATTTTTATTATTTAATTTAATTTATTTTATTTTATTTATTTTTGAGATGTAGTCTCATTCTCACCCAGGCTGGAGTGCAGTGGCACAATCTCAACTCACTGCAGCCTCCGCCTTCCAGGCTCAAGCGATTCTCCTGCCTCAGCTTCCTGAGTAGCTGGGATTATAGACATCTACCACCATGAACAGCTAATTTTTGTATTTTTAGTAGAGATGAGGTTTCACTATTTTGGCCAGGCTGGTCTCGAACTCCTGATCTCAAGTGATCCACCCACCTCAGCCTCCCAAAGTGCTGGGATTACAGGTGTGAGCCACCATGCCCAGCCTATTTCATTTCATTTATTTAATTTTTTAAGACAGAGTCTCACTCTTGTCACCCAGGCTGGAGTGCAATGATGTGATCTCAGCTCACTGCAACCTCCACCTCCCCAGTTCAAGCAATTCTCAAGTCTCAGCCTCCTGAATAGCCGCAATTATAGGCATGCGCCACCAAACCCAGCTAATTTTTGTATTTTTAGTAGTGACGGGGTTTTGCCATGTTGGCCAGGCTGGCCTTGAACTCCTGACCTCAAGTGATCTGTCTGCCTCGGCCTCCCAAAGTGCTGGAATTACAGGCACGAGCCACCGCACCCGGCCTTCGTTCATGTTTTTACAGCAGAGCTATCAACAGTTCACTCTCATACCTAAGCATATTCCAGATCAAACTCATCACCATCTCTCTAAAACCTGTTCTTGTGGACTCTCTATCAAAAGGACATTACTTGGAGTTACACTCAATGTGTCCCTGTGTGTCACTCCCGGCAACAAATACATTGCCAAGTTTTCTTATTCTACCTCTGCGGCATCATTGGCAATCGTTCCTCCTTTCTGTTACCACTGCCGGCATTCTAGTTCATGCCCACATCACTTCTCACCTATACCCTTGGAATCACCTCTAGCCCTGTTTCTCTTCAACTCCTAAATTTCAACTTCTACCAAGGTGATGTTTCTAAGGCCGAGATCTAAGCATGTTGCCTCCCAGCTCAAAAACCCTCAGCTCCTTCCCATCACCTAATAAACACAGTCCAAATTCTTTAGCCTGGTAGTCAAGTCCCATCCATGCTCTGACCCCAATATAATATTATAATGTGATCTCCTCCTACTCGCCTACAGGCACTCCAGCCAAAATGTACTGATCAACTTCCAGATACATCCTACCCATTCTAGCATCTCGGTCTTGTCTGCAGTGTTCTCGTCCTTTCTTACTTCCCTAACTTCTCGCTCATTGAAATATGATGCCATCCTTCAAGTCCCAGTCAAAGCTACTATCTCTTCCAGGCAGTCCTTCTGGATTTTTCAGCAGAAAATAATCTTTTGATCTTTGTGTAGGATTTAGTTGTATCTCTATGATGACTTGCTCTGTAGTTACATTGTAAGCTTGTTTGTGTGTGTGGTGTGTATCTCATCGCTGCTCAAATTATAAGGTGCATTTCATTTGTTCAACAAATATTTATTATTTATGATGTGCTAATGCAATATAGAAAATAGTGAGAAAGATATAGAATATTCATTTTAGAGGGTCATGATACAGTGCCTAGCATGTATCTTGCACTTTGTAAGCACTCAATGATATTTGTTGAATACCTGACTGAATTTATCTGAAATATATATGTCCAGGAAGTTTTATTTTCAGAACAGAAAAGTAAGAATAGAAAATAAATTTAAAAGGCTTCAGAGGAGCCAAACTAGACGTTCACAACATAGATGTGTTTGACTGTTGCCCAGTTTGGCCATGGCCATGGAGACTCTGGCAAGCCCTCACACAGAGAGCCCTTTTCTCTCAGTTTACACACATTTCTAACAGTAATAATCATGACAATAACCACTGTGAGCTTGGAAATCTGATTTCCAAACTCATTTTAGATGAGAAGCAGCAAATTAGGATCAGGGAATAGAAATGGCACACTCACACGGACGTCAGTGAGATGGACAGCGGCAAGGGAGGACTCAGAATAGCCAAAAAAACAAAACAACAATAAAAACACAGCAATCTGCAGCCATTTAGACTAGGGACAAACAGTTCTGCAGACCTCAGTGGGGCCTGAGGGCTTCTCAGGGTTATAGCCTTTAATGACAACCCCAAGTCCTCTGGCTGGGTCATGTTCATAATGCACTATTTGAGAAGACAGTTAAGATTGCTATATTGGAAATGTTTCCATCCAAGATAATTAAAAGTAAAAGTAGAAAGATAAATCCTCAGGCATCCATTAAACTCACTTATCCAGAACAACTCTCATCCCACCCTGCACCTGCACCCTCTGGAGTCAGGGTTTTATTGTATTTCCCTGTATTACTTGATTCATTTGCCTTAGAACATTTGTTGGCTCTTGGCATCCAGTTCAATTTTCATTCAATAAGTTTAAGTCCCATTTTATTTGCATAATGCTCTAAAAGAGCCAATGGACGACACAAAAGATTTGAAAATTCTAGATCCTAGGCTTGTCTTGTGAATGCTCAGGGTCCAGTTGAAGAGATAAGACCTACAGCCTTGAACCAACATAAGGACAAAATAGAGTTAGATACATGTGAATGCATGATGAAACATGAAGTTTGTAATGAAGGATTGTTTAGGAAAGAACTAGGGCTAATCAAAAAAGATTTCTTAAAGATGAGCCTCTCAGCCAGAAGTGGAAGATTTGGGGAGGGCATTTTAGGCAAATAAAACAGTGCAGGAGGAGTATATAGCAGAGGCAAGAAAGAGCAAATTGTATTCGGGGAATGGTAAAGAGCCGCCCTGGCAGACTAGGGCTGAGGGCCCCATTTGGGTATAATATGAGATAAGTTTAGAGCGTTTTCATAACTTTGTACAAATTCCTGTGGTCTTTCTGAGATCATGTCTTAGTTGGCTAGGGCTGCCATAACAAAATCCATAGACTGGGGGGCTTAAACTTCACAGACATTTATTTCTCACCATTCTGGAAGCTGGGAAGTCCAAGATCAAGATGCCAACCAATTCAGCTTCTGGTGAATTGCAGAAGGCAGCCTTCTCACTATGTCCTCACATGGTGGAGCAATACAGAGCAAGCTCTCTGGTGTTTCTTCTTAAAAAGGCACTAATCCCATCATAAGGGCTCCAACCGTCATGATTTTGTCTAGACCTAATTACTTACCAAAGGCCCCATTGCCAAATACCATCACATTATGGGTTAAGGTTTCAACATACACATTTTTAGAGACACAAACATTCATTTCATAACAGATCATGTGAATGTAAATTCCTGCATTGTATGAAAATCCCTCAAAATCAAGTTTGATGCACAGATACTGCTATTTTCTTCAATCACATCATTTTGCTAGAGAGTTTAAGTGACAGCTAATTGCAAACAGAACTGACTTGATTTGCCATCTCTATGTTCATTTTACAAACACAACCATAGGAAATGTAAAGTTCTCCTTTGGCTAGATACCCTGGAGGATACCACATCTAGAAGATACCACCTCATGAAATATGTAAAGTTTTGGGTGATGGTTAATAGATTCATGGGTAATTGGGTATGAACACAAACATTTTTCCAACACTTGACAACTGGTAAGGACTGGAGATTTATCAGCCTGTTAAAATGAGATTCTAATAACTGCACTTTTACCTTTTTCACAAGACTATAGGCTCTGGGAGGATGAGGTGCTTTCCTTAGTGTCTAGCCTAGTGCCTACCAGCAAGATGGGATTTAGTATTAAATGAACAACTGGATAAGTGATTGAATGTAAAACAAATTTATTTATTAACACTTGACTAAAGTAAAATCATGTATTTCTCAAAACAAACTTGGTCTGAATTGGCTGAGATTTTTGTGACTGCTGGATCATGCTTTTTGAACGAATTAGAAGTAAACCACAAAATCAGGGATTTAAAAGTAATTCTTCACAAACGTGTTCGTTATAAATCCAATTCACGTATCCTGTTGAATTGGCTGCTTTGTGTAATTGAGGGCCAATTTCAACATTCACATGACAATGAAAATCTCAAGCTTAAATTTATTAATATGTTGCCTTGGCAGAACACCAAGCCTCTTAATAACAAAATATGGAGAAAAAGGATATTAGTCTCCAATGACTCGAGTTTGATTTTGAAAATAAACCGATGTTCATTTTAAAAAATCATTCATAAGAAGACATAAGACTGTGAAACTATAAATTTACATGGAAAATAATTTAAAGGACAGAACCAAACAAAATTTTAGTATGGTACTTAATTGGAGTTCCTGTTTAAGGAGGGCCCAAAGATAAAAATATTTAAGTGTTTTGGGGCCCGCCTGAGCAATTCAAGTCTTGAATAGTTGCTAACCCACTAATCAGATAACTCCTATCTAGATATAACTGACAAATAATTTGTCAAATACACCCAGATATGAAGCAGAAGCACTGCATGGTCAACCAGACAGATCCCAGTAAAAGTGATTATCTCATTTTTAATAACTGTGGCTATCATTTATTATCAGGTATCTGTCCAGCACTTGATATAGTGCTGGACAGACATTATTTTATCTAATACATACAAAACCCCTATTGAGCAAATGAGAAACAAAGGCTTAAAAATAGTTTAAATAAGGCTGGGCATGGTGGCTCACGCCTGTAATCCCAGCACTTCGGGAGGCCGAGGCAGACGGATCACCTGAGGTCAGGAATTCGAGAGCAGCCTGGCCAACATGGTGAAACCCTGTCTCTATAAAAAAAAAAAAGAAAGAAAGAAGAAAAAAAAGAAAGAAGAAAGAAAAGAAAGAAAGAAAGAAAAATAGTTTAAGTAAATTACCTCAAATTAATAAATCTTTAAACAAGAAAGCAGGATTTAAACCCAAGATTGTTTAATGGCAAAGCCGTTGCTATTGACCACTCCATTTTATTTTATTGTTTTTCAAAGGATGGTTCTTGAACTGGCAACATCAGCATCAACTGAGAATTTGTCCCAAAGTCCCAAATTCTACCCAGGCCTACTGAATCAGAATCTCTGGCTATGAGACCTACAAATCTATTTTAATCACCTCTCCAGGAGATTCTAAAGCACACTGAAGTTTGAAAAGTACACCTCTACTCTATTTCCCCAAACTTAAGCAAATATATATAATGTTTCACTTTGCCAGTGAAGATTCTTGTAAAACTCAGAAAATGAATATCACATCCCTTTCCTTGTTTAGGCTATGTGATCAATTGTCACTATAATTCCTACAAATGGAATACATAAAATGAGTTCCAAGGAAAACAACACAATAGCATTATTATCCATCTAAAATATGAACAAGGGCTACAGCGATTGGAATTCTTTCAAGACCTGACTACACATACTGATTTGGGATTAAAACAGTATCACTTAGCTCACTCTCTAAGCTTTAACAGATAAAACAAATTTTTAATATAATCTGACAAATGAGTATCTTGCCAAGAGGGCAAGAAAAGGCAAGAACAACCATCCAATGTGCTGTGGTGAAACTGAAATATATGAAAATGCCAATCAGAATTTCAATCTATTGCTATGAGTGGTTATCTTGCCAAATAATGAAATGTATTGACACTAATGCTGTGCTGTCACTGGCATGTTACACAGGTGATGAAATTTTCTAAGCAAAGTTGCTGGAGGTCATTCAAATATTTATAATAGTGTAATAGGTGAACTGACTCTCTTTCCAAAAATTTTTGTTCCAAACTCCTTGATGAGAAAATATTTGTAATAAAGCACAATACGTTCATATATATATATAAACACAATAAGTTTATATCATCGAAATTAATTTTTGTTTCCCTGGGAATTTAAGAATCTTTTTAACAGTTGAGAGCTGGTGTACAGCTGCAAGAGATTGTCTTAATAGGAACCCAATATTTATGCTTTCTTGATAGAACAAATGAGAGTTCTCGCTCTGTTTTCTATCTTACTTATGCTGAAAGCCTGGCAACACTAGGATATAATACTTGCTCCTTCAAAATGTTTCTAAATCGTTCACTGTTTTATATTTCATCTCAGAGCTGCTTTATTTATATTACTAAACCCCAAAGAGACTCATATGGTGGAAGAGAATAAAGAAACCTTGTGATTTCAGTTTTATTCCTTTTTAAAAGAATTGACTTGAAAGTGAAAATTGTTTTAGTCTGCTTTTTATTCACAAGGACTGTGTCCATGCTTTGCAATGGGATGGCTTAAACAGACAGGTAAATTTTATTACATAATAAATTTTTTTGACTGATATTTAATTCTTCAAAAATTGTCCTCTTTCTAACAGGTATGTGAAAGTTTATGTAGATACTTGCTGTTTATATTTAAATAAAGCAAACCCAGCCGTGCAAGAACACAAACATTTTTGTCCAAATACAGATCAAGAAATACTGCCACCAGCAGCCCCACTATTTAAAAGTTTCTTGGTTCTTTCTAGCATTACTTATTTATTCCTACTGCTTACCATTTTACTATATTGAGGATCTATTAAAAGCCAGCATTTTAAGCTAATTTATTTATTTTCATGAGTACGTAATTGATGTATGTATTTATGGCTACATGAGATGTTTTGATACGAGCATACAATGTGTAATGATCAAATCAGGTAACTGGGGCATCTATCATCTCAACTATTTATCATTTATTTGTGTTAGGAACATTTCAATTCCACTCTTTAAGTTATTTTAAAATATACAATAAATTATTGTTAACTATAGTCACCTATTGTGCTACTGAATATTAGCTCTTATTCATTTTATCTAAGTATATTTTTGTATTTATTAACAAGTTCCACTTTATCCACCCATCCTCTCTAACGATCCTTTGAATTTCTGTGGTATCAGTTATAATGTCTTCTTTTTCATCTCTGATTTTGTTTATTTGGTCTTTTCCCTTTTTTCTTAGTCTGACTGAAGGTTTGTCAACTTTGTTTATCTTTAGAATAAAGATAAAGAAACAAAAGATCAGCTTTTGTTTCATTGATCTTTTGTGGGCCAGCATTATGCTGCATGCTTTACCTGAGGTCATGTGTATAGGTGCAGAACTCTGACACAAAGTAAGCACTCAAGCAAATGTTCTTATCTATAAAATAATACTTGTACTCTCAGCAGATGTGCCTGTAGACAGAATAATTTATGCTTCTCACCAGCAGTTTTGACATAATGTACATCATCTTTCTGTGTGTGTGTGTGTGTGTGTGTGTGTGTGTGTGTGTGTGTGTGTGATGGAGTTTCACTCTGTCACCCAGGCTGGGGTGCAGTGGCGCAATCTCAGCTCACTGCAACCTCCACCTCCTGAGTTCAAGCGATCCTCCTGCCTCAGCCTCCCAAGTAACTGGCATTACAAGCGTGTGCCACCACACCCAGATAATTTTTGTATTTTTAATAGAGACGAGGTTTCATCATGTTGGCCAAGCTGGTCTTGAACTCCTGACCTCAAGTGATCCACCTGCCTTGGCCCCCGCAAAGTGCTGGGATCACAGGCATGAGCCACTGTGCCCAGCCAATGTGCATCATATTTTAACAAAAAGAATAAGCAGAATCCAATCTGCTAGTATAATGCAGTAATCAAGATCATGTGCATTGATGCCAGGCAGCCTTGGTGTCAATTCTTGCTCTACTGCTTACTACATATGGGATCTTGAACCAGTCACTTAGCTTCCTGTGCCTCATTTCCAATCTCATAGGGCTGTGATGAAGATTATAGAAGAGAGTGCTTGGAACAATGCCTGGCATGAGGTAGGTGGTTAATAGATGGAAGCCATCATTATCATTCTCTGGGCCTCATTTTATCACCTGTAAGATGGAACTAAGACCTCCAAGAAGCCCTATTCAATGGCATCATGGAATAACTCCTTTCTTGACTAGTAAGAAGTTGGTAAAAGCATTGGACTGGAAATCCTGATTAAGATTTAAGTCCTGGCTCAACTATTTCCTAGTTGTTTGCCTTTGACGAGTCATTTCACCTCTTTGACTCTGTCACTTCAATTGTGAAATGATCCGTTTGGGTTGGAAGGTCCTCTTCTGACTCTGGATCTCTACAATTTTAGAAAATATGTCCTAACTTTGTTCCTGAACATATGAACAATTTTTATAATTTATCCTTCATATACGTAGCATGCTTATCTCACATACACACACACACACACACACACACACACACACACACACACATGAGAATCACCTGAACCCAGGAGGACAAGGTTGCAGTGAGCCAAGATCACGCCACTGCACTCCAGCCTGGGCAACAGAGCGAGACTGTCTCAAAAAAAAAAAAATTTTTTTTTTGCACTAAAATAGAGCTCTCAGCCAACACTGATATAGAGAAGACAAAAGTAAGGACAAGATAAAGGTGAAAGATTTTTGTAATATACATTATATGTATGTATATATGTAGCATATATGTGTGTGTGTGTGTGTGTATATATATATATGTAACATACAGATTATATATCTGCTGCTCTAACTTTAAGCCTTTTGAGGCCAATACCTGATAATATTCATATTTGTGTCTGGGATCTTTTGTCACTTCCTGGCATATAGTGAGTGTTATAAATGTATTTTTAGGGAACAAAATAAAGAACTGTATTGAAGGAGTACAGAGAACAAAATAATTACTTGTGACTGGAGCTTGTTATACGTTGTATGCTGTACAACTCTAGGAGGTGCAACTTACATTGTAATTATGAATGACTTTCTTTAGAGGTGTGTGGTACACACCTGCACAGGTATGTGTGGCAGCCCTAAGGAAAAGAGCAATCAGAAACACATCCAGAAAAACATTAAAATTGAACTGGGCTTTGAGATACTCAAAAAAATTCTACATGTGAAGAAAGAACGCAGAGGCATTTCAGACTAAGGAAAGAGTCTGTACAGAAGCCCGGAGTCAGGGAAAGGTAGCTAGTAGACCAGGTAGCTGCGAGTTATGTTGTGATAAGGAGGTAATGGATGACAGGTAGAGAAGTTACTTTGTCACTTAATAATGGAGGATATTGCCTGCCACATTAAGTGCGAGATGTTCTTGGTAAGCATGCAGGAACTATTGCTGCTTTTGAAGAAGGGAAATAATGTGAGAAAGCTCATGTTTTAGAAAGCTCATTCTGGCCATTGTGTGGAAGATGCACTACAGAATAAAAGGCAGAGAGACCACTGCCATAATGCAGCTGAGAGATGATAAGGTCATAATTAAGATAATGACAAAAAGGATAGAAAGAAAAAGGCAAATAGAACTTTGTGACTTAATTGGCTGCTCCAGTTGAAAGAGGGGAATGAAAAATTATTCCAAGGGTAACTTGGTAGACAATGGGACAATTAATTGCAAAAGGGGACAGGACTTTTTTAAAAAGGGAGCTGATGTGTTTAGTTTAGCAACAGATGTATTGCATTTGAGGTACCAGCAGGATGTCTATAAAAATACCTGGTGTAGAGCTCATAAAAGAGGTAAGATTAAGATTTCTGAAGGGTCAGCTCATGGAGGGTGGCTTAATCCATATAGCCCAGGTGGGCAGCAGTATAGGATGTTACTGGTTCTTAACAGGGTAAGGCCAGTTAGAAAATGCAGGTTCTTCAGTGGTTATATATAATATATATATATATATATATTTTTTTTTTTTTTTTTTTTTTTGATATGGAGTCTTGCTCTGTTGCCCAGGCTGGAGTGCAGTGGTATAATCTCCACTCACTGCAACCTCCACCTCCCAGGTTCAAGTGATTCTTCGCCTCAGCCTCCAGAGTAGCTGGGATTACAGGCACAGGACACCATGCCTAGCTAATTTTGTATTTTTAATAGAGACAGTGTTTCACCATGTTGGCCAGGCTGGTCTTGAACTCCTGACCTCAGGTGATCCACCCTCCTCAGCCTCTCAAAGTGGTGGGATTACAGACCTGAGCCACTGTACCTGGCCAGGCTCTTCAGGGTTGGTCTAGTTTACCTATTATTGAGTAATAAACAACCCCAGAGCTTAATGACATAACACAACCATTTATTTTGTTCATGCTTTGTGGGTCAGGCATTTGGAAAGGGTGTAGCTAGGTAGTTTTGTTCCACATGATAGTGGCTGGGCCTGAAGGATCCACTTCCCAGATGGATTCTCCACTCACACATGGGATCTCATCCTTAGCAGCTGCTTCATATGGCCTGGCTTTCTCATACCATGGTTGTCTCAAGATAATCACACTCCTTACAAGAGGTAGGAGATGAAAGCTACTAGACCAATAAAGG
Organism: Ateles fusciceps; assembly: GCA_036589455.1. Taxonomy (NCBI): domain Eukaryota; kingdom Metazoa; phylum Chordata; class Mammalia; order Primates; family Atelidae; genus Ateles; species Ateles fusciceps. The sequence goes on from JAZHEH010000612.1 coordinate 3,634,151, forward strand.
GCTATGTCTAGAACTAGCACAGTCATTTCTATCACATTCTATTGGCCAAAGATGTCACAGGGCTCAACCATATTCAAGAGGTTAAGAAATTGACATTATCTCTTTTTTTTTTTTTCCATATTAAGCATCTGTTTTATTCAAACCTAAGTAACTCAGAAGCTTCAGGCAGCCTGTTTTGCAGGATATTTAGTGCTGGAGTGTCTTCCTGCCTCATACCCCCAAGAACCTGCTCCTACAGATGGAACTCAGAACCCTTCCTTGTTGTCAAAACGGGGCTGGTCTTCAGGCTTGAAGTCCAGGTTAGGGCTGCCAAACTCATTGAGAATTGTCAGAGCCCTGTAGCTAACAATGGAGTATTTGGCTTTGTACACACTGGTGAAGACATCATCCACAAAATCCAACTTCTTGGCTATGAGACCTGTGGTGTGTCACAGGTGAGGTTTACATGATCCAGGGCATCTTGGCTACCCCTCTAGTGGAGTCCTTCCTAGTCAAGGCATTGTAGGTGGCTCTTTGTCCATAAAACGCCTTTCCAGACGTGACATCAAGCCCCACTCCCTTCACTGTCAAAGAGGTGGGCTGATCCTCCTCCTGCCATAGTGGATCAGCCCCCCAGGCTAGCACCAGGACCAGGACTAGTGCTGCCAGCTGCTGCAGCCACTGCCCTGGTGCAGGGCCCACCACAGTGAGCATGTGGTGCAGAGCAAGGGCAGCCTGGCCGGCCTAGACTTTCTCTCTCTCTTGATGTGGGAGTGGCACAGTTACATTGCAGAAGGGCATGTGGGATAGGAGATATTTTGGAGCCATATTTGAAAACTATTCTCTGCTACAGAAATGTTCATCAAAATCACCTGAAGAGCTTTTTGCCAATAATAGCTATTATGCTTCCAAGTTTTAAATAAATTACACAGAGGCTTCTGATACATATGCCTGACCAAGACGCACTGGAAAAAGTTGCTCAGGACTGAAACGTGCAAGGAGGGGAGCAGCTCTGAATACGGAGCTCCTACTGGTAGACCAGAGATGAAAGAAATAAACTAGAAGCAGTACACGAGCCAAAAAAGAAGGGAGTTTCAAGGAGGCTGAGGTCAGAAGCACTAACTGCGATGGAGATAGTGAGAATAAGGAGAACTAAGCAGAGGCTGATGAATTTGACTTTAAAAGCTCTCCAGGAATCTTTGAAATCAGTTTCAATGGAATTGAAATCTGAATTCAGAAGCTTGTAAACTGAGTTTGCAACCAGAATAACTTTTTTTTTTCTGCTAGAAGTGTGGCTAGCCTCATGAAATCTTATTTGTAAAGATTGAAATAGCAGTTCTATGACAATATACCCAGTCTGCAAACAAAATGTTGTAAAGGCAGCTAAGGTGTAAACTTCAAGCAAATGGATATATCTTCCTCTTGCTACTTCCTTTTATCTTTGCAAATACATTACTCGGTATTAACTTTGATGTTTTTCTTTATTTGGGATATCAACTCAGAATCATGTGGTGTATCAGTTAGTTCTTGTTGTATAACAAATCACCCAAAACTCAATGCCTTAAAATCAGGGGTTGGAAAACTATAGCCTGTGGTCCAGATGCAAGTTTTTGTGAATACGTTTTATTTGGACACCACCATGTCTGTTCATTTACATATGACCTATGGCTATTTTTTGGCACTACAGCAGCAGAGGAGAGTTACAGCAGAGCCTATGCTGCATACACCTATATTATGTACTATAGGATCCTTTAAAAGTAAAGGTTTGCTCATTTCTGCTTAAAACAATGAGTATTTGTGACTGCTCATGAGTCAGCTGGCCTTTTCTAGTCTCAGCTGTGCTCACTCAATCCTCACTCATGATCATATGTAAGCTCTGGCAATGTAGGGTAAGCTCTCTCATCTGTGGTGGTTGACTGGTTGTTGGCTAGTTTAGGATGGCTTTGACTGGAATCACTGGGATCTTCTCATGAATTTTTATCTTCTAAGTATAGCCTAGTGCTATGTCATGAATGTGTCCCCCCAAAAGTCCATATGTTGAAACTTAATCACCAATGTGATAGTATTAAGAGGTGGAATCTTTAGGAGGTGATTAAGTCATAAAGGCAGAGCCCTCATGAATGGGATTAATTACCTTATAAAAGAAGTGCAAGGGAGCTACTTGCCCCTTTTCTGCCTCCATCTGTTTCACCATGTGAGGACACAGAATTCATCCCATTTAGAGGAAGCAGTGTTCAAGGCACCATCCTGGAAGCAGAGACTGACCCATCACCAGGCGCCAAACCAGCTGACAGCTTGGTCTTGGACTTCCCAACCTCCAGAACTGTGAAGAATACATTTCTATTATTTATAAATTACCCAGTCTCAGGTATTTTCCATAGCAGAAGAAACAGACTAAGAACCTAGACTTGTCCAGATAGTGGTAGTAAGTTTACAGTAGGGCAAGCGGAAGTTCACAGGTCTCTTGTCACCTGTGCTCAGAAGTGGTGTACCATCATTTCCACCACATTTCATTGGCCAAAGCAAATCACAAGACCAGCCCAGATTTAAGAAGTGGGGAAATAGTCTACCTTGAGATGAAAGCAACTGCAAAGTCATATTGCGAAGGATGTGAATATGGGGAGGGGCAAAGAAATATGGCCATCTTTGCAATAAATTTGGAGTAGTGCTTTCTGGAGTACAGAAAGTACACCAGATTGGGACTTGAGAGAACTGAGGTCAGATTCTGACATGGCTGCAAATTCACTCTGTGACCTTATACACATCACGCATCATCTCTGAGCCTCAGACTCCTTAGCTCTAAATTAATATTTTTAAATGCCATATCTGTTCTTGTTTGCATTCAACAAATGTTTATTTCCTTGAAATATCTTTTAACAACTCTTGAAAATACTCTCTATTTTCTAATGTGGTATTATTGGGGCCAACATAAAGGAAACCATCTGCTTTTTTTTTCATTCCTTTGACAGGGATTCTAAATATTTGTAATTTATGTGAAAAAATTACAACAGTCATGCTGTTTCTTTCAAATCTGAAGAAAGAGCAAAGGTTTTGCAAATGGGAATGATAGAAGCCACCTTCTTGGGAAAATATTCTAAAGATGGTGTTTGCTCAGAATGGCTCAAAAAAATCCCCAAGCCCTTGCCTTCATCAGGCAGTACTGTAGAGGGGAAATATAAGAGAGATTCAGGTTAATGAACTCCCTAGAGCATTCTATAATAAGAGTTATAATGACTGGGTTTGTCATATGCTCATTAATCCATTTCCAAATTAAACTAGAAAGAGAGTAGTGTGAACCTGGCCCTGCCTAGACCTGCCATCAGGGTGATCCTCAAGCAGCATCTTCTCCATGTAGCCCCCGAAAAGGCTCTCCAGCATCCACCTTCAGCAATCTTGAAACAGAGTTTGCACAGTTGGGCTGGTGTCATGAGGATCTTCTTTCTTTTTAATCAGATTCCCAGTGCTACATTGGGGTACTTAAAAAGATGGGGAACCAGCCGGGTGCCGTGGCTGACACTTGTAATCCCAGCACTTTGGGAGGCCAAGGTGGGTGCATCACTTGACCTCAGGAGTTTGAGACCAACCAGGGAAACATGGTGAAATACTATCTCTACAAAAAAATATGAAAATAGGTGGGTGTGGTGGCATGCACCTCTGGTCCCAGCTACTCGGGAGGCTGAAGTAGGAGAGAAGAGGATCACTGGAGCCAAGGAGGCAGAGGTTGCAGCGAGCTGAGATCACGCCACTGTACTCAAGCCTGAGTGACTGAGTCAGACCCTATCTCAAAAAAAAAAAAAAAAAAAAAGATGGGGAACCAATTTAGTTTTAATCATCAGTTGAGTTATTAATCAGTCCTACCATTCCAAATCACTTCAGCCTTGTCCCTTCCTCCATCCCTTCGCTACTACTTGCTGCTCATTCTTGTTCATATTTTCTCTTCCTCCCCTTTCTTCATCTCGTTCTCTTATTCAAATCTTAATTAGACTTCAGAGCCAGGCTAAATTCTGCTTCTCCCTGGAAGCTTCCCTTAATAACTACAGGGCTCTCTGACATCTGTCACACAAGCATGGGTTACCCAAAAGGGCAAATGAGTATGAGTATGTGTTCAAGAAGTAACATTTATTCTGCATGATATGGGGATAAAGCACACAAAAGAAGTATACTTTTTTTAGTTTCTGGCCTTTAGAGCTCTTAATTTTGTTGATCTTTCCTCTGAAATTGTATTTTACTTGTGTTTTCCATAGATATGAGCATGTAATTGTATATTGTCATGTGTATGTATATGGTCTAGTGGCTGAGAGTATGTATTTTGATTTGTGTGGTTGGAATCTTAACTCTGACACTTGATGAGTTCTGTGATTTTGGCAAAGCATTTGTGGTAGTCTCCAATCATAGGTGTCATCAACTCATTCCCTCCCATACAATCACACCACTTCTCCACTGGAAGGTAAAATTTGTTTCTCCTTTCCTCAAATCTTGGTGAGCCTGTGACTGCTTTGATCACTAGATAGTGGCAGAAGAGACATTCTGAGATTTCTGAGCTCAAGTCTTAAAAGAACTGGAAGTTTACATGTCTTTCCTCTTGGAATGCCCCCTTCTGGAACACACCTGCCATCCTGTGAAAGGTACATGGAGAAACAAGCATGGGTATGTGCCCTTGTGGATGGTCCCAGCTGTGCTCCCCGCTGAAAACCAGCATCAACTGCCAGCCATACACGGGAGCCATCTTGCATGTTCCAGCCCAGTTGAGCCTTTAAATAAATGTAGCCCGAGACATCAGCATGTGGGGTAGAAGAACCATCCAGCCGAGCCCAGTCAACTCACAGAATCATGACATAATAAAATGGTGGTTGTTTCAAGCCACTAAGTTCTGGGGGTTGTTTGTTATATAGCATAGATAATTTCCATCTTAAACAGTATTTAAACTCACTAAGATTTGGTTTCTTCTTCTGTAAAACTGGGTCAATAATGGTACCTCTCTATAGAATTGTTGTGAGGATAAATGAAGTTATATGTATGGTAAGTGCTTAGGGCTAATATGTTACTTATTTACATGAGAGAGAAAATGGGTAGAGCAAATATTTATTGGACAGCTAGTAGATTGGTGCAAAAGTAATCATAGTTTTTGTCATTACTTTTATTTTTATTTTATTTTATTTCATTTTATTTTATTTGAGACAGTCTAACTCCATCACCCAGGCTGGAGTGCAGTGGCACAATCTCGGCTCACCACAACCTCCACCTTCTGAGTTCAAGTGATTCTCCTGCCTCAGCCTCCTGAGTAGCTGGGATTACAGGTGCATGCCACTGAGTCTGGCAAATTTTTGTATTTTTAGTAGAGTCAGGGTTTTATCATGTTGGCCAGGCTGATCTTGAACTCCTGACTGTGGGCCAAGATGGCCAGGGGCAGGCCTATGTTATTTCTAGTTAAATGATTACAAGTTTGTATCATGTGATCCACCTGCCTGGGCCTCCCAAAGTGTTGGGATTACAGGTATGAGCCAATGCACCTGGCCTGCCATTACTTTTAAACGGTAAAAACCAGTTACCTTTGCATCAACCTAATACTACTAATACTGCTACTATGTGCCACAGGCCCTACGCTACATTTTCACGTACATGATCTCTCTTGTTCTTCACAAAAACCTTGTTAGGCACATGTTTTTGTTCTCAGCATTGAGCTGAGATTCAGAGAGGTTAAGTGGTTTACCCAAGGTCTTACAGCCAGCAGGTAGTGCAAGTAGGCTTCAAACCCCTGGCTGTCTCACTGCAAAGCTCATTCCTTTTTTCTACTTTTCCACACACTTTGGATAGAGGGGCTTCCTGAAATCTTCCAAAGTGTGATAACTTCTTTCAGCAAGAAATTACATAATCAGTCAGATCCTAAGCAACCCAACCAATATTCTGCTTCTGACATGAATACTAAGGAAAACTTAAAAACATTCCCCAAAGCATTTCACTTCCACTAAGAAAATTATTTACAAATCTAGTAACAAAGAATCTAGATAAATCTTTCATGGAACTAGTTACTTTTAGCTTATGCCACTTCTCTGGGAAGCAATTTCCAGGCATCTAAAGTGGTATTTCCTTTTATTTTCTCTAAAATATTACCTTAAACCCTCCAGGAAATGCTGCCCCTTTCGTGCCTGTATACATTGCTACTTAATTTATAAATGAGAAGTAATGTACCTTTTCTCATAGAGCTAGTTTGCTTGGTAAGGTCAGTACAAAGCTGACAAGGAAACCTAAACTAGGTCCCCCATACAAGGCCTCCGACATCCTGGCTGCAAGCTTACCAGAGATCTGTGTCCAATAACAAAATCCTCCACAAATCTGGGAGCACTCAGCTTATTCCTGCCTTCTCAATCTTTTAAGTGCCTTCTTCCCATGCTCCTTCTTTTCCTTTCCCCGGTCTCTTGCAAAATCTTGTTCCAAAATGTCAGTCAACCATCAGCTAATGGGATCAAAAGTTGCCTCACAATCACAAAAACCTCCTGGTCCCAGCCAAGGGCCCCCCCCCCCACCATCACATCCAGTGTCCCAAGATGAACTCCCATCCTCCATGACGTAAGAAGACATTTCAGACAAACTCATTCGTTATTTTTTTTCGAAAGACCACGGAAAGAAAATGTTATGACCAAGGAAATTGTTGGTGGGTCATTGGCTGGGACACTGACATTCGAACATTGAACAATTAATTTGAGAATAATATAAACAGGTTTCATTATGCCGATTTTAGGAATATGATATGAATAGTCTGTTGTTTTGAATTCTAGAATGTCCCTCCCCCATACAGCACACAATCCCCCCGCCTACTGGCCCCCTTACTATGAGCTGGCACTTCTCACTACTCTCTCTCCTGCTGGTTGTTTCTCCATCCCTGTCTGCTGTTAAGAGTACAAATGAACTCACTCTGTGACTGGCTTCATGTGGTTGCCTTGCCTACATTTATTCTGGTTTTCTATTGTGTTGCTGACACATTTTTAAGAGTTCCATTATGTTGGAGCTTTTTTTCTACTCTCTTCAGAAAAAAAACAAATGATTTTTCAAAAGAAACGTCTTTTAAAAAATGTTTTTGTTTAAAGAAATAAGGTTCCCTCTAGTTCTTTGTCCTCTTTCACAATTACAGCCATGTAATCCATAAGGAATCCATTAATGTGTAAGAGGCTTTGAAGCTGCTATGTGTGTGTGCGCATATGTGTATGTGTGTGCACACGCTGTTTTTTCTTACTCTTTCTTTCAGAATATTGCTGCTGCCAACCACTGATTTAGGAATGTTTAGGGGTATATGCCAACTCAATAATCAAAATCATTTTGGTACTGGGGAACCCAACCACCGTCTCTGCAGACCAGTGGAATTTATTGCTTGCTCCAGTTACATTAAGTAATAGTACCAACAGCATTTTGAATTAAGAAGAGTCTGATAAGATGTGATAGAATGTCAGGATAATTCATCTTGATAATAAAACAGTGCTTGTTTTTGAATCTGAAATGTTAAAAGCACAAACAGCTTGATGATCACGTTCTCCATCCCTTGACTTGGGATGGGAATATGATCCATAACTCTCTTCGGGAAAGAAATTCAGTAAAAACTGATGGTTTTCTGCTACACACACACCCCTGTTTTTATTCCACAAATACATATCTAATACCTACTGGGAGCCAAGCACCGTGCTAAGCACTGGGACCACAGTGGAGAAGAGAATAAACACAATTCCTGCCACATGGCACTCACCGAGGAAGCTATCTTGGCTGCGTCAATTACTTGCTAAGACATTTGAGACACATACAAAACAGAGTAATGTTGACGCTTGTGGACTCTGGAGTCCAACGTAACTGTGTTCTGTTCCAGACTAGACCACTCCAAGCTATTTTATCTTGAGCAATTTACGCAGCCTTGCTTAGTTTCAGATTCGTAAATTGCAGTACTTACCTCATAAGGTTATTTCTAGGATTAATTGGAAAAATGCTTGTACAGCTTTTAGCAAAGTGCCTTGTTAGCCAGTAAGAGTAGTAGCAGTAGGAATAGTAGTAATAGTAGATGGGCCATATCTGGGGTCCCCAAACCCCAGGTCACAGACCAGTACTGGTTACCGGTCCATGGCCTGTTAGGAACTGTGCCGCACAGCAGAAGGTGAGTGGCAGGCGAGTGAGAGAAAGCTTCATCTGCGTTCATAGCCACTCTCCATCACTCACATTACTGCCTGAGCTCTGCCTCCTGTCAGACCAGTAGCAGCATGACATTCTCATAGAAGCACGGACCCTATTGTGAACTGGACATAGGAGGGATCTAGGTTGTGCACTCCTTATGAGAATCTAATGCTTGATGATCTGTCACTGTTTCCCTTCAGCCCCAGATGGGATGGACCATCTAGCTGTGGGAAAACAAGCTGAGGGCTCCCACTGATTCCACATTATGGTGAGTTGTATAATTATTTCATTATATATTAAATGTAATAATAATGGAAATAAAGTGCACAATAAATGTAACATGCTTGAATCATCCTGAAATCACCCCGCCCCCCACACTGGTCCATGGAAAAATTGTCTTCCATGAAACTGGTCCCTGGGTGCCAAAAAGGTTGGGGACCACTGGGCCATGTGAACCTTCAGTAGAATAGACTGTTTCCTTATCCTTGGTATTTCAGGTTCATGGGTCCACCTGTCACCAGGAGGTCACAGATCCATCCTACCCCGGGATTTTTTTCCATTTGAGGGAGAGAAAAAAAAAGGCTTGCCTAATGCTCAGAAACCCACCTTCTGCCTTCTCTTGCAGTGCCTCCTCTTGCCCATGGAAGGAATCCAGCTTCTTGGTCCTTCACTGCCCAACACAGTTTAGTGGCTGGCCACTTCACAGAGAGGATCCTTCACACTACCTGAGCCCTGATGTCTCTAGCTCCAAAGGACGCAGCACTGCTCATCCCCCCTGAGGCCTGTCATGAGTTGCTGTGGCTGTAGAAAGCTGCTGTCCTGGGATGGGGACTCTTCCCACTGCCCAGTCCCTTCAATTTCAACAGGCGCATGATCCTGCTCCATGTAGATCCCCGAAGCAGGAGATCTGGAACCCCCTGTGATGCTGGGGCCTTCAGGGACCACGAGAAACCCATCTCAATGATGAATCCTGGACTTTTTTTTCCCCTTGGGACACTCCCAGTTTCAAACATTTACCTTGGAAAGAGCACTCAACAGCTACCACGTGGCTGCCCTGAGGTTTGGGCTGAAACAACATGACCATTATACCTACTCAGACCCCTCCCAAGAATGGTCTAAAGGTTCTCCTTGGCACAATGGAGTATGATTGGGCTACTCTGCCCAAACTGTGATTTGGGGCATATAGCTATGCCTTGCCTGGTTCCTCTGTACCTAGTCTCTCCAGTGGCTACCTCTTCTACTCAGCAGGACAGAGAAGCTCTCTTGGTTTTTATTCTAAGAATCCAGGGGCAAAACAAACAAACAAAACACCTCAGGGTAGCTAATCTGCCCCCTACCTTCTCTATGAAATGGGCAGGAAGAAAAATCCCCTGACCCTGCCTAGCCCATGCATTCCTAAGGAATCTTACTATAGCCAGCTTGTGAGAGAAGAGCAAATCTACATGAAAGAACCATGAGTTTCCTCCTAACAATAATAGCTCTATTCATTCAACGCTTACTGAGTGCTCAGTTACCTACTTGGTGCTAGAAGACAGATAAATCGCAGCAGCCTTCTTGGTAGTTTAGCAAGAAACTGGTAAAGCAGGTCTGTATTAGTTCAAGGGAAAAACAGGCTGATGCCAGGGGCTGAACTCTAGAAGCTCACTCTTCTAACAAGGCTGCTTCCTCAACCAAGAAGTTCCTACTATCTGCAGTGTGCTAGATGTCCTCTGCCATCGTTTCTCATAAATACATAGAGCAGTAAGGGGCAGGGTCCTTTCCCAGGAGCCCCTGCCAGGAAGCCAGTATCCAGCTCTGGCTGACCAAGCACACAGATTTCTGTTGATAATTATAGCGAGGGTGCTACGCATTCTGCTGCCACTCCACATCGAGGCATCCCCCAGTAAACCATATTTCACTTTCTGCTACTTGTCAGCTGTCAGGTGCGTATCTATGTCACCTTGGCATGACAACATCAAATCCCAGCAGATTAGCCATGCAAGTGTGAACTCAAGGTCCTCATACATAAAGAATTCACAGTTTTGTGGAAAAGAAATCAAAGACAATAATAGATGCAAATACATGTACCGACATTTCTTATTTTAAAAAGTGACTTTAACAGACTGTTACTCTACCCTCACTCCATGCAGCAAATACACTATGTGCAGTGATTGTAATCTTAACTAAGATGCATATTTCTGCCTGCTTAGCAAAGTCCTGTAGAACTACTCCTTTGAAAAACATAAAGAGACCAGAACTGGTTCCTGGACCCTCACTTTTGCTCTCCAGGCATTAAAACAAACAAACAAACAAACAAAAAACCCCTACAGAAAACTTTATCCTAACAAGAACTTCCACTAGGAAGAAACGCCAAAGAGGATGCTATGGTCTGAATGTTTGTGTCCCCCCTAAAATTCACATTTTGAAATCTTAACCCCCAAGGTGATGGTGGTGAGTCCTTTGGGAGGCGATGAAGTCATGAGGATGGGATTAGTGCCTTCATAAAAAGAGACCTGAAAGAGTTCCCTTATCCTTTCCAACATGTGAGTTACAGCAGACGGTGCCACCTGTGAATCAGGAAGTAGGCTTTCACTAGACACTGAATCTGCCAGATCTTGATTTGAACTTCTCAGCCTCTAGAACTGGGAATAAGTTTCTGCTGTTTCTAAGTACCCAATTTATGGTATACTGTCACTAGAGCTTGAATGGACTAAGACAGAGGGGATCTTCCCTAAAAGGGAGCTAATTTTGATGGAGAATGGGCCACTAACTCTCTTTTTGTTGTTGCTCTTGTTTTATTTTTGAGACAGAGTCTTGTTCTGTTGCCCAGGCCGGAGTGCAGTGGCGCAATCTCAGCTCAATGCAACCTCTGCCTCCTGGGTTCAAGTGATTCTCCTGCCTCAGCCTCCTGAGTAGCTGGGGTTTACGGGCGCGAGCCACCACAACCAGCTAATTTTTGTATTTTTAGTAGAGACAGGGTTTCACCATGTTGGCCGGGCTGGTCTCAAACACCTGACCTCAGGTGATCACCCTGCGTTGGCTCCCAAAGTGCTGGGATTACAGGTGTGAGCCATTGTGCCTGGCATTAATTCTTTACTTGCATTGATTTATTTAAGAAATTTAATGGAAAATGCCAAGTTTTTGCTACACCCACAAATAATGTTTCCACATGAGCAGACACTCCAGGAGGGATGAAAACATAGCAGTTGGCCCTTTGAAGTGAGATGATAAACCTAGGAAAATACTCAGGCCTGGGCTGCTACATTCAGGTTATGCCTTACACAAGAGAGAGGGACTGAGGGGAAGAAAGAGGCTGAAATTAACTCCTGTCTTAGCTTGTGTGGCTAAAGCACCCAGTGGAAGGGGTACAATGCTTTTATTTCACACAAAGATTCTACCACCCACCAAGCCTAGAGAAGCCCATGTTTTTCTAATTCATCTGCCCAGAGGCTCGCTCTCCTTTTTATAATCAGTGTAATTTGAATGTGCTAACAGGTGCCCCAACTTCCCTCAAAGCTTTCTGACCTTGATGGTTCTGAGGGCAAGTGGGGGATCCAACTATTAATAATTTGAAGCATCCACCCTTCACTTGGAAGTGGCATCTTCTTAAAAGCCTCAGACTTACTTTGGACTCTGGTCTTCTACCGGGGGTAACCAGGGAGCTTTAGAAAATGATGGGCTCTGTTCATTTAGGGATTTTTAAAAATTATTATTAAATTTTTTATTGTCAGATCACTATAAATTCATATGCAGTTGTAAGAGGTAATGCAGAAAGATCCTATACATACGTTACCCAAGGTTTATTTTTGTAAACCAACATTTGTTGAGCATTAGAAAAGCAAAGATGTTTTAGATGAAACCCTAGCCCCTTAAGACCTTCTTCTATTCTCATGATGAAGACAGACACAGAAGGTCTTTTTGATGAAGTTCATTATGCAAAGTGCCCAGAGTGAAGTAAACACCTCAGAGAAAGAGTCCTAGGCAGGACTTAGTGAATGTCTTAGTGAATGAGCAGAAGTTTTCCAAGGGCAGTGGATGTTAGAAGGGCAAAATCTGAGCAGAGAAAACAGCATGGGTCAAGGCTCAGAAGTAGGCGGTAACATGGGGGTGTGCTGGGGGGCCCTTCAAGAAAGTCAGCGTGAATCTGAGCAAAACATTCAAGTATGGGAGTCCACAGGCATCCTGAGAATGAGAAGGGAATGTTGTGTGATCCTGGCTTCCCATGTTCTATGCCGGGGGAAATGAAAAGCAGATGGGAAATATGCTCCCAAACACGGCTAGAGAATGGCTGTCACAGAAGCAGGAGAGAATCTTGTTTAGAACTGAAAGGCTGCAGAGATCTCACTTGCAACCACTGGGATAATAGAGTCCATCTTCCTTCTGTGACCTTTACCCAAAGCCAAGGACAGGAAGTCTAGCTCATATCCTTCCAGCAAGGCAGAAAATTCTCCTGCCTAAGGACAGCAATTGGAACAAAAATAGAGTCGCCCTCTACCAATCTGGGCTGGTAAGCCCAACTGTCCTTGGCTCTCATGTGGTATGGAGAGTGTCCTGAAGTCCTCCAAGGGCCCAGTGAAGGACAAAGAAGGTAGATGGTATGCTGGCAAGTTCAGCAGAGGGTTACCAAAGTGGGAGCTTGTGGGGCAGACCACCTGGGCTGGTGATCAAATGGGAATCCCCCACAACTTTAAGGAAATACACAACCTGAGATGAGGCAAGTTAACCAGGAGGCCCCAAACCCTTGCTGAGCTAAGAGACAGCATACCAAGAGTATTATTCTAGCCACAGATGTTTGCAGGAGGTGGCAGTAGAGTGAGGAGTGACAGAGTAGATGGGGAAATCATTTCTTCAAAACTGGTGAAGATCTGGCATGAGAGAGACCAGCACAAAGATTGGCGTTCCAACCACCCACCACCACAGCAACACAATCAGCAAACCCCAACAAGCCACTTGGAGCAGAAGACAGAGGGGGACACTAAGATACTTAAATCTAAGTTTCCTTGTTACTGGGATGGAGGTTATAAGAGGATTAGGTAATTTATTTAAAAAAAAAAAAAAGAAGCTTCATTTTCTTTGAATAAATGAACATTTTATGTATAAAGGATCAACCTTCTGTATGTTTTAAGAAATCCCTGGCCAGGTTTTGAAAGAAACAAGTCTACTCTAATTCAGAATAAGGGTTCTATGCTGGTTAATGACTTCTGAATGATGCCATACTCCCTGCCAGTGTTAAAATATTCTCTAAAATAAGCCTGTCCAACCCGCGGCGCGTGGCTGCATGCAGCCAGGATGACTTTGAATGTGGCCCAACACAAATTTGTAAACTTTCTTAAAACATTATGAGATTTTTTTTGTGATTTTTTTTTTTAACACATCAGCTATCATTAGTGTATTTTATGTGTGGCCCAAGACTACACATAAAAAAATTGGTGGCCGAATTCTTCTTCGAATGTGAGTCAGGGAATCCAAAAGACTGGACACACCTGCTCTATAATATTCAGTAGAATAAGAGATGAGCTCCTTTTTTTTAATCTGTCCTCAGGTGCAAAGAAGTGACAGCTCCTGGTACATCTCCAGAAAGCGGGGGATGTGACCTACTCCTTTATAAGAGGACAGGAGTAGACCTTGTACCTGTGAACTGGTTTACTTCAGGACAACCTGAATTTGTAGTATTCCATCTTGAAGTTGAAAGGGAAAGAGAGAGAAAAAAATGGTGTGGGATAAAGAAGAAAGCAGTGTCCTTTATGGACAGGACGTAGAATTTGGTGGCTTATGAGTCACTGATGGCCATATTTTTAGGTGTGTTTTTTAAAGTAAAAAATATATTTTCTTAGTGAGGTTTGCTGTGTTAACAAAACCCCCTCCAAATCTCAACAACTCAGAACAAAAATTTTTTGTACCTCTCTGTACTTCTGTCTCATTCCATGAGCCAGGCTGAGAGAGTAACCCTTCATGGGACATACCTGGGAAAAAGCAAGAAAGCTGGCCAAAACTCACAACGCATCTTAAACATCCCACATAACAGATTCCATATTTACTCACATTTCATTGGCCAAAGTGTGTTACATGGCCAAGTCCCAGTCCAGTGAGGTGGAGACATAAAATTTCCCCACAGGAAGGATAGTAAACCACATGATGATGGACAGGGATGAGTAATACTCTTTTTTTTTTTTTTTTTTTCTTGAGACAGAGTCTTGCTCTGTTTCCCAGGCTGGAGTGCAGTTGTGCAATCTCAGCTCAGTGCAACTGCCACCTCCCAGGTTCAAGTGATTCTCCTACCTCAGCCTCTCAAGTAGCTGGGATTACAGGCACATGCCACCATGCCCGGCTAATTTTTCTATTGTTAGTAGAGATAGCGTTTCACCATGTTGACCAGGCTGATCTCAAACTTCTGACCTCAAATAATCTACCCGCCTCGGCCTCCCAAAGTTCTGGGATTACAGGTATGAGCCACCGTGCCCGGCCAAGTAATACTCTTATAGGGACAGGCTAGGGAGAAATTGAAAAATATATATAATTTACCGTGATGATACAAACTCAATATCGAAAATTTAGAAAATGTGGAGAAGAAAAAAGAAAATAATTACCCGTAACCCACAGTTTACATTTTGATATATTTCCTTTCAGTATGTGTGTGTGTGTGTGTGTGTGTGTGTGTGTGTGTGTTTGCAAATACAAATGCAAATTTGGAATTATATAACATATACAAGTACACACCTGCTTTATAGGTTGCTTGTTTATATAGAGTTATATTATTGAATTCTTTTCCCACATAATTATTTCCTTAAAATATCATTTTAGTGTCTGCATAATTTTTGTATTAGTTTAGACAACCTAGGTTTTGTAGCAATAACAAAAAATTCTCAATGTGGCTATATGACTTCATACGGCAAAGGTTTGTTTCTGATTCAAGCTTCACGTCCAGTGCAGGACAGCATTTTGATCACTTTGAAGCAGAGCCAGACAGCACAGCTGCTATTTCAAATGTATCTGATCATCAGGCAAGAGGAAAGGAAAATACGGAAAAACATACACATTTTATTAGCCAAAGCAAGTTATGTAGTGTAAAATAAATAATATATATATATATATTTAATTTTAATTCTGTCTTTCTTTACTTTTCTTTTTTTTTTGATACAGAGTCTTTCTCTGTCACCCAGGCTAGAGTGCAGTGGTGCAATCTTGGCTCACTGCAACCCCTGCTTCCCGGGTTCAAACGATTCTCATGCCTCAGCCTCCCAAGTAGCTGGGATCACAGGCATGTGCCACACACCTGGCTAATTTTTGTATTTTTGGTAGAGACAGGGTTTCACTATGTTGGTCAAGCAGATCTCAAACTCCTGGCCTCAAGTGATCTGCCCGCCTCGGTCTCCCAAAGTGCTGGGATTATAGGCATCAGCCACCATGCCCGGCCGATACATACATATATATATATATATATATATATATATATATATATATATATATATATATATATATTAGCAAAGGTAACATAAGCAGAAACTTGACACATGCTTGTGCATTGGGGCTTTTCTCTCTTCATGCTTTTAGAATAATCTAAGATTGACTCAGAGGATGAAAGACCACATGGAGAGATTAGCCGAGCCGTCCCAGCTGTCCCATACGTACAACCAGCTCCAGCTTAGCCAGCTCTGACCAAAATATTCATCCAGCAAACCATGGATTTTGACAGCATCTAAAGCCACTGAATTTTGGGGTGGTTTGTTATGCAGCAAGAGCTGGTTTATACACATGTTTATTTCTAACTTAATCTGGGAGGGAGCCATAATAGTTTTGGAGAATCTTAATGTCTACCTCAATATCAAATTTTACAGATGTGCCATCATTTATTTAAACACTTTTCATTATTCAAATCACACTTTTGCCAAATGTGTAACATCACATTTATTACAACTATAAATAAAACTCCCATAAACAGCTTTGTGTATAAATTTTTATCCAAGTTTCTGATTATTTCATAATAATAACAACTTCCACTAAATAATAGACTGGTGGAAAAAGAATTACTAGTTCGAAATTTAAGGCTGCTAGTATTTATCAAATTATGTACCAAAAGGATTGTACCAGTTTATGTATCTAATGAAAATGTGTAAGCATGACCATTTCTCCATAACCTCACTCACCATCACTGGCTGTGAGCTTTTAAAAACATCTTTGTTGCCCCTGCAACTGAAATATGTATATTTGTTAATCTTTCTTTTTTTTTTTTTTTTTTTTTGAGATGAAGTCTTACTCTGTTGTTGGGGCTGAAGTATAGTGGCACGATCTTGGCTCACTGCAACCGCCATCTCATTTTTGTATTTTTAGTAGAGACAGGGTTTCTTTCGCCATGTTAGCCAGGCTGATCTCAAACTTCTGACCTTAAATGATCAGCGCGCCTCAGCCTCCCAAAGTGCTGGGATTACATGTGTGAGCCACCATGTCCTGCAATATATGTGGTAATCTAATGGAGAAAATTTTATGATTTAAATATTCATATCTTTGTAAATTGAGATTGATTTTCTTTTTTTCTTTTTTTTTTATTTTTTTATTTTTTATTTTTTTTTATTGCATTTTAGGTTTGGGGGTACATGTGAAGAACATGGAAGATTGTTGCATAGGTACACACATGGCAGTGTGATTTGCTGCCTTCCTCCCCATCACCTATATCTGGCATTTCTCCCCATGCTATCCCCTCCCCCAACTCCCCACCCCCCCACTCTCCCTCCCCTTTTTCCCCCGACAGACCCCTGCACAGGGAAAATGTGGCACATATACACCATGGAATATTATGCAGCCATCAAAGACGATGAGTTCGTGTCCTTTGTAGGGACATGGATGAACCTGGAAACCATCATTCTCAGCAAACTGACACAGGAACAGAAAATCAAACACCGCATGTTCTCGCTCATAGGCGGGTGTTGATTTTCTTTTTTTTTTTTTTTTTTTTTGGGTTCATTCAGCAATTCAGTTTAATCTCAGGATACTCCGAACAGTACACCCAAGCCTACGTGAGCCCGTGGGCATTTCTCTGGGGGCTGCATGGAGACGTTTGCAGCTCTGGGGCGCAACACTAATATTCACGCATTCTTCCCGGGGAGCATCCTCATCACTTCAAGGAGACACATGGGGACTCAGGGCTTAATGCAGCTTCTGAGCCCCCTTCCTGAAAGACATCTCTATGCTTCTGCCCCTATGGGGACTGGGCCCCTGTCTCTGGGGTTAGTGGTGGGACTGGGCTGAGACCCTCTTTTGTAAACCATAGGAAGCTCAGAATACCACTGTCCAGGGACTGGTCACTGCAGAACTGTCTATGCCCCTGGCGGATGTGGAGTGTCTCTGGGGGCAGGACTGGCCTTGGGCCCCAGCTCCTTGGTTGGGGGTACACAGCCAACCTATCATTGTAGCTAATTGTGCCCAGGAAGGCTATATTCCCTGCCCAGGTACAGTTACCACCCCGAGCAGAGCCTGGGACAGCTGGTGTGCTGCCTCATCCCCCCAGCAGCCACCTATAGTGACAACAGCCCAGCAGCCCCTAGCACGTGGGTCCTCCTGCAGCAGCAGATTTTCTTTATATATTGTTAACAGTTAAGAATTTTTATACAACACTCAGAGACTGTATGATGAGTATTTATTTTGCCATATCAAATTAAATCCAGCTTGAGTGCCCCACAGGACAAAACTGGCAGGAAGCTCAGTATCAGATCTCTTTCTCAGTTTCCTTTCCCTCTCTTAGATGGTGGGGAACCTGGACCTTGCATGACTGTGTGACGGTGGGGAGCTCTGTTCTGTTGCCTCATCCCTCCAAGCAAGGCATAGGGAAAACTCTTCTAAAGGGGGAAACCTGGGTTCCCACCGCATTGAATGCAGTGGCCGGTTCTCACACTTACACATGCCTTATATCTCCCTCAAAGAAACTGGAATGGGCACGGGGCCCCTCCTGCTCAAATCTGTAACCACCTGTTGCTTACCCAATATCACCTGTCAGCACCACAGGAAGAAAACCTCTTGTTCCCATTACTTGGCAGAGTTATAATTTGGGAACACAAGTCTGGCATGCTAGGCTTGTTGCAGGTTATAAAATTAAATAAATAGGCTGGGTGCAGTGGCTTACGCCTATAATCCCAGCACTTTGGGAGGTTGAGGCGGGTGGATCACCTGAGTCCAGGAGTTCAAGACCAGCCTGGTCAACATGGTGAAACCCTGTCTCTACCAAAAATATAAAAAAATTAGCCAGGCATGGTGGTGGGTGCCTGTAATCCCAGCTACTCAGGAGGCTGAAGCAGAAGAATCCCTTGAACCTGGGAGGTGGAGGTTGCAGTGAGCGAGATCGTGCTATTGCACTCCAGCCTGGGCAACAAGAGTGAAACTTCATCTCAAAAAAAAAAAAAAAAAAAAAAAAAAATTAAATAAGTAAGCATGTATTGCAGGATGTGGGGAGGTAAAGGGAGGTGACTGGGGTCACTGAAGGTTACGTGTATTCCAAAATGCTTTTCCCAGTGGAATGAGCAGATATTTCAGAAGACAAATTTTAACTGTTGGAAGTGCAATTTAAACGTCAAAGGTCTAAGAAATCAGATGTGGGAGTATCAACCCATAAGCCATCTTATTTCCTTTGTAACCAAGAAAAAAATCGCATCATTTTTATTGAGCTAGACTATAAATACAAAGTCAAACCGAATAGCACTTCATAGACACACTACCAAGCCCCTCTGTATTGCCGCCTCCCACAGCCACTATTTTTTCATACCTGCTCTTTGTAGAAGCTTACTTCCAAACTGTCACAGGATCTACCTTCTGTCAGCCAACAAACTGACTACTGGTCTCAACACTTGGGGTGATGGGACAGATGCAAAAACCTAGTCATAGTTGCTTGCACCCAAGGAAGGTAAAGTCCTGCTTTTAACTCTTCTTTCAGGAAAAGTAGCTGAGTGAAAGAGCAAAGTCCTCGTGAAACCCACTACCAACTATCTGAACCTGCTCCTGCGTTAGACAGTGCAGGGGACAGTCTGCGTCTAAGACAGAGAAAGAACTAGCCAGAAACCATGTGAAGGCTACTAATACTAAACACATTATGAGGCGACATGTGCCGATGCAATCTGTGCACATTATGTCTTCTCCGAAGGTATGTCAACAGAGGAAGGAAACAGAAATGATTCCCAATGTGGGCACCCTCCCCTCCTCTGCACGTGGGGGAGGGGATGCAGCATTGCATCAGCTGGTGCAGAGAATGCAAAAGAGGGCAGAGGAATCAGGGCCCCTACGAAAGCAGATCAGATGAGGGCTCAGCTCTTGTACTTTGAATTTATCACCGGATAAGAGAGGGGTTTTTAGAGTCGTTTCACTCTTCCAGGTCTACTCGAGGTCCCTTGGATGTAGTTACTCCACCACAAAATCTCAAATCTCCTTAAGGTTCAGTTCAGCCCTGAAGAAATAATGACTCTTTGGAAAGAACGGAAGAGCCCAGAAGCCTCTGGGTTCAAAAGGGCACAGTCTAAACTGACAGCCTACTTTCCAGCCTCAGAGATGATAAAACTTCACAGACTGGGAGAGAAATCCACCATCAAGAATGTCTGCTGAGGAGTGCTCAGTCTCATTGCCCCCATCCCCGTAAACAAAAACAGATGTGTACTCATGAGTATAAACATTCAAGGTCAATATACGCTCCTCTCTGCCAATGTAGTTTGGCACCTGAGTGTGAGCAAATAGTCTGTGAAGCAGAGTGGAACTTTTCTATAACATGGGCGGTGTCAAGTGACAGGGCTCACATCTGTGTATTAGGTTACTTATTATATGAAAAATCTGGAGAATAGACTTTCTGTTTCCCAGGGAATGATTTGAGCTATGACAAACCTATTGCAATGGAATAAATAGTCATTCCATATTAAAGAAACAAAAGAGCAGCATATGGAAAAGCAGGAGTTTGAATCCTGGTTGTAACACGTACTGTTTGTATTACCTTGGGGAAGTCATTTAAACCCAGTGTTTAACATCTGTAAAACGAGTTTTAATAGTACTTATCTGTCATCGTGTGGGTGGTTAGCATAATAAAATGTGAGCTCCTTCTAGGATTCTTCCACGGCACTAGAGGAATTAGGATCTAAAAGTCTGAATGTCTAAGCTTGTCTTTATTCATCCTTTCAACGAATATGTATTGAGTATCTACAATGTGCCAGAAACAGAGACACAGCAGTGACGACGACAGGCATAACTCAAAGGGACAGGATAGAAAAGGGATGAAACACATGCCAGTTGTTTACTGTGGACTGTTCCTGGATGCAGCCATGTGGCATTTCTCCTTACATCCCACTGATCATAGTAGCAAGATGGCTGGGCTAGTTGCTATTCTAGATGGCTTTGTGTCTGGTTATAAACTGGAGCATTTTGGCTGGGCACGGTGGCTCACGCCTGTAATCCCAGCACTTTGGGAGGCCAAGGCGGGCAGATCACAAGGTTAGGAGTTCAACACCAGCCTGGCCAACATGGTGAAACCTCGTCTCTACTAAACATATAAAAAGTAGCTGGGTGGGGTGAGGGGCACCTGTAATCCCAGCTACTCAGGAGGCTGAGGCAGGAGAATCGCTTGAACCCAAGAGGCAGAGATTGCAGTGAGCCGAGATCGCGCCATTGCACTCCAGCCTGGGTGACAGAGTGAGACTCTGTCTCAAAAATAAATAAATAAATAAAAATTTTAAAAAACTAAATTAGAGCATTTTATTAATCACAGAGTCTATGGTCTTGTGATTTATCTGCCTCCTAAGATGTGACCGTCCGATATCACTTGCCACCCTGAGCTTGGTGTTTCCAAAGTTATTTAAACATAAGAATCCCCTGGCACCCCTGTGAAAGACAGATTCTAAGACCTCACCTCATCCTACTGAAAATCACAGGGGGATTCTGACTCCTTTTCCCTCACTGGCAAAACAGGGAGCAGAGCAAGCCCTACCACAGTCTTGTGTGCTGCAAGGGAAATAGCACATGCAAAAGAGCTTTGAAACCATGAAGTTACTCTCTCATGGCTGGCATCCAGGCTCACTCTGAAGGTTCAGAGGCAAGGGCCACTCTGAGGCTGTGGCCCAATATAGTGTCCTCCTCCCCACACCTTCTTCCCTTTCTGGGCTTTCTGGAGACACCAATCAGAAGCCACCCGCCTCCATTCGAACCTAATGAACTGGTGGTCCCAGACAGGAACCTGCCTAAAGTTCATCACCTAAGTGGACGCCTGAGTTGAGTTCTAGGAGTGCTGATCACAAAGCTTCAGGGTGTCAGTCACTGGTCATAACTGATGGTTTTCAAGGGATGATTCTGCCTTCCTTTGGTATCTGCTGGAATGGGAAATGAACCCAAAGATTAAAATAAGGAAATGTAGGGTCCTGGTAAGTTCTCATCACCCAGGCTCTGCCCCTTCTCCAGCTTCATCCCCCCTCTATCCTTCTATATACCCATCTAGCCTCTGATTACTCCTCTCCTCCTTTCAGTAATGAAATCCTCTAATTTATAACCAGTCACAAAGCCACCTAGACTAATGACTAACCCCAGTCCTCTTGCTACTATCATCAGTGGCATGTAAACCGAAATGTCACATGGCTGCATCCAGGAACAGTCCATAGTAAACAACTGGCATGCGTTTCATCCCTTTTCTATGCTGTCACTTCTTTCATCTTGCTGCTTGGAATATAGATGGGATGGCTTAAGTTCTAGCATCTATTTTGAATGTTAGGGATGAAACTGCACATTGGGAGTCCTGTGATAGAGAAGGAGCCTGGAGCCCTGCGCACTGTATGGAATCGAGCTTCCAGTCTAGTTTCGGACTATCTAGTTTGGACTAACCTCTGGACTTTTACGTAAGAGAAAGAAAGTTCCATTTAATTTAAACCACTGTCATTTTGGGTTCTGTTACCCACAGCCAAAATGAATACAAATATAGTGCTCAGGAGCATGTATTCTGGAATTAGACTGCCTAGGTTCAGTCACTTATTACCTGGCAGCCTTAGGTAATTTGCTTCCCTTTGGCCTTAATTGTAAAATCAAAATGTTCCAGCCTGGCCAACATGGTGAAATCCCATCTCTACCAATAAACACAAAAATTAGGCGGGCATGGTGGCACACACCTATAGTCCCAGCTACTTGGGAGGCTGAAGTGAGCAGTTTGAACCTGGGAGACAGAGGTTACAGTGAGCTGAGATTACACCACTGCACACCAGTCTGGCTGTCAGAGTGAGACTTTGTCTCAAAAAAAAAAAAAAAAAATCAAAACGCTAAAGACAATTTACTTCCTGGAATTGCTAAGAATGAGCTAAAACATGTAAAGCTTAAAACATGTAAAGCCCAGCACATAGTAAACACTCACTGAACATGAGTTATTATTAAAAGTAGCTGTTAAATACATGACGAATAAAGATATGCCCCTAAAGATAGCAAGATTGAAGGTTATTCTCTATCATGCTGTATGCATGCATTTCGCAAAAGGCTTGATTTTTCTATTAGTAAAGAAACATAGAAGGTGAGCTGGATGGTGCGACTCATACCTGTAATCTTAACAATTTGGGAGGCCGAGGCAGGTGGATCACTTGAGGCCAGGAGTTCAAGACCAGCTTGGCCAACATGGTGAAACCCAGTCTCTGCCAAAAATACCAAAAAAAAAAAAAAAAAAAAAAAAAAATTAGCTGGGCGTGGTGACACATGCCTGTAATCCCAGCTACTTGGGAGGCTGAACCATGAGAATCATTTGAACCTGGGAGGCGGAGGTTGCAGTGAGCTGAGATCATACCACTGCACTCCAAGCTGGGTGACAAAGCAAGACTCTGTCTCAAAAAAAAAAAAGAATCATAGAATTATAGAAGGTGCCCAAATTCTCAGTGAAAGAATTTTGTTTTCTCATCCCTGACACAGCTCAAATACAAATAGGCCCTTTATTTGATCACACAAAATGATAGTCCTAGAATGCACTTTGAAAAAGGAGATCCAATCTAGGCTCAGCTCGGGAATGCAGACAGAAGAAAAGCCTTGATCCCTCTTGATGACAATCTGGATCACAGAGCCTGATCCTGAGTGATATTCATGTTCACCCTGAAAGGGGCCCAAGGAGTTGAGCATCTGGACCGGGGCGAGGCTTCATGACAGTGCATGTGTTGTGAATTGGCGATTCTTTTAACAGAAGCAGTTTGGAACCAAGACTGGGAATCTGCTGCTAACCGGAATGTTGTAGCCAGGTTCCATGTTCCCTGAGGGCAGGGCTGTTGGCTCTCAGTGCCTTGGGGGCATTTAAGTTAGATGCTAGGAAGAACTTGTTCACTGGAATGGTTGTGAAAGGCAAATATAAATGTGGTTGTAGAATGTTTCTATCTGTAAGAAGATAAGCTGAAGATAGTATGAGGGGAAAAAAATCTTTCATAGTTAGAGGATATGAACTGAGCATCCTCCAGTAGGAAACAGGAGGTGAGAACAAAGAAAGTAATCATGTAATACTTCTGAGTAGTTTTTTTCTTCAGTCCAAGTAGACCTAAGTTCAAATTCTAGTTTACCAGTTCCAGTTAACCACTCTGACCCTCAGTTTCCTGAGTAGTTTTTTCTTCAGTCCAAATAGACCTAAGTTCAAATTCTAGTTTACCAGTTCCAGTTAACCACTCTGACCCTCAGTTTCCTTCTCTAACAGATCACAGCAGACCTGCCTCTAAGACTGTGAGGTTGAGACAAAATATATCCAATAATATGGGAGGTGTTCAATAAATATTTGTTTTATTCTTGTCTTACAAATCTTTTCCTATTCTGCAACTATGTGATTCAGCACTTCCTGGAATTCTAAGGCACTAGAAACTTTCCAAAGAATTTAAATTGCTTAATTGCTAGCTTCCAAGCTCTTCCCAGCATTTCTTTGAGAGGTGAATGGTAGAGATGGATCAGAAATCAGACAAATTGCACTTTGTTTGCTGATCCAGCAATATCCCCTTACATGCTATTTTCTCCCCCTGTTCTTACTGGGACAAGAAAGGGATTTTCGAAAACAAGTCGCACCCTGCAGTGTATAGAATTAGGGAAGAATGTGGCTGTTGCTCCTGCACTTTGCTGCCTGCAGAAATAAGCACCTGAAGTCCCTTAAGGGCTTGAGGTTGGGGTCCAGCACAGGGCGGTGGGAAGGGCATTGCTTTGGGGAACAATTGTCTAGAGGCTCAGGGACTGGCCGGGCTGGTACCTCTCTGCATGACTCTCTGGTCCCCTCGTGTACACAGTGCAAGGACGGAATTAGATGAATGCAGAAGAGTCTCCAAGCTCAGAGTTTCTCTCCTGGATCTTGTTTATACCTCTTCTCTTAAGGAAAACATTTTAGAAGTCTATGTAAAGTCTTCTCTCCTACGTGAGAGGCGCTGTGTACGGGTAGTATTGGCAGGTAATAACAAGAGAAGATTTAAAGAAAAAAAAACCGCTTGAGCTTTTACTGCTGATAATTACCTTAAGTCTCTTGTGTTTGGCTTGGATAGGGAGGCCCGCCTGTTGTGTTCTACTTCACAGGAGACCACCAAAGACATGACAAGTGAGAAAAAGTTATGTGATATATACCTTTGCCCCCAATCCTTTTATAGCCCACCACATCATTAAAAAGAGTCTTATTGTATAAGTCTTGACCCCAAAGTCTAGAGAAAAAAAAAAACTAAATTACAAAGAACTTATGTCCTAAAGAATTTTGTTCTTTTCCTCACATGTACAATTTATTCCCGCTCTAAAACGAGAAAGCTGCTGAAGGAAAGAATTCATTTCTCAACTCATAGGCTCTATGTTTCTTCAATAAGAACTTCCACAGTGGAATGCAGTTAGTTGCCCCAAGGTGAAAACAAACCCTTGACAAGCAGTTGTTGAAAAGAGTTGCCTTATGTGATTTTCATTCTATAAAGGGAACAGCACAAGAAAGATGTTACCTATCCTGATTCTATCTCATTGTATTCCTCCAACAGAAAGACAGACAGAAACCCGAAAGGGAAAGGGGTTTGCTCTCAGTAGCTTTCCATTCAGCTGGAAAAGGAATTGCGGACATCCCTCCCCACGGTTTGCTACAACTTTGGTTTGCCCTTTCTTGCTGAGTTTGTGGAGGGTACTACAGTCCCCTAGTGCCCCCTGCCGTTCATATTGAGAAACTAACCAGGCGGCATGAACTGCTAAGCTTGGTTCCTTATCTTAAAACCCTTTACATTTTTTGGATACATCTCAAAAATTCAAAATTGTGATTCCATCTTTAACTCACTGAGGGGCCGTTTATAGTCAACTTATATTATTATCTCATAAACTTACCGAATGTGAGGGGGAGGGTCCTTAGAATATATTCAGCCAATTGTGTGTTTTGTTCTGTTCTGTTTTGTTTTACCAAGTATGGGATTAGTTATGAGAGGTATTTGCTGTTGTTCTGTGAAACCAAAGAGGGTTAGGAAATGCTGGGTTAAATAAGAATTAAGTAACATTAAATAAGGAGCTTCTTTCCTGCTGGCCTTCTCAGAGCATTTAATATGGACTGTGTATCTCCCAAGGGAAATGCAATTTCCCAATCGTGCTTGACAACAGAACTGCTTTTTACATGAATTTCTTGCAGGGCCAATATTCCAGGGAGCACACTTGAGAAGTGCTAATCAAGTCCAAATGAATCGTTCTACAAATCTGGAAACTGAGTCCCAGGGAGGTGCCAGTGACTGGGAGGTAGTAGACATTGCAGGGCCCCTGTCAGGAGGCTCCCAGGCCACTTCCTCACCAGGATCTCTCCCATTCATTGGAGTTGACCTTTAGTATTTCTGTATCCATAAAGCGTGTTTACTTGTGGAATGGGGAGTGATGTTGCCTTTGGCCAAGGATATTGGGAAAGTTCAGTAAACCTCTTTCAAGAATGTTCTAACGCCTTGGGGAGGAGAATTTGCTTTTGGTATTTTCTTTTATTTATTTATTTAATTGCATTTTAGGTTTTGGGGTACATGTGAAGAACATGCAAGATTGTCGCATAGGTACACACATGGCAGTGTGATGTGCTGCCTTCCTCCCCCATCACCTATATCTGGCATTTCTCCCCATGCTATCTCTCCCCAACTCCCCCACCCCCCCACTGCTCCCTCCCTATTTCCCCCCAACAGACCCCAGTATGTGATGCTCCCCCTCCCTGTGTCCATGTGTTCTCATTGTTCAACACCCGCCTGTGAGTGAGAACACGCGGTGTTTGATTTTCTGTTCTTGTGTCAGTTTGCTGAGAATGATGGTTTCCAGGTTCATCCATGTCCCTACAAAGGACATGAACTCATCGTTTTTTATGGCTACATAATATTCCATGGTGTATATGTGCCACATTTTCCCTGTCCAGTCTATCATTGATGGGCATTTGGGTTGGTTCCAGGTCTTTGCTATTGTAAACTGTGCTGCAATGAACATTCGTGTGCATGTGTATTTTCAATTCAATTTCTTTCTTTCTCTTGTGAAGAACTTCATTGCTTTCTAAAAATCTCCTATTCCACAAATTTGCATTAAGCACCTAATATGCACATATTCAAAGGAGGTCAAGATAATGCACCGCTTTGGATAAGAGCAAATATTTGGGGGGTCAAGTTCTGGTTCTGCTACATTCTGACTGTACAATTGCACAAGTTGCTTATTATCTTCTAAGATCTAGACTCCCCATCTGTAAAGTGGGGGATAATAATACCTTCTCCAGAGGAATGGGCTGAGGATTCCATTAGATATTACATGTTAAATGGCCAGCACAGTGCCAGCACATATAAGTACTCAATAAATATTCGCCACTGCTATTATTATTGTTGTTAGGATTATTGAGGCATGGTCCCCATCCTCAGGGACTTAGCTCAGCTAGAGAAAGAAGACAAACATGCTCAGAAACTTTCAGTAGCAATATAAGGGACTAGATGAGAGATGGCAACTAGATTTCACAGAACTCCAGTCAGCCTTTAGTGGTTGCCTCCAGTGCTGTGTTGGGAAGAGTTCTGAGGGTTTTGCCAGCTACAGAAGGAAAGAGCCCCAACATCAATTAGTGATGTCTGTCACGGATGTGTGGAGTGTGGGTATGTGGTTATATGACATGTCTTTGCCATTCTTAGAACAAATCATGAAATGCCAGGTGTGAGGGATTAGATGGAACAGTCGTTTCTGGAGGAGGTAAGAAGTTGGACCTGGAGGATGGGTAGGACGTGAATGGAAAACATAAAAAGGGAGGAAGAACTATCTGACACTTGGAACTTTGTGGCATATGCCAAGGTTAAAACCAACATGGGCTATTTGAGTGGCAGTAAATAAACCAGCCTGTCTAGAGTAGGTCTTGATGCTAAAGATTGGCTCTATAAATATGGTAACTAGTGATGCCAAGCTGTTTGCTCAGCATCAAACAACCTGTCCTATCGTTTCCATAAATTCCCTCACATGCTATGTGCCCTGGTTTGAGGTCCAGAAAACGTGAACACCATTCGGTCTCTATAACCATCTTCTCTACCACAGAACTGTGCAAAGGCTCTTTCCCATTGCCCTTGCTCACAGAGACCATATTTTGGTGTGAAGTCCATCGCTGCTGTTCAGAGAGCCCATCACCCTTTGTGCACTTTGAAAAGTCTTTATAAATGTTTTTCATTATACACAGATGGCATTGCAGCCCCAGGCATCTGAGCTTCTCAACAAATGCACATATGGAAAAAAGTTGTTGAAAATGAAAAGCGAAGACCCAAGCTACCAGAAACTGGCACCCAGGTACACTACATGCCTCCTCTGTATCTGGTACTACACCAGCTCTGGGAGGGGAGGCAAAAAGGTGCTTATTAAAACCGCAAATGAGGATGAGGAGCTTTGAAAACTTTCTGTTTGCAGAATCAGCTTCATTCTTCACTCCAGCTAGAGATGAGCCTTCTCTGTGTAGTGAAAAACATGGGGGCCAATAGCTCCTAAATTTACTGCTACATCCACATAGCTTTGGTCACTAGAAAGACACTATCTTAACATTGTCTCTGGTTCCAAGTCAAAAAGTCCCCCAAAAAGAACTCACTGAAGCAGTTTGCATCAGCTCCTGTGGCAGCCACAAAGATGGGGTTGGGTAAGGGAAACTTCTGGAAGGAGAGGAGTGAGGTGCTGGGTAAACAATATAAGAGATGCCTGCTGAATCTTCCCTTATCTACCTTTTCATGCCAACTCAACTAGGCTATCAATCAACAATTTCACTCATTTAATAACCACCTATTTGCTTATTGAGCATCTTCGACATGCCAAGTGCTGTGCTAGATTTCAGGGGTGCAAAGAAGAACATGAAGCTTTTTAAATCATGTGCCTCTTAGAGTGCTAGGCATTCGGAGAGACAGGGGAATAACAAATGTAATGGGTTTAGGATGTCTAGGAACTCACCATATAACTGGAGAAAGGAGACTATGTATTTGAAGACTATTAAGTGGTAAACTGTGTGCTGTGGGTGATGAGGGTAAGAGAAACTTCAAGGTAACTGAGGTCAGCAAGGCCTGGAGCATTCAGAAGAGGAGAAGTTTCTTGGAGTGATACTTCTGTGAGGTCTTTAAAGGGCGAGGAAGCTTTGTTTATGACTACATGTGTTTAAAGTGCAGTATTTTCACAACATCACAGTAAGTGAGGCCCTCTGCATCTGGAGGCGTTCTGGAATGCAGCCGTCGAGCCAGTGGCCCTGTTCCTTTCTCAGAGACAGGACTACCACCCACAGCTCTTCTGATAGCCTTGTTTTTAATTGCCATGGCCTGTTGGATAAAAGCCTCTGAGTTTGATGCAAGTGCAAAATAATTTCCTTCAAGGATTAACTCATTTTTTGGGCTTGAGGAGCTACAACAAGCAACATCTGGTATAGCCTGCAGAGGGATTTTTTTCACCCAAGGAGTTTCAAGTTTCAACATGTGAGCCATCCTGCTGAATAACATCATCAACGGGAAACAGCACGCAGAGACTTTATCTTGTAATGAGAGCTCTGTGTAACACCCCACGGTCATGTTTTGCACGGACTGTAATAGATGGTGCAAACTGTAACAGGTTCCTTATCACTTTGTTTCCTGCCAAAGTGACTGAGTTCCACACTTATGGGGTTGAAATCCCCTTGTGGGTTTCCTCTGGGGCCATTCCATAGCCCATCCTAGTGCCGTTAATGACACCCCTCCCTGTGTTCGTAAGGCCCACATTTTAATGCCGTCATAGGGAGTCTCTTGGTCAGTACCTCTTATCACATCCCATCAGTCACTTCGCTGTCTCCCCCAGGTCTCCTGGAAAATTCTTGGGATCATCTCCCTGCTTTTGGTAAATCCTGGCTTTGTTCCTCCACACGGTGCTTTCTGTATTCCCAGCTCTGCCCTTTGCATCCCTGGGGCCAGTCCCACTACCCCTGGAATTCTGAGGTCAAGATTTTGCAATGTTCTTAAAGGTGAAACACTGTAATAGCTAATAGTTGAGCGTTATGTGTCAGGGACGTATTATTTATAGGGACACTATTATCATCACCCATGACTTACCAGTGAGAAAAATGAGGCTCAGAGTTTGAATCGCCCAAGTACAAGACAAACCCACATCTGTCTCACACTTAAGACTGTGCCCCTTTTACGGGATAAATATAGGGACCCAAAGAATGGTCATGGGAGTCACGAGTTCCAAGCAGAGGAGGGAGAAGGAAAGAGAAATGAGGAAACCCCAAGAGTGGCAGCTCTGAACTCAAAGGAGGAGAATTTTGAGACACGGTCAACTCTGACTAAAGCCAGAAAAGGTTTGAGAATATCGACACCATTGGCATCAAGACACCTACTGGCAAATCTTTTCAAGAAAGATTTCGGTATTGGGTCTGGAAGAGGTTATTAGTAACAGGGTAAAAAGATACAGATGGCAAATAAAAGGAAGGGGAAGCCACACAGATGGTGGAATGAAGAAGGAGAGTTGTTGTGTATCCACGAAATTAGAAACTCTCGGGCAGGTCCCAGAAACTGAGTTTTAACAAGCCCTCCAGGTGATTCTGATGCACACTAAGGTTTGCAAACCGCTGCTACAGAGCCGTGTTTCTCAGCTTTGGCTGCTCATTGAAATCGCCTGAAATAATAATGCTTCCATCTGACCTCCTGAAATTCTGTTTTAATTGCTCCAGGCAACAGGGTTTTAAAAAGCTCTCCAGGTGATTCTAATGGGCAGCCAGAGTTGAAAATTGCTGGAGTACAGGGAGAAGA
This sequence comes from Ateles fusciceps, assembly GCA_036589455.1. NCBI lineage: Eukaryota > Metazoa > Chordata > Mammalia > Primates > Atelidae > Ateles > Ateles fusciceps. The sequence goes on from JAZHEH010000612.1 coordinate 3,664,441, forward strand.
CCGTTGATGGTATGCAGTCGAAGAGGAGGTGGAAGGGATATAACAGCCACTGCCATAGGCATCTCTGGCTGTGCCAGGCAATGTGCTAAAGCTGGGCATTTCAAGCTTTAATGGGCATTAAGGATCACCAACAAGCTTCCAGGTGCTTTACAGGCATCCCTTCAAGGAATCTTCATAACAAGTCTACAAGGCAGGTGCCAGCATTATTCCCACTTCACAGATAAGGACACCGAGGCACCAAGATGTTGTCTGACTTGACTGAAGCATGACAGAAAGGAAATGGTAGGTCTTGAAAATTAGATCTTGACTCCAAAGTACTTATTATTTTAAAAAATTATGGTAAAAAAAATATATAAAATTTACCACTTTAATTATTTTAAAGTACTTACAATTTTGTGGCATCCATAATGTTGTACAACTACCCATTTCCAGGATGTTTTCACCATCCCAAACAGAAACTCTTATCCATTAAGCAGTAACTCCCCATCTCACCCTGTCCCCAGCCCCAGGTAACCTCTGCTCTGTTTTTTGTCTTTATGAATCAAAGTACTCATTCTTAATCACTCTTTCAGAATCGGTTCAAGAAGAGATGGAGGTATCAAATTTGATCAACTTTTTCCTTGAATTGACGGCATCTCTGAGTTAAATGAGGCCACCATCAGCAATTTGTGTTCCCACAATAGGGAACAACTTGTAACTTCCCCCAAACAGCACATCCTTTTTTGCCTGCGTGCCAAAGCACATGCCAATCCCTCCAGCACATGTGCCTTTTCCTGCCTCGCCTTCATTTAGCAAACTCCATCTCCTGCAAGTCTCTTGCCAGGCATGACCACTCCTGGGGATCTGAATCAAGTTCTTCAACTAGTGTGGTCCCATAGAGGAGGACTTCAAAAACTGACATTCACTCCGATCACCTAGGCATCTTGTTAAAATGCAGATTCGGATTTACTGAGCCTGGTTTGGGGCCCTAAGATTCTGTTCGTTCTTTCTTTTCTCTCTCTCTCTCTTTCCTTCCTTCCCTCCCTCCCTCCCTCTTTCCTTCCTTCCTTCCTTCCTTCCCTTCTTTCTCACTCACTTTGTTGCCCAGGCTGGAGCACAGTGTGCAATCATAACTCACTGAAACCTCAAACTCCTGGGCTCAAGCCATCCATCCTCCTGCCTTAACTCTCAAGTAACTAGGACTACAGATGTGTGCCACCACGTCAGCTAATTTTAAACTTTTTTTTTCTTTTGTGGAGATGAAGTCTTGTTATGTTGCCCAGACTGGCCTCAATCTCTTGGCCTGAAGTGATCCTCCTGCCTCAGCCTCCCAAAGCCAAGATTACAGATTTGAGTCACTGCCCTAGGACTTAAATTCTGCATTTCTACAGAGCTCCCAAGTGATGCTTATGCTGCTAGTCCCTGGACCACACCCTGAGTAGTGAGACCATAAGTTGCAGTGCTTCACCATGACACATATTGCTACAGCATTCCATTGACTGCTTCTCTACTCCACTATAAATATCTTGAGGGCAAAAACCCGTCTTATTATATTCCTGGAGCCTAACATTGTACCACCCACAGTGACAACAAATGTGGATGGAGGGAATAGATAAATGAACAAACAGGCTGGAAGGCTAGAAGGAACCAAATCTGTGAGTAGCCTCATAAGCCACACTAAGGAATTTGAAATGCATCATGCCATTATGGGCAGACACTGAAGGGTTTGAAAAGGGTGCTATATCAAATGTTTATGTGCAGTGTGTAAGATAAGTTGGAAAGGACCAAGATTGAAATCAAGGAAACAGTAGCAAGTTACTGCACTAGTCTAAGCAAATAATTTTGAAGGGCTGAACTAAGGCAGTGATAGTGGGAAGAATGTAGTGGGAAGAGGAGTCAAGACCATATAGATGGGTTGATCTTACATCCCCATTTGCTTCAGGCAGTTTACCCTGGGTATAATTATTCATAGTGTCCCATTTGCTCCCCAAAATGCCCTAATTTGGATGATAATTATCTGTTCATACTGTACATAGGAGACTTTTCTTTGAGACGGAGTCTTACTCACTCTGTAGCCCAGGCTGGAATGCAGTGGTGTGATCCTGGCTCACTGCAACCTCTGCCTCCCAGGTTCAAGTGATTCTCCTGCCTCAGCCTCCTGAGTAGTGGGGATTAGAGGCATGAGCCACCACGCCTGGCTAATTTTTGTATTTTAGTAGAGATAAGGTTTCGCTATGTTGACCAGGCTGGTCTTGAACTCCTGACCTCAAGCGATCCACTGACCTGGGCCTCCCAAAGTGCTGGGATTACAAGCATGAGCCACCACGCACAGCCAGGAGACAATGTTAATAGAACATGGGGTTTGGGCTTTGAGCGAAGTGAGAAGTCTAGGATAACACTCATGTTTCTGCCCTGGGTGACCCAACAGATGGTAACAGCATTGACCAAGCTAGGCAATCCAGGACACCAAGCAGTAGGAGAAGTTGCTTTAAAATAAAAATATTTAAGTTAAGGAGTCATTGCAACGTATTAAGTAAGTTATGGTACACAGCATGACAAATTTCAAAAGAGGCACAGATGGCTGAAGTTTGGAACACTGATGGAAGGTATCACCAAGTGAAAACATCCTCCCTCCCCGGCGCTCTGAGTCAAATTAGTCCCAGAGCAGTACTACATTAGGAAACCTTCCCTATGTGCTATTCAGACCAACTGCAGATGAGGTGTCACAAAGGCCAATGAATTCCAAGTTTCGTTTCTCACTCCTTATTCTCTTCCCTTCAAGTCATTGCTGTGAATGCTCCAGACGAACTGGATCACAGTTGACTGTGGTCATTGAGGTCAATATAAAGATATACCAAGTCAAGGCTAGATTGAGTCCGAAAACCACATCCCTTGGTTCAACTGTCCTGAGTCAAAGGTCAGTAACACCAAAATGTTCTATCACATTTATAAGCCTCATGACTCAAGATTCTTACTAATCTCTACTCATATTTGCCAACTCCTCAGCTTTTTCTCCCACCCATAACATGTCAACAAGGAGGTAATTATTTAATAAATCTCAGAACATACCTTTGCTTCTTTTGGCCAGAGACCCGGAGTTTTCCCAGTTTCAATTTCAAGGTGGCTCTTACTTAAGGGTCCAAATGCAGTCAAGCAGAAGAATAAATTCACCCACTAGAGCCTTTTAAGGAAACTTTAAAACAAAACTGTAGCTCTTCAAGTATTAAAAGGAAATGAAAGACTGAACTGAGCGGAGTATTCATTTTAATACACATGTTAAAGGTTATATTAGCAGCTGTCAAAGTGCAGGCCAATTCTAAACACATCACTCTTCACCTTAAATCAGATGTGTTAGGTGGTAGCCGGAACTGCCACTCTGGGCTGACCCTGAGTAAAAGGATTGTTAAAGAAGGTGAAGTTGGTCTTCCAGGCTTTCCTGTCACTCATGCTGATATCAGCCTGATGAGCAAGGGAGAGCAAGAGAGCTGGAACCCAGGAGCCTAAGTCCTTGCCGCTTCCTCCTGCCGCTTCAGGTCCGAGAAAACTGACTTATGTGCTGGTGATCTGATCTCAAATCCATACATGTGACAAGACTGAGGGCAGAGGAAAACAACCCAATTCATAAATGGGCAAAGAAACTGAACAGATGTTTCCCCCAAAGAAGGTATTCGAATGACCACTAAGCACATGAAAAGATGCTCAGCATCACTAATTTTTAGGGAAATGCAAACCAAAATACTATGAGATACCACCTCACACCCATTAAGAAGGCTACTAGCCAAAAAAAAATGGAAAATGTGTCGGGCCCTGTGGCTTTTGTCTGTAATCCCAGCTACTTGAGAGGCTGAGGATCTCTTGAGCCAACGAATTGGAGGCCAGCCTGGGTAACACACCAAGACCCTCAAACCTAAAATAAATAAATAAACAAATAAATAGGAAAAAACCAATGTTGGCGGGGATGTGAAGACAATTAGACTCCTCGTGCACTGTTGGTGGGATTGTAAAATGGAACGACCGCTATGGAAAAACAGTATGGTGGTCCTCAAAACATTAAAAATAGAATTACCATATGATCCAGCAATCCCTCTTCTCGGTGTATACCCAGAAGTATTTAAAGCAGGGTCTCAAAGAAATATTTGTACACGAATGTTTGTAGCAGCATTATTCACAATGTGGAAGCAACTGAAGTGTCCATCAACAGATGAATGGGTAAACAACGTGTGGTATAAAGGCACAATGGAATCTTACTAAGCCTTAATACGGAAAATATTCCAACGCGTGCTACAACATGGATAGTGTTGAGGCATTACACTAACTAAAATAAGCCAGTCACAAAAAGACAAATGCTATATGATTCCTCTTATATGAGGTATCGAGACTAGTCAAAATCATAGAGGCAGAAAGTAGAATGATGGTTTCACGGGGCTGGAGCAAGAGGAAATGAGGAGTTATTGTTCAGTGGGCACGGTGTTTCAGTTTTATAAGATGGAAAGAGTTCTGGAGGTGGATGGTGGCGATGGTTGCATAACATTATGAATGTATTCAAAACCACTGCACTGCACACTTAAAAATGATTCAGATGGGCCAGGTGCGGTGGCTCACGCCTATAATCCCAGCACTTTGGGAGGCTGATGCAAGTGAATCACGAGGTCAAGAGATTGAGACCATCCTGGTCAACATGGTGAAATCCCATCTTTACTAAAAATACAAAAATTAGCTGGGCATGGTGGCACATGCCTGTGGTCCCAACTACTCAGGAGGCTGAGACAGGAGAATTGCTTGAACCCAGGAGGTGGAGGTTGCGGTGAGCCGAGATCGCACCACTGCACTCCAGCCTGGGTAACAAGAGCAAAACTCCGTCTCAAAAAAAAAAAGACTCAGATGGCCAGATGGCCAGGCATAGTGGCTCACGCCTGTAATCCCAACACTTTGGGAGACCCAGGCAAAAGGATCGCTTGAGTCCAGGAGTTTGAGGCCAGCCTAGGCAACATAGGGAGACCGCATATCTACAAAAAATACAAAAATTAGTCGAGCATGGTGGTGCACATCCATAGTCCCAGGTACTTGGGAGGCTGAGGTGGGAGGCTTGAGCCCAGAGGTCAAGGCTGTGGTGAGCCAAGATCACACCACTGCACTATAGTCTGGGTGACAGAGTGAGACCCTTTCTCAAAAAAAGATAACTAAGATGATGAATTGTATGTTATATTTTACCATGGTAAAATAATAATAATGGTCACCAACAGTGTTCAGAAATAATAATAAATTAAAATAACTCTTTAAAAATGTGAGCAGTAAGGACTTCTTTTACCCAGCCCTGTGGTAGCCTAGATGGTCCTTTCCCCTGGGCCCCACCATGACTTCTCCTTTGGGACATCCAGACAGACAGAAGACAGCCTCCAGTCCCTCTTATTGCACCATCCAGAAGCAAAAGATATCAGGCGTTGAGAGTCTTAGAACCCACACCTCACAGCCACCAGCACCTTAATCATACTGAAAGCCTGCTGCACCCCTGTCTCACTGCCCAGTGGAGTCCTTGGGAACTTCAGTGGTCCTCCTCAGGGGTGGTGATGGATGCAGGAGAACTGACATGGTCTGGCTGTGTCCCCACCTAAAATCTCATCTTGAATTGTAATAATCCCCACGTGTCAAAGGGGAGACCAGGTGGAGATAATTGAATCATGAGAGCAGTCTCCCCGATACTGTTCTTGTGATAGGGAGTTCACACAAAATGCCATGGTTGCTGAGAAATGCTGAGTGTATGAATATTAAGAAATGCTGAGTGTATGATAGAATATATTGTTTGCTAGGAAGAACGATAGCAAGGAAAACCTAGCCGCTGCCCCACCAAGTAGAAAACTACTTGGGGTATTCCAAAGTGGGAGGAAAATATATAAATATCATACACCGGTTAAAACAATTCTTTAAGACATCTGACCCTGCCCTCGTGGCTCCCTTGTGGTGAATACTTTTTAGTTTGTCTGTGATCAGTGGTAAGCGGGCACCAGCTGCCTACCTGGCATATTTTGTGTTAAGAAAAAATACCAAACATCTGTTTGTTGATAATAATCACCTGTTCAGAGAGAATAAATGTGTGAGTCAGAGTCTGCTCAAGGCCTTCACCCTGGAATGCTGTCAGCCCCTGAGACTCTCAGCTCAGAAGGCTGCTGGCCCTTGGACAGTCCCACTTTGTTGTTCTATCTGGGTGTCTGCCTCTCAATTTCTTCAGCACCGCCTGGGTGGGGGTCTCTATGGCTGAGCTACTCTTGGTAGGTGGTTTTATAAGGAGCATCCCCCTTTGCTCAGCTCTCATTCTCTCTCCTGCCACCATGTGAAGAAGGATGTGTTTGCTTCCCCTTTTGCCATGATTGTAAGTTTCCTGAGGTCTCCCTAATCATGTGAAACTGTGAGCCAATTAAAGCTCTTTTCTTTATAAATTACCCAGTCTCCAGTATGTTTTTATTAGCAGCGTTAGAATGGACTCATACAAGAACTGATCCCCATTTCCCACCAAAGATCAGATGCATCATACAAACCCTCTCTTACAGTCTCTACTCCTGATTCCCACTACTTATCACCTGCCTCTCACCAGTCTTAGATGCCCAGAGTTCAACGAGGAAGTGCCCTTTTGAAGTGGCAATCCAAACATTCCACCCATTTTTCTAAACTTGCCAGCTTAAGGGTTCACTTCTCAGGGCCTTATATAACCCTAGAAAAACTGACAGATCAATTCATATTTCTAAGACAGTGACTGGGAATCACACTGTCAGCATGGCAAAGGTTGAGTGTAGGAGTCACAGTCCTGGGTTTTGTCCTAGCCCCATCATTTGGCATCTGGTTACAACCTCGCTACATCTTAATCTTCTTATTAATAAAACAGGGCTAACTATGAGGAAATCCCCCTCCTCACAGTGTCTGTGATGTAGGAAATAATCAGTATTAACAGAACTTGAGTGATCATGCAAGCCAATAAAGAAATATCCTTAGTTTTTAAGTGAAAGTCCCTGAATACCTGGTACTGAAAAAAATTATGATGCCTCCCCATAGGTAATTCCAAATAAGATTTTATTTTTTACAGATAACATAAAGGGTACATTTACGTAAAATTAAAGCTGATTATTTCCAAGTCAATTTTTAATTTTCTCAAAGCTGAAGTTTCTTTCCCCTCTCTCTCTCCCCCTTTTTTTGTTCTCTCTCTCTCTCTCTCTCTCTCTCTCTCTCTGACTACTGCATTGCTGGTGTCTCCCACTCACTGGGTCATTCTGCACCAACCACCAAGCTACTAGGTCAGGGAGGGTCAAAAGGTCTGTGGGTTGCCCCTGGTGTTCTGTCCTGGGTCAGTTTGCCAGAAAGGAGAAAGGAAAATATTGTGCTTGTTTGTTGATGTCTACAAAAATACAATCCTCTCAAAAGATAGGGAAGAAGTATAAGACAAGTAACAGGACTTCAGCGAGATTCCAAAAAGGAAAAGTGAGTACAAAATAAAAGAAGCATTGACAAAACTTTTGCAACAAATTGCAAAAGTTTGCAAGATCATAATAAAAAACCCAAGTGAACTGGAGACACTCTTGCCCATAAAAAGAAGAGAAGATATTTTGGGGTTGGGGGAGGAGGCAGAAGGCAGGAGAGTTCTGCTGTCAGCAGAAAGACGAGCACACAGTCTTGCACTCCCTGCAGTAGGTGGTTCAATAAAAGTGGGAACAGAAGGGGTGTTTGTAGAAGTCCCGTGACCAAGTTGGCAGACCTCTGTCCCACGCCATCTACTCCAGAATCCACATTTGTGCCTGATCTACAATCATGGATGCTCTCAGTGATGACTGAGACACCAAGCAAACGTGAATTCATATTCAGTATCCTCAGTTTAGAAAAAAATGTGTGTGATCAGAAAGATTCCTGGCTTGTCTGAGTGCAGTGGTGTTTACAACTAATTGATCACAACCAGTTACAGATGATTTTATTTTAGTGTTTTTTGGAGACAAAGTCTCATTCTATTGCCTAGACTGGAGTGCAGCGGCACGATCTCTGCTCACTGCAAACTCTGCCTCACCAGGCTCAAGGGATCTTCCCCTCTCACCTCCCAAGTAGCTGAAAACACAGCTTGCACCACTATCCTTGGCTAATTTTTTTTAATTTTTTTGTAGAGATGGGGTCTTGCTATGTTACTCAGGCTAGTCTTGAACTCCTAGACTCAAGTGATCTACCCGCCTCAGCCCCCCAAAGTGTTGGGATCACAGGTGTTAGCCACCACGCCTGGCCCAGTTACTGATTTTTCCTTCCCTCTCCACCCCCACTGTTGCAGTTGACCAGGAAAGAAAGAAAGAAAGAGAAAGAAAGAGAGAGGGAGGGAGGGAGGAAGGGAAAGACAAAAAAAAGAAAGGTTTCCAACAAAAATATTCAAGTACAAAGATTCTAAAGGCAAGATAACATTTGCAGAATAACAGATGAAGTTCCCAGCATCCCCCTCATTGGAATTTCTTTTAGAAATGTCCTTACACATGTGTGAAATGATGTATGTACAGAGTCATCCACTCGCAATTGCAAAAGTTTGGAAACCATGTAATCGCTCACCAAATAGGGAACTTGTTAAATAAATGATGGTACAGCCATACAATGGAATTTTGTACAGGTATAAAACAAAGAAAATTAACCTTAAAAATGAGAGAGATTTCTATGTATTGATAAAGGAAACATCTCCAAGATACACTGCTAAGTCAAAAAAGTAAGGTTCAAAACTGTTTGTAGAGTATACTATATTTGGGGCAAAAATGAAAAGGGAAACATGTTAAAATATTGGTTTTAGGTTAAAAATAGGATAAAATAGGATAAAATAAAAAATATTTATTTTATCAGGTTTTATCATAAAAATCTGATAAAAAGTGGATATCTAGGCCAAGCACAGTAGCTCACACCTGCAATCCCAGCACTTTAGGAGGCCAAGGCAGGAGATCACTTGAGGTCAGGAGTTTGAGACCAGCGTGGCCAACATGGTGAAACCCTGTCTTTTCATGTCTACTAAAATACAAAGATTAGCTGGGCATGGTGGTGAGCACCTGTAATCCTGGCTACTGGGGAGGCTGAAGCAAAAAGAACTGCTTGAACCTAGGAGGCCTAAGTTGCAGTGAGCCAAGATTGCGCTACTGCACTCCAGCCTGGGTGACAGAGCAAGACTCTGTCTAAATAAAAAAAAAAAAGGGGGATGTCTTCAAGGAGAGTGAATTGAGTAAACACAGGTAGAGAAAAGCAAAAAGGCTTTTCACCGTATACCTTTTCATATTGTTTTGAGTTTCGAATTGTGAAATGTTACTCAATTTTTTTGAAATAAAAAAACAGGCCAAGAGTGGTGGCTCATGCCTGTAATCCAAGCACTTTGGAAGCCAAGGCAGGCGGATCACCTGAGGTCGGGAGTTCAAGACCAGCCTGACCAACATGGTGAAACCCCGTCTTTGTAAAAAAAAAAAAAAAAAGAAAGAAAGAAAAAAACAAATGGTTCAGAGGCTGAGGGTTGTGAGTGGGGGCAGCTGAATCCACTTATGTAAAAATGATCTTTCCTGTGAAGGTAAGTCTGTACTGAAAAAAAGAAAGCAAAAGAAACAAAATGAAATAAAAATGACTCCGGATGATAGTAGTTTACTGTATTTTCATGATAGGGGAACTCTTGGGTGTCTGTTATCAGTCAGGACTCTTACAGGTATAATCATCTGAAATATTAATTCCAGTTTATTGAAGTTAGATACTTTATCAATTCATGTAGCTGAGACATCCAGAGGTGGAACTGGCCTTGAGGATGGCGGGGCACAGAGCAGTACTCATTGCTGAGGAGCTACCTAAATCGAAGGCTTTCCAGGCACCCCACGCCACCCTGTCTTAACCACCAGGCAGATAGTTGGCATTTTTGTTAGCATTTTCCAAGCATGGACTCTGGATGTCATAGCCACCACCAATATGAATCTGGGATCCTGCTACCCTTTGTTTTAGAAGATGAATCTAAGGCTAGGCGCAGTGGCTCACGCCTGAAATCCCAACACTTTAGGAAGTCAAGGTGGGCGGATCACCTGAGGTAAGGAGTTCAAGACCAGCCTGGACAATATGGTGAAACCCCATCTCTAGTAAAAATACAAAAATTAGCCAGGTGTGGTGGTGGGCACCTGTAATTCCAGCTACTTGGGAGACTGAGGCAGGAGAATCATGTGAACCTGGGAGGCAGAGGTTGCAGTGAGCCGAGATCATGCCATTGCACTCCAGCCTGGGTGACAAAAGGAAGACTCGGTCTCAAAAAAAAAAGAATATGAAGCTGCTGGGAGTGACCAAGCAGAGTCAGAAGCTTCTCCTCCAGGGCTTGAGGCTGCGGTTGCTCTCTTGTGCAACAGACATGATGCAGATGCATGACATTCTGGACTGGAGAATGTGGGGCATTCAGAGCCAGACCAAGAGTATGTGTGTGGGGAGGCGGCTGGGCTTACTGGCTTGCCAGAATCAGGCAGTGGGAGAGAATGGGATACCACTTATCTTCCTCCCACTCCCCCTTTCCTCATTCCAGGCCCAAACACCAGACGAGTATGTCTCCAACTGAGTAAAAATGTGAACATGGGACAATGCCACATGTAAGGGATGTTAGGAAACCCAAACACAGCACAACACTGATGCACTCAATTTGGTTTATAAAATGCAATTTCTGTGGAATCCTCTGTGTCAGTGTTAAAAAAAAAAAAAAAAAAAGGCCCACTTGATTAGGAATCAGGAAAACTGATTCTAAATAAGAGAAACTAAAGAAAACAAGAACTTTAAAAACTATAAACATAACTTTGGAATTAACACAAGGTTTCTGTATTACCTAAATGGCTTATTTACTTTCAAATCCAAAAAGGTTATTAGCAAGTATACTTTGGTTTACTGTGAAGCAAGTTAGGTTAGCTTTGGGCAGGGAGGGATATGAAGGGAAAGGGGTTTTAATTGCACAGTGGAATCTGCTGCTTTTGTCTGGTAGAGACCCACTTCCACCCCTTTCTTCTGAGAAACAGCTTTCAGCCATCATCAGCCCAGTAGTTTGGGTGGTGTTGACCCCTTCCTGCTCCAGGGGTGGACAGGTGACTCGGGTCTGACCAATCAGAGCCTCAGACCTCCCCATGGCATGTGATCCAAGCCAGACAATCGGAGACAATTCACGGGCTTGTGGTTGGAACTGCTGTGAGGTCCTTTCTTTCCACCTCTTTTCCGGATAGGTTGTGGGTCTGGAGATTCTAGATGCCCTCTCACTTCCACCAGGGGAGAGCCTGCCTGAGAATGAAGCCAGCTGAGAGGAGGAAAGAGAAGATGGAGTCCTAATGGCACATTTAGATCCAGCCATCCATAAAGCCAGTTCCACTCCTAAATGTCTGTTACTTGAGGCAATATAGATTCCCCTTTTTCCCTTCTTATTGGATTTCTGATCTCTTCAACTCTGAATCTTGACTGACACAAACTTCTGATGCTAACGTTTGAGCATCTACAAAGCTAGAACCAATCGCGCTCACCTGTAAGACTACTTGAATTATGAAAGCATAAGGTTTAAATCGTAATCGTACCTTTATAAGGTCCAGATGGATCTGTAACCATCTCCTAGATAATCTACTTCATAGTAGTAGCCAGGCGACATTTTATAATTTAACAGAAAAACAAATTACTAAAATAAGGAAATATTTCATTTCATTTTACCCTTTCAGTCATGAGTTCCAAGGAAATGCAAGTTCATTGGAATTAGATATAATACCAAAATGTGGATAAGACCAGCTTTAGAGGTGGAATGGAATCAGCTGAATACGATTGTCTGGAGTGATTTTTTTACCTTCTTAGTTTGCCAAGACAGGTATACCATTTGGTCTAGCCCATGTAACAATTTCTGTGGTGTCTGTCCATGTTGAAGATAGTTGTCATGGAATGGTGATGCCCAAACAACTGAAATGTTTACAGCACACAAAGAAAAACAGTCAATATTACCAGGTGATACAGACCATTTATTATGAAACTAGTAAACCAGAGTAAATCCCATTATATATTATAGCACTACAAACATCCTTAGTCATTCCTTCATTTGTTCATTCATTCATTCATGCATTCAGTGAGTATTTCTTAAGCACCTGCACTGTACCAGGAGGCACTGTGTTAATTGCGGGCATTACAAAGATAAAGATTAAGGCACATAATCTGCCCTCAAGGAGCTCCCAATCTAACTGCAGAGAGATGTGAAAATGAAGCATGAAAATTCACTGTGAGAAGTGCTGAGAACAAAAGTCAGTTTGAAGTGAGGCACAACCATGTATTCATTCCACAGAAGGTTCCATGGGAAAGGCATGTGGCATTTCTCCTCCTCTTTAGGATAACGAAGGCTTGACACAGCTTTCATCACTTTCAGTTCCAGTGCTGCAAGGGGGATCTCCAGCATTGCAGTGAGTCACAGTGAACCCAGAAATGATTAGCAATCTTTTTATTTATTTATTTATTTGTTTTTGAGACAGGGTCTTGCTCTGTTGCCCAAACTGGAGGACAGTGGCATGGCTCACTGCAGCCCCAACCTCCTGGGCTCAGGTGATTCTCCCACTTCAGCCTTTCAAGTAACTGGGACTACAGGCACATGCCACCGCACCTGGCTAATCTGTGTTTTTTGTTTTTTTGTAGAGATGGGATTTCACCATGTTTCCCGCTCTGGTCTCAAAGTCCCAGGCTCAAGTGATCCTCCTGCCTAGACCTCCCAAAGTGCTGGGATTATAGGTGTGAGCCACCACACCCAGCCAGCATTCTTAATGTTTGCTTACAAAGGTGTTTCTCTGTCAAACTCTTCCATTCACTTAAAGAAAATCATTTTTGATGCATCTTAAAGAAAGCATGCTTACATTTGCCTTTTATTGCCAGATTTCTCTACTTGGCCTTATAGGGCCCAAATGGCAGTGGTAGGGGTGTGGGACATGTTCTAATAACATGTGCTAAACACATAGAGGGAAGGCAGCTTGTCACTGCAGAGGTGCCTGACTGCCAATGAGCCTCACCCCTATACTCACCCAACAAATAGTTAATGAGGAGCTATCCCTAACTCCCTACAATGCCATGTCCTCCGAAGCTGTCTCCATGGGCTGCTCTGCTCTTGGCATGTGCCCTTGAGGGCTGATCCCACTTGACCACACATAGGTTTATGCTCTAGGGTCTTTGAAGAGAGAATTCCTGCTCTTCAGCTTTCAAGCCTGAGCCTTAACATTTCAAGGGCTGCTTAGTCCTCTGGAATAACTTGCTTCTCATTGGTCATTCATGATTTGGGTGAAAAGGTGGAGTCTGTAGTTCTTGCTTAATGCAAAGGGCCTGACTCACATTTCCTATAGTGTTGTGGGACATCCAGCCACAGGCGTGAAAAGGAGTGAATAAACAGCACGCTGCACCCACAAGTTCTTCTTGGTTGCCCCCTTCTCACTCTCGGGCCTTTGTTCTCTTTGCCACATTTACTGGCATGAAATGAATTTGAGATGTGAGTTTTAGTTCTGGGTCAGACTATATATCAAGTTGTGCCAGTAACAATAAAGGATGGTTCTCACCTGACTTGCTGAAACCATTACACCTGGAATTAGACCCACTACAAATGGCCAGTTAGCAGCAAGAGCAAAAAATGCAGCCTCATGAGCAGGGAGAAATAAGGCAGCAGAATTTCAAAACCAAGGTCTTCTGTATTCACTTAGAGTTACTGTACACAATGGTGTGAAGGCCTCTCAGTAGAAGCACTTTGCTTAGCTAAAAATCAGAGTATCTTAGTGTTAATACATTAACTAAATCTTTATGATTTGGGTATACAATTGTTATAAATTGAATTTTATATATGCTCTCATGATAAAAAATTACGCAGTTCACTCACTAAGAACGAAATTTACAAATGAATATCCCAATTCACTTTGTAATAAACGTACTGAAACTAAATTACTCATTTAGTGTATTTCCATAAATCACACACAAATAAAAAAACAACAGAATCTGTACAAAAATAGGAGCTCTCCATTTTTTTGTAACACCTTGTCTTTTCTGTATATGAATTTGTTAATATAAAAAAATCTACTTAGAAAATTATAAAAACATCACTTCAATGTCATAAGGCTCTACATTCTCTAGGAAAACACATCTTTAGAAACAGTACAACTATTAGAAATTCTTAACGAAATTCAAGTCCTGGATGTGCCGTAGACACATCCCAATAATCAGGGCGGCATCAAAACCCTGTCTGTCCTCTGTAGCGCTTCAGGAAATGGCCTGCAACCTTCACTGAGTGAGATCCAATTCTTCTTTCTTCAAATGTCACCATTGATTTCTGTGGATATCCTTAGGGTGACACTCTATTTTAAAAATGAAAAGAAAAAGGTGTAAAAGAAATTAGACAATCCCAACATTGACTATGATACCAACGTTGACGATCACATTTCCAACAGCTTTGCACCACCTCAGAAATGATCTCACTACAGTTTGCGCTATGCCTGAGTCAGGTCCTAAAGAATTTTCTTGGCTTTCTATATCCTTTGAGCTAATAAATCACTTGTTTCAAAATGCAAGATTTTTCCTGTGGACAAATCTGATATAGTCCCATCTTCTGTCTGCTTTGGGAACGTTTTTAAACAACACGCTTTTATTTTTTTAAAAGATATATTTACTTTCTATTATTTGGAGCTAGTAATAGAGACCCCTAAAAGAAAAACAACCAGGATTGCTGAAGGCAGTGGCTCACACCTGTAATCCCAGCACTTTGGGGAGCCGAGGCAGGCAGATCACGAGGTCAGGAGTTCAAGACCAGCCTGGCCAACATAGTAAAACCCCGTCTCTAACTAAAAATACAAAAAGTTAGCCAGGCGTGGTGGCAGATGCCTGTAATCCCAGTTACTCAGGAGGCTGAGGCAGGAGAATCACTTGAACCTAGGAGGTGGAGGTTGCAGTGAGCCAAGACCCCGCTATTGTACTCCATCCTGGGCAACAAAGCAAGACTCCCTCTCAAAAAAGAAGGAAAGGAAGGAAAGGGGAGGGGAGGGGAGGGGAGGGAAGAAAGGAAAAGGAACGAAAGGAACCAGGATATGACTATTAACATCAAACAGCAGAGAACATATGAAAATCTCATTGGCGGGAGAGCTGTTAAAGATGCCTCCTGTTGGAGAGAAGCTAATCAATGAAGTTGCACAATCCTTACATATTTTTGTCAAACACATTAAGAATAAAAAGAAAGTTCTCTTTTTAACAATGCAAAATGTCTTCAGTGAATTTTTACTAATCCTAATTGTCCGCAATTTAAAACATTTGAATTGATAAACACCTACCTGGAAATCTTGGATGAACGTTAGGAAGTAGAAAATAAAACCAAAGGCCACTGTCCATTCGCAGATCGCACTCACTACGTGATACACGTAATCCTAATGGTAATAATAAAGAAACAGAATTTAGCCTCAGAAGACTCACTTTAATGTACATACTGAAATAACTCCGAAGAGATTCGACCAAAGGAAAAAGCTGTCCAGTAAGCATAAGTCAGAACTTTGAGGATATACGGTAATCACAACCACGTTACTAAGTGTCAGAGCACCTGCCCACTGAGAATGCAAAGGCAGGTATTGCAAAGTTCTTTCTGGCTTCCACAAACTCTCGTTTTAAGATTGAGTTTATCACTTCAAAAGGTAGACTAAGGACTACCAAATGGCTGAGACTGGGAAGCAAATTTGGACTCAACAGAACAAAGAACTTTCCATACAAGGCATGACTTGGTCTCCCTCCGCTAGGAATCCCTAACCGTCGGGGCACGGTTAACAAGCGATCTCGCAGTTGTTCCAAAGAATGCGTGTTACCATCTAGACAACCTGGCCGACTATCCCCCTGGGTTTCATGTTTTCCTTGTTTATATAGAACTGTTCATTCAGAAAATAGTTCTGCTTAACCTCCTAAATACAGCTACCAAGAAGATGCTAATAACGAACATCCACATGTTAACTGTGTATCTTCGTGGAGGCAAGAATGAGAGAATGGAGGTCTGTAATCCCAGTACTTTGTAAGGCCGAGGCGGGTGGATCACTAGGTCAGGAGTTCGAGACCAACCTGACCAACATGGTGAAACCCCGTCTCTAAAACAAAAAAGAATGAGAGAATGGAGGTCAAGGAGAAGTTCCAAACTCAGCTGTATATGATGGCCAGAAAATTAATAATAATAAATAAAATTAATGGTTGTGAAAAGAGAGAGAAATTAGGGGGCCCACACCTCATCAGCTCAATTGAAAGTACACTAGTGTTGCTTTCAAAGAGGTTTGAAAAAAAACCGTGTGTGTGTGTGTGTGTGTGTGTGTCCATCTGTCTGTGTGTCTGTGTATGTGTGTGATATCTCCCGATTTTTCAGTGCTAGAAACTAATTTTAAAACTCTGTTGCCAGGTGCAGTGGCTCACACCTGTAATGTTAGCACTTTGGAAGGCTGAGGCAAGAGGATCACTTGAGCCCAGGAGTTGGAGACCAGCCTGTGCAACATAACAAGACAAGAAAGAATTAGCTGGGCATGGTGGCCTGTATCTGCAGCCCCAGCTACTTGGGAAGCTGAAGTGGGAAGATCACTTGAGCCCAGAGGGTAGACGTTGCAGTGAACCATGATCGTGTCACTCTACTCCAGCCTGGGTGACAGAGCGAGACTCTGTCTCAAAAATAATAGTAATAATAAAATAAAAATAAATAAAACTCTAAGTCAAAAATGCACGTCTGCATTCTGACGTCAGTTGACATGCAAATGAGGTCTGGGGACTGTCAGTGTGCCTGTGTGACTTCCTGCTTCACTTTCTGCTCTGCTGTAGGCTACAAGGTGAGGAAATGTGCTGGATCACAGGGAAGTTCTTCTTTTCCTCTTCTTTTTTTTTTTTTTTCTGAGGCAGAGTCTCACTCTGTCACCCAAGCTGGAGTGCAATGGCATGACCTCGGCTCACTGCAACCTCTGCCTCCTGGGTTCAAGTGATTCTCCTGCCTCAGCCTCCTGAGTAGCTGGGATTACAGGCGCCCAACCACACCTGGCTAATTTTTGTATTTTTAGTAGGGTTTTGCCGTGTTGGTCAGGCTGCACAGGGCAATTCTATGGCGACAGCTGTTTTCTTTGATCCTGTGT
Source organism: Ateles fusciceps (assembly GCA_036589455.1). Classification (NCBI taxonomy): domain Eukaryota; kingdom Metazoa; phylum Chordata; class Mammalia; order Primates; family Atelidae; genus Ateles; species Ateles fusciceps. The sequence goes on from JAZHEH010000612.1 coordinate 3,681,537, forward strand.
CCATCCAGGCAGATCTATTGGAGGCACACCAGGCCCGCAGAGCACCACTCTTCACTCTGCATGTTATGGTCACCTCCACCCACTGTTCTCATTCTGGGTTACACTGAGAAGAACCTGACCAGCCTCCATTAGGAGGTAGAGAACAGAGGCTCCCTCCTGTTGGTGCCAGCACCAGGGGACCTGCCCCAACCCATATCATCCCTGAACAAAGAAGATGGCTTCTAAAAACAGAGGCAAAATTTTGGGGGAAATTTCTTAAGCATATTAATGAAAGTACATTGAACCAAGAGTCTGAATGCAGGCAAAGCCCTAATATCTTTGCTATGTGAAACGAGACAGTGACATTAAAATTCTCACCCTCCCTACCAAGTAAGTCACTGCATATAAATGTGCTGCAAAAGCTGTAAAGCACTACACAGAAGTTTGGGGCAGCACCTAAATGATTATTCAGTGAATTAATGTAAAGGGATTTTTTTTACATCCTTCGATATTAGGAACAGAAGGAAATACAAGAATGGCACAGTCATTTATGGGGTGAATAGAAAACCGTGGACTTTTCACATTTTTAAGGTAGAAAGTGGAATATAACAGATTTTTAACTGCCTGGGAGTATACTTCGATGAGCCCTACCCAGCAGCGGGTTTGTGGTAGAAGGTCTCCCCCAAGTGGCTGAAAAGTAAAGTTACACCTGAGCTACTCCGCTATGCGGTCTTGCTTTCGGAGAGGTTCTCACCAATGGAAAGAGGAACTGAACCCTCTTCACAGGATGGGGCTTATTCCCCACACGTTAGGGGAAAGCCTAGGTCTAGACTAATTTGACCATTTTAATGTTTCATTTTAAAGTAGCACTTTTTTTTTTGAGACGGAGTCTCGCTCTTGTTGCCCAGGCTCGAGAGCAGTGACGTGATCTCGGTTCACTTCAACATCTGACTCCCAGGTTCAAGCGATTCTCCTGCCTCAGCCTCCCGGGTAGCTGAGATTACAGGTATGCGCCACCATACCTGTCCTTTTTTTTTTTTTTTTTTTTTTTTAGTAGAGACGGGGTTTCATCATATTGGCCAGGCTAGTCTTGAACTCCTAACTTCAAGTGATCCGCCCGCCTCGGCCTCCTAAAGTGCTGGGATTACAGGCGTGAGCCACCAAGCCCGGCCAAGAAGCACTTTGTGAACTCCTGTCTGGATCATTCTCTTCCTCACCATCTTTTGCCTCTCTCTTGTCTCGGCAGGCTTCCATCACCTGCCAGAGTTCTCCGTCCTGGGAAATCCTTGCTCTGACCCCGCTGTCTCCTCTAGCCACCATGGTGTTTCCCCTTTCCTCTCACTTCCAGTGCAGAACACGACTCAATAAACATTTGGTTGACAGCTGAATGAATGAACCATTCCTCTCACTATTTAACTTCTTACCATTGGCTTCTAACCTCGGTGTTTTACTGAAACTGCTTTTTGAAAAACATCACTCACTCCCTTATTGCCCAAATTAAGGGACTTCATTCCTAAAGGCTGTTCAGCCACATATCCCATATCCCATGGTTAGCCATTTCCCTTTCCCTTGAAAAATGTCCTTCCTGGCCGGGGGTGGTGGCTCACACCTATAATCCCAGCGCTTTGGGAGGCTGAGGCAGGTGGATCACAAGGTCAGAAGTTTGAGACCAGCCCGGCCAAAATGGTGAAACCCCATCTCTACTAGAAATACAGAAAATTAGCCAGGCATGGTGGCATGTACCTGGAGTCCCAGCTACTCCAGAAGCTGAGGCAGGAGAATCGCTTGAACCTGGGAGGCGGAGGTTGCAGTGAGCTGAGAATGCACCACTACACTCAGCCTGGGTAACAGAGCGAGACTCTGTCTCAAAAAAAAGAAAAGAAAAAAAGAAGAAGAAAAGAAAAGAAAATGTCCTTCCCTTAGTCTCTGGGGACCATATCTCCTCTCATTCCACCATTAGAATTAATTGTCATTGCTTCTGCGTTTCCACAATGTGTTGTCTGAAGTCCAGTTCAGCATATTTTTATTCTTCAAAGTATTACATTTAGCCATTGACAACTGGCTGTTGCCCCTCTGAACTGTAAATGCCTCGGGATCCTCTATCCCATGACCACCCTTCCCTCTACAATCTCCCAGTCTTGTGTATGGGAGGGACTCAGTCAATGAGGTCTGCCATTCAGCACAAGTCTGGCTCTTCTCTCTGATCCATGTGCCCTTTACTTCTTTTTTGCTGCAGGTATTCTTCCACCTGCTCCTTGTAGAAAAGAATCCCCTACGGTCTCTCACTAACTCTTCTTTCCTAAGGCATCCTTGATTCTCCTATAAGCCATCTAGATGAACCACTACTTCACATATCTAATAGGATGAGTGGATCTCAATGCCAAACATTTGGTTCCATGTGTTCTGATGCTTGGTCCAAAAATTACTGGTCTACCCTACACTCTGACAACTCTGCCCTACCCTCTGATGACTCAGTCCCACCAGAAGTCTAGGCCCACCTGGGTGCAAGTAATCCTTCCACCTCAGCTTCCCAAGTAGCTGGGACTACAGGCGCATGCCACATGCTGGCTAATTTTTGTAGAGACAGGGTCTTACTGTGTTACCCTGACTGGTCTTGATCTCCTAGACTCAAGCAATCCTCCTGCCTCAGCCTCTCAAAGTGCTGGGATTACAGGCGTAGGCCACAGCGCCTGGCCAAGACCCACGTTTCTAACCTTGATATCTCATGATATCTGCAGAGTCATCAATTCTAACCAAACTCATCCACTTCCACCTACTAAATTATTTATCCCTGTTAGGGACCTTATTTCTGGTCAAGGGAATAAATTCTTTGGTTTACCTAAGATAAAATCCTCGAAGTCATCTTTGATTAATCGTGCCACTTCATTCTCGTGTTAGTCATTTGCCAAAACCCATCAGATTTTCCCTATTTGAAATGCAAACTAGTAGAACTCCCTTCTCCTGGCCCTCCTAAAGCCAAGCTATCCAAACCATCCCAGGCATTGCTTCTGCCTAACACTCATCTAATAATACTCTTTCCATTTGCTTTACTGTTCAAAAGTCTTCAAAGTCTTACTCTGGTCATCTATGTCAAGTACCAGCCTCTCTCCTGCCTCTTACAGCCATTACTCCCTTGCACAGTTTACCCCTGACTGCATTGATTTCTCACTCTATCCTGCAATGAACTATCCACCACACTGGAGCTGGTGTCGTCCTCTCTACTTAACATTCCACGTTCCCTTTGGCCACCAAACACCTTCATTCACACTGTCCCTCTACCCTCTTTTACTAAGCATAGATAGTTGAAATGTTTCAGAAAGAAATTAGAGGGCCGGTTGCGGTGGCTCACACCTATAATCCCAGCACTTTGGGAGGCCAAGGCCGGGGGATCACTTCAGGCCAGGAGCTCTAGACCAGCCTGGCCAACATGCTAAAAAACCTCATCTCTACTAAAAATACAATAATTAAATTAGACAGGCATAGTGTCGCACCCCTGTGATTCCAGCTACTTGGGAGGCTGAGGCACGAGAATCGCTTGAACCCAGGAGGCAAATGTTGCAGTGAGCTGAGATCACGCCACTTCACTCCAGTCTGGGTGACAGAGCAAGACTCAAAAAAAAAAAAAAATTAGCTAGGCATGGTGGTGGGCACCTGTAGTCCCAGCTACTTGGGAGGCTGAGGCAGGAGAATCGCTTGAGCCTGGGAGGCAGAGGTTGCAGTGAGCCAAGATTGCACCACTGCACTCCAGCCTGGGCAACAGAGAAAGACTCTATCTGAAAAAAAAAAAAGAAAGAAAGAAAGAAAGAAATTAGGAACTTAAAATTTTGAAAATAATTCCAGGAAGCATTTGGAATTACTCTGCTAGCTAATTACTACATACACACTACCAAATGATTGGACAGTAAATTGTTTACTTCACATTTTGCACCTTGTTCTAAAAAATGGCAGTGATCTTCCCTAGGCCTAGCCTGGTCACAAGCTCATATAACCACATCCAACAGCCACATTCAGAACAACTTAAATGTTACCTTTTCTCTTGGATTCCACTCCAGCTTGGTTATGGAAATTAATGAAGCACAGGCAATCACTAAAAAAGGTTAAGGAAATTACAGCAGAAAACAGTTCCTTTAATGTTAAAACTGGATTATTCTCCTAGTGATAAAATCATTATGCAGTGTTAAAATGTTAATACCAACATTTCTACAGTCAAACCAGTTACATTAGGTTTTTATAAACTCAAATTTTAAATTCAATTATGATAGTTGAATTACAACATGGAAATACCTTTGCAATACTTTTTCAGTTTGTACAGCAAAATTTATTAAAATTTGCGGCTACATTTTGTACAACCCAGCATGTTTCTGGATTTTCCCACTTTAACTTAGCTAAACAGCTAGTTAAAATTTTGAAAATAATTCCAAAATTTGGAATTTGGTCAAAATGACTAATGTAGCAGTCCAAGATGGTTCGTTTTGAGTACTTCCCACTGAATTAAAATACTTTTTCCCTAAAATACTATTTTTCTCTTTTTTTTTTTTTTTGAGATGGTGTCTTGCTCTGTCACCCTGACTGGAGTGCAATTGCTCGATCTCAGCTCACTGCAACCTCCGCCTCCTGCGTTCAAGAGGTCCTAGGCTCCCTAGTAGCTGGGACTACAGGCATCCACCACTATGCCCAGCTAATTTTTTGTATTTTTAGTAGAGACAGGGTTCCGCCATGGTGGTCAGGCTGGTCTCAAACTCCTGACCTCGGGTGATCCACTGCCTCAGCCTCCCAAAGTCCTGGAATTACTGGGGTAGGCCACCATGCCTGACCTAAAATACTATTTTCAAGGTAACAGCTTTAAAGAAAAATGTAAAATTCCAAAGTGCCAGAGCTCGTATACAAAAACAAGCTACAGAAACTCAAACTATTATCTTTAAAAAACAGACTTTTGTTGGGTAATTGGGTATAAGGTGAGCCCTTCCTTCCTGGCCCAAGAGCTGGCAAATCAAAGAGATTCACCCTGTATCAGACTTCAGGAATGAATGACAAACCCCTGCAGTTCAGCCTAATAATGCCAAGGGCTGGGGCTCCTCTCCTCCACGGGCAATACTTTCTGCACAAAGGCAGTGATAACCATTTTGACTGAACTTAGAATGCAAAAGAGAAAGCTAGAGAGAAATTTGACGCGCTAAAAAAGTCTACAAAATATTAGAAATTCAAAGTGTTGAGCCAAGCAAAGTTTAGAGCCTCCTCTGAATTCAATCAGTGACACCTCTCTTAACCCGCACCCCCCCGAGAAACTGTGCAGAGTTTAACACTTCTGATTCTCAAAATAAAAGAAGTAGAGAGCACAGAAGATTCTTTGATCATTTCATTACCACGCTTCTGTTTCTAATAGTTTAAAAGCCTCTTAATTCTTTCGTTTATTTGTTCTTAGTTCCATCTTCAGCTCACCAGGTACCATTCTGGTCTAGGGGGTGGGGAGGAGGGGAAAACTTGGTCTCAGCTCTCAGCAACATCACAACTTTGTTGGACCAGACCCAGGGAATGTACCATGCTAGAGAGAAAACTGGGTACAGCAATGACTCCAAGGGAAAATTATTAATTCAGAATGGAATGGGAAAAAGCTTCATTCAGTGAAACTTAATCTAAGTTGTGAAGTTTAAGGAACTCTCCAGAGCAGCACCATCCCACAGAAATATTATGTGTAATTTTAAATTTTCTAATATTGTAATTAATTAATTAATTCATTTATTTATTTTTGAGATGGACTCTCGCTGTCTTACCCAGGCTGGAGGGCAGTGGCAGGTGCCTGCCACCATGCCCAGCTAATTTTTCTATTTTTAGTACAGATGGGGGTTTCACCATGTTGGCCAGGCTGGTCTCAAACTCCTAACCTCAAGTGATCCACCCACCTTAGCCTCCCAAAATGCTGGAATTACATGCATGAGCCACAGCACCTGGCCTATTTAAAGATGCTTTCAATTCTTTGTAAGGAAATATAAATAACACACTAACATTTAAGACAGGAGACCTTTTCATATAGATGAATTCATTCAAGTTAATCTGATATAGGGTCATAATCCCTCTCTGTCTGGGGCTGCTTCCCATTGGCATGGCTCCTAATAAGAACTTCCTAGAGGCCAGTCTCGGTGGCTCATGCTGGTAATCTCAGCACTTTGGGAGGCCAAGGCAGGTGGATCACTTGAGGTCAGGAGTTTGAGAGCAGCCTGGCCAACATAGAGAAATCCTGTCTCTACTAAAGTTACCAAACTTGCTGGGTGTGGTGGCAGGCGCCTGTAATCCCAGCTACTTGGGAGGCTGAGGCAGGAGAATCACTTGAACCCGGGAGGTGGAGGCTGCAGTGAGCTGAGATCATGCCATTGCACTCCAACCTAGGCAACAAGAGCGAAACTTTGTCTCAAAAAAACAAAAAGAACTTCCTAGAAATGAGAATTATTAGTAAGTGAAACTCTGAGGCCTGAAATGCTTACTCTGCTAAAACTCTCTGACTTTGATATGTGGGGATCTGTTTCCAAAGTTGGAAGCAAGGAAAGGTTTCCCGCATCAAGAAACTTGACTTGTAACACAACCACTGTTATAAATTTTACAACTAACACAAGATAAAAATGTGAAGGAGATATATTCAAAGAGAAAGTGTGCCTTTAATCTATAAGCAGGACAAGAAATTTGAGAAGCAACTATCTTAGGAACAAGGGTATAGATTTTGGTGGTAAACGTCTCGGTTCTAGGATTCAGCTACTCTGTGCGTAGAAATTTTGTAATTAAAAAAAACAAAAAAAAAAGAAAAAAAAACAAAAAAACAAAAAAAAAAGAAAAAAAAAGAATAACAAAAAAAATAAAAAAAAAAAAGAAATTTTGTAATTAAAAAATGTCCTTCCCTAAGATGGAAGAAAAACCAAAATCATACTTAGACTTCACATTTTGTAGTTTCTATTTTGGAAAAGAAACACAAAACTTAATATTTAGAAACAAGTGATGTGCTTTCACTCAATCTTGTTCACTTTATACCGTAATTCAACCCAGATTAACAAAATTGCTACTGATAACATAGTTCCAATTTTCCTACAATCTGACATTAGTCATCAGTTTTTTAATGACCCTGCAGCTTTCTCTGATATGACTACAGATGGTATTTTGAAAGACGGGGAATTCTGCATCTCTTTAAGACCACAGCTTTTTTCCCCTTTGTTAAATACTTCATTAAAGAAGAGAAAAGAAAAAGCTTTCATTTCCTCTAAATCAGAATCTACAAGCATGCTAAATTTATATTTTCATTTCTTTTCACATGGCTGAGTTAGAAAATAAAATGGATTTCATTTTGAAAATGAAATTAGTGACTTTAAAAAGAAAAGGCTAAATGTATTTTAATTTACTCAGTAATAAGTGACCTAGAGCTTTTTAAAAATCTCTTCACGTGGATGAGTAAATCAAACTGTCTTGCCACCTACGTGCATGGAGGGGGAAGGGTTTAGCCTTGAGGGACTTCATGGGGCTATTCCTTTGAGTACAATATCAATATTTGGTGTCTTTAGCCAAGCACTACAAAGAAAAATAAATATTTTCACATGGTTCATGAAACTGGCCCTGTGAGAAGGAAAGTAAACAGACTGAAGTGTTCCTACCTTTTCCCACCTTCTTTCACACCATTCTTTCCCCCCAAAGAGACTTTTGATCTTACCAATGTTGAGACATTTTCTTAATGATCTACGCTTTTATCCCAGTTGTTTTTCTGAAAAATGTGGAAAGTTGGTTGTTATCTTTTTTCTTTTTTTTTGGCTGGGGGAAAGGGAAGTGTCAAGCTTTGCTGAGACACTGTGACAAAGATTCTTTGCTTGGCCGAACTTCAGTCAAGCTCCTGACACTTCTCCTAGGTCCATCTGTGCACTTCCTTGTAAGATCCAGTTTTAGCAAAGAACCCTGGCTAAGTCAGTTTAGCAAGGACCCCACACCCTGATATCTGATCACCCTTGGTAACTGATTGGGTTCCTCCTCCTCCACCTTCCCAGGTGATGTCTGATCACATGGCCAGTACTCAGCAAGAATCCTGTTAGGTTGGTTTGGCCCGAATTCCCCCTCATCCTTGAGGTTTCCTTTTAGTACTTTTCCATCCGCTGACCTCATCCTACTCCTTGGCTATAAATTCACACTTGCCAGTGCTGTATTCAGAGTTGAGCTCAATCTCTCTCCCCAACTGTCAGATCCCATTGCAGTGGTCCCTATAAAGTCTTCATTATATTTCTTTAACAAGTGTCATTGAATGCTTTATTTCTTTAACAAGCCACAAACGTGAAAAAGGATACTGGGGACGACAGCTGCGCAAGAAACAGCAGAGATGGCCATCCGTATATGGCACGTCGAGAGACTGTTCCACTGGGGACACGATTTGTAAGAGATGACAGACTGTAGGAGTGTGTATATGACACCGCAGACAAAAGCCAAAAGGGCGCCCCCATCATGAACCACTGGCACAGCTAACTCCTGGAAAAAAAGTCACCAATGTGTGTTACTCTGGGTGAGTCTGTCAACGTTGAGCTGCGAGCACTCACTCACTCTAGGCTGCTTTGAGCCATTGGTCATCACAGATGCAGCACTCCTTGGAAAATGTGGCTGTTTGACCACCAGAAGAAAAGCCTTCCAGGTGCTAAAATGAATGCTAAAAAGTTGGTTGCTCTACAGCGAACCTGGACTCATGGGACAAGGAAAGAAGGAGGTCTACCTTAGAGGTGGGAGTGTTGAGGATGGTGGGCTTCAGAGCCTGGCACACCTGGATTAAAAGTCCTGACTCCACCATGAGGCTCTGTGACCTTAGTGCAAAGTCTTGATTTCTGTATCTAAAAATGGGCATAGTCATCTCCGTCTTGCAGGTTTGCAGTGAAGATTATAAGATACATATCATATAACATTTTCTTTTCTTTTTTTTTTTTTTTTTTTGAGACAGAGTTTCACTTTTGTTGCCCAGGCTGGAGTGCAGTGACACAATCTCTGCTCATTGCAACCTTTGTCGCCCAGGTTCAAGAGATTCTCCTGCCTCAGCCTTCTGAGCAGCTAGGATTGTAGGTGCGTGCCACCATGCCCAGCTAATTTTTGTATTTTTAGTAGAGAACTCTTGAGCACAGGTGATCTGCTGGCCTTGACCTCCCAAAGTGCTGGGATTACAGGCATGAGCCACTGCGCCAGGCCCATATAAAAATTTTTTATAAAAGTACATGACTCAAAAAATGTAATAATGGGATCATATATTTATAATTTGAATAATTTTGAGCTATCAAAATGTCTTTGTAATTTTCACAACCTATTCATTGTTTGAGGATGTTACCTACTAAACTGAAAACATTCATATCTACTATATACACATCAGCAACAGTATAAATGTAAGCCCAACTTTGAAAAATTCATAATAATTAAGGGGTGGAATTTTCTAATAACATGCAGCATATAAATGTGCAGATTTTATGTGTTGACAAAATCATTTTTGAGCTTGCAGAATGGAACTGCAATACTACATTTTTCACTTGAGCAATTTCTTTACATCTACGTTGTTGCTTTCTAAAATGAATGTGAATCCCACCTTTTATGACTTCAATCTGCCTTTTTCATTACAGAAATTTTCGTTTGATGTAATCAATAAACTTTGGTCTGATATGATTGAAAAAAATAATAATAAAGTACATGACTCATTCCATGATGGTGCCAAGGGTGGTTTGGGGTTTTTAGGCTCCCTGTTCCCTGATAATCTCTACTCATCCCTGCCAAGGCACCCCAAAGGAACAGGCCATCTAAGTAAAACCACTGCTTTTGCCATGCAAAAGCACTTTCTTCTTTTTCTTCTTCTTCTTTTTTTTTTTTTTGTTTCGTTTCGGGGGGTTTTTTTGAGACAGGGTCTCACTCTGTTGCCCAGGTGGGAGTGCAATGGCATGATCATAGCTCACTGCAGCCTCGAACTCCTGGGCTCAAGGGATCCTTCCACTTCAGCCTCTCAAGTAGCTGGGACTACAGGCACATGCTACCATGCCCAGTTCTGGCTAATTTTTTTTTTTAAAGGCACCTTCTAAACAAGTTCCCTGTCCTCCCACCATTCTGTAACCAGCCATTTCAACTAGAAAGCAGCCCCTATGCCAGTCTAGGCAAAAAGTTGGAGGAGACCCTGTATACACTCAGAATAACCAACCAGGCGCCTCACCTTTGGCTCCTTTCTCTTTTTTTTTTGAGACAGACTCTCACTCTGTTGCCCAGGCTGTAGTGCAATGGCAAGATCTTGGCTCTTTGCAACCTCCATCTCCTGGTCCAAGCAATTCTTTTGCCCCAGCCTCCAGAATACCTGGGATTATAGGCATGCACCACCATGCTCAGCTAATTTTTCTATTTTTCATAGAGATGAGGTTTCTCCATGTTGGCCAGGCTGGTCTCGAACTTCTGACCTCAGGTGATCCACCCACCTCAGCCTTCCAAAGTGCTGGGATTATAGGCATGAGCCTCTGCGCCCGGTCTCAACTCCTTCAAACGTGCACTGGGCACCATCCTTGCAGTAAAGGAACATTTAGATGGAACCACTTGGTCTCGGCTTAAACTTGAAAATGCGAGCTTTGCAAAGGGCAAGTTAAAGTGTTGTGCAAGAAAGCCTGGTTTTGGCCACAGCACCCCTTGGCCCCAGCTCACTGTGAACACGCTCTTCCCCCAGCTTCCCTCTGACCTAGGCCACCTTGGCTCCCCCAGCACCACAGTGTTTGCCATCCAGACAGTTCAGCCTCAACCTGGAGCACAAATGAACTGATATTAAATTTTCATTATCCACATAAGAAAGGAAGATGCAGAAAAAAGACCTTTTAACTTATTTCTAAGGAAATATATTTCCAAGTATCAAACCTAGCAATAGGGGAGAAATTCATTACATGATTTCTGTTATATTCAAATATGACCACATGGACACTCTGCAACACATTGTATACTTGCTGTATACCTAAGATACCTAGCATGGGCCGGGTGCAGTGGCTCAAGCCTGTAATCCCAGCACTTTGGGAGACCAAGGCAGGAGGACTGCTTAAGCTCAGGAGTTTGAGAGCAGCTTGGGCAACATAGCAAGTACTCATCTCCACTAAAATTTAAAAAATCATGGCCAGGCGTGGTGGCTAATGCTTGTAATCCCAACACTTTCAGAGGCTAAGGCAGGTGGATTACGAGGTCAGGAGTTCGAGACCAGCCTGAGCAACATGGTGAAACCCCATCTTGGCTAAAAATACAAAAATTAGCCAGGCATAGTGGCACATGCCTGTAATCGCAGCTACCCGGGAGGCTGAGGCAGGAGAATTTCTGGAACCTGGGAGGTGGAGACTGTAGTGAGCTTAGATCACACCACTGCTCTCCAGTCTGGGCAACAGAGCGAGACTCCATCTCAAATAAATAAATAAATAAATAAATAAATAAATAAATCAGCTGGGCATGATGGTGCGTGCCTGTAGTCCCAGCTACTTGGGAGGCTGAGGTGGGAGAATCACTTGAGTTCGGGAGACCAAGTCTGCAGTGAGCTATGATAGCACCACTGTACTTTAGCCTGGGCAACAGAGTGAGAGACCCTGGCTCAAAAAATAAAATAAAAATAAATTAAAGACTGGGCACAGTGGCTTATGCCTATTATCTTATCACTTTGGGAGGCCGAGGCAGCTATATCACTTGAGCTCAGGAGTTCAAGACCAACCTGGGCAACATGGAAAGACAGTCTCTACTGAAAATATATAAGTTACCTGGCTGTGGTGGCATGCACCTGTAGTTTCAGCTACTCAGGAGACTGAGGTGAGAGGATTGCTTGAGACCACAAGGCAGAGATGCAGTGAGCCATGATCGCACCACTGCACTACAGCCTGGGCAATAGACCAAGACCCTGTCTCAAAAAATAAAGATAAAAATACAAATATAAATAAATAAGATTCCTAGCATGGGCATATAGATTCATAGGACAGGGCATGGTGGCTTGTGTTTGTAATTCCAACACTTTGGGAGGCAGAGATGGGAGGATCACATGAGGCCAGGAGTTTAAGACCAGCCTCAGAAAGATAGCAAGACCCCATCTTTACAAAAGTAAAAATAAAAATTAGCTGGGCGTGGTGGTGCACCTGTAGTCTCAGCTACTCAACAGACTGAGACAGGAGGAGTTCAAGGTTGAGTCTAAGAGTTCAAGGTTACAGTGAGCTATGATTGTGCTATTGCACTCCAGCCTAGGTGACAAAGCGAGACCCTTGTCAATCAATCAATCAATCAATCAAAAAAGCAGGGAAATGATTTTTACATCAGACATGAATTTTTGATAAAGTTAAAACCTGGCACTCTTTTTGGACTGCTTTTTAGAAACTCACTTGGTAATTTAAAAGGTAGTAACAACAAAAAAGAATATGTGAATAATGACAGCGTTAAACCTCAGAAATTTTCTTTTATAAAAAAGGAAACTTTAAAAAGTTTTATTTTTAATTGACAAATAATAATTGTTTATTGGCCAGGGACAATGGCTCATGCCTCCCAACACTTCCGGAGGCTGGAGGGGTGGGGGTGGGCGGAGGGGCAGATCACCTGAGGTCAGGAGTTGAAGACATGCCTGGACAACATGGCGAAACACCATCTCTACTAAAAAATACAGAAATTAGCCAGGCATGTTGGCAGGTGCCTATAATCCCAGCTACTCAGCAGGCTGAGGCAGGGAGAATTGCTTGAACCTGGGAAGCAGAGGTTGGTGTGAGCCAAGATCGCACCACTGCGCTCCAGCCTGGGCAACAGAGCAAGACTTTGCCTCAAAAAATAATAATTGTTTGTATTTATGAGGCTTGTAGGGGGTGTGTGTGTGTGTGTGTGTGTTTCCAGAGGAATGGTCTCCCTGTGTTGCCCTATGTTGCCCAATGTTGCCCAGACTAGTCTCAAACTCCCGGGCTAATGCAATCCTCCTGCCTCGGCTTCCCTCAGTGCTGGGATTGCAGGCATGAGCCACGACGCCTGGCTGTAGATATTTTGATGTATGTTTACATTGTGAAATGATTAAGTCAATGTAATTAAAACATCTATCACCTCACATATTCTTTTTTTGTGATGAGAACATTTAAAATCTATTGTTTTAGCAATTTTGAAACATACAATACATTATTATTAACTATAGTCGCCATGCTTGCAATAATAGATGTTCAGAATTATTAATTCATTCTTACTGACGCTTGGTACCCTTTGACCAATATCTCCCCACTCCTCATCCTCCCCTTCACTCCTGTGACACCATTCTACTCTCTCCTGTGAGCTTGATTTTCTCAGATTCCACATATAAGTGAGAGCATTCGGTATTTGTCCCTCTGTGACTGGCTTATTTCACTTAGCATAAGGTCCTCCAGGTTCATCCATGTTGCCACAAATGACAGAATTTCAAAAAGAAAACTTTCTGAGGGAAAATATAGTATTGACAGAAGTTAGTTAGGACACACGAAAAAGTAGCCATCTCACCCACCTATTTGAGAAAAAGATTATCTGTGAACTTCTAAAAAATGTGATTTATTGCAACTCAAGAAAAATCACCATGGCCAGGCACAGTGGCTCATGCCTGTAATCCTAGCACTTTGGGAGGCCAAGGCAGGTGGATCGCTTGAGGTCAGGAGTTCGAGACCAGCCTGGCCAACATGGTGAAATCCTGTCTCTACTAAAAATACAAAAATTAGCCAAGTATGGTGGTGGGCGCCTGTAATCCCAGCTATTCAGGAGGCTGAGGCATGAGAATCACTTGAACCCAGGGCGGAGGTTGCAGTGAGCTGAGATTGCACCACTACACTCTAGCCTGGGGGACAGAGCAAGACTCTGTCTCTACAAAAAAAGAAAAACCACCAGAGGCAGTCACATTCTCTATTGCCCTCACATCTCAAAATCTTCTTGAGTTAACAGCTCAAGTTGGTTTGCTCCTGGCAAGACAACAGTGAATTACAGGATACTGAACAAGGAAGTGGTAAAGATACAGTTATCGGAACAATGACAAGTCAAAACCTTTGCTCCTTGGGAAGTTAAGATTCTATTTCTAGTTTGTGTGAAGATTTAATCACGTCATTGAAGACTTAAAGAGATCCAAAAGTTGAAATTATTTAACCATCTAAGTTTTCTTCTTAAAGTCTGCCCTTTAACAGTTTAAAAACTGACATCTGTATCTCTTATGATGTTGTTATTCAAAGGATAAAATGATATATCTATACCAGCTCCCATTAAACCATAACCACACTGCACTAGACAAATTATATCATTCTAGATCTTCCTTTTTGTATCTGTGTGTATGTGTGCTTCCTGATGGTAGAACTGTGCATTGTGTAATTGCTTTTTTTGGTCACAGGTATTTCTCCATTTTGGCATTGAGGATAGCTCTCACAGGCTCTAGGATGATGACTTCCATTCAAAGCCCACCTCTGGGCCAGGCATGGTGGCTCACACCTGTAATCCCAGCATTTGGGAGGCTGAGGCGGGCAGATCACGAGGTCAGGAGATCAAGAATAGTCTGGCCAACATGGCAAAACCCCATCTCTACTAAAAAAATACAAAAATTAGCCAGGTGTGGTGGCGGGCGCCTGTAATCTCAGCTACTCTGGAGGTTGAGGCAGGAGAATCACTTGAACCTGGGAAGTGGAGGTTGCAGTGAGCTAAGATTGTGCCATTGCACTCCAGCCTGGGTGACAAGAGCAAGTCTCCATTTCAAACACAAAAAAAAAACAAAAACAAAAACCCACCTCTGCCATGCATTACCTATCTCATCTTGTGCAAGTATTAACCTCTCTGGGCCTCTGTTTTACCATGGATAAATAGGGAAAATAATAGTGTATATCTTACAAGGCTTTTACTATAATGGTATGAATTAAAATATGGAATATTTTAATAAACATGTGTCACAGGAAGATTTCAATAAATGCTTGCTGTTATGAAAAACAAAATGCATACTGTCATAAAAGATAAGGAAACGTCACCGAAAGCCTCTTCTTTGAACACCAGAGGTTTAAACGGCAGAACTGGTAAACACACGAAAATATTTTCACCCTCTTAACAAAATCGTCACAGTAGCTGAGGTAGCTCTCCCAACACATCAAACCACATCGATGAGAACACGGAGCAATGCAAAGCCCAAGGCCTCCTCTGAATCACACACTCTCTCATAATTATGCAAATGTGCACCCCATTTCTCCCAAGTACAGAACTGACTTTCAAATTTTGTTTGTTTTGAGATGGAGTCTCGCTCTGTCGCCCAGGCTGGAGTGCAAGTGGTACAATCTCAGCTCACTGCAACCTCCACCTCCTGTGTTCAAGCAATTCTCCTGCCTCAGCCTCCTGAGTAGCTGGGATTACAGGTGCATACCACCGTGCCCAGCTAATTTTGTATTTTTAGTAGAGATGGGGCTTCACCACGTTGTCCCGGCTGGTCTTGAACTCCTGACCTCAGGATCCGCCTGCCTTGGCTTCCCAAAGTGCTGGGATTACAGGCGTAAGCCACTGCTCCCGGCCCTGACTTTCAAATGTTAAAAGTTTGTTTCTAAAAAGTGGACTAACCTACTTATTGTAAACTCATCAAGCATTTAATGGCTATAATGGCATAGTGTGCCTCTTGCATTCCTGCTACTCTCCTCAGACACATGCACTCCACCGCTCCTCATAAATGAAAAAGCTCCAGGTTATACCTGAAAATTGGCGACAATGCCCATTCCAATACATCCCACCAATCCAAGAACTAAAGACACCAAGTTAAAAACAGGAGTGCTGAAATAGCAGGTTTGATTCTGCTTCTCTACTATTTTATATCTTGTGTACATCGTGGCTGCACCTGAAAAAGAAGAGAACTTTGATGAATGTTCATAATTTGATTTCTTTAGAATGAAAAACAGAAGCAGCTTCATATCACATGTACTGATTGCAAGTCTCCCCACTTTCCCACTCCTGTCCCTCCTGACTCTATCTTACTCTCTCCCCAGCATGGACACACACACACACACACACACATCTTGGTTGTTGTCCTTTTCATGTAGATACTATTATAGTACGTGCATTATTCAGGGACTTGCTTTTTCTACTTAGCAATGTAGCGTAGAGATCTTTTCATGTAAGTACAAACAGATCATTGTTTTCGGGGGTCTCATGGTGGTCTATGGTATGAGACACTATATTTATTTCATCGTTCTCCTAAAAATGAATTTCTACATTGTTTCCATGTTTTTCCCACTACAAACAACATTCAATGAATATCCTTGTATATAAATCTTTGGGCACACTTTCAGGTGTTTCTGAAAGACCGGTTCCTAGAAGCAATATTACTGGGTCAAAAAAACATGCACAATTAAAATGCTTAGAAACACCTCCAAATTGCTCCAAAGACAGTTAACAATTTAGACTCCCACCAGCAGAATTTGAGAGCAATGTTGTATGCCCTTGCCTTTTTAATTACTTTCAATCTAATAAATGAAAAACGCAACCTGTTGGTTTAATTTGCATTTCTCTGATCATTAGTGAGACTTAGCAATTTTCAGTATATCTACTGGTTATTTGCATTTCTTCTGAGAAATGCATGTTTACAATTTTCTCTTTATTCTTCTCTTGGGCCTATTTCTAATTTGTAGTTACTTTTTACACACTATGTCCATTAGTCTATTATCTGCTATAAATATTGCACATTTTCTTCTGCTCTGCTATTTGTCTTTTAACAATGTTTTTTGTATTTTCCATCATTTAGAAGTTTTAATTTTTTATGTACTCATATCAGTCCATGCTTCTGGGTTTTGTGTAAGTTTCTATTCCAAGGTTTAAAAATATTCTCCTGTAATTTAATTATCACATAGTTTTGCTTTTCATGTTTATTAAACTGCAATTGGTTCTTGTGTATGATGTGAGGAGGATGGTAAAGGTATGTTTTTCCAAACAGCTAGTCAATTAACAAAATACCATTTGTTGTAATTTGGCAATAAAATGTAGCTTCCATGAGAGCAGGGGTCTTGTCTGTTTTGTTTTCTGTTGTGACCTCGACACTAAGCATAAACAAGCACAAAGCCTATCATATAGTACGTACTTAGTAAATGTTGAATAAATGAATAGTTATCATAATTTTGTATACGTATTCCTTTTAACTCAGCAAATTTATGCAAAAACACAAATATGCAAAGATATATTTAAAAGATGTTCACTTCAACATTGTAACTACAAAATACCAGAAATAGCCTAAATGTTGAACAATAGGAGACTAATTAAATAAATCATAATACATCCTTGCAAAGGATATCATGCAAGCATGGAAAGTATAAAGTAGATGTGTATACACTGACATAGTATGGTGGCCATAATATATGCCTGAATTTTTAAAAAGCAGGCTAAAAACTAACAAGTTATCATAAACATTTTTTTTTCTTTTGGCGGCAGGGTCTCGCTCTGTCACCTGGGTGGGAGTGTAGTGGCGCAATCATGGCTCGCTGCAGCCTTGACCTCCCAGGCTCAGGCAATCCTCACACCTTACCCTCCCAAGCAGTTGCGACTATAGGCACACAACACCATTTATTTATTTATTTATTCTTTCTTTCTTCTTTCTTTCTTTCCTTCTTTCTTTCTCTTTCTTTCTTTCTTTCTCTTTCTCTCTTAATTTTTTGTAAAGATGGGATCTTACTACTTTCTTTCTTTCTCTTTCTTTCTCTCTTTCTCTCTTTATTTTTAATTTTTTGTAAAGATGGGATCTCACTACATTGCCCAGGCTGGTCTTGAACTCTTGGGCTCAATAGATCCTCCTGTTTCAGCCTCCCAAAATGCGAGAATTACAGGCATGAGCCACTGCACCTAGCTCACACAGACTATTTTAAATGAATATATTTATGTCACCTTCTGCTTTATTCAGAAGCAAAAGCTGTATTTATCACTTGCTATGATAAAAATAATCTCTCTGTTTTCCAAGTCTGGATTCTTGGCAAGGATGGCATAAGACGGCACTGGGATTGACAGACTCCATATTGCTACTTCCCCTTGCTCACCTCCAAAACCTTAGGAGGACTACAAATGGGTGATGAGGTGAAACTTTCCCACTACCAAGTAGGATGAACAAATTCCAAAGATGCCAAGTCACTAAGTAGGGTCAGCATCACTGTCCCTTCCCACTCTGTACCAGTAGAGAGGAACAGAAAGCGCTGGTTACACAATAGGCCCTTGGCAAACATGTGATTGTTCCATGGGGGTAGATTAAGGCAGGACTAAGAGAAAAAGCCCTGCATCTAACATCTATATGCTTCCTTATAGAAGACTGAGCTTTACATTAATTGTGCAATAGCTGTAATTACTGTGCATTACATTAATTGGCTCATGACGAGGTTGTATCCTATCAACTGCATCTCAGGTGCATCTGAGGAATTGAAAAGAAAAATCATACTATTTCTTGCTTCACCTTTCCCCTTTCTCTAACAGGTAAGATAATGCCTTTGTCAATGGTTCTCAAACTTAGTGAGAATCCGAGTCCCCTAGAGTGCTTGTTTACAATGCATATTCGTGAACCCACACTCCCAAAGGTTCTGGTTGAGTAGTGTGGCCTGTAGTTGCCTTCAGACTACACTTTGAGAAACTCAGCTTACGCATTGGGTGTCTTTGGTTTACATAAGTGTCTTGAATATAAATCAACATTTTTAAAAACCAAATTTCACTTAAAATCCATTCCAGAAGTTTGGTATTTAAAACCACCTACAGCAAATCCTGTTACAAATTACTAAATATAGTTCTCTAATAAAGCCATAATTTTGGATATCTTTTCACTTCAGATTCTCAAAATAGGACAAAAATCTAGCTGCAAAGGTTGTGCTTTTTAAAAATTATACGCAAGGCTGTGTACAGTGGCTCACACCTGTAATTTCAGCACTTTGAGAGACGAAAGCGGGTGGATCACTTAAGCCCAGGAGTTCAAGGCCAGCCTGGCAACATAGCAAAACCCCATCTCTACAAAAAATACAAAAAATTAGCTAGGCGTGGTGGTGTATGCCTGTAGTACCAGCTACTCTGGAGGTGGGAGGATTGCCTGAGCCCAGGAGGTCGAGGCTGCGGTGAGCGTGATCACAACACTGCACTCCAGCCTGGATGACAGAGACCATGTCTCAGAAAAAATACATAAGATAAAATAAAATAAATAAAAATTATACACAAACTAAAAATAACGCATCTGACTTCACTTGGAATTGTGAGCTTTTCAATTATTTATAATAATTATTGTGTACGTACCAAGAAATGCAGAGAAGTTTATCATAAATCCAAAAATACCACTCTCTGGAGGTGTTGTTCCTGTATCACTGGCAAAGAGAAGAAATATCCCAATTATTAGAGAGAAATTCAGTCCAGACCTCTGAGAAGACATGTAATTGGAAAGTTTTATATTGTGTTTCTTTTAGGTGTTCAGCCACTTTGAATTTCAAAGATTTGGCCTGATTTTGTTCTAAAGTATTTTCATTTTGGCTCTAAAAAATCTAAAATTTATTTTTATACCATGAGAGATTCCATAGTAAAAGTCAGGAAATGTTTAAGTTGAATGGTGTTGCCATTTCTCAAATGATCAAACCCACTAATCTTGGTATGTGTTCATTCTCAGTGGTAAATTGTGACTACTTTGAAAATAAAACTGATCTAAAATCATGTTTGAAGCCAGGCGTGGTGGTTCACACCTGTAATCCCAGCACTTTGGGAGGCCAAGGTGGGAGGATCACCTGAGATCAGGAGTTCGAGACTAGCCTGGCCAACATGGTAAAATCCCACCTCTACTAAAAACATACAAAAATTAGCCAAGCATGGTGGCAGGTGCCTGTAGTCCCAGCTACTTCAGAGGCTGAGACAGGAAAATCACTTGAACTTGGGAGGCAGAGGTTACAGTGAGCTGAGATCGCACCACTGCATTCCAGCCTGGGCGACAAAGAGAGACTTGGTCTCAAAATAAAATAAAATCATGCTTGAAAATTCTAATATTGGGATGTTATGTAAACACATCACTTTATTTTCTAATAACTGAGATTTTATTATCTGCTGAAAATATTATGATAAAAAGCTGAGGAATATTACTGCTCTCTAGGAGTACTTTATGGAAATAATAAGGTATCTAGGGTATATTAATTGTGGTAAATTATTTTAACAAAAATGATTCTGTGAAACATTTTTCAGGTATAGTCTTTCAATTAATTAGATGAGTTGGAAAATACTGTTTGACATGTTCTTTTTTTGAATTGTTATTTTTTTATTTTTTAGAGACAGGGTTTTGCTATGTTACCCAGGCTGGTTTTGAAGTCCTGAACTCAAGGAATCCTCTTGCCTCAACCTCCCAAAGTGCTGGTGTGAGCCACCACGTCTGGCCAACATGTTCTATTTTCTATTAGTGCCAGGCTTTAACTTGTTTTTCATTTTCAGGCTGCACACATAGCAACTTTTCCACTTTAAAACTGATGGCGAAGAGCTGCCGACATGAAACAACGTGTACCCATTTTGAGTGTTTCTACATCTGTAAACAGCTCTGAAATGTAAGTGATGAAAAACTGATCACGTTGACAATGATGCACTTGTGTTTGAAGAATTCCACAAGGAGCCTGTGTGTGCAGAAAGCAGGAACTTTTTAAGTTTTGCGAACACTTCATACTTAAACTGGAGTATAAAGAAGTTAATAGGGCCGGGCGCGGTGACTCACGCCTGTAATCCCAGCACTTTGGGAGGCCAAGGCAGGTGGATCACCTGAGGCCAGGAGTTTGAGACCCGCCTGACCAACATAGCGAAACCCTGTCTCTACTAAAAAATGTAAAAATTAGTTGGGCATGGTGGCAGGCACCTGCAATCCCAGCTACTCGGGAGGCTGAGGCAGGAGAATCGCCTGAACCCAGGATGCGGAAGTTGCAGTGAGCCGAGACCACACCATTACACTGGCCTGGTCAATAGACCCAGATTCTGTCTCAAAAAAAAAAAAGAAAGAAAAGAAGAAGAAGTTAATAGTCTTCCTTACAACAAATGCCTTTATTCCAAATTAATTCAATCTCAGTGTCACTGATACTTGCAAGAACCTGAAGGGTTTAGAATTTAGGCTGGGTGTAGTGGCTCACCCCTATAATTCCAGCACTTTGGGAGTCTGAGGCAGGAAGATAACCCGAGCTCAGGAGTTCGAGACCAGCCTGGCCAGCATGGTGAAACCCTGTTTCTACTAAAAATACAAAAATTAGCTGGGTGTGGTAGTGGGTGCTTGTAAACCCAGCTACTCAGGAGGCTGAGGCAGGAGAATCACTTGAACCCAGGCGGCGAAGTTTGCAGTGAGCCGAGATCACACCACTGCACTCCAGCCTGGGTGACAGAGTGAGACTCAGTCTCAAAAAAAAAAAAAAAAAAAAACTGAAAGGTTTAGAATTTAGCACTTTTCCTACAATAACCATTTTTCACACAAAAGGAATGTTGAGGTGGAAGATGCCCTTCTGAGCACAATGCTGAATGAGCACGGAGGCAGGAATGGGAACCAGGAACAGGAAAAAAGTAAAGGCAGCTCATTCCCCTGGGCAGCACTTTTGCCAGACAATTAACTCTGCCAGGGAAATCAGGCCGTCCTGCCTTGGCCTCAGGTTATTAAAAAAGCAGGCACCAGGTGACTCGTCCTTGAGTTCTTGTTACACAGGTCTGAGAATAACTCTGAACCTCAGACAGCCACATCCCAGGCATGGGAGCAAAT
Source organism: Ateles fusciceps (assembly GCA_036589455.1). NCBI lineage: Eukaryota > Metazoa > Chordata > Mammalia > Primates > Atelidae > Ateles > Ateles fusciceps. The sequence goes on from JAZHEH010000612.1 coordinate 3,703,210, forward strand.
GCAGAGGAGGTGCGCTGGCAAGAAAGTCGTTTGCCTGTTTGAGGAGAAAGGGAAGGCAATGAAAGCATGAGGAGGATATTTAGGAAGACAGGGAGGTGGAGGATGAAGGTGCTCTAGGTGCTCTGACAGAAGAGAAGACCAGACCTGGGGACCCTGTCTACTGATGGCAAATTGAGACTATGTCAAAGGCCCAGGTGTAGAGTCCATGCCGCATCAAATAGGTGATCAGAGAACTCAATTCCAGGGTGGTGGTTCATTCTTGCTTATCTGTACATTTAAAACCATATGGGTGGAGGCCAGGCATGGTCGCTCACACCCATAATCCCAGCACTTTGGGAGGCTGAGGAGGGTGGATCACTTGAGCTCAGGAGTTCGAAACCAGCCTAGACAACATGGTGAAACACTGTCTACAAAAAATACTAAAATTGGCTGGGCGCAGTGGCCCACTCCTGTAATCCCAGTGCTTTGGGAGGCTGAGGCGGGCAGATCACTTGAGGTCAGCAGTTCGAGACCAGTCTGGCCAACATGGTGAAACCCCAACTCTACTGAAATACCAAAATTAGCCAGGCATGGTGCTGCATGCCTGCAATCCCAGCTACTCGGAAGCCTGAGGCAGGAGAATCACTTGAACCCAGGAGACGGAGGTTGCAGTGAGCCGAGATGGTGCCATTGCACTCCAGCCTGGGTGACAAGACACTCCAGACTCAGTCTCAAGAAATAAATAAATAATACAAAAATTAGCCAGGCGTGGTGGCACGTACCTGTAGTCCCAGCTACTCGGGAGGCTAAGGTGGGAAGATCACTTGAACCCAGTAGGCAGAGGTTGCAGTGAGCCGAGATCATGCCACTACCCTCCAGCCTAAGTGACAGAGTGAGACCCTATCTCAAAAATAAATAAATAAATAAACAATTAAAAAAAAAACATACAGGTGAAGGGAGCTCAGAATACTTGGTACTAAAATTAAAATAAATAAATAAAATAAAACCATACAGGTGGAACCAAAAGCACTTTACAAATAGCCATTCCATATGTATTGTTGAATGAATGACTATCGGTACTGGCCAAAAAAAAATTGACCTAATAGATTCCACTTACTGAGCATTGACTCTGTACCCACCAGGCACCATTAGGTGCTTACCATACATCATTTCATTTCATCTTCACAACCCCAAGGGGGGTGTATCAACCCCACTTTACAAAGTAGGAAGCTGGGTTTTAGGGAGGCTATATAACTTGTTCAAGAGCTGCGCAGAGGATTCCGTATCCCAGGCCAGATGTTTAACTCCCTGACTTCTCAGTCTCTACTCTGCTCTAACAGCAGGCAAGGAACTAAGCCAGTAGGAGAAAGATTGGGGGTGAGCGAGCCAACACTGATATATATGCTGGTCAGTGTTTAACAGCCAGCTCTGGGAGGGTGCCTGGTTTGTGGCATTTGCCAATTTTCATGGTGAAAATACTCCCAACATGTTAAAATTCAGGCTACCAAAAGAATGAAAACAAAAATAAATAAAAATAAAATTTGGGTTATCAAAATGCAGGTCACTGAACACAGAGTTGGAAGAGAAGCGCACAGTCCATGCTCAGGAGCAGATACCAGCTACCTCCAGCACGCCATGGAAATGAACCAGCATGGTGATGAGAAGGCATCATAGAGGCTGGGTGTGGTGCCTCACACCTGTAATCCCAGCACTCTGGGAGGCCGAGGCAGGCAGATCACTTGAGGTCAGGAGTCTGAGACCAGCCTGGCCAACATGGTGAAACCCCATCTCTAAAATACAAAAAAAAAAAAAAAAAAAAAAATTTGCCAGGCGTGGTGATGGGTACCTAAAATCTCAGCTACTCGGAAGGCTGAGGCAGGAGAATCACTTGAACCTGGGAGGCTGAGGTTGCAGTGAGCTGAGACTGCACCTCTGCACTCCAGCCTGGGCGATAGAGCAAGACTCTATCTCAAAAAAATAAAATAAAATAAAAATGAAACAGCTCTTACCTCTCAGTGAAAAATATTCTTATAAGTCTTTCCATGTCTGATCTTATATATTAAGTAAATTCTGTTTTGTTTTGTTTTTTCCTTTGTTGGACAGCATACATAAGTAAATATTAAGTCACATAACACTAAGAGGTAACCAAGAGACCCTGTGGGTAGCCTCTATTTTTTTTTTTTTTTTTTTTTTTGAGACAGAGTCTCACTCTGTTGCCCAGGCTGAAGTGCAATGGCACAATATCGGCTCACTGCAACCTCCATCTTCCAGGTTCAAGCAATCCTCCTGCCTCAGCCTCCTGAGTAGCTAGGACTACAGGTGCATGCCACCACACACGGCTAATTTTTGTATTTTTAGTAGAGACGGGGTTTTGCCATGTTGGTTAGGCTGGTCTTGAACTCCTGACCTCAAATGATCCGCCTGACGCCCTACCAAAGTGCCGGGATTACAGGCATAAGCCACCATGACCAGCCACCTCTTTTTATTTTTTTTTAAGCTCAAGCTAAGTGATTCCATCATGCAAGGGTAGCGGTAGTAGTATTTGGTTGGCCTAACTGCGCCTGGGTGCCTGATTCAGTAAACTGGAGAACGAGTGAGAGGCGAAACCAGTTGCTTCCCAGCCTGGCAGCAGTAGTCTCTCTACCCAGCTCCTACCACATCATTCTGTACCACATGGTTTCTGCAGTGTAGTGGGCCCTGCCCAGCCCCACCCACCACCTCATTTGCCTCCTTGCTAATAAGGCACTTCCTGGAAACCGTAAGGAGGACAAGGCCAGCAAATTGTTCATTTGCCTGTGGTCTAGAAGCTGTTGAGGCTGTTATGTCTGCACAGTTATTTCAGGGTAGGTTGTGCCTAGGAAATCCGTTTATGTCCACATTTCCTGTATTTACATTTCTGCAAGTTAAGCAGACTGTGGAAAATTCCAAGTCGTTTGTGTAACATCCTACTTCAAACTAATTTATGATGTTAAGCCAGTGAATAATCACTTGATACTGAAAGGAATGAAAATGATACAAAGAAAGTGTGCTGGATAATAGAAGACTTTCCCAAGCTTGGTCAAACGCTGCTGTTTTATTTTCTTTCTTTTATTTTATTTTATTTATTTATTTTCTTTTATTTTTTTTTAGAGACAGGGGTTTCACCATGTTGATCAGGCTGGTCTCGAATTCCTGACCTCAGGTGATCCACCCACGCTCAGCCTCCCAAAGTGCTGGGATTACAGGTGTGAGCCACCACACCCGGCCAAACATTGTTCTTTAAGTCACTGGATATACAGGATTTAAATACTTCAAAGCCTAGAGTTACGGTTTATTGGAGGAACTTAAATGCTAACAAAATACAATATCATGTGTGTCTCCAGCCTGAAATTTATTAGATTGTTCCAAACTCATAGGCTAATTGCTTGGATGATTGATGGGGACTTAGAATCTAAAAAAACCATAATGCCCCAGTATAAAGAGATCATTATTACCTTTGTCTTTACAATATTTAAATATATTATTTAAAAGGGATAAGTATGGGAATAAAAAGTCATATCACATTTTATTAGCTACTTTTAGTTATGAGAGCTAACATTATGGCAACTTCACTTGGTGATGACTGTTTTAGTAATAGGGGGCACCCTTCAGCTATATCAATGATGCTGAAACTTAAAAAGAATTTCTTACTAACAAATAAAAACACCTTGCCTGCTCTTTTCCCCACTGCCCACATGCAATTTTGCCCTCTCTCCATCAGAGTTCCCTCTCGTTCACATATACAACATGTTTTTAAAGAATGTTTTGAAAAGATGGTAGAGAGGCAATTGTGGACCAGGGAGAATGTAAGGAAGTTATTTTAGCAGTTCGTCAAGAGATGACAATGGCTCAGTCCAGTGTGGTGATAAAGAGGGAGATGAAAGTGGTCTGATTTGGGAACTTTTTTGAGGGGAGTCTCTAGAAGCCAGCCTTGCATGGACTCCGGTAGCTACAAGCACCAAAAGAAAAAAATAGGGCCAGGCACGGTGGTTCTCACCTGTAATCCCAGCACTTTGGGAGGCCAAGGTGGGCAGATCACCTAAGGTCAGGAGTTTGATAGCAGCCTGGGCATCATGGTGAAACCCTGTCTCTACTAAAAATACAAAAATTAGCCAGGTGTGGTGACGCATACCTGTAATCCCAGCTACTCGGGAAGCTGAGGCAGGAGAATCACTTGAACCCAAGAGGCGGAGGTTGCGGTGAGCCAAGATAGTCCCACTGCACTCCAGCCTAGGCAACAGAGTGAGACTTCATCTCAAAAAAATAAAAAAAATTGAAAAAATTGAAAAATAGAAGTGAACACTTTTTTAGCTACTACATTCTGCCAGGCACATCTTACTTGATCTTCACAACGTTAGAAGGAAAGTACTCACTACTGCCATCTTTTCCTCTCCCCGCCTTTTTTTTTTTGAGATGGAGTCCAACTCTTGTTGTCCAGGCTGGAATGCAGTGGCATGATCTCGGCTCACTGCAACCTCAGCCTCCCAGGTTTTTTCCTGTAGTCCTACCTGCTCGGGAGGCCGAGGTGGGAGGACCAGTTGAGTCCAGAAGGCAGAGGCTACAGTGAGCTGAGATCATGCCACTGCAATCCAGTCTGGGTAACAGAGTGAGATGCTGTCCCCCAACCAAAAAAAAAAATTGAGATGTTTTTGAAAGTTGTCAGCCCTGCATCAGTCAAGACTTGTGAGCAATACGCTAATGCCTTTTTTAAAACAAAAATAGTCATAATTTTATTTAATTCAGTGAGAACAAAGGAATTTGTTGTACTCAAATGACAGGGAAAATTTAAATCAGAGGAGACATTATATATTACAGTAGACTCAGACTGAACAACACTGCACCCATCACCCTCAATTAATTTGGGGGCTGCAAAAGTTTGGGATCTTCAATTTTAAGCAATTCTCATGCCTCAGCCTCCCAAGTAGCTGGGATTACAGGGGCCCACCACCATGCCCAGCTAATTTTTGTATTTTTAGTAGAGATGGGGTTTCATCATGTTGGCCAGGCTGGTCTCAAATTCCTGACCTCAAGTGATCTGCCTGCCTCAGCTTCCCAAAGTCCTGGGATTACAAGCATAAGCCACTGCACTCAGCTCAGTTTTGCCATTTTAAAGATGAGGAAACAGAAAACTACCTTGGTTACAGAGCAAACAAAGAAGCCAAGCTGTGCATCTAGAACTCTAATTTCTCTCTCTCTCTTTCTTTTTTCTTTCTTTCTGGAGATTTAACAGGGAAAAGAAAGAGAAAGGAAAACAATTCTCTTCTAGTGAGAGAGAGGGGACTTCCAAGAGGAAAGAACCCTAGAACTCTCTAATTTCAACGGAAACAATTTAGGAACTCTTCTCTGCTGTGCTATATTACATTTCTTTAAAGTTATTATTCTTTTCATGTGAGTTTACATGTTGTACATCTTCAAGCAGGGGTGTATCAGCTGGTTCTTCTCGTGTCCTTGGCTTACAGTAACTCTTCAGTGCATATTCTTGATGGAATGAAAGGCAATTACTGTCAGGTAAAGAGGACTATGAGACTTCTTTTTTTTAACTGAGATTGAGGCTGGGTGCAGTGGCTCACACTTATAATCCCAGCACTTTGAGAGGCTGAGGTGGGAGGATCTCTTGAGCCCAGGAGTTCAAGCCAACCCAGGCAATACAGTAAAACCCTGTCTCTACGAAAAAAAAATTAGCTAAGCGTGGTGGCATGTTCCTATAGTGCTAACTGCTCGGGAGGCCGAGGTGGGAGGATCAGTTGAGTCCAGAAGGCAGAGGCTACAGTGAGCTGAGATCATGCCACTGCAATCCAGTCTGGGCAACAGAGCGAGACGCTGTACCCCAACCAAAAAAAAATTGAGATATTTTTGAAAGTTGTCAACCCTGCATCAGTCAAGACTTGTGAGCAATACTCTAATGCCTTTTTAAAAAGAAAAATAGTCAAAATTTTATTTAATTCAGCGAGAACAAAGGAATTTGTTGTACTCAAATGACAGGGAAAATTTAAATCAGAGGAGAAATTATATATTACAGTAGACTCAGGCTGAACAACACTGCATCCATCACCCTCAATTAATTTGGGGGCTGCAAAAGTTTGGGATCTTCAATTTTCTTATTGTGCTTTTCTTAGAATTAACTAATTTCATGTGTTTGTGAAGTCAATATTCATTATAAATGATCATCTTAAAAATTATACTTTTCACTGGGCGTGGTGGCTCACGCCTGTAATCCAAGCACTTTGGAGGCCAACGCGGGTGGATCACCTGAGGTCGGGAGTTCAAGACCAGCCTGACCAACATGGTGAAACCCCGTCTTCAAAAAATAAAAATAAATAAATAAATAAATAAACAATACTTTTCGGCCAGGCACAGTGGCCCACGCCCATAATCCTAGCACTTTGGGAGACTGAGGCGGGTGAATCACCTGAAGTCATGAGTTCGAGACCAGCCTGGCCAACATGGTGAAACCTCATCTCTACTAAAAATATAAAAATTCACTGCACTGTAAAAATTGATATGTCATTAACATCATGTCTGAATATGTGATATTATGCACACAGACCTCATTATATGACTATTTTTTATCCTGGTACCCATTGTTATGGCTGAACAGGAAAGCCAGCATCACCACTGCCTGAAATTCTACGTAGTCTCAGTAATCAAAAAAGTTGGTTTAAACAAAAGTCATCAAAAATTAGGGCTGGGTGCAGTGGTTCATGTCTGTAATCCCAGCATTTTGGGAGGCTGAGGCAGGCAGATCACTTGAGGTCAGGAGTTCGAGACCAGCCTGGCCAACATGGTGAAACCCCTGTCTCTACTAAAAAAAAAAAAATACAAAAATTAGCCATGCAATTTGAATTCAGACTCCCTCCAGTTTTCCTTATACTGGTTTTCCTAAATCTTTACAGTTGTCAGATCAAATTATTATTAAACAATTATCATTATTTTTATGAATCTTTCCAAAGCATTCAACCAATGTTGTTTTTTTTTTTTTTTTTGAGACATAGTTTCCCTTTTGTCGCCCAGGCTGGAGTGCAATGGTGTGATCTCAGCTCACTGCAACCTCTGCCTCCCAGGTTCAAGCAATTCTCCTGCCTCAGCCTCCTGAGTAGCTGGGTATAGACGTGCGCCACCATGACTGGCTAATTTTGTATTTTTAATAGAGATGGGGTTTCACCATGTTGGCTAGGCTGGCATTGAGCTCCTGACCTCAGGTGATCCGCCCACCTCGGCCTCCCAAAGTGCTGGGATTACAGATGTGAGCCACCGCATCAGGCCCAACCAAATTTTTTTAGAAATTACAATTCTCTTTGCCCTCACCAATCAACAGTTAATATGTATTGCATTAAGTCACATAGTTACAATACAAAATCAACTGGCATAAACATAAATACAATTTGGGAATAAACACAATTGGCACTTGGTAAGAATACAAAGAAATGAGTAAGAGAAGCAAGTACCTACAGAGTAGCTGGCCCCCACAGGAAGTTTTGAGGGGCCACTGGCTTCAGTCAGTGCATTTTTCAAAGAACAAATTCATCAGTTAACCCAGCAAGTTGATTAAGTTGAGGCTACTAGATAAGAGAGCTTCCGATATTACATTCACATATAAAGCGATCACCTCTAAAATTACCTCCCAGATCAATGTGGACTGACCTCTTGATAATACTAATAGCAAGTGCTTCTACATACTATATTCTTCCACCAGGGTGTTAATGAGTTTTCTGTGAGTTCATGTTAACTGATGAAGTACGTGCTATTATTAACCAATAGAGAAGCAAAGTAGAGGGAAGTCAAGTAACTTCTCCAAAGTTCTACAGCTGGAGCACATAATAGAACCATACCCTAATCCAGGATGTCTGCTCCAAAGCTGTTGCTCTTAATCATACTATGTTCCCTCTCAGTTTTTGTTGCTGTTGTTTTGTTTTATTTTGTTTTTTGAGACGGAGTCTTGCTCTATCGCCAGGCTGGAGTGCAGTGTACGATCTCAGCTCACTGCAATCTCCACCTCCTGGGTTCAAGCGATTCTTTTGCCTCAGCCTCCCAAGTAGCTTGGTGCCCGCCACCACGCCTAGCTAATTTTTGTATTTTTAGTAAAGATGGGGTTTCACCATATTGGCCAGGCTGTTCTCGAACTCCTGACCTTGTAATCCACCCGCCTTGGCCTCCCAAAGTGCTGGGATTACCGGTGTGAGCCACCATGCCCGGCCTTTTTGTATTTTTAATAGAGATGGGATTTCATCATGTTGGTCAGGATGGTCTCTCTCTCGATCTCGTGATCCGCTCACCTCGGCCTCCCAAAGTGCTGGGATTACAGGCATGAGCCACTGCACCCAGCCCCTCTCAGTGTTATTATTAAATATTATAAATAGTCAACAATGCAAGTCAAATCAACCACAAACTGAGATGGCAAATCTGAAACATAAGGATTTCATTTCTAACTGTTCTGGAAAACAGAAGTAGCAATCAAAGTCAGTGAACAATGAGGTGCTGGCAGAATCAGTTAACAATTAAAGAGGAGGAAACTGACAAGGTTAATAAAACAGGACCATATGACACAAACTATCTTGGTCAACATTCAACCAATATTTACCAAATGACGGCAATGTATGGACAAACCCCAAATCTCTATCCTCATGGAGCGTATATTTTGTGTGAGACAGTCAATAAATAAGATCAATGTCCTTACATATAGATTAAGAATGGCCACTGGGAGGCCAGGCGTGGTGGCTCACGCCTGTAATCCTAGAACTTTGGGAGGCCAAGGCAGGCAGATCACTTGAGTCGAGGAGTTCAAGACCAGCCTAGCCAACATAGCAAAACCTCGTCTCTACTAAAAATACAAAAAATTAGCTGGGAGTGGTGGCGGACACCTGTAGTCCTGGCTTCTTAGGAGAATGGCTTGAACTGGGAGGCAGAGGTTGCAATGAACCAAGATCATGCCACTGCTCTCCAGCCTGGGCGACAGAGCAAGACTCTGTCTCAAAGCAAAAAAAAAAAAAAGAATGTCCATTGGGAAAATTGAAGTCTTCAGACATTTTTGCAGAAATGAACCTCTTCATATCCCCCTTCAAAAGTTAAATGTAGTTCATGGGGAACCTGGTATGAAACCATTCACAGACAATCTGTTTCTGGGCCAGGGTTTTGTAGTAGCAGAGCAGCTCCCTCCCTAGCTATGAGCTACTCAAAGTCAATATTTGACAAAAGGATTTATAAAAATCAAACAAAAAGAGAAGAAGGAAACTTCCTTTAAAAAGTTAAATGTGAAACAAGACTTACCATAATATAATCATAAAACTGTATTGGAAAAAAATGCATTTCCTCTACAAAGATCAGCATTTGAAGAATTAACACATACTTGTCATAACCCAAAATTTATAATTGTTATATAAATGCAAATCATTATTTTCCTAATTTTTAGTTTCATTTTTGAAGTTAAAGACCTGATCAAACTTCTTTTACTTTGTTTACACTACAATTTTGTTCACCCTTTTATAGTGGCTTGATTCTAGGTGACCCAGTTTTCTGCCACCAACGACTGAGCAGAGATTGTGGTCATGAGGTAGAACAATGTAGGTGGCCAAAGGCCACATCTATCCCACAAAACTATTCACACAGAAAGTGAGACAAGTGCCGATAAAGGGAAAAGCCAGGACCTAGAATGACAACACTGAAGAGTAAAGGATCACAGAATATCACGGATGCGAGAGACACAGGCCAAAAAGAAGATGGAAGACAGTGGTCTACCAGCTGGAAAAGTTAATAATTCGATAAGAAACTATAACAGGTTAAGCATGATTGTGCTTGAGAATGTGGTGTGGCCTTGTGCAAATGTTTTGTTTTTGAGACAGGGTGTCGCTCTGTCACTCAAGCTGTAGTGCAGCAGTGTGATCATAGATCACTGCAGCCTCAGACTCCAAGCTCAAGTGATCCTCCCACCTCAGCCTCCAGAGTAGGTGGGACTATAGGTGCATCCCTCCACACCCAGCTAATTTTTTGTATTTATTGTAGAGATAGGGTTTCATCATGTTGCCCAAGGCTGGTCTCGAACTCTTGGACTCAAGCAATCAGCCCACCTCAGCCTCCCAAATTGCTGGGATTACAGGCATGAGGCACCGCACCTGAGTGCCAATCTAAACTAAGTTTTTGAGGTTAGCTTTTATTTGTCCTTCCTTTTGATATGCTTTTGTTAATGGTTTCAGAATAAGAAATATCACTTTATGCTATTCTAACTTGTTATATCTCATGGCTGTTGGTCCCATGTTTTTAATTTAATTTTCTGATAGGAAACCCATTCATTTGACTAAAATATAAAACAAAAAGGTATGCCTTTTAATCATCCTTTTTCCTCATCTGCTAATGTCTCACTGACCTTGACCTACTCCTCCCCTCCAGCACACACAGATAAACCACTTTTATTAGTTTCTTTATGCAAGCTAATGCAAATATATATTATTTTTCTCCTCTTTTCTCAACTAATGAGAGTGCATGCTATTCTGCATCTTGCTTTTTCCCATGTAACAATGTGTCTTGGAGATTTTTCCATATCAGTTTATTGATCATTTTATCTTACACCTTACAAAGCACAAGTTCAATAACAGCAACACAATTTGAACTCAGCATCTTCTCCACTAAGCCATCCCTCTTCCTTCTCTTTCCTTCCTCAAACCTCTCTTCTTCTTCCCCTGTTCTTCCTCCTCCTCCTGTTTGCTGTCTTAGAGAATGACAGTGCATGTAACAATGTATCTTGGAGACTTTTCCATATCAGTTTATTGACTCACGCCTGTAATCCCAGCACTTTGGGAGGCCCAGACAGGCCGATCACCTGAGATCAGGAGTTTGAGACCAGCCTGACCAACAAGGAGAAACCCCATCTCTACTAAAAATACAAAATTAGCCGAGCTTGGTGGTCCATGCCTGTAATCTCAGGTACTCGGGAGGCTGAGGCAGGAGAATTGCTTGAATCCAGAAGACGGAGGTTGTGGTGAGCTGAAATTGCACCATTGCACTTCCGGCCTGGGCAACAAGAGTGACACTCCATCTCAAAAAAAATTTTTTAATTAAAAATAGGCTGGGTGCGGTGGCTCACACCTGTAATCCCAGCACTTTGGGAGGCCGAGGTGGGCAGACCACGAGGTCAGAAGTTTGAGACCAGCCTGGCCAACATAGTGAAACCCCATCTCTACTAAAAACACACAAAAAAGTAATCGGGTGTGGTGGTGGGTGCCTGCAATCCCAGCTACTTGGGAGATTGAGGCAGGAGAATCACTTGAACCCAAAAGGCAGAGGGTGCAGTGAGCCATATCACGCCACTGCACACTAGCCTGGACAACAATGTGAGACTCTGTCTCAAAAAATAAAAATAAATAATTAAAAAATAAAAAGGGTGGTCAGAGCAGGTCTTATCATGATAATAACATTTAAACAAAGGAGGTAATTGAAAAATAGCTGCAGGAATAATACCTGGGAGAGGGAACAGTCACTGCAAAAGCCTTGAGAAGGAGGGGGTGCTTGATGTGTTTAAGGCACAGGAAGGCCAGTGTGGTTGAAGGGAAGTACAAAGAATAGGGGTAGAGGAGAGGAGGAGGTGATGAGCTAAGAGATAAGATCAGCCTAGCATGGAGGTGCACACTTTTAATCCCAGGTACTCAGGAGGCTGAGGTAGGGGGATTGCTTGAGTCCTGGAGTTTAAGACCAGCCTGGGCAACATGGTAAGACCCCATTTCAGGAAAAAAAAAAAAAAAAACAGATAAGGTTGAATATTTCAGGGCCAGTGGATGAATGTAGAGTTACTTCCATCACTTCTCTATGTTTGGTTCTTTTATTTTATTGAGAAAGAATCTCAGTCACCCAGGCTGGAGAGCAGTGGCACAATCTCGGTTCACTACAACCTCTGGCTCCCAGGTTCAAGTGATTCTCATGCCTCAGCCTCCCGAGTATTTGGGATCACAGGCATGCGCCACCACGCCCAGCTATCTTTTTGTATTTTTAGTAGAAACCATGCCCAGCCTTCTTCTCTCTGTGTGGTTCTTATCCGCATCCTGCTGCTGCACCAAGGACTTGTCTTCTAAGAGGAGGCAGATCCAGTACTCCAGCTGCTCAGGTAAGCAGAGAGCAAACAACCCAAAAGCCCCAGGTACATGGGAGCAATCAATACATGTGCTTGTTGTGTGTTGGCTGAGAACTCCTGGCAACAAGAGGGCAATTCCATGCCTTTTTCTCCTGTCATTCTGCTTTTCCTGAAAGCATCTTTGTTAAATTTTAAGCCCCTTCCTTGTAGTCTGTGGTTTGAGCATCTCACAAATGGTTCACCTTGTCAGTTTATTTCCCCATTTCTGAATGTCTCCCATTTCAACTTCACCTTGGAGTGATGGTAATCACAACCACATCAGACACCTCCACGAACATTCAAAACCTGCCTTTGACAGCCTGGCCAATGCATGTCACAAATTATCTGTCCTCAACTTTCAGATCCGGGACAAACATGGCTACTGTTTTCTCAATAAGAAGCACTGCAGGTGGCCAGGCATGGTGGCTCACACCTGTAATCCCAGCACTTTGGGAGGCTAAGGCGGAGGTCAAGGAGGGTGGATCACCTGAGGTCAGGAGTTCAAGACCAGCCTGACCAACATGGTGAAACTCTGTCTCTACTAAAAAGACAAAAAATTAGCCAGGCATGGTGGCTCATGCATGTAATCCCAGCTACTCGGGAGGTTGAGACAGGAGAATCACTTGCACCTGGGAGGCGGAGGTTGAAGTGAGCCAAGATAGTGCCATTGCACTCCAGCCTGGGCAACAAGAGCGAAACTCCATCTCCAAAAATAAAAAATGTGGGCTGGGCGTGGTGGCTTATGTTTGTAATCCCAGCACTTTGGGAGGCTAAGGCAGGTGGATCATCTGAGGTCAGGAGTTTGAGACCAGCCTGGCCAACATGGTGAAATCCCATCTCTACTAAAAATACAAAAAATGGGGGCCAGGCACGGTGGCTAATGCCTGTAATCCCAGCACTTTGAGAAGCCCAGGAAGGTGGATCAGGAGGTCAGGAGTTCGAGACCAGCCTGGCCAACATGGTGAAACTTTGTCTCTGCTAAAAATACAAAAATTAGCCAGGCATGGTGGCACATGCCTGCTGTACCAGCTACTCCGGAGGCTGAGGCAGAAGAATCACATGAACCCCAGAGGCAGAGGTTGCAGTGAGCCGAGATCACATCACTGAACTCCAGCCTGGGCAACAGAGCGAGATCTGTCTCCAAAAAAATACAAAAGTACAAAAAAGGCCAGGTGCAGTGGCTCACGCCTGTCTCCCAGCACTTTGGGAGGTCGAGGCAGGTGGATCACGAGGTCAGGAGTTTGAGACCAGCCTGACCAACATGGTGAAACTTTGTCTCTACTAAAAATACATAAATTAGCCTGCTGTGGTGGCACATGCCTGTAATCCCAGCTACTCAGGAGGCTGAGGTGGGAGAATCACTTGAACCCGAAAGGCAGAGGTTGTAGTGAGTGGAGATTGTGCCACTACTCTCCAGCCTGGGTGAGACTCTATCTCAAAAAAAAAAAAAAAAAAAAATTAACTGGGTGTGGTGGCAGATGTCTGTAATCCTAGCTACTTGGGAGACCAAGGCAGGAGAGTTGCTTGAACCCAGGAGGAGGAGGTTGCAGTGAGCCAAGATCATACCATCACACTCCAGCCTGGGCAACAGAGTGAGACTCTGTCAAAAAAGAAAGAAGAAGAAAGAAGAAGAAGAAGAGAAGAAGAAAAGAAGAAGAAGAACAGAGCGGCGGCAGCAGCAGCATTGCAGGACACAGGGAGATACCATCTCTACAAATACAAAAAAATTAAATAAAAAATTAGCTGGGCATGGTGGTGTGTGCCTATCTACAGTCTCCAGCTATTCAGGAGGTTGAGGTGGGAGGATCAATTGAGCCCAGGAGGTCAAGGGTGCAGTGAGCTGTGATCCCATCACTGCATTCCAGACTGGGCAACAGAGTGAGACTTTGTCTAAAAAAAAAAAAAAAAAAAAAGCAGCACTGCAGGTAAGCAGCTCTTTACTTTTACACGAGTCTAGAAGGATCTATTCTGCTTCCGAAGCAAGATGATGGTGCTTAGGCCTGAGATGTGTCATGAGAAACCAAGCCCACATTTCTTCCAAGCATAATACCAGATTCAAGGGCTAGGCATAGTGGCTCACATCTGTAATCCCAACACTTTGACACTTTGGGAGGCCAAAGCAGGAGGATTGCTTGAGCCCAGGAGTTTAAGACCAGCCTGGGCAATACAGTGAAACCTTGTCTTTACTGAAAATTTTTAAAAATAATTTTAAAATGGGGGAAAAAAACCAGGCCGGGCACGGTGGCTCACACCTGTAATCCCAGCACTTTGGGAGGCCAAGGCGGGTGGATCACTAGGTCAAGAGATCGAGACCATCCTGGCCAACATGGTGAAACCCCGTCTCCACTAAAACTACAAAAAATAGCCAGGCATGGTGGCAAGTGCCTGTGGTCCCAGCTACTCGGGAGGCTAAGGCAGAAGAATCGCTTGAACCCAGGAGGCGGAAGTTGCAGTGAGCCGAGACTGCGCCACTGCACTCCAGCCTGGTGATAGAGCAAGACTCCGTCTCAAAAACAAACAAACAAACAAACAAACAAAAAGGCCAGATGGGAAAGTCTCCTCAATACACAGAACATCTTCTTGCATAGGCAAAACCACCACCATTACTGCAAATTTGCTTCTGTGCGGTATTCTACCTATTGCTCTCTTCCTTGCATCTTTTAAATGCTAGTCCCGCTGGGAACAGGGGGCTCACACTTGTAATCCCAGCAGTTTGGGAGGCCAAGGCAGGAGGATCATTTGAGGTCAGGAGTTGGGAGACCAGCCTGACCAACATAATAAAACTCTGTCTCTATTAAAAATACACCCTCCCCCCCCCCAAAAAAAACGACAAAAACCACAGAACGTTGTTCACCAGACAGAATGGCTGCAGGGAAGAAGACGCCCTACATTTTCTATCATAGCAGTAACAAAACTTGGGTGTCACCAACCTTATCATCTGTTCACCAACCAGTGCAGGTCCAGAGGGGTCACAGTACTTAGATAAGGATGGATGGTTCTAACGTGTAAAGAATCCTGCCGCTATAAGAAAGGCACTGAGCTGGAACCCACGTGAGGAGGATCAGGCCATTGTCCCTGGCATTGAAGTGCCTCTATGGAAGGGTAGAGGTCAAAGCACAGGAAAAGTGAAGGGACACAATAACACAAAAATGTCACAAGTTGTTGACAACCTGAGGGCTTTGGGGTCACAGTGCCCAGAGGTGTCTGGTGCAGCTCCAGAGAATTTGGACCTGGAGGCGGCACAGTGCTACTTTCCCACATGGCTGGGTGTGAATCCCGCTCCTACCATTAACTAGTGTGACCCCAGTGTCAAGTTGATTTTATTTCATCAACTTTACACCACCGTTCCCTTGCAGGAAAAATGAGCCCAAACAACCACTTCAAGGGATGTGGGGGATGCAGAAGCGAACATAGTGGCTGTTTAGCATATACCTGGATCTACCTCTTGTCCAATAAATGTCAACTGTCAGGACTCATCTTCTCTCAATATAGCCAAAGAACGTCCTGCTGAGATTCTGTCCCATACATACCCCGCCTGAAAGCTCTACGGTCTATCCCAAACCTCTCCTGGTACCATCCTGTTCCGTGCTCCGGGTACAGGCAGAGGTGCTCAGCGCCGCAACCGCTGCCTCCCTAAACACCCCAGGCTGCGGGGAGCACCTCTCCTCCTGCTCACACTTCGGCCTGACCGCAGGACGCCCCCAGCTGGGTCCGGACGCCTTCCCTCCCCATCGGCAGCGCTCCCTGTGGCGCCTGCGCCTGCTCCCGGAACCCTGGCGCCCACCCTGCCCCTCACCTGATGTAGGGGAGGAAGGGGTTGACGTGCCCGGAGAGCACGGCCACCACGTAGGAGATGATGAAGGCGGCTGACGACCAGGTCACCAAGAGGAAGGGGACGAAAGCCATTCCCCTGAGGAAGCACAGCATCGCGCCGCCGCCGCCGCCGAGAGAGCGCTGCGCTCAGCGGGGCCGGGCGCCGGGTTGCTCCGGGTTGCTCCGGGCTGCCTGTAGGCGGCGGCCGGGCGCGGACGGTCACGGGCGGCGGGACAGGAAAGCTCCGCGACGGGCGGGGCAGGCCCAGCCCGGGAGGGAGGGGGAAGCGCGAAGAGCGGAGCGGAGCGGAGCGAGGCGGCGGGCGGCGGGCGGCGGGCGGCGGGCGGCGGGTGGCGAGGCGGCCGGGCCAGGGTGGGTGGGGCGCGGGCGGCCCGGGCTTGTTGCGAAACGAGTGAAGTCACAAAGCTGCCCGGCCGGGTCGGAGGCGCGCAGCGACCTCCCCAGGGACGCGATGCCGGAGCCGCCGGAGGGGACGTGGGGGATCGGGTTCCTTTCGCTTTTGGTTCGGACACTCGGCTCGGGCCGGGTTGGGCGCGGGAGTGCGGCGTGGGGTCACTGGCGGGGACTTCCCACCCGGGCCTGACCGCGCTGGCTCTTGCGCAACTCCAGAGAAAAGGATTTATTTCTCACAACCCCTCCTTCCCGGGGAGTTTCCGGAGTGCGGGGTCTCGCACCCCGAGGGCTCTCCCTCCGAGGTCCCACCGCCGGCTTGTCGCGGCGGAGTGAGTGGCCACGGCGTGGTGACACCCACGCCATCCAGTCTCGTTGCTGCTATGGGGGTCGGGCAGAAGTGTTCAGTGACGTTCGCCAGGCCACGGGGCGCAGATGTGGCTCCCACCTAGACGGTGAACCCCGAAAACCCAGACGGTGGGAACGGATGGGGTGGGGGTAGGCTGATGGGGTCCGGGGCAGGCGGGTGGGACTGCGCTCCCACGGAGCCAGGAGGGCCATTGTGCTGCTTTCCAGCAGAGCGCAGCTACAGCATATTTGCTGGAAATAAAATTTCCAAGGCCGGGCACCGTGAATGCCATCACACTGGGAGGCATCCAAAAGCCTTCACTCCTGGAATGCCATCACTTTGGGAGGCCGAGGTGGGAGGATCGCTTAAGCCCAAGAACTAGAGATCAGCCTGAGTAACATAGCGAAACCCCACTTCTTAAAAAAAAAAAAAAAAAAAAAATTAACAGCTGGTTCCAGTTACTCAGGAGGCTGAGTTGGGAGGATCACTTGAGTCTTGGGGGTGGAGGCTGCAATGAGCCTTGATCACATCACTTCACTCCTGCCTGGGTAACAGAGCAGGACCTTGTCTCAAACAAACAAAATTCCCTTTCTCCCCTCAGGTTTCTGGTGTAGCCCAGACTTGAAGCCTTGACTTAAGATGATTAATGATGACTTGATACATTTCAAGCCCTGTGAAAGAGATTTGTGTTCTGGAGGCGCTTATAAGCACGTGATTTTGGTAGTTTAGGGAGTCTGAGCCCAACATATGTGGCCAAAGTTTTTGGGTCATTGGTGACCAAAGGTAGGTTTCTTTCAGCCACATAAACATTGCATGGTGCCAGGCTAGGCTACAAAGATGAAATAGTAATAGTACCCTCAGGACCAGGACATTGATAGATCAAAATAATAAAATTAGTCGGGGCGCAATGACTAACGCCAGTAATCTCAGCACTTTGGGAGACTGAGGTGGGTAGATCACCCGAGGTCAGGAATTTGAGACCAGCCTGGCCAACATGGTGAAACTCCATCTCTACTAAATATACAAAAAATTAGCCAGATGCGGTGGCGGGCATCTGTAATCCCAGCTACTCGTGGGGCTGAAGCAGGAGAATTGCTTGAACCCGGGAGGTGGAGGTTTTCTCAGTGAGCTGAGATCACACCACTACACTCCAGCTTGGGGACAGAACAAGATTCTGTCTCAAAATAAATAAATAAATAAAAACAAAATAACAAAATTGGCTGGGTGTGGTGGCTCACACCTGTAATCCCAGCACTTTGGGAGGCTGAGGCAGACAGATCACAAGGTCAGGAGTTCCAGACCAGCCTGGCCAAGATGGTGAAACCCGTTTCTACTAAAAATACAAAAATTAGCCAGGCGTGGTGGTGAGCACCTGTTGTCCCAGCTACTCAGGGGGCTGAGGCAGGAGAATCGCTTGAACCTGGGAGGCAGAGGTTGCAGTGAGCCAAGATCATGCCACTGCACTCCAGCCTGGGCAACAGAGTGACACCCTCAAAAAAAAAAGAATTATGTGGTATATTAAAGGAAAGGAGAGGATTTTAAAAAGCAAAGTAGAGACATGCCCAGAGCTGAGGGCCAGGGGCCTGGGCTCAGATGAAGGACCAGGGAGGTTTTCTGACAGATGACATCAGAGTTTTCAAAAGGAAATAATTATTAACCAGGCAAAGAAAAATGAGCTTAGCATTCCAGGCCCAGAAAACAACAGGAGGAAATGCATAGACAGAGCTTGCTTTCCTGGGACTATGAAAGCACTTAAATAAGTGCAGCAAATGGAGAGAGGAACAGAGGCCAGTCACCAGAGCCCTGCTGAGAATCTTGGATTATTTTTGGTATCAAGGAAAGAGTAGGAACATGGGCAGACTAGCATTTCAAGAAATCACTGTGGCTGTGGAGTGAGTGCCCACCATACAAAACGAAGCAGAAATTTTAAATTAAGGCTTTTAAAAAGCCACAAAAACTGGCCGGATGTGGTAGCTCACAGTCCTACAATCCCAGCACTTTGGGAGGCTGATGCCTGGGCAATATAGTGAGACCCACTCCCCATATCTACAAAAAAAATTTAAAAATTAGTTGGGCGTGGTGGCGCATAACCCATGGTTCCAGCTACAGGAAAGGCTTAAGTGGGAGGATCACTTGAGCCGGAGTTTGAGGCTGCAGTGAGCTATGATCACACCATTGAACTCCAGCCTGGACCACAGATTGAGACTCTATTTCAAAAATAAATAAAAATTTTAAAATGGCCAGGTGCAATGTAATCCCAGCACTTTGGGAGGTTGAGGCAGGCAGATGACCTGAGATTGGGAGGTCAAGACCAGCCTGGCCAATATGGTGAAGTCCCGTCTCTACTAAAAATACAAAAAATAGCTGGGCATGGTGGTACATATCTGTAATCCCAGCTACTTGGGAGGCTAAGGCACGAGAATCACTTGAATCTGGGAGGCAGAGATTGCAGTGAAGCTGAGATTTCACCACTGCACTCCAGCCTGGGCAATAGAGTGAGAACCTCTCAAATAATAATTAAATAAAATTTAAAAATAAAAAACAAAAATCACAAAAGCTAGTAACCATAGTTTCATTGTAATCTCTAGCTAAGTTTGTGTGTTCTGAAAATTATTCTGTTCCTTCCCTTTTTTCTTTTCCTGCTCTACCACTGATTCATCAGATTTAAAAAAAAATCTTCCTAAGCAGAGGAATTATAACATCAAAGGGAATTTGCCTGATCATCTTACCCTTCTAATTCCTTAATTAAGCAATTCAATTGGCTAATCACTTTTAACACAAATATAAGAGTTGTCTGACTATAGAGATAAGAATTTGTTGCTTAAGATGAGTATGTATACATATATATTTAAAATAAATACACTATAAATGTAGAAGTTCTGGAATTATTATTATTATTATTTTTGAGATAGAGTCTCACTCTGTCACCCAGGCTGGAGTGGGGTAGTGCAATCTTGGCTCACTGCAAACTCTGCCTCCTGGGTTCAAGTAATTCTTGTGCCTCAGCCTCCCAAGTAGCTGGGACTACAGGAATGCGCCACCATGCCCAGCTAACTTTTTTGTTTTGTTTTGTTTTGAGATGGAGTCTTGCTCCAGTTGTGCAGGCTGGAGTGCAGTGGCATGATCCCAGCTCACTGCAACCTCCACCTCCCAGATTCAAGATATTCTCCTCTTAGCCTCCTGAGTAGCTGGGATTACAGGCATGTGCCACCATGCCCAGCTAATTTTTGTATTTTTAGTAGAGACGGGGTTTTGCCATGTTGGCCAGGCTGGTCTTGAACTCCTGACCTTAGGTGATCCACCCACCTTGGCCCCCCAAAGTGCTAGGATTACAGGTGTGAGCCACCATGCCCAGCCAATTTTTGTATGTTTAATAGACACAGGATTTTGCCATATGGGCCAATCTGGTCTGGAACTCCTGGCCTCATGTGATCCACTCACCTCGGCCTCCCCCACATGCTGGCCTTATAGGAGTGAGCCACTGTACCTGGCCAAAAGTTCTAAAATTAAGAAAGAAAGAAAAAGAAAGAAAGAGAGCGGGAGAGGAGGGGAGAAAAAGGGAGGGGGAGGGGGAGGGGGAAAAAGAAAGAAAGAAAAGGAAGGAAGGGAGGGAGGGAGGGAAAGAAAAAATTAAAATAGGTACAGCCACATCTTGCTTTATCGCAGATTGAAGGTCTATGGCAACCCTGCATCAAGCAACTCTATCAGCACTATTTTTCCAATAGTATGTGCCCACTTTCACATCTCTGTGTTACAGTTGAATAATTCTCCCAGTATTTCAAACTTTATTATTATATCTGTTATGGTGAACTGTGATCAATGATTTTTTTTCTGGTGAAAATATACATGCACACACACCTATAGATATATAGATTTAGAACTAACCAGCTGGATTCAGTTTAGATGATCTTTAATTTATTGGCAACACCCAAATCATCCTCATCAGGAGCCGGTGAAACATCTATGATCTCTCCAGCAAGCCTGACTAGGGTGTTAACCTTGGCCACATGAATGTCTTTTTTTTTTCTTTTCGGAGGTAACAGAGTTTCGCTCTGTTGCCCAGGCTGGAGTGCAGTGGCACTATCTAGGCTCACTGCAACCTCTGCCTCCCGGGTTCAAGTGATTTTACCACCTCAGCCTCCTGAGTAGCTGAGATTACAGGTGCACACCATCATGCCAGCTAATTTCTGTATTTTTTTTTTTTTTCAGTTGAGGCTACAGCTTCCATAGATAGTGATTCCTCTGATGGATCTGGGCAAAAGATTCACCTTCTGGAAAGGATTGATCATTCTAGATTCCATTAAGAACATTCATGATTTATGGAAAGAGGTCAAAATATTAACATTAACAGGTGTTTGAAAGAACTTGATTCCAACCTTCATGGACGGCTTTGAGGGGTTCAAGACTTCAGTGGAGGAAGTAACTCCTCCATTGTGGAAATAGCAAAATAACTAAAATTAGAAGTGGAGCCTGAAGATAGATGTGACTGAATTGCAGCAATCTCATGATAAAAGGTAAACAGACAAAGAGTTACTTTTTTTTTTTTTTTTTTTTGAGACGGAGTCTCAATCTGTCACCCAGGCTGGAGTGCAGTGGCATGATCTTGGCTCACCACAACCTCCACCTCCTGGGTTCAAGTGATGCTCCGGCCTCAGCCTCCTGAGTAGCTGGGATTACAGGCACCTGCCACTGCACCCAGCTTATTTTTGTATTTTTAGTAGAGATGGGGTTTCTCCATATTGACCAAGCTGGTCTTGAACTCCTGACCTCAGGTGATCTGCCCGCCTCGGCCTCCCAAAGTGCTGGGATTACAGGCATGAACCACCGTGCCTGGACAAGCTGGAGTTACTTCTTTATGGGTGAACAAAGAAAGTGGTTTCTTGAGGTGGAGTCTACTCCTGAAGATGCTGTTAACATTGTAGAAATGACAACAAAGGATTCAGAATATTTCATAAACTTAATTGATAAACAAGCAGTAGAATTTGAGAGGATTAACTCCAGTTTTGAAAGAAGTTCTGCTGTGGGTAAAATGCTATCAGAATTCTATGCTACAGAGAAATCTTTTGTAGAAGGAAGAGTCAATTCATGTAGTAAATTTCCCTGTCTTATTTTAAGAACTTGCCCCAGCCACCCCATCATTCAGCAGCCACCACCCTATTAAGTCATCGGCCATCAACATCAAGGCAAGACCCTCCAACAGCAAAAAGATTATGACTTGCTGAAAGCTCAGATGATGATTAGCAATTTTTTGCAATAAAGAATTTTCTATTTTTTCTTTTTTCTTTTTTTTTTGCAATAAAGTATTTTTTAAAATACATATATATCTGCCAGGCACAGTGGCTCACACCTGTAATCCCAGCACTTTGGGAGGCTGAGGAGGGCAAATCACCTGAGGTCGTGAGTTTGAGACCAGCCTGACCAACATGGAGAAACCCCGTCTCTACTAAAAATACAAAATTAGCCAGGTGTGGTGGCGCATGCCTGTAATCTAGCTACTCGGGAGGCTGAGGCAGGAGAATCGCTTGAACCTGGGAGGCAGAGGTTGTGGTGAGCCAAGATCTTGCCAATGTACTCCAGCCTGGGCAACAAGAGCAAAACTCCATCTGCAAATAAATAAATAAATAAATAAATAAATAAATAAATGTAAGTTCTTTTAGGCTGACTGACGGCACCATGGACGCCATGGTGACCCCCATTACCTGCACGTACACCTCTGGATGGCCTCCCAGAATTAGAAAATCTGAAGTAACTGAAAGACCATGAAAAGAGGAAGAATGATCAACCCCTGTGGTGCCTAATTAACTTGAGATGTTCTTCTATTATTCCTCATTCCCACCTCAACTGATAAGGCAATTGGACTTTGTAACCGACCTTGGTTAACTTCGTGACTCCAGACCCTATTGCACCCGAGTGAGTAAACAGCCATGTTGCTCACACAAAGCCTGTTTGGGAGGGGTCTCTGCATTCAGAGAGCGAGTTTTAACATTTGGTGCCTAAACCTGGGACAGGGGCACTCCTTTGGGGAGACCAGCCCCCGGTCCACGCTCCCGCTCTGGGAAGAGACCCACCTAGACCTCAACACATGAGACCAGCCCAACAGCTTGCGCTCAGCATGCCGAACAGCTCTCTCGCCACTTTCATATCAGGTAAGATGTCTCTCCCTCTCTCTCTTTCTCCAAAAACTCTGACGTCAGTCACAGACTCAGGAAGACAGTCTTCCCTTGGTGTCTTGTCAGTTGCGGGGGACGCCTGCCCAGGACTCAGTCAGGGATGCCTGCTGAAAACCCTGGAAGCTGCTCACTCCTCCTCGTCTCTACTCTACTCTTTTCCTTAAAACTTATCTCCTTTGCAAGGGGCAATATTCTGCACTCTATTCCTCAGTCTTTGCCTCTAGCCTGCATCCTAAAAACCTAAAACTTCTTCAACTGTCACCTCATCTGAAACCCAAACATCTCATTTTTTTTCTGTAACATGGCCTGGCCTCAATACAAATTAGACAATGGTTTTAAATGGCCAGAAAATGGCACTTTGAATTCTTCGATTCTGTGAGACATAAACAATTTTTGCCAATGAATGGGCAGATGGTCTAAGGTACCCGACGTCCAGGCATTTTCTTTACACTCCAATCCCTCTCTAATCTCTGCTCTCAATGCAACCCGTCCCAAATTTTCCTTCTCTCCCTTCCGTCTGCCCCTCCTGCCTCTGCCGGCTACCCCAGAATCCTCCTTGTCCAACGATCTTTCCGACCTTTCTCCTCCCCCACCCATCCAAACCAGGCCCTAATCCAGGCCCTAACCACCCCCTGCCTGAGGTTATCTCCTCTTCCTCTGCCCACAACCCACCTCCTTATGCCCCTCCTGTCTCCTACCCACCCCATACCCAGTTTAGTCCCGTGACTAACTGCTCCATCACACCCAACAAGTCCCTCTTTGAGAGGTGGCTGGAGCCCAAGGCATAGTTAGGGTGTACGTTCCTTTCTCTTTATCTGTCCTTTCCCAAATCGGCCAGTGGTTAGGCTCCTTTTCACCAGATTCTACTAAATACATACAAGAGTTCCGATATTTAACCCAGTCCTATAATCTCACCTGGAGTGACTTCATGTCATCCTTACTTCTACTCTCACTCCTGAAGACTGTTTATCACCCAGTCAACCCCTGATATTAAAAAACCAGAGAAATTGGCCGGGCATGGTGGCTCATGCCTGTAATCCAAGCACTTTGGAGGCCAAGGCAGGTGGATCACCTGAGGTCGGGAGTTCAAGACCAGCCTGACCAACATGGTGAAGCCCCCGTCTTGAAAAAAAAAACTACAGAAATTAGAATCTGGTCCTCAAACCCCACAACAGGAATTAATCCACCTCGCCTTCAAGGTGTTCAATAACAGGGGAAGAAGCTGCCTGGCAGCAGCATGTCTCAAAACCACAAATGGTTGCCTCTGCTGTAAGACAAACCCCAGCCACACCACCAGCTCACAAATACTTCAAAGAGCCCAGACTGCAGCATCCAGCCGCCCCTCCTGGACCTTTCTTCAAGTGTTGGAAACCTGGCCACTGGGCCAAGGAATGCCCACAGCCCGGGATTCCTCTTAAACTCTGCCCCATCTGTGCAGGGCCCCCACTGAAAGTCAGATTGTCCGACTCCCATCACTGCTCCCAGAGCTCCTAGAGTTTCAACCCAAAGCTCCTGTACTGAATCAGCTTGGTGGCTGAAGACTAACGCTGCCCGAACACCTCAGAAAGCCCCCTGACAAATGGTTATTCTGGACCTGGCTGGACTGGCTGGACACTCTCTAACTGGGTGTCATGGCTTCTTCCAATCCTTAGTCCTCTGATACCCATCTTTCTCCTCTCTTGCTTAAACCCTGTGTTTTCTGATTAATCTCTTAATTCCTACAAAATTGTATACAAGCAATAACCAATCAGTCAATACAACAAATGCTCCTTCTAACAACCCCACAATATCACCCGTTTCCCAGAGATCTCCCAGCAGTCTAAATTCTTTCCCATTTTTAAGTTTCTGCGCCACCCCCAATTCTGCTCAAAGAAGCCCTGAGAAACATCGCCCTGTCACCCCTCTGTGCCAACGTTCCTAATATTCCACTGTCCTGCACTCTTTATTCCTTTTTCATTTATATTACTAATATAGAAAGACAGGAATGTAAGGTCTTTTAGGCTGACTGACAGCTCCATGGTCGCCATGGCAACTCCCATGACCCACACATACACCTCTGGATGGCCTCCCGGAATTAGAAAATTTGAAGTAACTGGAAGACCATGAAAAGTGGAAGAATGATCAACCCCTGCAGTGCCTAATTAACTTGAGATTCTTCTATTGTTCCTTATTACCACCTCAATTGACAAGGCAGTTGGATTTTTTAACCGACTTTGGTCAACCTCATGACTGCAGACCCTATGACCCCCTCCCAGCTGGCAAAAAAACCGCCCTAAACCATAACTTCTGTAACTTTCCCCTGCCTACCCCAAACCTGTAAAAACCTATCCCACCGCCTTCCGCTGACTCTCTTTTTGGACTCAGCCCACCCACACCTGGGTGAATAAAACAGCCATGTTGCTCTAAACCGTAACTTCTGTAACTTTCCCCTGCCTACCCCAAACCTGTAAAAACCTATCCCACCGCCTTCCGCTGACTCTCTTTTGGACTCAGCCCACCCACACCTGGGTGAATAAACAGCCATGTTGCTCACACAAAGCCTGTTTGGGCTGGGGGAGTGGGTCTCTTCATTCAGAGTGCATGTTTTAACAAAAAACACACACACACACACACACACACACACACACACACACACACATACACACACACATATATTTTCCATATAGATGGAGACCTCACTATGTTGCTCAGGCTGGTATTGAACTCCTGGCCTCAAGCCATACTTCTGCCTTAGCCTCCCAAAATGCTGGGATTACAGGCATGCGCCACCACGCCCAGCCAACAATAAAGTTTGTTTTGTTTTTTTGAGACAGAGTCTTGTATCCAGGCTGGAGTACAGTGGCATGATCTCGGCTCACTGCAAACTCCAGCATCCAGGTTCAAGCAATTCTCCTGCCTCAGCCTCCTGAGTAGCTGGGACTACAGGTGCCCACCACCATGCCCAGCTAATTTTTGTATTTTTAGTAGAGATAGAGTTTCACCATGTTGGCCAGGCTAGTCTCGAACTCCTGACCTTGTGATCCGCCCGCCTCGGCCTTCCAAAGTGCTGGGATTACAGGCGTGAGCTACTGCACCCAGTCAATTTTAGTGTTTTTTTTTTTTTAAAGCACTATTGCAGGTTATAATTTTAGATATTGAAGAATATTGCCTTTCTCCAGAGGCACCAGGGACACTCACTATTCAGCAGCACCTTAACCTCATTTTAGAGCTTGGGATTTTCTACATCACCTAGATACCTGGTTATTTCTGGTTCACCCTACTTGGCCCCCACAGCCCTGGCCTCCAAGTCTTATTCCTCTAGCCCTTACACCTATGAGTTGTTGAAAGTCCTGCTCAGTGACCACTCCCAACTAGCAGATGTCCCTGGGCAAAAACAACCCCAGAGTTGGGCTCACTCCTCTGGAACTCTATGTATAAGGATCTTATTATTTGGATAAATCTTTGATGCTTTTTTATTTTTTATTTTATTTTATTTTATTTTTTTAAAGATGGGATTTCACCATGTTGGTCAGGCTGGTCTTGAACTCCCGACCTCAGGTGATCCACCCGCCTTGGCCTCCAAAGTGCTTGGATTACAGGCCTGAGCCACCGTGCCTGGCCTGATGCTTTTTTAAAAATGATTTTAGGCTGGGTGCAGTGGCTTACACCTGTAATCCCAGCACTTTGGGAGGCTGAGGTGGATGGACTGCTTGAGCTCAGGAGTTCAAGACCAGCCTGGGCAACATGATGAAACCTCATCTCTACCAAAAATACAAAAAAAAAATTAAAAAAAATTAGCTGGGCATGGTAGTGGGCACCTGTAGTTCCTGCTACTTGGGAGGCTGAGATGGGAGGATTGCTAGAGCCTGGGAAGCAGAGTTTGCAGTGAGCCAAGATTGTGCCACCGCACTCCAGCCCAGACAACAGAGTGACACCTTGTCATAAAATAATAAAATAAAATAAAATTTTATATTTCCCCAGATTTTTAAGTTGTCTGAATTACTTCATCCACTATTATTTGAAGCAGAATCTGGGGCATTGTATCAGGTCCATTTTTTTTTATTATAATAGGAATATCAACCTGGGCAACACATGGAAACTGTAACTGCCCAAGGGGTTCACCTTGCCCACTGCCTAGACAGAGCAGATTCATCAAGTTAGGGGAATTGCAGTAGAGGAAGAGTAATTCACACAGAGCCAGCTGTTCACGAGATCAGAGTTTTATTATTACTCAAATCAGTCTCCCCAGCATTCAGGGAGCAGTGTTTTTAAAAATAACTTGGTGGGTTGGGGGAAGCCAGTGAACCAGGAGTGCTGATTGGTCAGGGATGAAATCATAGGGAGTCGAAGCTGTTTTCTTGTGCTGAGTCAGTTCCTGGGTGGGGGGTCCACAAGATCAGATGAGCCAGTTTATTGATCTGGGTGGTGCCAGCTGATCCATCAAGTGTAGGGTCTGCACAGTATCTCCAGCACTGATCTTGGGAGCAGTTTAGGGAGGGTCAGAATCTTGTAGCCTCCAGCTGCATGACTCCCCAAACTGTCATTTCTAATCTTGTGGCTAATGTTAGTCCTACAAAGGCAATCTAGTCCCCAGGCAAGAAGGAAGTCTGCTTTGGGAAAGGGCTGTTTATCATCTTTGTTTTAAACTATAAACTAAGTTCCTCCCAAAGTTAGTTCAGCCTACACTGAATGGGACGTGAATAAGGACAGCTTTGAGGTTAGAAGCAAGCTGGAGTCAGTTAAGTTAGATCTCTTTCATTGTTTCATTCATAATTTTGCAAAGGCGGTTTAAAAACCCCATCTCTACAAAAAAAAGTTTTTAAAAAATTATTACCCAGGTGTGTTGACATACAATTATAGTCCCTGCTACTTGGGAGGCTGAGGCAAGAGGATCACCTGAGCCTCAGGAGTTTGAGGTGACAGTGTGACAGTGAGCTATGACAGCACCACGGAAACTGCCATTGCAAAATTGTAACAGACAGTGAAAAAGATCTGCCCTAACCAACTCCATCTTGCTTCCAACCTCCAAGCTGTCTTTGCTCATTCCTGGGCGTGGGCTGAACTTTAGGAGGGACTTAGTTTACAGTTTATGGTGTAAAACAAAGATGACCACAGGCCTTTCCCAGAGCAAATCTCCTTCTTGCCTGGGGACTACACTGCCTTTGTAGGACTAACAAATTATCCAAAAGAAAAAAAAAACATTAGAAATTATGATTTAGGAGACATGTAGCTGGAGGCTATAAATTCTGACCCTCCCTAAACTGCTCCCAAGATCAGTGCTTGAGATATTTTGCAGACCTTACACTTGATGGATCAGCTGGCACCACCCAGATCAATAAACTGGCTCATCTGATCTTGTGCCCCACCCCCACCTTCCCCACCACCCCAGGAACTGACTCGGTGCAAGAAGACAGCTTCGACTCCCTGTGATTTCTTCTCTGACCTGACCAAGCAGCACTCCCGGCTCACTGGCTTCCCCCCACCACACCAAGTTGCCCTTAAAAGCTCTGATCCCAAATGCTCAGGGGAGACTGATTTGAGTAGTGATAAACTCCTGTCTCCTGCACAGCCGGCTCTATGTGAACTACTTTTTCCTACTGTAATTCCCCTGTCTTGATAAATCAGCTCTGTCTAGGCAGTGGGCAAGGTGAATCCACTGGGCAGTTACACCACTGCACTCCAGCCTGGGTGACAGAGCAAGACCCTGTCTCTTAAAAAAATAAAAATAAAAATAAATTGTCATGTTTCTTATAAAAACAACTAAAAATGCACAGTTCAGTGCATTTTTAGTCACTTGTCATTACTCAATTTTTTACATCAGATAAAAGAATATAAAAATAAAAGCAACAAAACCAAAGATAGACACATGGGTCTTACACTGTAAAGCTGCACAGCAAAAGAAATAATCAAAAGAGTAAATGGACAATTTGTAGAATGGGAGAAAATATTTGCAAACTGTGCATCTAACAAAGGACTAATATCCAAAACCTTCAGGGAACTCAAACAACAATAAAGAAATGCATTAAAAGTGGGCAAAGGACAGGAATAGACATTTTGCAAAACAAGACACTCTAATGGTCAACACGCATAAGAAAAAATGTTCAACATCACTAATCATCAGAGTAATGCAAATTAAAACCACAATGAGATATCATCTTAAACCAGTTAGAATAGCTATTATTAAAAAGTCAAAAAATAACAGACATTGGCAAGGATGCAAAGAAAAGGGAATGCCTACACACTGTTGGTAAGAATGTAAATTAGTTCTTCTATGGAAAAACAGTATGGAAATTTCTCAAAGAACTAACAGTAGATCTACCATTCAATCCAATAATCCCACTACTGGGTATATACCCAAAGGAAAATAAATAATTATATCAAAAATATACCTGTAGGGAGACCTTGTCTCTACAAAAATATTTTTGGTAATTTTCTGGGCATAGTGGCACCCACCTGCAGTCCCAGCTACTAGGGAGGCTGAGGTGAGAGGATCACTTGAGCCCAGGAGGTTGAGGCTGCAGTGAGCTGTGATCCCTCCACTGCACTCCAGCCTGGGCAAAAGAGGAAGACCCTGTCAAAAAACAAAAACAAAAAAAGCCCACCTGGACTCCATAGCAAAGGTGAAATCAAGGAATCAACCTAATTGTTTATCAATGGGTGAATGGATAATTGGATAAAGAAAATGTGGAATATATACATACAAATACTTCTCCACCATAATGAAAGAAAGAAATTGTGTGTTTTGTAGCAACATGGATGGAACTGGAGGCCATTATTGTAATGGTTCAACAGGTTCACCTTGTTCACTGCCTAGGCAGAGCCAATTTACCAAGACAGGTGGGCCAGGTCCAGTGGCTTATGCCTGCAATCCCAGCACTTTGGAAGGTCAAGGTGGTGGATCACTTGAGGTCAAGAATTCGAGACCAGCCTGGCCAACATGGCAAAAACCCATCTCTACTAAAAATACAAAAATTAGCCAGGAACGGTGGCGCATGCCTGTAATCCCCGCTACTTGGGAGACTGAGGCAGGACAATTGCTTTCACTTGAACCCAGGAGTCAGAGGTTGCAGTGAGCCGAGATCACACCACTGCACTCTAGCCTGGGCTACAGAGCCAGACTCCATCTCAAAAAACAACAGACAAAAAAAAAAAAAAAAAAAAAAACAGGGGAATTGGGCTGGATGTGTGGTAGCTCATGTCTGTAATCGCAGCACTCTGGGAGGTCAAGGCAGGAGGATCATTTGAGCTCTGAAGCTCAAGACCAGCCTGGGCAACATAGTGAGAACCTGTCTCTATTTTGTTATTATTTAATTGCTTAAAAAAAAAAAGGGTAATTGCAATAAAGAGTAATGCACCCAGATTTGGCTGTGCACTAGACCAGAGTTTTACTATTTATTACTCAAATCAGTCTCCCAGTCTGATTCTGGGATCAGAGTTGGTTT
The DNA here is from genome assembly GCA_036589455.1 of Ateles fusciceps. Taxonomy (NCBI): domain Eukaryota; kingdom Metazoa; phylum Chordata; class Mammalia; order Primates; family Atelidae; genus Ateles; species Ateles fusciceps. The sequence continues at coordinate 3,733,465 of JAZHEH010000612.1, forward strand.
TTTTTGTTGTTGTTTTGTTTTGTTTTGAGACAGAGTCTTGCTCAGTCGCCAGGCTGGAGTGCAATGGTGTGATCTTGGCTCACTGCAACCTCCGCCTCCCAGTTTCAAGTGATTTTCCTGCCTCAGCCTCCAGAGTAGCTGGGACTACAGGCGCACACCACCACACCTGGCTAATTTTTGTATTTTTGGTAGAGACGCATTTTCACCATGTTGGGCAGGATGGTCTCAATCTCTTGACCTCATGATTCACCTGCCTCAGCCTCCCAAAGTGCTGAGATTACAGGTGTGAGCCACTCTGCCCAGTGAGAGTATTTAAAGACAATTTGGTGGTGGAGGGGGTGGGGACTGTGAATCCAGAGTACTGATTGGCTGGATCAGAGATGAAATCTCCAGGAGTTGAAGGTGTCTTCTTATGCTGAGTCAGTTCCTGGGTAAAGGACACAAGATCAGATAAGCCAGTTTATCAGTCTAGATAGTACCAGCTAATCCATCAAGTGCAGTGTCTGCAAAATATCTCAAACACTGATTTTAGGTTTTATAATAGTGATGTTATCCCCCAGAAACAATTTGGGGAGGGTCAGAATCCTATAGCCTCAAGCTGCTTGACTCCTAAACCACCATTTTTTATCTTTTGGCTAATTGCTAGTCATACAAAAGCAGTCTAGTACCCAGGCAAGACGAGAGTTTGTTTTGGGAAAAGGCTGTTATCGTCTTTGTTTCAAACTATAGACAATAAATTCCTCCTGTTCGGCCTATGCGCAGGAATGAATAAGACTAGCTTGAAAGTTAGAAGCAAGATGGGGTTGTAGGTCAGCTCTTTTTCACATCTCAATTATAATTTTGTAATGGCAGTTTTATTATATTAAGTCAAATAACTCAGAAACAGAAAGTCAAGTGCCAAACGTTCTCACTTGTAAGGGAAAGCTAAATAATGTGTACACGTGAACACAGAGTGGAACAATAGACACTGGAGACTCAGAAGGGCAGGAGGAAGGGCCTGAGGGATGAAAAATTACTTAACGAGTCCAATATATCCTACTAGGGTGACGGGGTACACTAAAAACCCAGATTTTACCACTGTGCAATATATCCGTGTAACAAAATGGCACTTGCACCCCCTAAATTGATAAAAAAAATTTTTTTAACACCTAGTAAAGCCCTAGCCAAATAAATAAATAATAAAAACTTGCACTTGTACCAGTAATTCCATTTCCCTCACCATGTCTTTACTTTTTTTTTTCCCTTTTGAGACAGAGTCTCCCTCTGTTGTACAGGCTGGAGTGCACTGGCATGATCTTGGCTCATTGCAACCCCCACCTCCCAGGTTCAAGTGATTCTCCTGCCTCAGCCTCCCGAGTAGCTGGGACTACAGGGTGCGCCACCACTCCCAGCTGTTTGTATTTTTAATAGAGACTGGGTTTCACCACGTTGGCCAGGATGGTCTCGATCTCTTGACTTCAGGTGATCTGCCAGCGTCAACGTCCCAAAGTTCTGGGATTACAGGCGTGAGCCAATGCGCCCAGCCTCATGTCTTGTATATGTTTTTATTCACAGGCAGTAAAAACCTCAAGTATCTCTCCCATTCAAAAAGTTGTAATATTCCCTCTCTTTTTTTTTTTTTTTTTTTTTTTTTTTGAGATGGAGTCTTGCTCTGTTACCCAGGCTGGTGTGCAGTGGCATGATCTCAGCTCACTGTAACCTCTGCCTCCTGGGTTCAAGCGATTCTCCTGCCTCAGCCTCCTGAGTAGCTGGGATTACAGTCACCTGCCACAACATCCAGCTAATTTTTGTATTTTTAGTAGAGATGGGGTTTCACCATGTTGGTCAGGTTGGTTTCCAACTCCTGACCTCAGGTGATCCACCTGCCTTGGCTTCCCAAAGTGCTGGGATTACAGGTGTGAGCCATCATGCCTGGCCAATCCCCTCTCTTAGGGTATGGACTATGTTAAATGTGCACTCTGAATGAAGAGACCCCCTCCCGCCGACAAACAGGCTTTGTGTGAACAACATAGCTGTTTATTACCCAGTGTGGGTGGGCTGAGTCCGAAAAGACAGTCAACGGAGGGCAAGGGATAGGAGTTGGTTTTATAGGTTTGGGGTAGGCAGTGGAAAGTTATAGAAGTTACAGTTTAGGGCGGTTTTTGCAAGCTGGGAGGGGGTGGTAGGGTCTGGAGTCACAAGATTGACCAAGGTCGGTTAAAAAGTCCAATTGCCTTATCAGTTGAGGTATAGAAGAATGTCTCAAGTTAACTAGGCGCTGTAAGGGTTGATCATTCTTCCCCTTTTCATGGTCTTCCAGTTACTTAAGACTTTCTAGTTCTAGGAACTCATCTGGAGTGTCCTTGCAGGTCACAGAGGTTACCAGTCAGTCTAAAAAAAACCTTACAGACTAAAGCTGGGCATGGTGGCTCATGCCAGGAGTTCAAGACCAACCAGGATGGTGAAAATCCATCTCTACAAAAAATACAAAAAATTAGCCAGGCATGGTGATACACGCCTGTAGTTCCAGCTACTCAGGAGGCTGAGGTGGGAGGATTACTTGAGCCTAGGAGACAGAGGTTGCAATGAACTGTGCTCATGCCACTGCATTTCAGCCTAAGTGACAGTGAAACCCTGTCTCAAATAAACAAATAAAATGTAAATAAATAAATAAATAAAAAGGAATATGGACTAGACTTAGTGATTTGCTTCTGAAGACTTGAGTATGGAAAGAGAAGAAAAAAGATCTTTGCAGGAGAAATCTGGTAGACACCAATTTAACAAGCTGATTAAAGTTAACGTTGAAACCACCATTGCAAAATTGTAACTGAGCTGACCTAACCAACTCCATTTTGCTTCCAGCCTCCACACTGTCCTTGTTCATTCCCGGGCGTAAGCTGAACTAACTTTGAGAGGAACTTACTTTATAGTTTATGATCTCAAATGATGACGTTAATAGCCCTTTCCCAAAACAAATCCCCTTCTTGCCTGGGATCTAGACTGCCTTTGTAGGACTAACAAATTAGCCACAAGATTAGAAATTTTGGTTTAGGAATCATGCAGCTGGAGGCTACAAGATCCTGCCCTTCCCTAAACTATTCCTGATGAAGCAGGATATTTCCCTGACCCCTTCGAGGGACTTGCAACAGGGGGTGCCTCGTTTACTTAGCCCGCCACTTTCAACTCCTTGCAAGAGGAAGCACGTACGCAAGCAAGGCAGGAATAGGAGTGCAAGAGCACTGGAATTGGCTGGCTGCCTCAGCACCAGTGGGATTAAACTCCACTCACTCAGGCCCACTGTGTTCCACTCCTTGCGGGAGGGAGCACGCAGGTGAGTGGGTGCAGGAGCCAGAGTGGGTGCTTTTGGGCACTGGCAGGAGCAAACTTTGTGCAGACCCCACAGCAGTGTCAGGCAGGGGTTCCTGCAACTTCTGAAGCCCCAGGGGGTGTGTTACAGTGCTCTTTTAGCTCTGCCATCCGTGGACAGCTTAGGCATTAACAGCTCAGTGGGTCCGCTGCCCCTTCGTGTAGGCAGCTGCCCTCCACCAGCAAAGGCAAAGGGCCAGTGTGACGGCCTTTGTATCCACACTTGTGGCTCCTGAGATCTTGTCCAGAGTCCAGGAGAAATGAGGTCACACAAACGAATTGAAGGATGGTGATGCAGGGGATTTTATGGCTGACTGAAGTGGCTTTCAGCAGGAAGGGGAGCTGAGAAAAGGATGGGGGTGGGTAGGTAATCGTCCCCTGAAGTCAGCTGTCTCTGGCTGGATTGTTGTCTGAAGTTATGCTGCCAAGCTGTCCCTCTGAAATCAAGCCACTTCCCTTCAACGTCCAGCCATAGTCCCCAGTGTCCATCAGCTACTTCTCCTTTCTGCGGGTGAGTCTGGGTCATTATAGGCACAGGCTAGGGCAGGGCAGGGCCGTAGGTGGTTTAGGAAAGGGCAACATTCAAGCAGGAAAACAGAGATATAAGTTCTCACTTTGAGCTGCAGTCTCAGTCTCAGGCTTTACAGCTTGAGGGTGGGGCTTCACCACAGACCCGCCCCTGTATGCCTAGAATTTCTCCGCCTCCTGCCTCTATCATTGTATCACCAAGATCAGTCCCTGAGCTATTTTGCAGACCCTGCACTTGATGATCAGCTGGAACCACCCAGATCGATAAACTGGCTCATCTGATCTTGTGGACCCCACCCAGAAACTGACTCAGAACAAAAGGACAGCTTCAACCTCCCATGATTTTATCTCTGACCCAACCAATCAGCACTCTTGACTCATTGGCCTTCCCATTCACCAAATTATTCTTTTTTTTTGAGGCAGAGTCTTGCTCTGTTGCCCAGCCTGGAGTGCAATGACACAATCTTAGCTCACTGCAATCTCCGCCTCCCAGGTTCAAGCAATTCTCCTGCCTCAGCCTCCTGAGTAGCTGGGATTACAGGTGTCTGCCAGCACGCCCAACTAATTTTTGTATTTTTGGTAGAAACAAGGTTTCACCATATTGGCCAGGTTGGTCTCAGACTTCTGACCTCGTGATCTGCACACCTCAGCTTCCCAAAGTGCTGGGATTACAGGCATGAGCAACCGCACCTGGTCCAAATTATTCTTAAAAACTCTGATCCCCCAAATGCTCAGGGAGACTGATCTGAGTAATAATAAAACTCCTCCATCTCCCACATAGCTGTCTCTGCATGAATTACTTTCTCTATTGCAATTCCTCTGTCTTAACAAACAAGCTCTGTCTAGGCAGTGGACAAAGTGAAACCACTGGGCAGTCACAAATTTGGGGGCTCACCCAGGATTGCCCAGTAACAACCTGCCTGTGGTTCAGTAGCCCCCCCATCCAGCAATGGATCCAGAGGCCCGTCCAAGGAGCCACCTAGTTCTTGGACTGGGGGCTGACTCTAGTACTCTCTACTGGTGGGGCACTGTCGACCCAAAGAGCATGGATTTAATTGCAATACAGAAATAGTCCTGGAGAGATGTCCCTTAACTGTAGCCCAATCGCAGGGTGTCTGTCTTGGTTTGGCTCCTGGGGGAGTCTCAGTTGGCTCTCCCTAACTAATAGGAAAAGTCTTGATTCTGGAGACTTCTCAATGAGAAAGATTTCAGGGAGATTTCTCAGATGGAGAATAGGAGGATAGTTTGGAAGGGATACTCGGAATTCTTGGTTAGAAATTTGATTTGGAAGGCCTTCTGTCCGTCTCATCTTTATTCGTGTTCGTATATGTGGAAGGGATCTCAGAAGGAATTGCTGATGGAAGTCCAGTAGGCCTAACTCAGAGAACCCTTCTTATTTGTCTGGTTACATTTGGTGAGCCCTGAAGAAAGCTCAACAGGCCTGTCTCGGGGTGTAATTCTCATAATTTGTATGCGTGTGTGTGTGAGAAAGAGAGAAAGTGTCTCACTCTGTCACCCAGGCTGGAGTGCCGTGGCACGATCTCAGCTGACTACAACCTCTGCCTCCTGGGTTCAAGCGATTCTCTTGCCTCAGCCTCTTAAAAAGTGCTAGAATTACAGGCATGAGCCACCACAACCGGCTAATTCTCACAATTTGGAAGGCCAAGGTGGGAGTATCACTGGATCTCAGAAGTTCCAGCCCAGCCTGGGCAACATAGAGAGACCCCTGCATCTACAAAAGATTAAAAAATTTAGCTGAGGGTGGTGGTGTAATAGCTGGACCTGTGGTACCGGCTACTCAGGAGGTTGAGGTAGAGTTTGCTTGAGCCCAGGGGGTTGAGGCTGCAGTGAGCCATGATCTCGCCACTGCACTGCAGCCTGGGCAACAGAGCAAGATCTTGTCTCAAAAACCAAAAATACAATCTCATATAATGTCATACTTCATTAGTGTCTTAGTTTGGACAGCTATAACAAATTGCCATAGATAGAGTGGCTCCAATTACAATAATCTATTTCTCACAGTTGTGGATGCTGGAAAGTCCAAGATCTCATGGTGCTTGCAGATCCCATGTCTGGTGACCCCCAGCTTCCTGATTTGCATCCTCTTGCTGTGTCCTCCGAGGGGCGGACAGTTCAAAGAGAGAGGGGAAGCCAGCACACTCCGTGGTTTCTAATAAGGGCACTAATCCCATCATGAGGACTCCACCCTCATGACCTAATTACTTCCCAAAGCCTCAACCTATTGGTTTTTTGTTTTTTGTTTTTTTTGAGATAGAGTCTCACTTTGTCACCCAGGCTGGAGTGCAATGGAGTGATCTCGGCTCATTGCAACCTCTGCCTCCTGGGTTCAAGCAATTCCCCTGCCTCAGCCATCCAAGTAGCTGAGACTACAGGTGCATGCCACCACACCCAGCTAATTTTTGTATTTTTAGTAGAGATGGGGTTTCACTATGTTGGCCAGGCTTGTGTCAAATTCCTGACACCAAGTGATCCACCTGCCTTGGGCTCCCAAAGTGCTGGGATTACAGGCATGAACCACTGCAACCGGTCCCTTTGGGGTTTAAGGTTTCAACAAATGACTTTGAAGGGGACACAAACAGGTAGCTCATAACACTTAGTCACCTTATAGATACAGAATGGCTGGGCTTCCAGCTACACCCCACCCTTAAGCCTGGCCCTAAGTGAAAACAGCTGATCCCATTTTTCCACCCAAATGCTGGTTTTTGGCCTGCCATGCTCCTATACTGTGCCCATAAAGGACTTCAGCTTGCAGAGCAAAAAAAAAAAACAAAAAACAAACAAAAACAAACAGCTAAGTGTTAGGGATACAAGTGGCTGAACGGCAAGCAGAGAAGCAGCAACCGAGCAGTGAAGACTACGGACAGACACGGTTAACTTCAGATGGTGTGGTTTCAGGAAAAGATCCCGTCTTCCCACATCATCCCCCTTCCAACTCCCATCCCACTGAGAGCCAATTGCATCACCCAATAAAATCCTCTGCATACACTACTCTTCAATCTGTTCATGTGACCTGATTCTTCCTGGACACTGGACAAGAACCTGGGTGCCAAGAGGGCAGGAGCTTGAACACCTCACAGAGCTGCTCCCACCCGAGAGGAGCGACCAGCTCGTTCCAGCATTCATTCCCTCCAGTTCCCACACTCACTTGCTCACATGCTACCTCTCGTGGGGGAGTGGCCAGCAGTAGGCTGAGTGAAAAGGAGCCATTCCAGTTCCCACCCATGAAGGAGGCCAAGGTCAAGGGAACAATCCTGTTTCATTATAATAACCATACTACTTTTCTTTTTCTTTCTTTCTTTTCTTTTTTTTTTTTTGAGATGGAGTCTCGCTCTGTGGCCCAGAGATCACACAATGGTGTGATCTCTGCTCACTGCAACCTCTGCCTCCTCGGTTCAAATGATTCTCCCGCCTCAGCCTCCCGAGTAGCTGGGATTACAGGTGTGTGCCACCACACCCGGCTAATTTTTGTATTTTTAGTAGAGACACTGTTTCACCATGTTGGCCAGCCTGGTCTCAAACTCTTGACCTCATGATCCACCCACCTCAGCCTCCTAAAGTGCTGGGATTACAGGTGTGAGCCACTGCACCCAGCCTGACAACCATACTACTTTTCTAAATTGTATTTAGAAACAGAAAACATATGTTGAGGCAGAAATGATGAGATGTTCACCTGGGATGAGAGATTATGCTAATTTTCTATTGTGTAGTTCTTGCTGGGAAGGGGCTTCTCAGGCAGGGACTTCATTTCCTAGACCTCTGAGAAATGAAAAATAGCTCAGACCAGTCTGTGGTATGGAAAGTTTGCAAAATTCAATAGACCAGAGAGACATAAGTAGAGGACTTCAGCCATGCCTTGACATGCCCAGACCAGGGGACAATTGTTTAAAGATATTTTGTTCCTGAGTAGCTACCTTACCCATTGTCTTTGAATTCCTGGAATTTGTGATACAAAGAACAATGTATAGCCAATCAATAGCTTATGTTATTTGAATATAAATTCTCAGGAAACAAGTTAGGAATTACCTTTTCTTTTTTCTTTAAAAACCTACTTGGCTGGGGGTTGGGGGTGGTTTCAGGATGACACAAGCACATTACGTTTATTGTGCACTTTGTTTCTATTATTATTACATTGTAATATATAATAAAATGATTATACAACTCACCATAATGTAGAATCAGTGGGAGCCCTGAGCTTATTTCCTGAAATTAGACAGTCGTATCTGCGGGTAATGGGAGATAGTGACAGATCATCAGATATTTGATTATCATAAGGAGCACACAACCTCAGTCCCTAGTATGCACAGTTCACAATAGGGTTCATGCTCCAATGAGAATCTAAATGCCGTCACTGATCTGACAGGAGGCGGAGCTCAGGTGGTGATATGAGGGATGGGGGAGTGGCAGTAAGTACAGATGAAGCTTTGCTTGCTCACCTGCTGCTCACCTCCTGCTGTGCAGCCCAGTTCCTAACAGGCCACAGACGGCACTGGTCCATGGCTCAGGGTTGGGACCCCCGATGGTATATAGTGTTATTCTTACTTTGTAAAATAAAATGCATGTGTGTTTACTTATTAATTTATAAAAAATGAGCATGAAGAATGAATCTGTAAAATGATATACCAAATTATTAGCAATGTCATCTGGAACTATATAATTCTCTCCTTTTATTTTCATTTATAAAAATATCTCTATGCCTAATTTTTTTACACTGGATATATAGGATGTGTTCAATAAGGAAATAGGAAGGAAGGAAGGAAGGAAGGAGGGGAGGCAGGGAAGGAGGGGAAGGAAATGTATTCACATCCACACCTTTATATCTTTTTTTTTTTTTAAATAGAGACAGCATCTCACTATATTTCCCAGGCTGGTCTTGAACTCATAGGTTCAAGCAATCCTCCCACCTTGTCCTCTCAAATTGGTGAGATTATGGGTGTGAGCCACCACAACCTGCCCACATCTTTATATCTTTTGAAAAAAATCAAGATATTATATTTTTAAATTGCAAGATCATAGGGATCATTACACTCAAGTAGATGTTACCATCCTCCATCCAAGAGTCGTTTGAAACACGTAAGTTTATTTGAGTGAGGTGTGCATAACTATTGCTCTGAAATCAGGGGGCACAGGCCGGGCGCAGTGGCTCACGCCTGTAATCTCAGAACTTTGGAAGGTTGAGGCAGGCAGATGATGAGGTCAGGAGTTCGAGCCCAGCCTGGCCAACATGGTGAAACTCCGTCTCTACTAAAAACACAAAAATTAGCCGGGCATGGTGGTGGGCTCCTGTAATCCCAGCTACTCAGGAGGCTGAGGCAGGAGAATCGCTTGAACTCGGGAGGCAGAGGTTGCAGTGAGTCGAACTGTGCCGTTGCACTCCAGCGTGGCGACAGAGTTAGACTACATCTTAAAAAAAAAAATGGTGGCAGGCACACATACTAGTGCGTACTCTCTCTTTAAAAAGCACCATAAATATCACAAGTTCTAGTCTCCCTTTTGTGATCAGGAAGAAACTTAAAACAAGCTCTCGAGGGTAGGGACCAGTTAGAATCTCTTCCTTCTATTCCTGCTCTGGCATTGAGCATTGTCACAATGGGGGATATGAAGACTCGGGGCCAGGCAGTGCAGTGTCGGTGGTCACCATGTAAATGGTTCACCCTGCGTGTGTGTGCATGTGTGTGTATGTCTGTTTGAACGCACATATCCATCTGCACGTGTCTTTTTCATGGCTGAGGCGCCTCACCTGTGAATGGATTCTAGGCCCTGTTCACAGGTGTGGAGGGGAAGTCACTCATCTTTAGAAAGTGGGGACACTTCAACATGTTCTCAATGAGCTTTGGATAAGACAGAGATTACACAGAGAGCTAGAGACTTTTCTGAGCTATACTTACTTGTATATAACTAACCTCCAAAGATATGCTATTCATTTCTTTGTAGATCATTCATCTGGCAAGCTTCTATTCTTTATTCAGGTTATTTTTCTAGAATGTAATCTCCATACAGGCAGGAATATCTTTCTCCTTTGTTCACTACTGTGTTACCAGGCTTGGAACTGGGCTTGACATAGGCACTTAATAAACACTTGTGGAATATATTCTTCTCAGCAACAGCCTTCTTCAGGAAGCCTTTCCTAACAGCCCCAAAGTGTGACCTCTGTGTCACTTCTCTTGTATCCTCAACACTGTAAGCAGGAATTGAATCTCATATATTTCTATTTCCAGTGCCAACCAACTCAAAATAAGTGGTTAATACATGTTTATTGAAAACACACGTACAGATGCATGCTTGATAGTAGTTTGACACTATGGCCTAGAGAATCTGGTCTTCTGCATTTGTACATACCAGCAGCATAGTAGCACCTCATAAGAGGTTCTGTTAACTCTATGTTATTGAGTATAGACATCAGAAGGAAGAAGCAAAGGTTTAAAATTTTTCACTACTCTCAGGGAGAGAACACCAGTGCCCTTTGTGGGAATGACACCCGACTTCTGTAAGGATAACCTGATCATTACAAGTTATTACAAGTTGGGCAATGGCATCAGATACATCTTAAGTTTCATATTTTTTAGCAGATGCTTTCATGCTACCAGAGATGAAGAAAAAAAGCACATTTGAGAAATTTGGGAATTTCCATTATGACAAAGTGAGAAATTCTTGTAAGTTTTAAGAGGTCAGGTTTTTTTTTCTCCCTTCCCATTATGAATAGTTTCTAAATTGCTTCATATAGGAACCCATATGAGCTGACTTTCTCAGTTTAGCTAATCATAAATCTCTCTCTTTCTTTTTCTTTTTTTTTTTTTTTTTTTGAGACAAGTTTCGCTCTATTGCCTAGGCTGGAGTGCAATGGCATGATCTTGGCTCACCGCAACCTCCACTTCCCAGGTTCAAGCGATTCTCCTGCCTCAGCCTCCCAAGTAGAGTAGGTGGGATTACAGGAACCTGCCACCATGCCCAGAGAATTTTGTATTTTAGTAGAGATGGGGTTTCTCCACGTTGGTCAGGCTGGTCTCAAACTCCCAACCTCAGGTGATCCACCCACCTCAGTCTCCCAAAGTGCTGGGATTACAGGTGTGAGCCACTACACCTGGCCACATCTCTATTTACTTCAACAATTTTATATAGGGTTTTCCTACAAGGTGCAGTTCACGTTTTAGTTGTCACTATCTGCAGACAAACTGAGCATGATACTCCCATTCACAAAGATCTCATTGATTTATCTCTCCACGTGGTAAATATATTACAGAAGGAGAAAAAGATTTTGATAGTTGTTTTTGTTTGTTTGTTTGTTTGTTTTGAGATGGACTCTCGCTCTGTCATCCAAGTTGGAGTGCAGTGGTGTGATCTTGGCTCACTGCAATCTCTGCCTCCCAGGTTCAAGTGGTTCTCTCCCCTCAGACTCCTGAGTCGCTGGAACTACAGGTGCCCACCACCAGGCCTGGCTAATTTTTGTATTTTCAGTAGAGTCGGGGGTTTCGCCATGTTGCCCAGATTGGTCTCTAACTCTAGACCTCAAATGATTCATTCCCAAAGTGCTGAGATTACAGTCATAAACCACCACACCTGGCCACAGTGGTTTTTTTCTTGTAGTCTGACATGAATTGGACAAGATTTGAAAGTGGCTACGATAATGACAAAAAGTTCAGAAGTAATTGTTTGCTTCCCTGCTCAAAGAAAAAGGGAGAGGGATTCTTTTGAGGGAGAGGTTTCTTTCATAATTCTTTTACTTGATAATTAATATCTTGCCAGGTGCAGTGACTCATGCCTGTAATCCCAGCACTTTGGGAGGCTGAGGCAGGTGGATCACTTGAGGTCAGGAGTTCGAGACCAGTCTGGCTGAAATGGTGAAACCCCATCTCTACTAAAAATGCAAAAATTAGCTGGGTGTGCTGGCATGCAACTACTCTACTCAGGAGGCTGAGGGAGGAGAATCACTTGAACCCGGGAGACAGAGGTTGCAGTGAGCCCAGATCAAGCCACTGCACTCCAGCCTGGGAGACAGAGCAAGAATTTGTCTCAAAAAAAAAATATATATATATATTTTGAGGTCGGGCATGGTGGCTCACACCTGTAATCCCAGTGCTTTGGGAGGCCGAGGCGGGTGGATCACAAGGTCAGGAGTTCGAGACCAGCCTGGCCAATATCCTTAATACAAAATATAAAAATTATCTGGGTGTGGTGGTGCTTGCCTGTAGTCCCAGCTACTCCAGAGGTTGAGGCAGAAGAATTGCTTGAACCTGGGAGGTGGAGGTTGCAATGAGCTGATATCATGCCACTGCACTCCAGCCTGGGCAACAGAGCAAGATTCTGCCTCAAAAAACAAACAAACAAAAAATATATATATATACACACATAATAATAATAATTAATATCTTCTTGAGAAACCACCATCCAGGATCCATGATTAATTCATTCAAACATTGATTGAGGATGTACAATTTGTCCTCATACTTTGTGATTAAGGATATAGAGAGAAAACACTCAGTGCCTGAAATTAAGGTCATGGTGTTCAAATGAACTTGATTTGTCTAGAGGATGATAAGTGGTCCAGTGTGACTGGAACACATGAGGATAAGGGTAGGGAGATTGGTGGTGATGACATTGTAAAGGGCCTTGTATAACATGCTAAGGAGATTGGATTTTGCCCTGAGAGTAACAAGGAGAGCTCATGAGTAGGGGTAGTGTCATCATCAAGCTTATTTTTTGTGGTGATAACTCCAGCAACCTTCGGGTAGATTGGACTAGAGATAGCATTAGTGATTAACATCAGGAAGGTCCTTTTAAGAAATGCTAAAAACCTAACTTAAGGCAGTAGATAGTGGATGGAGAAAAAGGAATTGCTGGCCAATAGGATGAGCAGAATAAGAGCGATAGAAGAGCTGAGGAAGAGGAGGAATTGGTTCTAGTTTGAAAGGCTCAGTGGACTGGGCCTGTACGCCCAACACTTTGGGAGCCTGAGGCAGGCAGATCATTTGAGGCCAGGAGTTCGAGACCAGCCTGGCCAACATTGTGGAACCCCGTCTCTACTAAAAATACAAAAATTAGGCCAGTGTGGTTGTGCACATCTGTAATCACATCTATGTGGGAGGCTGAGGCATGAGAATTGCTTGAACTCAGGAGGCAGAGGTTGCAGTGAGCCGAGATGGCACCACTGCACTCAAGCCTAGGCGACAGAGTGAAATTGTCTCAAAAATAAAAGAATAAGAAGAAAGAAAGAAAAAAAAAGGCTCAGTGAATTTTTTTTTTTTTTTTTTTTTGAGATGGAGTCTTGCTCTATAGTCCAGGCTGTAGTGCAGTGGCAAGACCTCAGCTCACTGCAACCTCCACCTTTTGAGTTCAAGTGATTCTCCTGCCTGAGTAGCTGGGACTACAGGCATTTGCTACCATGCCCAGCTAATTTTTTGTATTTTTAGTAGAGATGGGGTTTCACCATGTTAGCCAGAATGGTCTTGATCTCCTGACCTCATGATCTGCCTGACCTGGCCTCCCAAAGTGCTGGGATTACAAGTGTGAGCCACTGTGCTCAGTGGCTCAGTGAATATTAATCACTAATTGAGCCAGGGAATAGAAGTCTGGAGGATTATGAATTTGGTTTTAGACATCCAACAGTTTGAGGTGTCTGTAGGACACCTGGGTGAAGACAACTGCCAGGTAGTTGAAAATTGACTTGGGAAACGTCAGTGGAAAGGGATTTGTATATGTGAGATCACCAAGGAGCAAATGCTGCAGTGAAATCAAGCACAAAGGGGGAATAAAAGAGATTCGTTTGGGCAGATAACCAGTCACTGGCAATCTTTGTAGGAATTTCAGGAGAGTGGTACACATAGAAGCTGGATTGCATGGAATTGAAAAATAAAGCAGTAGGTCCAGACTTCTATTCCAAGAAAATAGGTGGAGAAGCACAAGAAGACACAATGGAGAGATACATTTGGGGGTTAGGACAGAATGCTTTCTGACAGAGAATATGAAAACATAGCAGAAGTCAGTGATGAAGCAAGAGGAGGAGGAAGAGGAAGGAATTAATAGCAACAAAAATGTGTTTATTTCTCAGAAAATTTCAAGTTTACCAATCTCAGCCGTGTAATTCATGTACCTGTGCTTAGAGCGGATACATCATTCAGGAGTTCTTTCCATTCTGGCCAATTATAATGACCCCAATTCTAAGAGGCTGGAGAATTACATAATAGCACTGTAACGCATTGCAATTCCAGTGAGAGGTTAACATGTGACTCAATGAATAACTCAGCTTGCTGACACATTTATGGACAATGAGCCCTCTGGGCATTTCAGGAAAAATCATAGATCTACAGAAAAGTTCCTTAGAGGTCATCTGGTCTAATGTCTTGGATTTACGCAAGAGGAAACTGTAAAACTGGAGAGGTAACATGTGCATACTCACATGCTATTTAGTGGCAGTCTCCATCATAATGATCATAATCCAGGTTTTATGGTCTCATCCAGGACCTTTGTCCTCACATTTCTTTGGTTAAAGAATTAAAATAAGAGGCCAGGCACAATGGCTCACACCTATAATCCTAGCACTTTGGGAAGCTGAACAGGGCGTATCACTTGAAGTCAGGAGTTCAAGACCAGCCTAACCAACAGGGTGAAACCCTGTCTCTACTAAAAATAAAAAAATTAGTCATGCCTGGTGTTGTGTACCTGTAGTCCCAGCTATGAGAAGGTTGAGGCAGGAGAATCACTTGAACCTGGGAGGCAGGGGTTGTAGTGAGCTGAGTCATGCCACTACACTCCAGCCTGGGTGACAGGGCAAGACTCCATCTTTATAAAAAAAAAAAAAAAAAAGGAATTAAATAAGAAAAGCTTTATTTAAGATTGGCTTATCAGCAGACTGAAATCTGAAGCATTAAGTATTCTGATTACTTTTTTAAAAAAAATTTTTATAAGCAGGTCTTCATGGCAGAATGCATTTAGATTCCTATCAAGTACAGTTTTCTGTGTTTTTGCTCAACTCTGTCATTATTACATCATCATTAATATGTACTGAGTTCTAATGTTTCATGATCAAAATTTAAATATTATGTGTTAGTTCTCATGCTGATGTAAGGACATACCTGAGACTGGGTAATTTATAAAGGAAAGAGGCTTAATTGACTCACAGTTCCACAGAGCTGAGGAAGCCTCCAGAAACTTAACAACCATGGCAGAAGGGGAAGCAAACATGTCCTCCTTCACATGGTGGCAGTAAGGAGACGTGCAGAGTGAAGGCAGTGTTGCGGGGAAGCCCCTTAAAACCATCAGATCTGGTGAGAATTCACTCACTATCACAAGAATAGCAAGGAGGTAACCGTCTCCATGATTCAACTACCTTGTATTGGGTCCCTCCCATGACACATGGGGATTATGGGAACTATAGTTCAAGATGAGATTTGGGTGGGGACACAGCCAGACCATGTCATATTATATCTGAACTACATAAAAACATGTACTCTTGATTTTGTATAATCTAAAAATTGAAGAGGGGGCAGAGGACACTTAAATTTGCTAGTTAAAGGGTGATATAAGTGTTATACCTCCCCAGTAGTTTTTTCTCTATAATCTTTTTCCTACTCTTACAAACATTCCTCACTTTAAGACTGGGAGACGCTTTTTGCCTCAGGGAAAAGAAAGTGAAGAACTAGCTTTAGGTTAACGAAGAGAGAAAACATTTCTAAAAGGGACGTCAACCCAGAGGGGAAACCTTCCTCTGATCTAGTGGTGCAGGGTATGGAAGATGTGGAGAAAGAGATTAGACATCAAGACCCTTGCTTTACACATAGCTCCTTCTTCCTGTCGAAACTCAAGGGGGTTACGGTGGTAGGAGTTATCCAGCTTGGTTTAGGCATACAGTAAGGGAAGGGTCCCCAGAGAACCTCCGACCTGCCCCACAAGTGCTTACACCAGATGTTTTGTGCAGATAAGGGAACTTGCACAGGGGGCTTGCCTAAACATGACTGAAGTGGAAAATTCCATTCCTTAACACATGCACAGTAAGGGAAATAAATCAATATGGAGCTGGCAGTCCAAGGGCCTGCATGAGCACTGGAAGGACAGGGTGGAGCCACCAGAAATTCATGCCTTAAGCCCTGATATTCAACTGTGAAGGGGGAAACCAGTAACCTGCTTTCAGTTCCTCTCTTTTTGTTGAGAGCTTCCCTTTCACTTAATAAATTCGACTCCACTCACTCTTCAAGTGTCTGCATACCTAATTCTTCCTGGTTGCGAGATGAGAACCCAGACCTAGCTGTGCTAAGGAGTGAAAAATCCTGCATCAGTAGCTGATTAGAAAAGGGAAAACCAGTTTGTGTTGAGGAGAGAAAACACACGTAAAGGGAGATTTAGCCTGATTTCTTGTTTTGAAATGGAGAGAACACCACTGCCGAGTGCATGTAGGGCTACCGTGATGTAATGGCAGCCTAACTAGACAGTGCAGACCTCCCTTGATATCTTGGAAGAGAGTCAAACGTCCCCTCTTCAGCACTGCTTTTGAGGAAGTGGAAAGTAATTGAGTATGACCTGCCATGGGGTCACCATAAGGAAGTGGGTAGACAGGGACCTGATAACCTCTGCCACATGTCTGAGGGAGACAGTGGATGAGTCTTGAAGGGATGCAAAGGTGAGGTCAAGTCATATTTGTAGATCAATTGGTCCTACCACAACTGATATGGTTTGGCCCAAATCTCACCTGTAATTGTAATAATCTCCATGTGTCAAGGGCAGGGACAGGTGAAGATAATTGAATCATGGGGTGCTTTCCCCTATACTGTTCTTGTGGTAGTGAATAAGTCTCTTGAGATCTCATGGTTTTATAAAGGGCAGTTCCCCTGCATGAGTTCTCTTGCCTGTCACCATGTAAGACATGCCTTTGCTCCTCATTTGCCTTCCACCATATTTATGAGGCCTCTCCAGCCTCGTGGAACTGAGTCAATTAAGCCTCTTTCCTTTATAAATTACCCAGTCTCAGGTACATCTTTATTAGCAGTGTGAGAATAGATTAATATACACCAACCAAGAGGAATGACCAATAGTCATGCCCCACACTCCAGCAGCAAATGTCCCCAGTGTCCCAGCAGTGGAGCATAACCAGGATATCAATACGAAGTTGAGCAAAACCCTTGAGACCCACAGGGATTCCAAAGCCTATGGAGAGACTCATTTATGAATAAAAGGGCTCCCTCTTCCTGCCAAGAGGGCACATAGCTTGCCCATGGAACCCTGACACCTTGAAAAGTAAGAGCAAGAAGGAAAAAATGGCTCTGATGTGGAGTTAAATATTAGATTATTTAATATTTACCCAGCAAGAGATGGTCTTAACCATCTCGCAAAGACTTAAGGGACCCTTATTTGACAAGTTTAACTCCTGTGGCATCCTACTTCTCTGCTTCCCTCCTCCTTCCAACCAAATGGGGTGGAGTTTAGTGAGAATGTTTAGATAATTATAAACAAAGACAAAGGAGTAACCATTGTGGCATATTTGAGTTGTGGTATTTAAAAAATTTTTTTAATAGAGTTTTGCTCTTGTTGCCCAGGCTAAAGTGCAATGGCACAATCTCAGCTCACTGCAACCTCT
Source organism: Ateles fusciceps (assembly GCA_036589455.1). Taxonomy (NCBI): domain Eukaryota; kingdom Metazoa; phylum Chordata; class Mammalia; order Primates; family Atelidae; genus Ateles; species Ateles fusciceps. The sequence goes on from JAZHEH010000612.1 coordinate 3,750,920, forward strand.
GCCTCCCAGGTTCAGGCGATTCTCCTGACTCAGCCTCCCAAGTAGCTAGGACTATAGGTGCGCACCACCATACCCAGCTCATTTTTATATTTTAGTAGAGACAGGGTTTCACCATGTTGTCCAGGCTGGTCTTGAACTCCCGACCTCAGGTGATCTGCCTGCCTTGGCCTCTGAAAGTGCTAAGATTACAGGCGTGAGCCACCACACCCGGTGGTATTTAAATTTTTAACCTTATGCCAGGTGTGGTGGCTAACACCTATAATCCCAGCATTTTGGGAGACTAAGGCAAGTGGATCACTTGAAGCCAGGAGTTCGAGACCAGGCATGGCCAACATAGCAAAACCTGTCTCTACTAAAAATACAAAAAAAAAAAAAAAAATTGGCCGGGCATGGTGGTTCACGCCTGTAATCCCAGCACTTTGGGAGGCTGAGGCATGTGGATCACTTGAGGTCAGGAATTTGAAACCATCCTGGCCAACATGGTGAAATCCCGTCTCTCCTAAAAATACAAAAAATATTGCAAAAGTAATAGCAGGTTAAAGAAAAAAAAAATTACCCAAGCGTGGTGGTGCACACCTGTAATCCCAGCTGCTAGGGAGGCCGAGGCAGGAGAATCACCTGAACCTGGGAGGCGGAGGTTGCAGTGAGCCAAGATCACACCACTCCAGCCTAGGCAACAGAGTGAGACTCCATCTCAAAAAAAAAAAAAAAATTAGCTGGGTATGGGGGTGCATGCCTGTGATCTCAGTTACGTAGGAGGCTGAGGCAAGAGAATTGCTTGAACCCAGGAGGCAGAGGTTGCTGTGAGCTGAGATCATGCCGCTGCACTTCAGCCTGGGTGATGGAGGACACAGTCTCAAAAGATAGTAAAATAACAAAATGAATAAATAAATAAAATGTTAACCTTATAACACTTACCGTGTGTCAGGCACCATGCTGACATCTTTATGTGCATCATCTCATTTGATCCACACAGCAACCTTGTAAGTTATTATTATGCCCATTTTACAGATGACAAAACTGAGACTTAGAAAGGATGAGGAGACTTGGTATCAAATCACACTGATTGATTCCAGAGGCTATGTTTTTGATGTTTGCCTGTAGGTCTCTATGTTTTCCCTGTAGTTTGAGTAGGCTACTTAATGAAAGAATAAACATTTCAATAATCACTGATTGAGGTTTTGTATACCACCCTAAACTTTTATGTTGCTGAAATTCCAGGCATCATTCATTCATTGGACAAATATTTTTGAGTACTTACTATGTGTCAGTCCCTGGGCTTAGTGATAGGTGTATAATGATTAATAAACTGTATTTGACAAAATTGGAGTGGTCACCCAAAAGGAAATCATGATCTCTTGCCCTGTGGAAACTAAGTCAATTTTTAGACCTGGTACTGGTAAACTGAAGAGGTGGCCAGGTCACCATGAGGAAGAACATCATCTTGAGTATATTCTGTAATCATTCTCAGTCCTTTATTAAAAAGACTAGTAGTCATTTACTGAGGTGGTTGGGCACTTGGGAAAGAGGAATACCCAGAGGCATTCAAAGGCCATTCAACACAGGCTGAGTTGACACTGAGATGTGGAGTCCCAAAGCATTATCATGTGTTGTTTGTCTTTGACTTTTAGTGTTTAATTTAATAATAGGTGCATCACATGCTTCACATATATGAGTTTCAAACATTTTTTCAGAGCTGGGTGTGGTAGCTCATGCCTATAAGCCCAGCGTTTTGGGAAGCCAAGGTGGGCAGATCGCTTGAGCCCAAGAGTTCGACACCAGCCTGGGTGACATGGTGAGACCCCATCTCTACAAAAAACAGAAAACAAAACAACAACAACAACAAACCCAGAAATTAGCCAGGCATGGAGGCACATGCCTGTATTCCCAGCTATTTGGGAGGCTGAGGTGGGAGAATCAGTCACTGGAGCCCAGAAGGCAGAGGTTGCAATGAGCTGAGATCAAACCACTGCATCCCAGCTTGGGTGACAGAGTGAGACCCTGTCTCAAAACAAGCCACAAAAACAAAAACAAATTTTAAAAATAGAATCTAAATTTGTCATTCTTCAAAAAAAGTGTTAATTGGTTTCGGATTGTCTTTTTTTTTTTTTTTTTTGAGACAGAGTCTTGCTGTGTCACCTACGCTGGAGTGCAGTGGCACAATCTCAGCTCACTGCAACCTCTGCCTCTTGGGTTCAAGTGATTCTCCTGCCTCAGCCTCCTGAGTAGCTGGGATTACAGATGTATGCCACCACGTCCAGTAATTTTTTTATTTTTAGTAGAGGCAGGGTTTCACAATGTTGGCCAAGCTGGTCTCGAACTTCTGACCTCAGGTGATCCATCTACCTTGGAGTGCTGGGATTACAAGTGTAAGCCACCATGCCTGGCCAAATTTACATTTTTTTGGCTACGTTATTTCTAATAGATATAGATTTACTTCCAATTTAAGAGAAAAAGACATTGTTTGTGCATGATCATATATGTTTTAAAGATTCACTTACTGCCTTCATCTAATAACCTGGTTTTTCATAAAATCCTGACATGTTCATTGGAAATTTTTTTCACATAACTAATTATTTGTTTTCATTTTCAGAAAATTTATAAGGGATCAATCCAAAGTTCAGAATGATCTTATTTTTTAAAACAAAATTTCTCTAAAACAAATTAGCTACAGGAACCTAAAATTTACTAACCCTTGAAACAAAGCAAAAAATCCCTAAAAGGATCATCACATACATGAAACCAAATACATAGACCAACACTAATAGGCAAGTTAGTCTAAGTTTTTATTCCGCTGACTGGTGAATTCTATTTTAAAATGAGTTTTTGGCTGGGTGCTGTGACTCACGCCTGTAATCCCAACACTTTGGAGGCCGAGGTGGGCAGATTGCCTGAGCTCAGTAGTTTGCGACCAGCCTGGGCAACACAGTGAAACCCTGCTTCTAGTAAAACACAAAAAATTAGCTGGGTGTGGCGGTGTGTGCCTGTAGTCCCAGCTACTTGAGAGGTTGAGGCAGGAGGATTGCTTGAACCCAGGAGGGAGAGGTTGCAGTGAACTAAGATCACAACACTGCACTCCAGCCTGGGCAACAGAGCAAGACTCCATCTTAAAAAAAAAAAAAAAAAAAAAGTCTTTTTAAATCAAGCCACTTTTTCAGATTTTAAAACAAACCAAAAACATGTAAATTGCAAAATACAAAAAGGTAAATTTGTAGGTATAAATTAATAAACCCACAAAACTGGAGTGCTTCAAAGGTTGAGGGTTCTGTGGAGGATATAACACAAAAGGAACTTCACAACTGAAAGAAATCATTGCTGAGTTTCCTCCATGTAACACTTAAGTAATGGAGAACGCTTCTCTTGAACATCTCACACATTAAAAAAATAAATAAATATTTAAGAGCTACAAAGCTCAGATTAGTTTTCATACACATTGCACTTAGGTTTAAGTGCAATACCTGTGGCCGGGCACGGTGGCTCACGCCTGTAATCCCAGCACTTTGGGAGGCGGAGACGGGCAGATCATGAGGTCAGGAGATCAAGACCATCCTGGCTAACACGGTGAAACCCCGTCTCTACTAAAACATAAAAAAAAAAAAAAATTTTTTTTAAATCCAATATTTGCAAATTAGGTCTAGCATGGTCTATGCCATAAATTGTACTCACCAATATAATGGAATATTTAGAAACACCATGTTTAATGCAGTGACATATGCACTTTCCTTTTTACAAGGCAATCACAGATTGCAAATTCCATAGGGCTGTGGAAAGAAACAGTCATCTCCATTCTCGAGTAACAAAGAAACAAACCATTTTGGCTCACTAAGATTGAAATACATGGCAGACAGGTATTCATTCTTAGATGATTACGGATTTAGAAATAAACTTCATAAGCTGAGGCGAAAATTCCAGTACATCAAAGTGTAGAACCATGACTTTTCATTGCCTTGTGCTCAGTAAGATTGTCTACACAAACTTCCATGGGTGGAATGAAAAGCACAGTTGACTCACTGGTGATACACATGTGTGACTGTGTTAGCACATCATTGCAGCATGAATGCAAGACACCGTGAAGTGTGGCACACTGCGACCCTACAGAGAACGTGACCTTTCTATACTCACTGCTGCTGCTCCCCTCCTCCCCCGCCGCCTTCTACTTCTCAAAGTTTTTTTTTTTTTTTTTTTTTTTTTTTTTTGAGACAGAGTTTCACTCTTGTTGCATGGGTTGGAGTGCAATGGTAAAACCTCGGCTCACTGCAACCTCCACCTCCTGGGTTCAAGTGATTCTCCTGCCTCAGCTTCCTGAGTAGCTGGGATTACAGGCACCTGCCACCACGCCCAGCTAATTTTTGTATTTTTAGCAGAGATAGGGTTTCACCATGTTGGCCAGGCTGATCTCGAACTACTAACCTCAGGCAATCCACCCGCCTCAGCCTCCCAAAGTGCTAGGATTACAGGCATGAGCCACCATGCCCAGCCACACAAACTTATTAAAAATCTTTTGGATAAATATTATTCCTATTATGCCATACATCATCTTTGTTAAGCATCATCAACCTGTCTCCTTTGGGTACTGATAGAAAACTGATAGTCATTAATTAAGTCTTAGTTCAAGCTTTGAAATATGATTTCTTGTTTTAATCATGAATGAAATCTAATACTCGGGAAACTGCCACTGCCTGAATCCACGCAGCCTGAGCAGAATGTTCCAGGGCACAGAAAGGCACCAGCGCAATCAGTCAAGGTAGGACTTCAAAGTAAGTCATTTGCTCCACTTCACTGTTGAACATTTTTTTCCATGAGTCATTTGTGCAGTCAGCCCAATCTAAACAGATTATTTAACAAAAAAGATAATCTTTGTCATAATCCAAGATCAGATTTTCTTCCCAAATCTTACTTGCTCTTCAGAAGCGGTGGTTTTGAAGACTCAATTACTATGTGGCTTTTCAGGAACACCCATAGCTAACTGTCGTCCTATGTTTCCCACTGACGTGCTTGAGAAAGGTCATACATGGGAGCCAAGAATGAACATAGAGGAAATCTGGGGATGTGTACTCATAGACACCATTACACACGGAAACTGAGCGATCAGAGTAGCTAGAAAGGCTCTGGGGATCCCAAGCCCAAGGCCACTTCTTGAACCATCAAATATCCACAAAAAGCCTAAGGACAGGGCTATTAAAGTCAAGGACAGCTGGACACCATTGGCAAAATCCAATTTGGCACTGGCGTGGTTAATGCCAACAAAAGCTGCCATGCAGTGCATGACACTGGCCCATTCTCTTGAATTTGTGGGGTTCTCTGAGGTGACTGTTAATACAAGGGTACAATAAACCAATAGCAGCAGCTACTGTCCCACAGCAGGGAGGTACCTACCAGGCAGAGAAAAAGATGGTGGCAATCACCTCCTCCAGGAACAGGGTAACGTTCCTCTGGATCTACAGCAGGTTGAGCACCAAAGCTAGGACTGCCCCTACTGAGAAGGGCATGAGGCTCCTCTGCACTAGGCGATGATGCCAGGTGTTGGTGTGGGGACCTATGGGCCTGGGGCCACTCATTGCAGCGCTGTGGCCCCCAGGTACAGGGTCAGTATCTAGGGTCCCATAGGCCACCAGCAGGGAGGGCCCAGACACGAAGGTGTTGATCATATCCCCAACCTTGGCCTGGGCTCACAGGGGGCCTCGGCATGTCGCGCACATCAGCTCCAGAAGTGGTTGTGCAATCTGGGCATCCATCGCCCCCAGTGTGTCTTATATGGAGGACCTGAAATCATTCTTTTGAAACATTTGTGATTAGATGGAAAATACTAAGTATAGAACATTGAGAAAAATTACAAAATTCAAGAAATTCACAAAAGAAAAAATGTAAATGTCTTATAAATGTTTTAAAATGTAGCCCAAATAGATTATTTAATTTATTTAAACTGCTGTAAGGAAGGTCTCAGCAGTTCCCTAAAACCCTTAAAAGTGAGTTAAGGCTAATACAGGGAACAGTAAGTAGCAAGGACATGTAAGAAATGAGATTGTCCCATGGGAACATTCCAATATAATCGCTGCAATTCATTAGCAAAGTAGACTTTGGGTCAGGGTCAAGGTGGAAGAATGAAATCTGAGAATTCCACACTGAGCAGGGATTCTCAAAGAGATCTAAGACTATATAACATTATTAGCAACTCTTGTTCTCAGCACAAGAAAACAATGAAATCTTCTGGGGTGAAGGATGGAGTGGGAATATCCGTTTCTTATATAGTTACCAAAGGTCATTCAGACTGACTACTTGTATATATATATTACATATACATATATAAAGAAAAAAAGTTTTAAAACAATCAGAGAGACAGATCACCTACAACTGACTACTGACTTCTCAAAAGCAAATGGATGCTAGAAGAGTATGGAATAAGATCTTCAAATATCTTCCAAGACTTTAGAGAAAACTATCTTTTGAAAGTGAAGGCAAGGGGAGAAAAGCCGCTAAGGGCTGCGTAGTGCAGTTTTCATGCCACGGGGGTTTTAAGGAGATAATTACGAGGTTATTTTACGGTTCATATTGTGTTTAAGACCTCCCAACAGCCTAACGGTGTATTATGAACCATTCTTTTTTTTTAAGTACGTTAAGAACCTTTTTGAAATAAAAATAGTGCAGGTACATGATTTAAAGAAAGAAAATCAGATTGCCCCCCCCCCCCAAAAAAAAAAAAAAAGAAAGTGAAGGCAAAACCAAGTTATTTTAGATAAGCAAAAATTGAGAAAGTTTATCACTGATAGCCTTCTCACAGTAATCAGGGCAGTGTGGCATTGGTGTAAGGAAAGATATGAAGTTCAATAGAACATAAATAGATTGATAAATATAAGATCAGTTGATTTTCAAAATGGTGCCAGAAAAAGGAAAATTTTTCCAATAATAAATGCTGGATTGCCTAACACAGTGCTTCACATCTGTAATTCCAGCACTTTGTAGGCTGTGGTGGAAGGAGCACTTGGGGCCAGGAGTTCAAGATCAGCCTGAGCAACATAGCAAGACCCTGTCTTGGGCTGGGTGTGGTGGCTCACACCTGTAATCCCGGCACTTTGGGAGGCCAAGGCGGGCAGATCACTTGAGGCCAGGAGTTCGAGACCAGATTGGCTAACATGGTAAACTCTGTCTTTACTAAAAATATAAAACTTACCTGGGCATGGTGGAACATGCCTGTAATCCCAGCTACTTAGGAGGCTGAGGTATGAGAATTGCTTGAACCTGGGAGGCGGAGGTTGCAGTGAGCGGAGATTATGTCACTGCATTCCAGCTGTGACAGAGTAAGACTCTGTCTCAAAAAAAAAAAAAAGGTAATGAAAAGACAAGCCATAAGTGAGAAGTAATATTTATAAAACACAGATATGACAAAGGACCTACATTCAGAATATATAAAGAACTCTCATAAATCAATAATAAGAAAACAACCAATAAAAAATGGTGACAGGATTTTAACAAACACTGTACTAAAGAAATTGTACAGGTGACAAATACGCACATTAAGAGATGCTCAACCGCATTAGTCTATAAGGAAATGCAGAGCGAAACTACAGTGGGATGTCACTATATACTCAGTAATATATCAAACACTGACAAAGAGATAAAGGAACTGGAACTCCTTTACACACCTGATTGGAATGCAATGGTATAGACACTTTGGAAAAAAATGTTTGGCAACATCACATCAAGTTAAACATACAGTTATCATATAATCCAGTCATCGCACTCTTTATTATTATTATTATTAAAGACAGAGTCTCGCTCTGTCACCCATGCTGGAGTGCAGTGGCACAATCTCGGTTCACTGCAACCTCCATCTTCTGGGTTCAAGTGATTCTCCTGCCTCAGCCTCCTGAGTAGCTCGGACTACAGGCACCCACCACTATGCCCAGCTAATTTTTGTATTTTTAGTAGAGATAGGATTTCACCATGTTGGCCAGGCTGATCTCAAACTCCTGACCTCAAATAATCCATTCATGTTGGCCTCCCAAAGTGCTGGGATTACATGCATGAGCCACCGCACCCGGCCTACTCTTTATTGCTTACCCAAAGAAAAAAGAATATGTCCACACAGAGATGTGTATGTGAATGTTTATAGCAGCTTTATTTACAATAGCCATAAACTGGAAACAACTCAGATGTTCACCAGCTCATGAACAGATAAACAAATTGTAATGCTGAGGTAGGAGGTAGGACTTGACCCGAGTCAGGGTTCAGACACTGGACCAAATTGAGGAGTAGCTAAAACAGGGGATGGGGTGGAAGCAGCTTTCCACAAGATATACCCACCAGTGTGCCACGTCAGTTTACCATTGCCATGGCAACACCTGGAAGTTACAACCCCTTTTCCATGGCAACAACCTGATGACCCAGAAGTTACTATCCTTTTCCTAGAAATTTCTGCATAATCTGCCCCTTAATTTGCATGTAATTAAAGGTGGATATAAATACATGCCTCTGAGCTGTTACTTTGAGCACACTGCCAATGGGGTGGCCCCGCTCTGCAAGAAGCAGTACCTCTGCTGCTGCTGTGCACTGCCACTTCAATAAAAGTTGCTGTTTAAGCCCACCAGCTCACCCTTGAATTCTTTCCTGAGTGAGGCCGAGAATCCTCCCAGGTTCAGCCCCAGTTTTGGGGCTTGCCTGCCCCTGCATTAGTACAATCAGACCCTAGAAACTACTCAGTGGTAAAGATTAAATAACTACTGATACATGAAACAACATGGATGTATCATAAAAGCATTATGCTAACACAGGCACAAAAAGGTATTCCCGGCCGGGCACGGTGGCTCACACCTGTAATCCCAGCACTTTGGGAGGCCGAGGTGGGCAGATCACCCGAGGTCAGGAGTTTGAGACCAGCCTGGCCAACATGGTCAAACCTCGTCTCTACTAAAAATACAAAAATTTTAGCCAGGCACAGTAGCAGGCGCCTGTAATCCCAGCTACTTGGGAGTCTGAGGCAGGAGAATCGCTTCAACCTGGGAGGCTGAGATTGCAGTGAGCCAGATAGCACCACTGCACTCCATCCTGGGTGACAGAGTGAGACTCCAACTCAAAAAAAAAAAAAAAAAAGGCTATTCACTGTATGGTTTCGTTTATGTGACATTCTAGAGAAGATAAGACTATAGGTACAATAAATTGATTTCCAGAGACTGAGGGCAAAAGGAGATTGAGCTCAAAGGGAGACAAGTGAAGTTTTTTGGGGGGTACTGGTGGAATAGTTTTCCTATCTTGATTTTGGGGGTTACACAACTGTATACCTTTGTCAGAGTCATTGCATTTTAAAAGGATGAATTTTACTCTGTGTAAATAATACCTCAATAAACCTGACTTTTAAACAAGGATGAAAAAATATCCTTACCATTGGCTTAACTCAAAATCATTAAACATATGGAAGCCACAGACTGATTAACATTTAGGCGTGGGAGGGGTTGGAAGTCTGTGAAACTGCTACACTCATACATTCTATAGATGAAGAGGTGGAGGGGAAAAAAGTTGTTTCATTTCAGTAGTGATTAGGGAAAGGCAACTTACAACACAATGGAGGTTTCTCAGTTTCATCAAGTTCTCATCTCAGGGCCTTTGCACCTCCTGCCTGAAATGATCTTTCCCCAGGATTTCACGTGGCTCCCCCCTCACTTCATTCACAGGTGCTAAAAAGTCACTTCCTCAGAGACCCTTCCTGGTGACACTATCTAACCTTTCATTTCATTACTCTCTACTTCCTTATTCTGCTTCAGTTTTCATCACACTTATCATCATCTAACACTATATGTATATTAATTTACCCATTTCTTTATTGACTGTCTACGCTTAGTAGATTATATACCTACAGGGGGAAAGAATTTTTTTAAATTGTTCATTGATTGTCTCTTTGGCCTAGCACAATGCTTATAACATGATAGGTACTCAATGAATATTTATTAAATAATTAAATGAATAAATGAATAATGAGAAATGATTTTATACAGGTAGCTTTCTTTTACTAGCTGTGTAAAACTTAGAATGTTCTAAGAAATACAAAAAAATTGAGTACTCTCTTTTTTTCTTTTTTTTTGAGACAGGGTCTCTCATTCTGTTACCCAGTCTGGACTACAGGGATGAGATCACAGCTCACTGCAGCCTCAGCCTCCAGGGTTCAAGCAATCCTCCCACCTCAGCCTCTTAAGTAGCTGAGACTACAGATGAATGTCACCATGCCCAGCTAATTTTTTTTACTTTTTGTAGAGATGGAATTTCAGCACATTGTCAATAACTCCTGAGCTCAAATGATTTGCCCCCTTGGGCCTCCCAAAGTGCTGGGATTACATGCCTGAGCCATCGCACCTTGCCAGAAATTTGGTACTATTATATTCTATCAGAGGAATGTAGATTGGCACAATGTTTTTGGTGGGCAGTTAACCAGTATCTATCAAAATTAAAATGTGTGTACTTTTTTGATTCAATAAGTCTTTTTCTAGAGTCTATTTGACAGAAATATTTAGAAATATATACAACAACATACAAACAAGCATCTTCACTGTATCATTAAATATAACAGTTAGTTAAAAAGTAAGGAAATTAGGCCGAGTGCAGTGGCTCATGCCTGTAATCTCAGCATCTGGGGAGGCCAAGGCAGGTAGATCACCTGAGGTCAGGAGTTTGAGACCAGCCTGGACAACATGGTGAAACCACATCTGTACTAAAAACACAAGTATTATCCGGGCGTGGTGGCGGGTGCCTGTAATCCCAGCTACTCAAGAGGCTGAGGAAAGAGAATTGCTTGAACCTGGGAGGCACAGGTTGCAGTGAGCTAAGATTGTGCCAGTGCACTACAGCCGGGGGGACAGAGCAAGACCCCGTCACAAAAAAAAAAAAAAAAAAAACCAGAGTAATTTAATGCTAAAGTGCTTAGAGATGAAGTATATTCACCTCTGCAACCTACTAAGAAATACATTTTTAAAAAGATGAATTACTGATGAATGGGAATTGGCATAGATGGCCAGATAGATATGTGATAAAGCAAATAAGGCAAAATGTTAATAGTAGAATCTAAGTGTACATGGGAGTTTCCATGTACAAGGCTTTCAACTTTTGTGTATGAGACTGTCCGTGTGTGTGTGTGGGTGTGTGTGTGTGTTCACGTGCATGTGCATATGATCAGCATGGAAGAGATTGAGCATACAGGGCTTCTCAGCAGGGGGTACTAGCGGCATTCCACATGTTCTGGAACATTGCTCTGTCGTTTAGGAGCCTACTGGACATACCACAGTTGTTAGCATCCCTGAGCACTATGCCCTCCATGGCCAGTAAAGCTACTCACTGTGATAACCAAAAATGCTCTCCCACATTTCCACATGTCTAAGTGCTGCAAGCCAGAATCCACATGAAACTGGTAACTATGATTACTTCTATGCAGTTTCATTTGAGGGGTCTAAGGGTAAGGGAAGGAAGAGAAAAAGAGAATATTACTTGTGTTGTACTTGTAACAAAAAAATGCTTACACTTTTAAAAAAAATACATTAGAGAAAATAATTGTCTGGAATAATACAATAGTTAACTCCCTAGGTGTGAGAACAAGGCCTCGGAGAGAAGGAAGTTTTTAACTTTTTACTCTATGTACCTTTAATTGGTTTTATTTTTATGAGTATGAATTGTTTTAGCATAATATGATTTTTTTTCTAGGGATGGGGTCTCTCTATGTTGGCTAGGGTGGTCTCGAATTCCTGGCCTCAAGCAATCCTCCCACCACAGCCTGACACTTTCAAAGTACTAGGATTACAGACGTGAGCCACCATGCCCAGCCAGAACAATATAACATTAAGGTCGATTTACAAAAGAAAAAAACAAGATGAAACACTTACAGAGAAAACAAGCAACAGAGAGAGCTATAGGTGATTTTGTCTTCTTTTACATATTTTGTACTAAGAATGTAACACTTTAAAAATAAGAAAATAAAACTAAACTTTAAAAACAAAAAGAATATTAAAATGCATATTAATCACACATGAAAGCAAATATCTACTATTAGCAGTAAGTTCTTTTGATTCTCAACTATATTTATTAAAAATTATTGGCAGGTGCAATGGCTCAGGCCTGTAATCCCAGCACTTCAGGGGGCCAAGATGGGCAGACCACTTGAGGTCAGGAGTTCGAGACCAGTCTGGTCAACACAGTGAAACCCTGTCTGTATTAAAAATACAAAAATTAGCCAGGTGTGGTGCTGGGTGCCTGTGATCCCAGCTACTAGGGAGGCTGACACAGGAGAATGGCTTGAACCTGGGAGGCAGAGGTTGCAGTGAGCCAAGATCGCGCCACTGCTCTCCAGCCTGGGTGACAGAGTGAGTGAGACCCTGCCTCAAAAAAATAAATAAATAAAATTTTAAAAAAAATTATCAGGTGGGCCGGGTGCAGCAGTTCACACCTGTAATCCCAACGCTTTGGGAGGCCGAGGTGAGAGCATTGTTTGAACTCAGGAGTTTGAGACCAACCTGGGCAACACAGCAATACCCCATCTCTATTTAATTTGAAATTAAAAAAAAATTATTAGGTGCAGTGGCTCATACCTGTATTCCCAGCATTTTAGGAGGCTGAGATAGGAGGATCACTTGAGGCCAGGATTTGAGACTAGCCCAGGCAACATACTGAGAACCCATCTCTTTTATAGAGATTAATTAGCTGGGTGTGGTGGTGCATGCCTGTAGTCCCAGCTACTCAGGTGACTGAGGTGGGAAGATCACTTGAGTCCAGACTTCGAGGCTGCAGTTAGCTATGATTACACCACTGCACTCCAGCCTGGGTGAGAGAGTGAGACCCTGACTCAAAAAAAAAAAAAAAAAGAAAGAAAGAAATTATTTTTAGAGTAACCCAATCCACACAGAAAGTAATTCATTGGTCATGTCCACCATGAAGACATTAGTCTGACTAGCTGGTTATGATCTTATCGTAGTCTTGTTACTATGGTTACTGAAGTCGCAGTGATGTGCTTGCTGGTATTGAACATCTTTGGAAGTTATCATTGTGGATGCTGCCGCTTAGTAGTGAAATGTGTTGACTCTTTGTTGCCAAATTCTGTCACCTGGACAAGGAATTTAGGCAAGTTGTAGGGATGTCCACCGTGAACAGATCATTCATTTATTTATTTTACAAGCATTGCTGAGTCCCTACCTTGACAGAATGCTGAGGTGCAAATGAGGATTTGAAGTATGAAGCACAGATCTGCCCTGAAAATGCTCGTTTAAGAGACAAGTACACACATGTGAATTTTAATTAAACTGTGATGTTAAGAACCATGAGATTGTGAAGTCTCATCTTTATAGAGGATTTAACAGTCCAACCCTATGAGCAGGCTAATGCCAAATAAGGGGTAAGAATTTTCTAGCGGGGGAAAAGAAATCCATGAAAGAAGTTGAAGTGATTGATTTCTGAGGTTCCAGCTTAAGAGGCTGGGAGAGTAATGGTGCCATTAATGGAGGCACAGAAGTTAAAACAGGGAGATGATTAAGGCACAAAAGATGGTGAGGGTCCGTCGCAGTGACTCATACCTGTAATCCTAACACTTTGAAAGGCCGAGGTGGGCAGATCGCTTGAGGTCAGGAGTTCAAGACCAGCATAGCCAACATGATGAAACCCTGTCTCTACTAAAAATATAAAAATTAGTTGGATGTGGTAGTGTGTGCCTGTAATCCCAGTTACCTGGGAGGCTGAGGCAGAGAATCACTGGAACCCAGGAGGCAGGGGCTACAGTGAGCCGAGATCACACCACTGCACTCCAGCCTGGGCAACAAAGCAAGATTCTGACTCAAAAAAAAAAAAAAAAAAGTATGGTGAGACGTTTGCTTTAGACCCCAACTGTGTTGGCTAGTCTTCATTTGCTCCCAGATTCTTTCCCATACCCTCTGCTGACCACATGGATGGTTTTACCCAGACTCTCCTAAACTCTGGTTTCAACAAATGGGAGACACCAGGAAGAGATCAAAGTGGTGTTTCTCTCCCGCCTAGCTGCATCCCTCCTCTATGGTAGGGCCTGTCAGTCAGTTTCCCCTCCCCACTCCAGTTCTCACCATTCTCAGATAACACCAGTTCCTTGAAGACATTATCAGATATCTCACTGCCTTCTAGAATCTTTTTTTTTTTTTTTTTTTTTTGAGATGGAGTCTCACTGTATCCCTCAGGCTGGAGTGCAGTGGTGCAATTTCGGCTCACTGCAACCTGTGCCTTCTGGGTTCAAGCAATTCTCGTGACTCAGCCTCCTGAGTAGCTGGTACTACAGGCACCCACCACCACACCCAGCTAATTTAGGAATTTTCTTGAAGACACTATAATTACTATGAAATAAAATGTAGAAGTAGAGCAGAGGGCAGAGGTCTAGTCTATGTGAACTGAACCACCACCCAGAAAGGGCAGGAGGTGGACTGCAACCCAGAAAAGGGAGTTATCAAAGATCTTCCAGAAAAATCAGAAATGCATTCTATTCTGGACACCAAAGTAAGACAACATTTCAAGAAAGGGTTATTGAAGACATTATCCAATACTTCAGGAGGGCCAAGGAGAAGATGAACCAAAATACACTATAAGACTTGTTACCTGGGATTATGATATCCATGGCATTTCATTATTTCAGAGATTAGTTTTAATAGAAGCAGGGGTAGACAGCAGGTTGTTGATGATTAACCAAATTTAAGAAGTGGGCAAAGGGGTCAGGCACGGTGGCTCACACCTGTAATCCCAGCACTCTGGGAGCCCAGGGTGGCTGGATCATGAGGTCAGGAGATTGAGACCATCCTGGCTAACATGATGAAACCCTGTTTCTACTAATTAGCTGGGCATGGTGGCATGCACCTGTAGTCCCAGCTACTCGGGAGGCTGAGGCAGGAGAATTGCTTGAACCTGAGAGTTGGAGGTTGCAGTGAGCCGAGATCTTGCCACTGCACTCCAGCCTGGGTAACAGAGCAAGACTCCGTCTCAAAAAAAAAAAAAAAAAAAAAGGAGCAAAAGCGTTTGAAGAGACTTTTCAGCAAAGAAGGCACACAAATGGCATGCATATATAGTGGCATGGTTCACCTATAATGGGTTTATTTTATTTATTTTGAGACAGGGTCTCACTCTGTTGCCCAGGTTAGATTACAATCTAGTGTCACAATCATGGCTCACTGCACCCTGGATCTGCTGGGTTTAAGTGATCCTCCCACCTCAGCCTCCCAAGTAGCTGGGACTACAGGTGTGTGCCAACATGCCTGGCTAATTAAAAAAAATTTTTTTTGGAGAAATGGGTCTATGTTGCCCAGGCTAGTCTGGAACTCCTGAGCTCAAGTGACTCTCTGTCCTTGGCCTCCCAAAGTGCTGGGATTAGGGATTACAGGTATGAGTGACTTATACCTGCAGCATCTTAATTATAATCTCAACAAAGTTAAATAGAGAATTTTCAAGGAAACTGAGGAAAAAGAATTAAGGTAGTAAATAGAAACAGAAACACTACATATGATTGCTCAGCAGACAATGAGGTTTGATCCATGATTTTTTGTTTATTTAACCTTATTTGAGAGAAATTTGTCTTGATATAAAAGCATGTTTCTAGAGGAGAATTCTCAAAATGAATTAGTGGTGAATCTGCATATTTTGTGACATGAAAATAAATCCAAGAAGAATGACTTTACTTTTAATCTAGGTCAATACGAAGTAAGATGTGAAAATGGGAAAACCAGTCCTGCCTTATCTCACTTGCAATTTTAATGTTGCTGCTTTAAACTAAGAATCCAAAGAATATATAGGTCTTAGAAAGGAATAGGACTGTCCGCATTGGAAGGGACTTATAATGTAGCTTTTAGAATCTTTTTGTTTCACATGCACCTCACAGCAGAGCAATTGAGATAAACCTGCAGCTAGTTCAAACTTGACCACAGAAGAAAAGACAACAGAAATATTTTTCTTTCTCATTAGCTTCTCTCCATTCACACTAACCTGATAATTATTCATCCTTTCTTTTGGTATAATCTAGAGGTTCTTGCCACAGTCATTTCTTCATTCTTTTAGCCTAAAATGTCAGAAGCACCAGTTATTACCCTTTCACTGGGACATTTACACTTTAGATAAATTAACTCAGAATTTCTTGTTAGTTGGCATCACGTGAACTTACACTGTTTTCTTGGGATTGGTTATGTGCTAACCTACCCTGTGTTAGCCTGACAGATTCCGTCTTGCTGAGAGCCAGATAGACTCCATCTTAACCTCCACCTCACCCCCTCCCGCCATTTCCCCCTTGAGTGCATACCTGGGTCATGCTACTGTGCTGGGTCATGCTGTGCTTAGAACTATAGAGGCATATAACCATTGTAACCATATCCTGCTTGGCAAGCCCTCTTGCTATTGTGAATACCCCCTTGATTGATTGTATGGTGAGTACCGAATACCCACCTTGGTAACCAGCAATCATGGGAACCGCTTGTGTATAATTTCCTTAGTAATCAATAATCATGGGAACCTCCTGCCTCCTGGTTACCAGCCTCCTTTTTTTTTTGTTTGTTTGTTTGTTTCTGAAAAGCTGTAAACCAGCCTCTTAACTTGCTTGTTCTGCTTCCGTAAATTCAGCTTCAGCTAGACTCCCCCTCCCCTTTCTTAAGCAAGGTATAAAAAGGAATCAAGCCCCTTCCTTGGGGCTGAGAGATTTTGAGCGCAAGCTGAGGTTGCTAGCAATAAAGGACTCTCAATTGGAACTCAGTGTGGTGCTTTCCTTCTAACTCTTGTATAACAGTTACAGCGAGTTTAGTAAATCTAGAGCACTGCCAAAACATTGTAGCAAAATATCAGAGTTTCTCTGACAGTATTCTAGAAAGCAGACTGTGCAAAATGTGAAAGTCTCCCTATTTAATTATGCACTTGACAGTGCAATGAATTAGAGAATCAGCATTTATGGATAATCAAATATATATATTGAGTTCTCATTGCTTTGAGTTTTTTTTGTTTGTTTGTTTGTTTCCAGTGGGGTTGGAAGCTTTGGTTTGAAGGAGAAGAAACTAAAGAAAGTTCCAAATGCTTGGAGATCAGGAAATAGATCCAGTTTTCAAACACAATGTACAAAGACGAGGGCAGAAGTTAGCTTTCGCAAATAGGAAGATTCTGCAGAGTATATCACGGTGGACTTCATATTGATCCTCAGGCTTGTGAGAACTTAAACAGGGAAGAAATTAGGAACCAAGAGAGACAGGAGAGATAAGAGAGACAGAAATACACACAGAGAGAATTTTGTTTCTTTTCCTTCCTCCCTCCCTCCCTCTCTCCCTTCCTTCCTTGCTTTTATTTTTCTTTCTTTCTCTCTCTCTGTCTCCCTTCCTTCCTTCCTTCCTTTTTCTCCCTTCCTTCTTTTCTTTTGTCTTGCTCTTTTGCCCAGGCTGGAGTGCAGTGGTGCAATCATAGCTCATTGTAACGTCAAACTTCTCAGCTCAAGTGATCCTCCCTCCTCAGCCTCCCAAGTAACTAGCACTAAAAGTATGTACCACCACACCTGGCTAATTTAATTTTTATCCTTTTTTTTTTTTTTTTTTGAGACAGAGTCTCATTCTTGTCACCCAGGCTGGAGTGCAATGGCACAATCTCAGCTCACTGCAACCTCCACCTCCTGTGTTCAAGCTATTCTCCTGCCTCAGCCTCCCAAGTAGCTGGGATTACAGGCATGCACCACCACCTGGCCAATTTTTATATTTTCAGTAGAGATGGGGTTTCACCATGTTGGTCAGGATGGTCTCGAACTCCTGGCCTCAGATGACCTGCCCGCCTAGGCCTCCCAAAGTACTGGGATTACAGGTGTGAGCCACCACGCCTGGCTAATTTTTTTTTCTTTTCGTAAAGATGAGTCTCATAACATTGCCCAGGCTAGTCTTAAACTCCTGGGCTCAAGGGATCCTCCAACCTTGGCCTCCCAAAGAACTGGGATTACAGGCATGAGCCACAGCAGCTAGTGAGAATATATTCTTTTTAAGCAAACCTGAAACTTTACAAAAATGGACAATGTACTAGGCAACAAAGGAAGAGTCAACGAATTCCAAGGTGTTTTAATATTATTCAAGCTATGTTCTCTTATTGTTTGTAGATTAAGGAATCTATTCACTGATTTAAACAGAAAGGGATTAAGTTGGCTTACCCATAGCCCTCAGGAGTTCTGAACAAAGAGACTTTACCTGTGACAGTATTCTAGAAAGAGAATACCAGGTTGAATTTGTAAGATCAGGTCCTAAAACTTCACTGAACTAGGCCCTCAAGGAAGCTACTGACTCTGCCAGGATCAGAAAGAGCAGGATCAGAATGCTTTCTACAGAGGCAGGAAGGCCCTTCCAACTGCATCACATCTGCCTGGACTCACTCCCTCTCTCCATGTAGCGTACTTCTAGGTTAAAATCTTCTGTGAATTAGCTTGATTAGGAGAATGTCAATCACACCTGGAACCCTAGCTTCAAGGATGTGCCAATAATCAATTGTTGCCTCTCAGTTCCAAATTCACTCCCTCAGAAGGGAGTGTAATTAATTAACGGATTGGACTTCTTTTGAAGCACTTCTTTGGCAGTGAGTGTGATGTGAAGCTTTGCCAGTAGAGGGCGATGAAGGAACGTTGCAGGAAGAAGGGGGCAAGGCCCCCACCTCCACCTGCGCCACCAGCCTCTTCCAGATTTTCTCTCCCTCCCTTCCTCTGTTCGTTTAAAAATATTTATTTATTTATTTTGCATATTTTTTTACTGCTCCTGTGTCCTTGTGGAGCAGGGCTATCCCACAGTGTGCCCAGAGTAGCTTTTTTTTTTTTTTTTTTTTTTGAGACCGGGTCTCACTATGTTGGCCAGACTGACCTCAAACTCCTGTGCTCAAGCGACCCTCCCACCTTGGCATCCGAAAGTGCGCTGGGATTACAGGCATGAGGCAGTGTGCCTGGGACTTTTTTTTTTTTTTTTTTAACAGGGTCTCAGTCTGTCACCCAGGCTGGAGAGCAGTGGTATAGTCAGAGCTTACTGCAGCCTCAAACTCCTGGACTCAGTAAACTCTCCTGCCTCAGCCTCTCGAGTACTGAGTAGCTGGGACTACAGGTGTGGTCCACCATGCCCGGCTAATTTCTTTCTTTTTAAAAAAGTTTTTGTAGAGATGGGCATCTCTATATGTTGCCCAGGCTACCTGAACTCCTGACCTCAAGCAATCCTCCTGCCTGGGTGTCCCAAGATGCTGGGACTATTGGCGTGAGCCACTGGGCCAGCCTCCTTTCCCCAATTTCATTGTTTGGTTTTTGTGTTTTCTTCCTCCTGCCACATGGTGGGTTAGGGAACCAGTATGTGAGGACATCAGTGGTGCTCTGCAGCAGCCAAGCTCACCCAGAGATCACAGTCTCTCAGAACCTTGCCACCCTGGCCTAGGTCTGGTGACTTCCTTGCCTTGGTCCTCCTGATGGGTACATTGTGTGCCCAGGCCTGACACCCACTGCAGTGCCCCAGCTCCCACTGTGCACCTGCATTCTGTGCCAGTTTTGATGGGACGCAATAAAATTAGTAATTAGAGGGACAATTATACTTTGAAAACATTTATTAAAAAACCATAACATTGAAAAAATTGAGCTAAATATTAAATTTGAAGAATGAGTTTTAGAGCAACAGGGCAAACAGAATAAGGGGAAAAAATTACAAAGATAGAGACACAAATCAATGAATAGAAAACCACAGAAAACAGAAAGGATGATCCAAAGAGGAAACTGGGATTTTTGTTTAGTGTTTTTGTTTTTTATTTTTTTGAGATGGAGTCCCACTGTGTCTCCCAGGCTGGAGTGCAATGGTGCGATCTCGGCTTACTGTAACCTCTGCCTCCCAGGTTCAAATGATTCTCCCACCTCAGCCTCCTAAGTAGCTGGGATTATAGGTGCACGCCACCATGCCTGGCTAATTTTTTATATTTTCTTTTTTTTAAATTTATTTTATTTTTTTAAAACTTTTTTTTTTTTTTAAGACAGGGTTTCACCATACTGGTCAGGCTTGTCTTGAACTCGTGACCTCAGGTGATCCGCCCGCCTTAGCCTCCCAAAATGCTAGGATTACAGGCATGAGCCACCGTGCCCGGCAATTTTTTATATTTTCAGTAGAGACAGGGTTTCGTCACGTCGGTCTTGAACTCCTGGCCTCAAATGATCCACCTGCCTTGGCCTCCCAAAGTGTTGGGATTATAAGTGGGAGCCACCTTGCCAAGTGGAAGCTGGTTTTTTGAAAAGATTACTTAGGCTGGGCACAGTGGCTTATGCCTGTAATCCCAGCACTTTGGGAGGCCGAGATGGGTGGATTGCCTGAGCTCAGGTGTTCGAGACCAGGCTGGACAACATGGCAAAACTCCATCTCTACAAAAAATACAAAAATTAGCCTGGCATGGTGGTGCACGCCTGTAATCCCAGCTACTTCGGGGGCTGAGGTGGGAGGATCGCTTGAGCCCAGGAGGTTGAGGCTGCAGTGAGCCAAGATGGTACCACCGCACTTCAATCGGGGTGACAGAGAGAGACCCTGTCTCTAAAAAAAGAAAATGATTATTTAGGCAAAGGGAGAAAAGATACAAAGAAGTAGTACACAAAATGAAGCAAACAAAAGAAATAGTAGACAATGACTGACAAGCAGAGTCAATACTAATAGAAATAACAGGTTCTAAAACTGCGTTGACATTACTATAATCCCCCATGTAAAAATCATCCCAAACTGGAAAGTTTTCCAAATGAGTTCTACCTCAAAACATAGGGTTATTCTCTATAATATTGTACCATCCTTTAATAACACGTTGTAATTCAATTCATCAAAACTTTATATAACTCTGTGATTGGTACTTTTTTTTTTTTTTTGAGATAGACTCTCTCTGTGTCACCCAGGCTGGAGTGCAGTGGTGCAATCTCGGCTCACTGCAACCTCTGCTTCCCAGGCTCAAACAATTCTCGTGCCTCAGTCTCCCAAGTAGCTGGCATTACAGGCATACAGCATCACACCTGGCTAATTTTTGTAGTTTTAGTAGAGATGTGGTTTTCGCCATGTTGGCTAGGCTGGTTTAGAACTCCTGGGCTCAAGAGATCCACCCACCTCAGCCTCCCAAAGTGCTGGTATTACAGGTGTGAGCCATTTCATCCAATATTTCGTACTTTTATCAGTGCAAAATATATTAATTCATGTAATAAATTTGTATCAATTAGTTGCTATTGGCAAGGCGCAATGCTAAGATTATGGATAACATTTCTGGATAAGATGTACAAGTCTCATGCCTTTATGTTGCCTATATTCCAGTGGATGAAACATACTAAAAACTCAAGAGTAAACATAATCAGTAAATATCATGTAAATATCAGGAAACACTAAATATCATATAAACAGAATAAAGTATGGTTGGCCACACATGGTGGCTCACAGATCACAAGATCAGGAGTTTGAGACCAGCCTGGCCAACATGGTGAAACCCCGTCTCTACTAAACACACAAAAAATTAGTCAAGCATGGTGACATGTGCCTGTAATTCCAGCTACTCGGGAGGCTGAGGCAAGAGAATCGCTTGAACCCAGGAGGCAGATGTTGCAGTTGGCAGAGACTGCACCATTGTACGCCAGTCTGGGCAAGAGGGCGAGACTCTGTCTCGGAAAAAAAAAAGAATAAAGAATAAAGTATGGTTAAAAATGGCAATATCAATAATAAACACTGGGGACTCCAAAAAAGGTGACAGTTGGGGGATGGCAAGAGTTTAAAAATTACCTGTCAGGTACAACATTCACTATTTGGGTAATGGGTACACTAGAAGCTTAATCATTACTAGTAATCAGTATACCCATTTAGCAAACGTGCGTGTATCCCCTCAATCTGAAATAAGATTAAAATAATATTAAAAAGAAAGTGAGGATGGCTTTTAATTTTTGCAAACCAGTGTAAACAAAAATGTTAAGTAATTTAACTGCTTCTGAGATAATTTTTTTTTTCTTTTTTTGAGACAGAGTCGCTCTGACGCGTAGGCAGGAATGCATTGGCATGATCTCTGCTCACCACAACCTTCGCCTCCTGCGTTCAAGTGATTCTCTTGCCTCAGCCTCCCGAGTAGCTGGGATTACAAGCATACACCATCACGCCCAGCTAATTTTGTATTTTTAGTATAGACAGGGTTTCTCCATGTTGGTTAGGCTGTTCTGGAACTCCCAACCTCAGGTGATCCATCCGCCTTGGCCTCCCAAACTGTTGAGATTACAGGCATGAGACACCGGGCCCGGCCGGAAGCACACTATTTGTATACACAATATATGTATAGGCCTGGGACAAGAGGTCCCTGTTTGAGCAAGATTGTTTACTTTGGATGTTCAGTTTTCACCCTGGCTAAGCCAGGGGGAGACTAAAAGATGGTAGATGTTTTAGTGTCCAACACATGTAAAAGCATTCTCATTGTCTTCTGCGTATTGAACCAATTGAGAAGATTGTGCCAGATACAGACAGATGAGGATCACTTTAGTATTGATGAAATTAACTGGAGAATGTTGTTTTACATCTGTGGACAAGGGGATATATAGGCTAATCCTTCATCCCTGACTCAGACAGACTTTCTAGGCACTGGTTCAAGCTGAGGAACAGGGACTGCCATGCCTGGCCAAGAGTGGCTCAGAATAGCTGTAGCAAATAAAAATAAAGGACACAGCCGGGCGCAGTGGCTCACACCTGTAATCCAGCACTTTGGGAGGTCGAGGTGGGCGGTTCGCTTGAGGTCAGGAGTTCGAGACCAGCCTGGCCCACATTGTGAAAACTTGTCTCTACTAAAAATACAAAAAATTAGTCAGGTGTTGTGGCGAGCACCTGTAATACAAGCCACTCAGGAGACAGAGGCATGAGAATTGCTCGAACCCGGGAGGCAGAAGTTGCAGTGAGCCAAGATCACGTCATTGCACTCTGGCCTGGGCAACAAGACTGAAGCTCCATTTCAAAAAAAAAAAAAAAAATACAGGACACACAGTTAAATGTGACTTTCAAGGAAATTAAGTTTTTTAAGTATAATTATGTCCCAAATATTACATGGGATTTGCTTATGCTAAATGTATGTGCTGCTTAATCTGAAATTCACATTTAACGGGATATTCTGTATTTTATCTAGCAACTCTACTACCACTGGTCTCATTTCAACTCCTCAGGCCCCCTCCAATACAGTTTTCACACCACAGTTATGATGACTCTTGAAATGAATTATCTGATTGTGTCATTTGTTAGATTTTATTAAATGTCTTCATTGTCTTTAGGATAAAGTCTTTTATTCCTGCTATGGCTTTTAAGGTCCTGCCAGACTCTCTAGTTCCATCTCATTGCATCTCCAGCCCTTCTTGCCTTAGATTAGAGTCTTCCATGTGGCCGGCCCTGCCTGGAACGTAGTCCCCTTCCCACCCTACATCTTGAGTCCTCTAGCACTGTCTTTAGCATCACCTCCTCCAGGAAGCCATCCTTGACCTCCCAGGCTAGCTTACTGCCCCTCACAATCCCAATTCAATATATATTATATATATATATATATATATATATATATGCCCCTCCAGAGTGTAAATCCACATGTCTTTCTTGGTACCCAAGTATTGGGGTACCTAAGTCACTACGAGATAAACTCAATGTCCAATAAAATGCCCAGCACAAAGTGTTCATTCACAAATGCTGAACAAACACTAACCATTACTTAAACTTTTCTCAAAGATTGTGCTCACCACCATATCCCATATTAGCCTACTATACTTGGAGATACTGTTGTCTTCACTGTATCTCTCTGCTCTTACATATATCTACATGATTGATGTGAAGATGATTACAGTTTTGGAATTCATTTGACTTCTTTTTTAAAAAATCTTTTCTCGGCCGAGCGCGGTGGCTCACGCCTATAATCCTAGCACTTTGGGAGGCCGAGGTGGGTGGATCACCTGAGGTCAGGAGTTCAAGACCAGCCTGGCCATCATGGTGAAACCCCATCTTTATAAAAAAATAAAAAAGTAAAAAAAAAAATCTTTTCTCTCTCATTTTTTTTCTCTAGTTACTTCATGTTTGGAGGAAAGGCAGGAAGGAGAGCTCTTTCTTTCTTTCTCTCTTTCTCTCTTTCTTTCTTTCTCTGCTATGGACTGAGAAGCCAGATAACAAAGTTTCTTGGAATTGTATTTATCAGATTTTGAGACAGGGACTATGGGGTTCTTCTAAAAGCAAAACTCAGGGTTTTCACTGTGTTTCTGGAAGTCTTTTTTGCTTTTTTGGCTTTTCTGGTTCTTTTAGTTTGCCAGATAGAAGATTTCCAGGTAAATGAGATGCTACTGTGTATTTTTTCCACTGTTCAGATGTGGAGAGTTTAAAATCATTTCCAGGCCAGGTGAGGTGGCTCCCAGCATGTTGGGAGGCCAAAGTGGGTGGATTGCGTGAGCCCAGGAGTTCAACACCAGCCTGGGCCACTTAGTGAGACCCCCCATCTCTATAAAATATAAAAAATAATAATTTTCACAAATTATGCATTTACACACTACTAATGTTCTTGAAGTGCCAATTTAATCAGTTAATTCTCATGCTGAAAACCTCATTGCTTTCAGAACAAGGTTAAATGTTCTTTTCTTAAATTTTCCAGCACTAAAAATATCTCAGGCACTTGAGCTTTTTCATGTATTATTTTACATAACCCTCCCAACTCTGTAAGGTAGCTACTACAGGTGTATCATATTGCACCCCTATTTATTTTACTCAAGTTCAACCATACTGCCTGAGGAGGGGGAAAAGAGAGTGAACAAGAGCAGTTCTCTAGAAGAAAGGACTTAGACAATGCTCCTGACCTCCCCTTGAGGCTGTCTGTTGGAGCCTAAAGATACAGGAAAAAATTTAAGGGTAATCTGCACTACAACAAAGCATGCTTTTTTTTTTTAATTTTATTTTAAGATGGGGGTTTCACCATGATGGCCAGGCTGGTCTTGAACTCCTGACCTCAGGTGATCCACCCACCTTAGCCTCCTGAAGTGCTAGGATTACAGGCGTGAGCCACTGCGCCCAGCCAACAAAGCATACTTTTTTGGAAGGACAGGTTCTAGGCAGGGC
This sequence comes from Ateles fusciceps, assembly GCA_036589455.1. Taxonomy (NCBI): domain Eukaryota; kingdom Metazoa; phylum Chordata; class Mammalia; order Primates; family Atelidae; genus Ateles; species Ateles fusciceps. Next base: position 3,775,975 of record JAZHEH010000612.1, read on the forward strand.
CAGGACTAGAGTGAGGACAGTGAGGCACTTGTCTTGGGTGCAAAAATCTCAGGGAACTCCAAGAAACTCACTAATCAAGAGGAATAATAATTTTAATGCAATATTTTTTAAAAATCAAAATTAATGGCCGGGCGCGGTGACTCATGCTTGTAATTCTAGTACTTTGGGAGGGTGAGGGGGTGGATCACTTGAAATCAGGAGTTCAAGACCAGTCTGGCCAAGATGCTGAAACCCCATCTCTCCTAAAAATACAAAAATTCACTGGGCATGATGGCAGTGCTTGTAATCCCAGCTACTCGGGTGGCTGAGACAGGAGAATTGCTTGAACCCAGGAGGCGGAGGTTGCAGTGAGCTGAGATCACACTGCTGTGAGACTGTCTCAAAAAAAAAAAAAATTACTGAAGAATATCCATGAAAAACAAAATACAAAAATTTTATTTTTTATTTTACATTTAAAAGTTTTTATTTTAATAGAAACAGGGTCTATGTTATCCAGGCTGATCTGGAACTTCTGGGCTCCTAAACTCCTGGGCTCAAGCTATCCTCCCACATTGACCTCCCAAAGTATTGGGATTACATGCATGAGCCACCACACCCAGCCCCAATATCAAAACTGTACAAAAGATTGAATCTGACTCCAAACTTGCATGACTAATTTCACTATACCTTTCCCTAATCTTGGGCCTGTTCTATAGCCTAAGTACCTGGTTCAAATCTCAATTCTGTCATTTACTGTATGTGTGATGTTAGACAATTACTTCTTTTCACCACAGTTTCTTGATCTGTAGAATGGGGATAATAATGGTATCTCCATTATAAGATTGTTGTGAGGATTAGATGAGCTGGGCACATGGTAGATGCTACGTAAATGTTGCCATTATCCTGAGAGTCCTGTTGAGTGGCAGATGTTTTTATATCTGTTATCTTGCTTTTTTTCCCCCTTCTGATTAAGTTCTCAGATCTGTTACAATGCTTGAAAAGACTTCAGAAACATATGTGTCTTGTACAACTGCTATAATCTTTGCCATGTATATATAGCATATTTCAATCATCTTTTTTAAAGGAAGAATTGAAGTGACAGCAAACTGTAAAAATCTTGCCTTGGATTGAAGTGACGCTAACCCCTTTTGCAAGTCTGTTAATTCTATCTGACCATTAAAGTTAAGGGTGCAAATTTGAGTATTTACTGAAGCTGGTTCCCAAGATATTTTTAAAAAGGCTTTTAATGATGGCAACATTAGATAAGTGTATTGTTTCCCAGAGTGACTAGGAAAAAAATCCCGTTAACTAGGGTGTATTGGGATTAAGAAAAAGATCTCTCTCGGCTGGGCGCGGTGGCTCACGCCTGTAATCCTAGCACTTTGGGAGGCCGAGGTGGGTGGATCACCTGAGGTCAGGAGTTCAAGACCAGCCTGGCCATCATGGTGAAACCCCATCTTTATTAAAAAAAAAAAAAAAAAAGATCTCTCTCTCTCCTAAAACACAGGCACCAAGGAGAGGATCTCGTGGGCAAAAGCTTGTTTCAAAGTCGGATTACCTGGCCACCCCTGACCTGGTTCCCTTCCAGTTCTCCCATGATATCTATCATAACAACTCTTGTATTTAGTGGTTTACATGTTTATCTCCCCCAACTAGACTCTCCTAGAACAGTGGCCAGGTCTAGTTCATTTTTGAATACCTGACACGAAGCACTATGCTAGGCACCAGGCACAAACTACATATTTAATGAATAAATGAATGAATGAAATTCCGTTTTGGCAGATTTAACCCAAAGGTTTCCTCTGTCAAACAATATAGTTGGTGGATTGGGGAAAAGGAGCCACATACAGCATCTTCTTTAACGCTCTGCAAAATCATGATTTCCCAATTATTGTAAATGCAGAGATGGTTTTATGCACAAAAATATTCATGGCATTATAGTACCGCCTATACCAGCACAGTCTCGACGCAGGGGCAGTTTTCTGTTGGTCACCTCCCTAACCGGGTAAGTGGATCTCAGCTTGGCTAGCTCAGCGCAGCTCCGCCAAGCCCAGCCCAGCCCGCAGGGCCTGCCGCGCATGCGCAGATAGGGAGGGCGCGCGCCTGCCCTATGCCCCTCCGTCCTCCAGGTGGCGCTGGAGAACCCCCGCCGCCGCTGCGGCCACCGCCTCTCGCCCAGCCAGACCCGGGCGGCGCCGGCCGCCTAGCCGGCCGCGGGTCCGCCTCCGCCGCGCCGAGGGCGTGGGCTCCCGGCTCCCGGAAGCGGCGGCCGCGGCGCGGAGCCGAGCGGGCGTCCGTCGCGGGAGCTGCAATGAGCGGCGCCAGGCGGCTGTGACCTGCGCGCGGCGGCCCGACTGGGGCCCCTGAATGGCGGCTTACTGAGGCGGCGGCTCTGGCTCCTCCGGGCGTGGCGTGGCGGCGGCAGGGGTGATGCTGCTCAAGCTTCTTCAGAGACAGACCTATACCTGCCTGTCCCACAGGTATGGGCTCTACGTCTGCTTCGTGGGCGTCGTTGTCACCATCGTTTCCGCCTTCCAGTTCGGAGAGGTGAGTAACGGCGTCTCAGCTGGGACTGGGCGCCTCGACCCTGCGCTGCGCTCGCTGTGCCCCGCGATGCCGTATGTATTTTTTCATTATTAGAGACGGGGTTTTGCCTTGTTGCCCAGGCTGGTCTCGAACTCCTGAACTCAGGCGATCCCCCTCTGCCTCAGCGTCCCAGAGTGTTGGGATTACAGGCGTGAGCCACTGAGCCCGGCCAGATACAGTATTTGTTATCATAAATGTGTACAGAGACCATGAGCAAGTCAGAACTGTAAGAGTGCATGTATGTGATTTTAGACATTGCTCCCTCCCCACCTTTTTTGTTAAAAATAGAGACGGAGGTCTCCCTATGTTGCCCAGGTTGGTCTCGTACTCCTGGGCTCAAGCGATTCTCCCTTCTTGGCCTCCCAAAGTGCTGGGGTTACAGGCATGAGGTACCGCGCCTGGCCCAAGAATGCCGCTTTTAGCAACTGAGAGAAAAGCTGTCGTTTCAGGTGGTTTGAAATCTGTCCCTTTGTTTTAATTTTTTTTGGGAGAGTGGGTAGGAGGTTACAAAAGGTTTTAAAATTACCAGAGTAGTTTTTAGGAATGCCACAATATACATTTGCTTGAAGTCTTTACCTATGCTGGATTGTAAGCTCCATAAGAGAAGGTGCTGTGTATTTAAATACTGTAACCCTGGCCCAATCACAGTGCCAGGTACTACCAGAGTATGCAGTCCAAGTATTTGTTTAATGACTAAATTATATGGCATGAATTCTGAGCATGTACTTTTGGTAGTTCTTGGTTCTACAGGCTGGGAAAAAAATGTCTTAACATAAGAGTGAAAAAGCTCCAGACTTGTAAGTGTTGCATATGTACTATTTATAGCACTTGGTGGTCTTTGTTTCATGTGTTGCAACTTAATGTGTCTGTGTGTAGTTAGGTGCTTTGTTGCTTTTGTATGTTTTTTTTTTGGCCTTGATTAATTTTGAGTTAGGTGTTTATTAAGTCCCATGCAGTGTGAAGTGACTTAAAGGCATCAGTTGTTAGAATTTTTTATTTTATTTTATTTTTTTGAGACAGTCTTGCTCTGTCGCCCAAGCTGGAGTGCAGTGGCTCGATCTCGGCTCACTGCAACCTCCAGCTCCCAGATTCAAGAAATTCTCCTGCCTCAGCCTCCCAAGTAGCTGGGACTACAGGCACATACCACTATGCCCAGCTAATTTTTGTATTTTTAGTAGAGATGAGGTTTCACCATGTTGGCCAGGTTGGTCTCAAACTCCTGACCTCAAGTGATCTGCTTGCCTCAGCCTCCCAAAGTTGGGATTACAGGCGTGAGCCACTGTACCTGGCCTGAATTTTTCATTGTATATCCTTTTCTTTTTGCTTTCCATGCCTGGCTATTTACCAAAAGAGAGAATTTTTGTTGCAGTCTTGAAATGGCCACAGATCATAAGGTTTGGAACAGACAAGAGAAATGAAAGGCAGACAGTGCCAACAGGTGTCATGAGAGGTGCAGGCAGCTGGCCTGTGGTTAACTTTTGAAGCATAGTGGAAAGAGAGGAGCTGCATGATTAGGCAGATTTGGGTTTGAATACTGGCTCCAGCTAATAATGATCATAATAATAGCTAATACTTGTATTGCCCTTAACAGGTGTCTGGCACTCTCCTAATTGCTTTACATATATTAACTAATTTAATCCTCACAACATCACCCCTGTGAGATAGGTAATATTATTATTCCGTTTTTATAAGTGATGAAATGGAGGCATTTGTATAACAGTCTAGCTAATTCGTAGCAGAGCTGGGCTTCAAACCAAGGCAGTCTGGCTCCGAGCAGTGCTTTTTTTTTTTTTTGAGACAGAGTCTTACTTTGTCGCCAGGCGCCAGGCTGGAGTGCAGTGGCACAATCTTAGCTCACTGTAACCTCCACCTCCCGGGTTCAAGCAGTTCTCCTGCCTCAGCCTCCCAAGTAGCTGGGACTACAGGAGTACGCCGCCATGCCCAGCTAATTTCTGTATTTTTAGTAGAGATGGGGTTTCACCATGTTGGCCAGGCTGGTCTCGATCTCTTGGCCTCGTGATCCACCAGCCTTGGCCTCCCAAAGTGCTGGGATTACAGGCTTGAGACACTGCGCCTGGCCCGAGCTGTGCTCTTAAGCACACCTTTTTATGGTTTCTCAAACAGCCCAGGCTGTCCCTTTGTCTGATCTTGGGAAGGATATTTAACCTCTCTGAGCTTCCTCATCTTTGAAATGGAGGCAAGAATACCTTCCTTGCAGGGTTGATGATGAGGATTAAATAAGACCTGTATGTAAAGCACCTCACACAGTTCCTACCACTTAACAGACCCTCATTAAATGGTCATGGCTACTGCTGCTATTATATTATCAACTATTTTATGTCCTTAAACCTTATTTTGAAACATATCCTTGAATCAGAATACTTTGATCATACAGTTAACATTACCAACTTGTTAATAAGCTCACTACTTGTAATGGATTGTAAGCTCACTAATTGTAAATCCTTTTAGACTAAGAAGATGATTGTTTTTTGTTTTGAGATGGAGTTTCACTCTGTTGCCCAGGCTGGAGTGCAGTGGGTCGATCCTGGCTCACTGAAACCTCCGCCTCCCGGGTTCAAACAATTCTCCCTGCCCCACCCTCGTGAGTAGCTGAGATTACAGGAGCCTGCCACCAGGCCTGACTGATTTTTTTTGTATTTTTAGTAGAGATGGGGTTTCACCATGTTGGTCAGGCTAGTCTCGAACTCTGGACCTCAGGTGATCCGCCCACCTCGGCCTCCCAAAGTGCTGAGATTACAGGTGTGAGCCACCACACACCGCCCTCAGAAGATGTTTGTTAACTGTAAATTCGTTATCTTCTTCTCCCCCCTCTCAATATAAGAGGTATTTGATGCTGTGTTTTGATAAGCCTTTTCTATACTCATCCGAACTTTGAGAAAGAGAAGTAGAATTGAGGGAAGGAAGTATTAAAAACATTTTATTTTTGTTTGTTTTCCCTTTAAGTTGAGTGAAGTACTTTCTGGAGAACCTTTGGGAACTCTGATCAAACAAAAACAAGCTGGATGAGGTGGCTCACGCCTGTAATCCCAGCACTTTGGGAGGAAGGTGGGAGGATTGCTTGAAGTCAGGAGTTGGAGACTAGCCTGGGCAACAAAGGAAACTATCTCTACAAAGAAATAAAAATAAAGGCTGGGCGTGGTGGCTCATACCTGTAATCCCAGCATTTTGACAGGCCTAGGCAGGAGAATTGCTTTAGCTCAGGAGTTTGAGGCTAGCCTGGGCAACATGGTGAAACCCTGTCTCTACAAAAAAAAAAAAGAAAAAAGAAAAGTAGTAATTAGAGTAGTCTCAGCTGCTTGGGAGACTGAGGTGGGAGGTCACTTGAGCCCTGGTGGTTGAGACTGCATGAGCCGAGATTGCACCATTGCACTTCAGCCTGGGTGACAGAGTGAAACCTTGTCTCAAAAATAAATACATAAATAAAGAAAAAATTTAAAAAAATAGCTAGGTGTGGTGGCACATGCCTGTAGTCGCAGCTACTCAGGAGGCTGAGGCAGGAGTGTTGCTTGAGCCCAGGAGTTTGAGGCTGCAGCGCCTATGATTGTGCCACCCGCTTTAGCCTGGAAGACCCTGTCTCAAAAAAAAAAAAAAAACAAAAGCAAGGTGACATTCCTACAGGGAGAGCCCTCAGAATGGAGACTACTGGTCACAAAAATGCATTGCCTTGGGGTATAGGTAGCAGGTATCAGCCTGCTGTAAGTTAGCTCCACAAACGGGGTTACTAGATGGACTGCTCTTAAGATTCTTTTTAGCTTAGGAACTTCCGATTTTTAAATCATTTGTTCTCTGTTAGTTGCTACTGTATAGATTTTAAAACGTGCTTTTGAGTTTAAATTTATTATTTCAGGGCCATAATTATTCAATCGAACCATTTATATACAAGCCCACAACTCCTCACATTCAGGAAAATACAGACTATACATAGCCTCAGGTCAGTTTAGGTCAAGTTTTGCCAACAAGTAAGTTCAGGTCAGGTCAAGTTTAGTTGCCAAATAAGGTACAAAAAGATCTCTAGTTAGTACTGGTCTGTTTTGCCAAAAAAAAAAAAAAAAAAAATCAGAAAAAAACATTAAAATTCAGAAAAAAAAGTTAAAAGCCCCTCCAGTATTCAGAGCTTTTTGGATTTCAGGATTGCTAATAGAGGATTGTAGATCACTGTATATGTGTGTGGGGTGGTATGGTGTATGTGTAACATATCACTTCCTTTGTCCACTAAGTATGGAAAGAAATATCCAAGAATTAACTTAAATAAGGAAACAAAATAGGTTCACATAGAATCTACTCATCATGAATAGCAATTTTTCCCTGACCTCTCTGTTCCTTTTTGCGTGCCTGCTTTCTGTCGCCATTTTGAATCAATGACTTATTTTCTGTGAAAAGGAGAATTGAAAGCTGGTTCTAGTTCAAGTTATGTTCAACCTCGGTGGTGACCAGTGCCTCATACTGGCCCTATTTCAATCATGTTTGTATTTAATTACTTCACTATTAAACAGATATATTTGAGTGTGTTCTTGGCCAAAGGCAGCAAATAGATGAATTAGAAAGAGGCCTGGGAGTCGGGATGGTCTCTGGCCTGCTCCTTGGTGCAGCACAAATTATGATCCTCAGTGGTTTCCAAACTGAGTTACTCCCAGCTGCATTGTGGGTTGGCAGTAGCCCCCTCTTGTCTGTTTTGTGCGGACTTCTTTTCAGGGAATGGGAAAGGTTTTATTGTTTAAAAAATGTTTAAAAACTACGAGACTGTATTTCTTCCCCCCCCGCCCCAAGTATGCCCTGCATATTGGCACGAGACTGTATTTCTAAGAGCCTCATTTTAGCTTTAATGTTTTGTGAATATACATTTATTGGATGCTTCACATGAGAAGCATGAATTATAATATAGTGGATTTTATGCTAGAGAGAAAATACCAGTGGCCACCTGGAGCTTTTTTAAAAGGTCTCTTTCTTTGGGGGTGGTTTGAGAGAGATACATAGTCTAGCTAACTATCAAAGTAGGGACCTTGTCTTATTCGCTGCTGTATTCTTAGCACCTAGAAAGTGATTGGTACCCAGTAGATGCTGCATAAATGCTTGATGGATGCATGAATGAATGGATGGATGAATTGGGTTGATCTTAACTGCCATCCTTTCAAATTCATTTAAAGTAAAGGTAAATTTTTTGCTCTGGTGCAGTGTTTGTTTATAGTTCCCCTTTTATTTCTCAAATGTGATTGATCTGATTATAACTTGAACAAATTCATGCTCTGAAAGTCATTCCTGCTCTGGTAACTTTCTCTAAAAGCTTGAGGCCTGTTAGAATATGCAGTGGAAGATGCTGTCCTTAGAATGTACAGTAAAGATGCTCTCAGAGATACAAAGAATTATAGCTCATGCCTTTGGCTATGAGATAAGGCCAGTTGAGATGAGGCAAAGATATGAGGATGGAATAACAACATAGGGGAATAGGCAATTGAATGCCTGAGTTGGTACACAACAATTGCTTAGCAAGTCAGAAGACAGAAGAACATTGTGGGTTGAGACATCCTAGAGGCAGTTCTGAGATCTTTACAAGGAGGCATGAGCTTTAGGGAGGCTTCATGGACAAGTAGGAGTCTAAGCAGAGGAGAGACAAGGAAAGATTATTTTAGGCAGTGGTGGGAGTAATTTTAGTATAAAGTTGGTAATGTTAGAAAAGTTTGTGATCACTTTTTCTTTTTGAAATACTAGTGGTTTAACATTGCTGCTGAGATCAGTTAACAGCACTAGGTTGCAAGTGACAGACACCCAATTCAGACCTGGCTTAAGAAAAGAAATTAATTGGTATAATTGAAAAATACAGGATGCGTCCAGGTGTGGTGGCTCACATGTGTAATCCCAGCACTTGGGGAGGCCAAGGCAAGTTCGAGACTAGCCTGGCCAACATAGTGAAACTCCATCTCTACTAAAAATACAAAAATTAGCCAGGCATGGTGGTGCATGCCTGTAGACCCAGCTACTTGGGAGGCTGAGGCAGGAGAATTGCTTGAACCTGGGAGATGGAGGTTGCAGTGAGCCAAGATTGTGCTACTGTACTTCAGCCTGGACAACAGAGTGAGGCCCTGTCTCACACAAAACAAAATAAAAAAGATTAAAAAAATACATGTATGTATATAGTGAAATTTCTGGCACTGATTGGATCGAGGTGCTCAAGTGACATCATCAGGAATATGTTTTTGTCCCTGTTCCTCACCTCTGCCTTCCTCTCTTTTAGTTTACTTCTCAGGCAAGCTCTCCTTATATGAGAACAAAGATTGCTTCTGGCAACCCCAGCTTCTGTTCTACCAGTTCAGTAACTGCAGCAGAAAGATAGCTTTTCTCATTAGTGCCAGCTAGACCCAGGGCTGCCTGCTTAGCCAGAGGAATGAGTGCCCTTGTTATACCCTTGTTAACCACTGGGATCATCTCCAGAAATAGGGGGAGTGGGTGGGGCTGTCAGTTTCAACTAAACCACATGAACTGGGAGGAGAGCACCAGAAGACAATCACGAGGCTGTTATCCACAGAAGGGCCAGAACAACAGATGTCTTGAAGACACTGACTTGTGTCAAAACCCATTTCCTTTCCCTGACTTTAATGTTAGCATTGTGTCTGTGATAGCTGTTAGCCCTTCACCTTGCTCTAGAAGATGTAAAGTGGGTTGTTTCTATTTTTAATATCTGATTAATTAGTCTGTGAAACTTGTTTTCTTGCATGGATATATTAATATGGAGCTTTGTTAAACACAGCTCAGGTGTGCCCTTGTAAATCAGTAATGATCAAATGTATACCTTTAACTTAATATGGTGATTTGATAATTGCATTTGGTCTTTCTTTTGAGGTGTAAATATTGTTAATTTTGTTAATGAATTTTATCAATTGTGAGAGAAAAACTTAACCTGATTTTTTTTTTTTTTGAGACGGTGTCTCGTTCTGTGGCCTATGCTGGAGTGCAGTGGTGCAATCTTAGCTCACTGTAAACTCCGCGTCCCAGGTTCAAGTGCTTCTCTTGCATCAGCCTCCCGAGTAGCTGGGATTATAGGCACCCACCACAACACCTGGCTAATTTTGTATTTTTACTAGAGACAGGGTTTTACCATGTTGGCTAGGCTAGTCTCAAACTCCTGACCTCAAGCGACTTGCCCGCCTCAACCTCCCAGAGTGCGGGGATTACAGGCATGAGCCACCGTGCCTGGCCTTAACCTGATTTTGGCAGCATCTGACACTGCAAGCATTTGGAAATTCTCACTCTTTGTTCAGTAATACTGACCTCCCAGTTCTTTCCCACTCACTGTTCTTTCTGTCTTAAATGCTGGATTCCCCCAGGCTTTGCTTCTTGGCCATCTCTTCTTATATATGGGGAATAGCATGTTTCAAACCCCTTCCAGACATCCATGACTCCAGATTGCCTGCTGCCTCTCCAAGAAGCTCTAGATCCACACTTCCTACCAGCTGCCTACACCGCATACCTGGCATCCTGCCTTCCTAAGACTCGGCCTTGTTCATCACAGCGCTTTATTTATTCTTATCTTCCACTGGCTCTTTCCAATGTCTTGTACCCCTGAAAACTCAGGTGGGCCTGAGACTTCTGTGATCACTTCACACTACAGAACATAATGCGAATTCAGCAGTTAGAGTCTTCAGTCCTAAAGCATAACAGACTTAAAGCCTAAGTTCCCTCTCTCAGTACAGGCCTGCCGCAGGCGGAAGACCGCAGTTAAGGAAAGGAGAGTGGACACAGTGGGTGTCTTCTCACTTTTCCTCACTTGATGCTTCTCTTTCTGCTCTGTAACCTGTTTCTGATCCTTCCTGTGTTGGAGCACATGGAAGAAAGGAAGGAAATGAGGACAGGAAATTTCTTACTGAATGAGTGCAGGAGGCTTCTGGGACTTGCAAGTGTCAGAGCTTATTCTCTCCTGAGTATTTTCAAGGGGCATCCTTCAGAGACCACACCCACCACCAGGCTCAGGAGTGGTCACTTGCTTTTCTCCTGATGAGACCAAATGCATCTTCATTCAGTTTGGTTGCTTATTCCTGCCATAGCTCCTAAGAATCTGATAATAATGGGAGCTTCTCATTTCAGCCTCTTTTGCCCAATGAGTAGGCCCAGGGTGACCTTCTGCTGGTTCTCTGTTGTGTGTGGCCCACATCTGGTACACAGGACACCCCACATCCTTTGCTCAGACTAGGGGAGGGTGGGCTGATGCCAGCATAGTGACAACTTCTCTCTTGTCCTCAGAGCAATTAGCCAGTCAGCCTTTGTATTTTTCAGGTGTGACACAGACATTTGCTTGTAACTGAGAAAGACAAAAAAAAAAAAAAAAAAGACACAGACATGATGCCCACCTAACTTCATGGACCCGTAGTGAGTTCTCTTGGTAATTTTGTTGAGCCCTTTTCCTGGGCTTAAGGAAGTGGGAAACAGAGTTCCACTGCTCCCCCCTTGAATGAGGTGGAGCAGGAGTCACGGAATGCCAGCTGCCTCGGAAAACCTCCTCTGACCGCCACCTCCTGGACCTTTCTACCGTGGTTTGTTTGAGCTTGCAACTGTTTCCTAAGCAACTTTGCATCTTGGCCCAAAACTTCGCTTTGGAATATGGTATCTTGTATTTTGCTGCCTCAGAAGAAACTTGTTTTTACATACACAGCTTCCCAATTTGGGTACCAATTAATTGAGCTTGCCTGGGAGATGAAACTTATTTGCTGTTTCTGTGCTCAGCATCCTGGTCACAAAGATGGAATCTTCCTTATCTTCAAATCCCTGTGCCCTGGCAGAGTGCCTGCCTCATTTATTCAGTTAGTAGATATTTTTTGAGCACTGTACCAGGCCCCTGAGGATCCAGCAGTGAACAAAGCAGACTTGGCTCCTGCTGACAAGGAGCTTATATTCTGGTGGTGCGGTCCAACATTAACTGCTACTTCATTACAATTGTGAGGAATGCTGCAAAGAAATAGAGCATTGTTGTGGAAGAGACCAGCAGTGAGATCAGTCTTGTCTGGTGGCAGGGGATCAAGAGATGCTTGCTTTTCTTTTTTTTTTTTTTTTTGAGACAGAGTCTCGCTCTGTCACCCAGGCTGGAGTACAGTGGCCGCGATCTTGGCTCACTGCAACCTCTGCGTCCTGGGTTCAAGCGTTTCTCCTGCTTCAACCTTCTGAGTAGCTGGGATTACAGGTTTGCACCGCCACGCCCAGCCATCTTTTAAAATTTTTAGTAGAGACGGGGCTTCACTGTGTTGGCCAGGCTGGTCTCAAACTCCTAACCTCAGGTGATCCACCCACCTTGACCTCCCAAAGTGCTGGGATTACAGACGTGAGCCACCGTGCCCAGCCAGAAGATGCTTTTCTTGCTTGATGCTGTTGAGTTCAACTGTAAAGGGTAAAAATTGCTGAGGCTGAGGGCAGAGGAGGTCAAGTCAGCTCTAGCACAGTAGTTCTTAGCTAGGTGTGATTTTTCCCCAAGAAGACCAAATGTCTAGAAATATTTTTGGTTGCTATAGCTGGGGCATGGCATGGGGTTGCTGCTACTGGCATTTAGTGGGTAGAAGCCAGGGATTCTGCCAAACATCCTGTAGTGGACAGGGCAGCCTTCTACAACAAAGAATCATCCAGCCCAAAATGTTGATAGTGCTGAAGTTGAGAAATCCAGAAGTGGAAGGGGCAAGAATGGCTTCAGGGCAGTTAGTCTGCAGGACTGGCCTGGGACTAGGTCAGTGGAAGGACATAGAAAGAGAAATGACAGATTCAGGAGGTTTAGGAGGCAAAATCCTCCAGTCCTTATGTTCCGTTATGTGCCAGGCACTCCACTAACATCTTGGGATATGAAAGTAAGCAAGATAGACAAGTTCATTTGCTCTCACAGACCCTAATTGTAGGTCTTCAGCAAACATTTGTTGAATGAATACTTATAAGCATCAAAATTTATTTTTGTTGCTAAGTTGCCTAATGTATATGAGACATCTTGCATAGAGCCTCGTGCTAGGCAGTCAGCTAATTGAGTGCCAACTGTCCCATCTCAGGATTGTTGTCCATGTGGCCACAGTGCTTATGAAGACAGGACAGGAGACCACCCTGTGGGCTTATACCTGTTAATCTTCCCTTAAAGACAGAACAGAAGAACTTACGGTGATTTCTTTACCTCAGTGTACTTTGTTATGGTTGCTATGAAATCAGAGGGAGCAGGTGTTTATTTAATATAACTTGCACTGTATACTGATATTTGTAGGCTTCCTCTCATTCCTTCTAAAATATAGCAGGTGTAACTATAATAGATTACATATATTCGTGATGTATCTCTTTAAAATTTCTGCCATTCTTTAGATAGATCCTTTTCATCTTGTGATACAGATGCAGAATCTTTAGCAGTTGATTAGTCAGCCTATGTGTGATTCATATGCATACTAAATTAAACAGGAAAAAGTGGTCATTCAGAAAGACCAGATCACACTCATGCAGGTCGTGAAACTCATTCTACGATCAGACTAAAAACCATATTGCCCACTTTAAAATTACTTTCCCAAATTTCTTCTTCTTTTTTTTTTTTAGGATTCTAGTTTATCTTTTTCCTTTGATAAATCTTTTTTTTCTCCTCCATTTTCTCACTTCATTTCTATCTCTCATTAATTCCAAGTTGGAGAGAGCTTGTAAAACAAATTATCAGAAGTTGTTTATGTGACAGGTTTATGGAGGTGTTCACTCTGGGCCCGGGTATTCGTCCGTTTTCATACTGCTGTGAAGAAATACCTGAGACTGGGTAGTTTATAAAGCAAAAGGGGTTTAGACCAGATGTGATGTCTCACGCCTGTAATCCTAGCACTTTGGGAGGCCAAGGCAGGCGATCATCTGAAGTCAGGAGTTCAAGACCAACCTGCCAACATGGTGAAACCCTGTCTCTACTAAAAATACAAAAATTAGCCAAGCATGGTAGTGGACACCTATAATCCCAGCTTACTTGGGAGGCTGAAGCAGGAGAATTACTTCAACCTGGGAGGTGGAGGTTGCAGTGAGCCAAGATCATGTCATTGCACTCCAGCCTGGGTAACAAGAGCGAGACTTCATCTCAAAAGAAAAGAAAAAGAAGTTTAATGGACTCACAGTTCCACGTGGCTGGGGTTGCCTTACAATCATGGTGAAACGGGAAGGAGGAGCAAAGGCACATGTTACATGGCGGCAGGCAAGAGAGCATGTGCAGGGGAACTGCCCTTTATAAAACCATCAGATCTCGTGAGACTTATTCACTATCACAGCATGAGAGAACAGCATGTTTGGAAAAGCCCACTCCTATGAAACGGTTATCTCCCATCAGGTCCCTCCCATGACAATGGGAGCTACAATTCAAGATGAGATTTGGGTGAAGACACAGCCAAACCATATCAGCCAGGTTCTCTACTGCTGACTAAAGACACAAAGATATTTAAGTTGCTTTCTGCTCTGGAGGAGCTCATAATTCAGACAGGAAGATGGACAAGCAAATAGGCAAACTTAAAATATGTCATGGTCAATGCAGTTGAAGAGGTAGGTGTGGGTGCTAGGCACACTTTCTCAAGATGGTGTGACACCTGAGCTTGGTCTGGAAGGAGATAGCTGAGTAAAGGAAGGGGAGTGTTTTTTTGTTTGTTTTGTTTTTTAAGAGAAATATGTCATTGGTGTACAGGTATGGATATGAGACATTATTATGTTGTAAGAACAAAAATAATTCTAAAGGGCTGCAGCATTTTTGGAGTGGAAGGGGAATTAAGCTGAAGAGGCAGGCAGGGGCCATTTTAGGACTTGCCTGCTGGTTGGTACTAAGGAATTTGAATTCATCCTGAAGAAAATGGGGGACCATCAAAGGATTTTAAGGAAGACCGTGATGAAATCAAATCTGTGCTCAGAACAGTTGCTGTGGAGGTAATGTGGAAGATGAATTGCAGATCGGAGAAAATTGGCAGCAGGAGACAGGGTGAAAATGCCACATCGAGTATAATGCTTCAGAATCCACAAGCTTTTTTTATATTTTTATTTTTTTTGAGATAGGATCTATGTTGCCCAGGCTGGTCTCGAACTCCTAGGCTCAAATGATCCTCCCACCTCAGCGTCCCCATAGCTGGATGGTAGGCATGTGTCACCTTGGCTAGCTAGCAAGCTATTTAAAATATTTATTACTTTTAATTTTTAATTATTATGGCTCTATAATAGTTATACACATTTATGGAGTACATAGGATATTTTTATGCATGCATACAATGTGTAATGATGCAGTGATTCACACCTGAATTCCAGCACTTTGAGAGGCTTAGGTGGGCGGATTGCTTGAACTCAGGCATTCGAGACCAGCCTGGGCAACATGGCGAAACCTCTTCTCTACAAAAAATTACAGAACTTAGCTGGGTGTGGTGGTGCGTGCCTGAAGTCCCAGCTACTCTGGAGGCTGAGGTAGAAGGATCACTTGAGCCCAGGAGATTGAGGCTACATGATTGTGCCACTGTTCCACCCTTTATAAAGGGTGACAGAGTGAGACCCTGTCTCAAAAAAAAAAAAAAAAAGTGGAATAATAAAATCTGGGTAATTGGGATATCCATCACCTCAACCATGTATCATTTCTTTGTGTTGGGAACATTCCAGATCTTCTAGCCATTTTGAAACATACAATACATTATTTTTAACTGCAGTTGTCTTATTGTGCTGTCTAATACTAGGACTATCTAACTGTATTTTTGAACCTATTAGTCAATCACTCTTCATCCCCCTTCCCCACCACCCTTTCCATCCTCTGGTAACCACCGTTCTATTCTCTGCCTCCCTGAGATCAGTTTTTTAGCTCCTGCATATGAGTGAGAGCATGTGAAATTTGTTTTTCTATGCCTGGCTTATTTTTACTTAACATCTTATCCTTCAGTTCCATCCGTGTTTCTGCAAATTACAGGATTTCATTCTTATTTATGACTGAATAATAGCCCGTTGTGTGCATATACCATTTTCTTTATCCATTGATGGACACTTAGGTTGCCTCCAAATCTTGGCTGTTGTGAATAGTGCTGAAATAAACATGGGAGTGTAGATATCTCTTCAATATACTGATTTCTTTTGGGTTTATACCCAGTAGTGGGATTGCTAGATCATATAGTCTATTTTTAGTTTTTTTGAGGAATCTTCAAACTGTTTTCCATAGTGGATAATAATTTACATTCCCACTAATAGGGTACAAGCATTGCCTTTGCGTCAAGTCCTTGCTAGCATTTCTTATTTTCTGTCTTTTTGATAATAACCACTTTGACTAAAGTGAGATATCTCACTGTGGTTTTAATTGCATTTCCCTGATGACTTGTGATGTTGAACATTTTTTAATATACCTATGGCCACTTACAGGTGTCTTCTTTTGAGAAATGTCTATTCTCATATTTTGTCAATTTTACAATCAGATTATTTGAGTTTTCTAAAATGCCATTGAGTTGTTTGAGTTCCTTATATATTCTGATTATTAAACCCTGATCAAGTGAATAGTTTCCAAATAATTTTTCTCATTCTGCAGGCAGTCTCTTCATTTTGTTGATTGTTTCCTTTGCTGTGCAGAAGCTTTTTAGCTTGGTGTAATCCCATTTGTCCATTTATTTTTGGCTGTATATTCTCTTGAGGTCTTAAGAAATCTTTGCCCAGACCAATGTCCTGAATTTCCCCCAGTATTTTCTTCTAGTCATTTTATAGTTTCAGGTCTTAGATTTAAGTCTTTAATCCATTTTGGTTTGAGTTTTATATATGTTGAGAGATAGGGGTCCAGTTTCATTCTTCTGCAAATAAAATTGCAGTTTTCCCAGTACCACGTATTGAAGAGACGGTCTTTCCTCATTGTATGTTCTTGACACTTTTGTCAGAAATGAGTTGGCTGTAAATCCGTGGATTTATTTTTGATTTCTTTATTCTGTTCCACTGATCTTTGTGTCTGTTTTATGCCAGCGCCATGCTGTCTTGGTTTCTTTAGCTCTGTGGTATATTTTGAAGTCAGGTAGTGTGATGCCTCAAACTTAGTTCTTTTTGCAGTCTTTCAGGATTGCTTTGCCTATTTGAGAGCAGAATCAGCAAGCATTGAAAATTGATTTTTATAATTGTACAAAGGCCCGAAAGGAAAGTATCTTTGTTTTTAGAGAGAGGCTCTTTTTTTTCTTTTTTTTGTTATATTGCCCAGCCTGAAGTGGAGTGGCTATCCACAGACATGATCATAGCACACTGCAGCCTCAAATGGCTGGGCTTAAAGCAATCCTCCCATGTTAGCCTCCTGAGTAGCTGGGACTACAGGTGTACATGACCATGCCCAGTTAGCATTGTTTATTGCTGCCTTATTGTTTGGCTTTGGACAAGTCCCTTTATTTAAAAATTGTCTTTATAATACAGAAGGTAGAATAACTTACATCAGAGTTCTTCAGAATTACTTAGGGTGTAGCATTTAACAGTGAGCTGTTATGGGCCTGGCATGGTGGCTCATGCCTGTAATCCCAGTACTTTGGGAGGCCAAAGTGGGAGGACTGTTTGAGCTTGGGAGTTCGAGAACAGCCTGGGCAACATGGCAAAACTCTGCCTGTACAAAAAAAAAAAAAAAAAAAAAAAAATTAGTCAGCGTAGTGGCACGCCCCTGTAGTTCCAGCTACTTGGGAGGCTGAGGTGGGAGGACCCCTTGAGCCTGGGAGGCAGAGGTTGCAGTAAGCCTAAGATCGTGCCACTGCATTCCAGCCTGGGCAATGGAGCGAGACCCTATCTCAATAAAAATAAAAAATAAAGCTATTATGCTGCCAGCAGTTTACAAAGTGTAGTTTGGGGACTCCTGGGACCCCCAAGATCCTTTTCAGTTATCCTTAAGTTCAAACCTATTTTTGTAATAATATTAGGACATAATTTGCCTTTTACTCATATTCTCTCATGAGGGCACAGTGGAGTTCTCTTGACGCCTACATACGTTAACCTGTAATAGGTTTATTTATTTTTAAATGAGTATTTATTTATTTATGAGATGGAGTCTCACTCTGTTGCCCAGGCTAGAGTGCAGTGGTGCGGTCCCAGCTCACTGCAACCTCCACCACCTAGGTTCAAGCAATTCTCCTCCCTCAGCCTTCCTAGAAACTGGGATTACAGGCGTGCACCACCACGCCCGGCTAAGTTTTTGTATTTTTAGTAGAGACAGGGTTTCACCATGTTGGCTAGGCTGGTCTCGAACTTCTAACCTCAGGTGATCTTGCCTTGGCCTCCCAAAGTGCTGGGATTACAGGCATGAGCCACTATGCCTGGCCTAAATGAACATTTACATTTTTCCTCAGTTTTAATTTTAATATAGTAGATATCAATAAATTTAATCCACATATATTTTTCAAAGCTGTTTGGAGCCCTCAATAATTTTTTTTTGTTTTTGAGACTGGGTCTCACTCCCATTGCCCAGGCTGGAGTGCAGTGGCTCAGTCTTGGCTCACTGCAGCCTCTGCCTCCCAGGTTCAAGTGATTCTCCTGACTTAGCCTCACAAGTAGCTGGGACTATAGGCCTATGCCATTATACCTGGCTGATTTTTGTATTTTTTTGTAGAGATGGTGTTTTACCATGTTGCCCAGCTGGTCTTGAGCTCTTTTTTTTTTTTTTTTGAGACAGTTTTTTCTCTGTTCCCCAGGCTAGAGTGCAATGGCATGATCTCAGCTCACTGCAACCTCTGCCTCCTGGGTTCAAGCGATTCTCCTGCCTCAGCCTCCTGGGTAGCTGGGATTACAGGCACCTGCCATGCCCGGTTAATTTTTGTATTTGTAGTAGAGATGAGGTTTCACCATTTGGCCAGGCTGGTCTCAAACTCCTGACGTCAGGTGATTTACCCACCTCAGTCTCCAAAAGTGCTAGGATTACAGACATGAGTGCCTGGCCTGGTTTTGAACTCTTACGCTCAAGTGATCCTCCTGCCTTGATCTCCCAAAGTGCTAAGTTTATAGGCGTAAGCTACCACACCCGGCCACTCCTCAATCATTTTTAAGAATTTAAGAGGGTCCTGAGACCAAGAAGTTTGAGAGCTGCTGTTCCAAATATTTAACAAGAAATATATGTTAAAAAAAGAGAAATATATGGTATGCCTATTATGCAAATACAAATATAAGCCACTGTCAATTCTTAACACTCTTGCTCCGTTATAATCCATTCTTTACACTGCAACCAGAGTACATTTTTAAAAATGTGAATTGGATTATATCATGTCTATTGCACATAATAGAAAATCTAGACTCCTTCCAATGGCTTATATATGTCCCTAAATATGTTACCCTACCCATTTCTCTGAAAAGCCTGTATCAGTTAACCAGTGTGTATCATAACTATTTCTACAGAAATGTTTTGTGACAAACTATCCCCAAATTTGCTGGCTTAAAACGAGAGCAGCAAACTCCACCTGTTTTTGTATGGGCTGTAATTTAATAATGGCTTTTACATTTTTGACTGGTTTTTAAAAATTACTGCTTCACAACAATATGAAAATCATATGAAATTCATACTCTGGTTTCTCTCCAGATTGCACAAATCTTTTTCCCTTTTTACTAAGATTTCCATGGGGTTGGGTGCGGTGGCTCATGCCTGTAATCCCAGCAATTTGGGAGGTTTAGGTGAGAGAATCACTTGAGTCCAGGAGTTCAGGACCAGTGTAGGCAACATAGGGAGACCCCCCCATCTCTACCAAACAAAAATAAAAAACAAAAATTTTAGCTGGGCATGGTGGCACATGTTTGTAGTTCCAGCTACTTGGAGGCTGAGGTGGGAGGATTGCTTGAGTCTGGGAGGTCAACACTGCAGTAAGCCAAGATTGTGCCACTGTGCTCCAGCCTGAGCAACATAGTAAGACCCTGTCTCTATAAACAATTATAGATTGTCATGGAGAGGAACAACTTTGACTTTTTCTTTTGTTTTGTTTTTGAGACAGGGTCTCACTCTGTTGCCCAGGTTGGAGTTTAGTGGCATGAACACAGCTCACTGCAGCCTCAGCCTCCTGGGCTCAAGATCCTCCTGCCTCAGCCTCCTGAGCAGCTGAGACCACAGGTGTATGCCACCAAGCCCAACTGATTTTTAAAATTTTTGTAGCGATAGAGGGGGTCTCACCATGTTGCCCAGGCTAGCCTTAAACTCCTGGATTCAAGCAATCCTCCCACCTCAGCTTCTCAAAATGCTGGGATTACATGCATGAGCCACTGCACCCAGCCC
This sequence comes from Ateles fusciceps, assembly GCA_036589455.1. NCBI lineage: Eukaryota > Metazoa > Chordata > Mammalia > Primates > Atelidae > Ateles > Ateles fusciceps. The sequence goes on from JAZHEH010000612.1 coordinate 3,795,740, forward strand.
AACTTTGAGTTTTTTGATAGTTTTTTGAGGCCTTGCTTTGGCAAGTTGATATGGTTTGGATTTGTGTCCCTGATCAAATCTCATGTTGAATTGTCATCCCCAGTGTTGGAGAAAAGGCATGGTAGGAAGTGATTGGATCATAGGGGCAGATTTTCCCCTTGTTGTTCTCGTGATAGTGAGTGAGTTCTCATGAGATCTGGTTGTTTATTTTTGTTTTGTCTTATTTGTTTTGAGACAAGGTCTTACTGTGTCACCCAGGCCGGAGTGCAATGGTGTGATCTCAGATCACTGCAACCTCTGCCTCCTGGGTTCAAGTAATTTTCCTGCCTCAGTCTCCCAAGTAGCTAGGATTACAGGTGCACACCACCACGCCCAGCATTATTTTAGTAGAGACGGGGTTTCACCATGTTGGCCAGGCTGGTCTCAAACTCCTGGCCTCAAGTGATCTACCTGCCTCAGCCTCCCAAAGTGCTGGGATTACAGGTGTGAGCCACCATACCCTGCCCGAGATCTGGTTGTTTAAAAGTGTGTAGCACTGGCTGGGCATGGTGGCTCACGCCTTAATTCCAGCACTTTGGGAGGCCAAGGCAGGTTGATCACCTGAGGTCAGAAGTTCGAGACCAGCCTGGCCAACATGGTGAAACCCCGTCTCTACTAAAAATACAAAACTTAGCCGGGTGTGGTAGCAGGCACCTGTAGTTCCAGCTACTCGGGAGGCTGAGGCAGGAGAATCGCTTGAACCCAGGAGGTGAAGGTTGCAATGAGCTGAGATCGTGCCACTGCACTCCAGCCTGGGTGACATAGCAAGACTCCATCTCAAAAAACAATAAACAAAAACAAAAGCAAAAAACTGTCTGTAGCGCCTCCCGCTTTGCTGTCTTCCTCCTTCTTTGGCTATGTAAGATGTGCCAGCTTCCCCTTCGCCTTCCGCAATGATTGTAAGTTTCCTGAGGCTTCCCCAGCAGTGCTTCCTGTATATCCTGCAGAACTGTGAGTCAGTTAAACCACTTTTCTTTATAAATTGCCCAGTCTTAGTAGTTCTTTATAGCAATACAAGAACAGACTAATCCACAGGGATAGAGTATAAAGAAAAAAGAAAAAATTATGTGAAAAAATTATATATATATATATTTTATTGCATTTTAGGTTTTGGGGTACATGTGAAGAACATGCAGGATTGTTGTGTAGGTACATACCTGGTAATGTGGTTTGCTGCCTTCCTCCCCCATCACCTATATCTGGCATTTCTCCCCATGTTATCCCTCCCCTATGTGAAATTTAAATGTCAGTTTCTGTAATTTAAGTTTCATTGGAACACAGCCATGTCCTTTGTTTACATGCTGTCTGTGGCTGCTTTCACATTACGGTGGAAGAATGAAATAGCTGAGACAGAAACTGTATGGCCTGCAAAGCGTAGATATTACTGTTTGGTCTTTTACAGAGAAAGATTTCCAATCCTTGATTTACAGTGGCAATTACTTGCTCTCTAGATGTGCAGGTCATTAGTTAACTGATTGGAATTGTACTTGGTTGGCTGTGCTCCATGGGTCTCTCATCCTCCAGGGACCAGCGAGCGAACCTGGATACATTCTCCTCAAGGCAAAGGTAGAGACCCGAGAGATCCGTTGGATACTCACAAATTCTTCTGAGGTGTAGGCTCAGAATTGGTGCAGTCACCTTCTTTTTATTCTTTGAATACATTAAATTTTTCCTGCCTTAGGAGCTTTGCACTGGCTGTTCCATCAACAGGAGAGCACACCACCCCCCATATCATCTGGTGACAGGCTTTCTGGTCACATAGGTCTAGCTGTAATACTTCACTTGGGCCTTCCCCACCACCTGTCCAAAAGCAGCCTCTTTCCCAAGTCCTTTATCACATTCCCCTGTTTTTCCTTTCTTTTTTTTTTAATAATATTTTGTATCAATCTGAAATTGTATGTTGATATGTATGATTTCTTACATGATGTCTTATTTCTCTCCTTTAAAATATAGGCTCTGTGGGAGCGGGGGACCTTTCTGTCTTATTCACCATGTATTTCGGCCCCTGGAAGCCTGGCACCTAGAAGTAAGCTGAGTGCAGGAATATTTTTTTCTACTATCTAAATATGGAAAGGTCACCCGTGGTGAGCAGTTTCTAAATTTGACCTTAAAAGAAAGAATGTGGATTTAGTTTTTATATATGTATGTGTATATATATGAAATTGGAGTAGACTTTACATTTTAGAGCAGTTTTAGGTTTACAGAAAAATTATGTGGAAGGTATAGAAATTCCCATATACTCCCTCTCTCCCAAACAGTTTTCTCTATTTTTTAATAGGCTTATCTTATTTATTTATTATTATTTTTAGAGACTGAGTCTTGCTCTGATGCACAGGCTGGAGTGTAGTTGTACAATCATAGCTCACTGCAGCCTTGAATGCCTGGGCTCAAGAGATCTTCCTTCCCTCAGCCTCCCAAGTCGCTAGGTGTACAGGCACATGCCACACCTTTTTATAGAGACTGGGTCTCACTGTAATGAACTCCTGGTCTGAAGGGATTCTTCTGCCTTGGCCTCCCAAAGCACTGGGATTGCAGGTGTGAATCACCATACCTGGCCTATTTCCCCTAAAAACAGCTTGCATCCGTGTGGTACTTTTGTTACAGTTGGTGAATCAATACTGACAGATTTTTTATTAACTAATGTGCATAGATTACACTAGGATTCATTCTTTGTTTTGTACAGTTCTGTGGGTTTTGACGAAAGCATAATGTCCTGTGTCTACCACTATGGTATTGTACAGAATAGTTTCACTGCCCTGCAAATGTTCTTGCTCTGTGCTTCACCTATTCATTCCCATCTTCTCCTTCCTTCCCACTGGCAAGCACTGATCTTTTTGCTGTGCCTGTAGTTGGGCCTTTTCCAGAATGTCATTTCTTGGACTCACATAATATGCAGCCTTTTCAGTTTACTTCTTTTCCTTAGCAATATTCATTTAAGTTTCTTCTATGTCTTTTTGTGGTTTGATGGCTCTTTTCTTTGTAGCACCGAATAATATTCCATTGTCTGGTGCCATTCACCTTTTGAAAGACATCTTGGTTGTTTCCAGTTTTGGGCAATTATGAATAAAGTTGCTATAAACAACTTATTTTTCTATGGACAAAATTTTTCAACTCATTTAGGTAAATACCTAGGAGCATGAATGTGATAAACCTATGTTTAGCTTTGTGAGACACTGCCAACTTGTCTTCCAAAGTGGCTGTACCATTTGAATTCCCACCAGCAGTGAATGAGAGTTCCTGTTGCTTCATATCTTTACCGGCTTGGTGTTGTCAGTGTTTCGGATTTTAGCCATTCCGTTAGGTATGTAGTGGTATCTCATTGCTGTTTTAATTTGTTATTCCCTAATGACATGTGATGTTGAGTATTATTTTATATACTTGTTTACCATCTGTATGTTTTTTTTGGTTAGGTATCTTCAGATTTTTTTGCTCAGTTTTTTTTTTTTAATTTTGAGACAGAGTCTCACTCTGTCGCCCAGCCTGGAGTGCAGTGGCACAATTTTGGCTCACTGCAACCTCTGCCTCCCAAGTTCAAGCAGTTCTCCTGGCCTCAGCCTTCCGAGTAGCCGAGATTACAGGCGCGTGCTGCCATGCCCGGCTAATTTTTTGTATTTTTAGTAGAGATGAGGTTTCACTGTGTTAGTCAGAATGGTCTCCATCTCCTGACCTCATGATCCACCCACCTTGGCCTCCCAAAGTGCTGGGATGACAGGCGTGAGCCACTGTGCCAGGCCTTGCCCAGTTTTCAATTGGGTTTTTTGTTTCCTTATTGTTGAATTTTAAGAGTTCTTTGTATATTTTGGATACCAGTTCCTTATCAGATATGTGTCTTACAAGTATTTTTCTCAGTCAATAGTTATCTTTTCATTCTTTTTACAGTGTCTCCCAGAGCAGAGCAGAGCAGCTTTTAATTAGTACAACTGATCGGTCTTTTTCTCACCTATGGATTGTAGTTTTGGTGTTGTATCCCAAAAGTTACGATCAAATCCAAGGTCACCTAGATTTTCTTTCTTTTGTTTTGGAGACAGGGTCTTGCTCTGTCATCTAGGCTGGAGTGCAGTGGCACAAACACGACTCACTGCAGCCTTGACCTCCTGAGTTCAAGTGATCCTCTCACCCCAGCCTCTTGAGTAGCTGGGCCCACAGGCGCATGCCACTGTGCCCAGCTTTTTTTTTTTTTTTTAATTTTTTTTTGTTTTTTTTTGTAAGGATGGGGTCTTGTTTTGTTGCCCAGGCTGGTCTTAAACTCCCAGGCTCAAGCAATCCTCCCACCTTGGCCTCTCAAAGTGGTGTGATTACATGCATAAGCCACCACCCGAGCCATGTAACTTTAGAGTCAGTCAGTCTATGTCTACAAAATAACTTGCTGGAATTTTAATTGAGTTTGCACTGAATCTGTAGATCAAGTTGGGGAGAACTGACATCTTAATATTGAGACTTCCTATCTATGAACATGGAATTTTATTTAGGTCTTCTTTGATTATTTTCATTGACTTTCTGTAGTTTTCTTCACAAAGATTTCACATATATTCATACATATTTTGTTAGAGTCGTGCCTATGCATTTCATTTCTTTTTTAGCAGGGGGTGCTAGCCTAAATTGTATTTTTTAGTTTCAAATTCTAATTGTTCAAATTCTAATTGTTCAAATTCTAATTATTATTTTGACTTTTGTATGTTAACTTTGTTTTTATTTGTTTGTATGTTTGTTTTTTGGAGAGAGTCTTACCCTCACGCCCAGGCTGGAGTACAGTGGTGCTGCCGTGCCTTAGCCTCCTGAGTAGCTGGGACTAGAGGTGTGTGCCACCACACCTGGCTTATTTTTGTATTTTTAGCAGAGATGGGGTTTCATCATGTTGGCCAGGCTGGTCTCGAACTCCTTACCTCAGGTCATCTGCCAACCTGGGCCTCCCAAAGTACTGGGATTACAGGTCTGAGCCACCGTGCCAGCCCTGATGTTAACTTTGTATCCTGCAGTCTTACTGTATTTGCTTATTTGTTTCAGATTTTGTTGTTGATTCTTTGGGATTTTTCTACATAGACAATCATGTCATTTGTGAACAAGACAGTTCTATTTTTTTTTCCTTCTGCTCAAACCAAGACAGTTTTATTTCATCCTTCTCAATCTGTTTATCTTTTATTTCTCTTTTTTTGTCTTATTGCATCAGCTAGGACTTCAGGTACAATTTGGAATAAGAATGGTGATGAGAGGAGGAATCCATCCTTGTCTTTTTCCTGGTTTTAGGAGGAAAGCATGTAGTTTCTCATCACTAAGTATATTAGGTGACACATTTTTTGTGGATGTTCTTTTCAAATTGAGGAAGTTCTCTTGTATTCCTAGTATGTTGAAAGTTTTTATCATAAATGTTGGATTGTCAAGTGCTTTTTCTGCATCTATCGGTATGGTCATACAGCTTTTCTTCTTTAGCTTGTTGATGTTAAGGATTTTATTAATTGATTTTTGGTTGTTAAACCAGGCTTATATACCTGGGGTAAATCCCACTTGGTTGTGGTAAATAATTCTTTTTATATGTTGTTGGATTTTATTTGATAATATTCTATTGAGAATTTTCATGTCTGTGTTCATGAGAGATATTGGTTTATAAGTTTTCTTGTAATGTCTTTGCCTTGTTTTGGCATTAGAGTGATTTTGGTCTCATAGAATGAATTAGGAAGTGTTCCCTCTGCTTCTGTTTCCTGGAAGAGATTGTAGAGAACTGGTACCTTTTTTTTTTTCCTTAAATCTTTGATAAAATTTACCAGTGAAACCATCTGGGTCTGGGCTTTCTATTTTGGAAGGTTATTAATTATTGATTCAAAATTTTTAATAGATATAGCCCTATTCAGATGACTTATTTTTCCTTTTTTGAGTTTTGGATTGTATCTTTCAAGGAATTGGTCCATTTAATCTAATTATAAAATCTGTGGAGGCAGAGTTGTTCATAATGTTCCTTTATTTTTTGGGGGGGGGGAGGGTATTGTAGTGATTTACTTTTCTTTTAAATTATTGTGGTTAAGCATATATAACATAAAATTTGCCGTTTTAACTATTTTTAATTGTATAACTCAGTGGTGTTAGTTACATTTACAAAGTTGTGCAACCATCACCACTGTCTATTTCCAAAACTTTTTCATCACCCCAAAGAGGAACTTTGTAACCATTAAATTCCTCATTCATATCTCCCTTTAGTTTCTGGTTGCCTCTAGTCTACTTTCTGTCTCTATAGATTTGCCTATTCTGGATATTTTATATAATGGAATCATACAATATTTGTCTTTTTGTTTTTTGTTGTTATTCTGGCAGTTTGGGCCTGTCTGTGTTTACATGGGGAAAGAAAAATTGTAGCAGCCTGTTCTACCATTTTGCTGATGTCAGGCTCCAGACTGATAGTTTTGATTGTTGCTTTTTTTACGTAATATTTTATCAAACACTTTATCCCTTGACTACTTTGTAATGCTCCACAAAGGAAGAAACTTTGTTTTTGTCATTGCTATGTCCTCAGAGTCTAGAATGATGCCACATAATATTTATTGACTGAGAGAATTAAGTTATGTTTTAAACGATTGTTTGAAAATATGATTTTAATAGCTTTATCATATTTATATGAATGTACCATAATTATTTATTCAATTTCCTGTTTAATTTTTAGATCATTAAACATAAAAATTAGATTATTTAATTTTTTATAGGTTATAATGGTGATTATCATACAGAAGCCTTTGAGTGGATCTATGATAATTTTCTTGGCGTAGGTTTCTAGTAGTGGAGTTAACCAGATCAAAAGGCATGAACATTTATTTCTTTGTTCCTTTGGTACATATTGCCAATTGCCCTTCAGGAAAGAAGCAATTTTTAAAAATGGCCTGGCAGCTGTTTTTTTGAAAAATAATATTCTTGGCCTGGCTTAGGCCTGAATCCCAGCATTTTGGGAGACGGAGGCAGGCAGATCGCTTGAGCCCAGGAGTTTGAGACCAACCTGGGCAACGTGGTGAAACCCTGTCTCTACAAAAAATACAAAAATTATCCAGGCATAGTGATGTGCACCTGTAGTCCCAGCTACTCAGGAGGCTGAGATAGGAGGATCACTTGAGCCCTAGTGGTTGAGGCTGCAGTGAACTTTGATGATGCCACTGCACTGCAGCCTGGGTGACAGAGTAAGACCCTGTCTCAAAACAAAAACAAACTATTCTTTTCACCTTTTGTGACTTCCTAGCATTTCAAATTCATTTTTTAAAAGGGCTCTCAAGCCCTCTTGATGTATTTTAAAAATATTTTTATCTAGGTAACAGTATGAGATAGAATTTATTTGTTAGTGGAGGTAAATAGAATAAGTTTCACAAACAGATATTGTGCAAAACTTCAGTAAACTTTTTAATGGCAATTTTGCAAAAATAAAATTTAAAAAGAATCTTAATTTGACTAGTTTGACTTCTGGTTTACTAATTATAGTAAGAGTATATACCAAGTGAAACCTTTTTTTGTTCATATTTTGGTTATTTTTTTTCACATGATGTATTTTAATTATTTGCTTCTTGTTTTCTCAGTAGTCTGTGAGCCCCTTGTGGGGTGTAATAACTTCAGTGTTAATACCTTATACATCCTAATTATAATTTTAATACCTTGTACATTCTATATACATCCTACAGTACTTTGTAGTTGTCAGAATATTTTAATATATTTATATATCAGCTCACTTGAATTTTCTAACAACCCCTTAGGGGAGAAGATAGTATTATTTAAATTTCACGGTTGAAATTTAGGATTAAGTTGACTTGTCTAAAATCACAAAACTGGAGCTTAGTTCCAAGTGTTCTGACTTGCCACCTGGTGTACTTTTGTGACGATCTTTAAGGTTTGAATAGCGCAGCACTAATCAAACTCAGTGCCGTCCAAAATCTGTATTTCTGTTTGGCCCATTATGGTAACAACTAACTGCACGTGGCTATTGAGTACTTGAAATGTGGCTAGGTAATTAAGGTAGTAAATTTCTTATTTTATTTAGTTTATGTTTTAAATAATGACTTGTGGCCAGATACCATGTTGGACAGTGCAGGTCTATCCTCATAGGTAGAATAACGATTTGCCAGGACATTATAACAAGAACTCAAACGTTGGCTGCAGAGTAGGGCACTTGATACAAAGTTCTTCCTGTAGAATCCGGCGATTCTGAAAACTCTGAGCTATAAAATAAGCCACCCAAATTTATCCAGAAAGTTGATTTGTGTACTTTTTGAAAGTAGTTTTGGTAATTCGTTGGTTCTTGTTTTTTTCCTCTCTCTCTTTTCCTTTAGCCAAGAGTGATTGCTAAGGGTTCTTTTTGTTTGCTTTGTTTTAGATATGACATTTATATAGTAGAGTGCATTGTCAAAACAATATATAACTATATATATATATATTTTTTTTTTTTTTTTTTTTTTTTTTTTTTTTGAGACAGTCTCACTCTGTCACCCAGGCTGTAGTGCAGTGATGTTGATCTTGGCTCACTGCAACCTCTAGCTCCTGGGCTCAAGCAATTCTCCTGCCAGTGAGTGCCACCATGCTTGGCTAACTTTTTAAAGTTTTTTTTTTTTTTTTTTTTGTAGAGATGAGGCCTTACTATGTTGCCCAGACTGGTCTCAAACTTCCAAGCTCAAGCGATCCTCCCGCCTTGGCCTCCCAAAGTGCTGATATTACAGGCGTGAGCCATCATGCCTGGCTTTTAATACAATTAATTACAGTTAATTCTGACTTTTAATACAAGTTTCTTCCCTACTCCCCAAGTGGCAAATAAATCTTTCCTTTTCTAACACTCCTTTATTTCCTTAAAAATCTTAGCGCTCTCTCTGTGGAAAAGTCTGTCATGATTATTCCTCTTGTCTAACAGTGTGTATTATATAATATGTACTCATTTAAAAGCTACACAATAAGTAGTTCTGCATCATTTCATGAAAATAAATGATTAATCCTTAAAAGGAATGTCAGCTCCTTGAGGACAGAGCCCTGACTTGCATTTTGTCTTCCTTAAAAAATCTGTTCAACAAATATATGTTGTGTGTCTATTGCTATAAAGGATCCAAAGAGCGTAGGCGTGGTCTAGAAAAGAGTCTGAGTTTAATTAATGTTTGCCTAGATAGTAGTCGTCCATCTTCAGTTTGAATCATTTCCTTTAATTTATGTAAAGAGAAGAAATCATCCCAGTGTTAATAACCATTCAGCTCTTAATTTTTTAAAGTTGTGCTTTATTGCACTAAGCCACTTTGCATTGGGAAAATGGGTGTCTTTAATCAAATGTGATTAGAAATGCTGCTGGCGATGAGCAGATTTCACTTCCTGATAGTATCGTAGGAGGAGGAAGTTTAGTAGAAAAGATAAAGCTTAAAATATCTTTAATATATCTTAGTCTTTCTTTTAGTGCCTCAATGCAAAACAAATTTTGTTTTCGGAAACTAAGAAGACCTTTTGTAATCTAGGAACATGGTAAATTTATCTTTTCTTTTTCCCTTGTTGGAGGGAAGACAAGATTAGAGGGACCCTGATTCTGAGGCAGCTTCTAAGGCTGTTTAACTGGGCATGTTAAAGTGCCAGTCTTTGGGGTATCACTTTCTGAGCCCCAGCAGAATCATACAGTATATAGACTTTTGAGACTGGCTTTTTTTTTTTTTTTAAACTTAGCCTAATTCCCTGGAGATTCATTAAAGTTGATGAGAGAGATTCCGTCTTTTTAGCACTCTTTTCCAAAGGCCTGGCTTCTTATGTGTAGTGGCTTAGCCCAAGAGGTCTCCTCCAAGTGTTATGTCTGGGAGTCTCCATCTGCTGTAACTGAAGATTAAGGATTTTAGTGGTTTTCTTTTTAGTATTGTCCTCAAGGGTACTGACAAGCTGATTTGCCAAATTAACTAGATCAGAAGTGTGCATAGTTTCCCATTTTGTTTGGGCTCTTTTGACAAGCTGGGAGAGTTCTCAAGAAAGGCTGTTCACTAACATGGAATAAAAGGCTCCTTGAGTAGGTTCAACATGTAGGTAATCCAGCATTTTCTTTAAATACAACCTGGAGTCTATTGTAATAGTTGTAAACTGGCTCATTAGGTTCTTGGGCACAGGCCTGGAGATTTTTCCAGTCTAAGGCTTTTAGGAAGAGCCTTACTCTGTGACCTAGGTTAGAGCACAGTGGTGCGATCTCGGCTCACTGCAACCTCACCTTGCAGGTTCAAGGGATTCTCCTACCTAAGCTTCCTGAGTAGCTGGGATTAGAGGCACCTGCCACCACACCTGGCTGATTTTTTATTTTTTATTTTTATTTTAATGGAGACGAGGTTTCACCATGTTGGCTAGGCTGATCTCAAGTGATCCTCCTGGTATGGCCTCCCTAAGTGCTGGGATTACAGGCATGAGCCACCCCACCTAGCCCTAATTTTGTTCTAAGACAAATTTGCAGACTCAAAAGGTCTCCAGGATGGCCATCCAAATTAGTTTTGATGTTCTCTATCCATTGATTTAAAACTGTTCACAAGAGAAGACCATTATTTTTTTAATTTAATTTTTTTATAATAAGGAAAAAATAGAGACGAGGTCTCACTGTGTTACCTAGGCTGGTCTTGAGCTCCTGGGGTCAAGCGATCCTCCTAACTCAGCCTCCTAAAGTGCTAGGACTACAGATGTGAGCCACCACACCTGACTGAAGACCATAATTTTTTGAACACGTAGCTAGCTGGCAGGGTCCCAGGAGGGGGACCATAATTGCATGCTTTAGCATTTTAGGATCCCGTTCTGCTTCTCATTAATTTCCCAAGAGCAAAATAAAAACCCTATAAGCCCTGTCAGGGAATGTTTGGGGTTTGGACCTGTGTCCAACAAACTAAAGTACAAGTGTATGGAAACAAAACTAAACAGAACAAAACTAAACTAACAGAACAAAACTAAAACCTTTATTGGGGTTCTTTTCCACAGTGTTGACAATTCTTTCCATAGAGTACCATCTGTCATAAGCATTAAAGATCTTTCCCCCACCTCCCATTTATAGGCTGATTAGAGATGCTATGTTTTGGGGCAAGTAGACCACTTCAGTGCCTTCGGTGTTGAACTTATGGGGTTCTGGGTGGCCACGGGCATTGTCCAGTCAAAATAACTTTAAAAGGCAGTACCTTACTGGCAAGGTACTTCCTGACTTCAGAGACAGTGCATCGAAGAACCAATCCAGTAAAAGAGCTCTTGTTCAGGTCTTCTTGTTGTACAACCAAAAGACTGACTGTTGGTGTTAATCTTTTTCCATCAAGGCTTGGGGTTTAGCAGCATTACAGATAAGGAAAGCCCAATAGCATTTGCACTAAACAGTAGAGTCAGCCTGTCCCTTCCCTTCCTGCTTCAAATGCTCACTTCTCTTCCTTACTAATAAGTGTTATTTGTCACATTTTTCCACATAATTAAATTTCATCTGTATTAAAAACATGTTCAGGCAGATATCCTTTCTCATCAGTGATTTTCTTTGGGAACTGATCTGCTGCCTTTTGGTCTGCAGAAGGTGCTTCTCCTATTTTCTTGACATTTTTAAGCCAAATCTCTTTCTAAAATTATCAAACCATTCTTTGCTGGCATTGCATTCCCCTGCTTTAGACCCTTATTGTCCTTTTGCTTCAAGTGGTTATCTAACAACTTTGCTTTTTCTTGCATTATGTTAATCTATAGGTATGTGTTTCTTGTAGCAGTTCTGTACCCATGTTAAAGCACACTTTCAATACAAGATAAAAAGGCATTTAGCAAAAAAAATGCGAAGTTTTCAAACCCGCTGGTATAGCTGCAATGATAGCTTCATAAATTTTCTTTGCTATTTTTTTTTTTTTGGTACAGTGATCCTTAATTAAATTCATTTGTCTTGAAATGGCCAGCAACCACCACTGTAGGCCTCAATCTATGATACATATCAACCATTCACCTTTTTCTTGTAATGTCATAACTTTCTTCTGCTTCCTAAGAGCACTTCCATCAGCACTAGTGGCACTTTCTAAGAGTCCTATGGTGTTCTTCACAGTTTACGGTATTGCACTAAATATGAAAAATACATAAGAAACATGAGAGATCAGTTTTTATCGTAATATGCAATTTAATAGAGAGACAAACTGCTCACGTGGAGACAATTAGTGTCACTATGTATTCTTGCAACACGTGAGCTTGCTGCAATAGTAACAGGAGGTAGGTACGAAATTATTATAGTATGTAGTATATATTACAGTTCATTTTATTCAGTTATGATTTATTGCTGCATTTTTATGTTTGTTTACGTATCTCACAATTGCAAATGGTACCATGTACAGTCTGTGTTTGTATGTATAAGTTTTGATATATTTTAACTTTTTATAATATAATAGATTTGTGTAAGTTCTGGCTAATGAAAACAGAAGTGGTAGGTGCAGCTTCCATGATACCTCCTTCAAGGCGGGCATATCTTTCCTTTCCGAGGCTGCAATGAATGCTAAATGCCTGGGTCCCGGAGACCATCTGAATGTAGCAGGGCCACTTCTTAGGGCTGTGGAATAGGATGCTAGAGGAAGCCTGGGCAGGAAGGAGGGCATGAGGAATAGAAGGAAAGGACACACAGAAAGATTAGATAGAAGAGAATGAGCTGGCAAAGGAGATGGTAAAGGAGCTGCCAGGGCAACAGGAGGAAAACCAAGAAAGCATTTCCACAAAGAGGAACTGGGCATCTGCTATGAATACCTGAGTAAGAGATGAGGAAAATGATGTTGAGTTTGACAATGTGGGGTCTTAGTAAGGCCACTGAAGTTGTGAGAGCATAAATGATACTGGAGTGAGCTGAAGGGTAAATGGAAAGCAGGAGAAAGGGACAGAGAATGTGGGGTAGAGGGACTAGCTGGAATGGTTATGGAGTGAAGGGAAGGTGTTCCCAAGATACCGGAACATGTTTGTGTGCTGACGGGAATAATCCTGTTGAAAGGAAAAGAGGAGCAAGGTCTTGAGAACACACAAGTTGATGAGATCCAGAGCAAATAAAGATTGGATGTCTGCAAGGCAGAGGGACACTTCCTCTATGGTAAGAAGAGTGAAGAAGAAAATGAGGCGTGTGTATGAGTAGGTTTATAGGTTTAGGGTACAAACATGAGGGAACTTGTATCTAAAGCTTCCCATTTTCTCCTGAAGTATTTAGCAAGGTCGTTAGCTGAAACCTCACAGGTAATAAGGTCCTTATCCCCCCATATCTTGTCAGTCCCTTCTGTTTCTGCTTGTGTTTGTAAATGTTCTGAGAAGAGTCTTTCCTAAACTTTAGATCGATTCTGTAACTGCCTTAAAATCTTTCAGTGCTCCCAAGGCATGGAAGGCATGTCACGTTTAGGGCCCAGCTTTCTTTCCTAGGCCCATTTCTCAACAGTTACCTACCTGTGTTTTGGACAAAGTCAGCCACACAGTTGCCCTGAAACAATTTGCCCTTGCTGCTTCTCTGCCTTTGAGCATGCTCTTCCAACCGACTGGCCCTGTCCCTTTTTCCCTACCCGGTGAACTCTTTCTTCAAGACCCATTTCAAATACCACATCCTTTTAAACCTCTTTGATTCCGTTACCCCATTTCAAGCATGGTGAGACACTAAGTCTTTTAGTTTGTACATGTCAGGAACTATAGTTTATTCATCTGGATCTATTACGATGTATGTGGTAGGCAGTAAGTGAATACATGAATTTTGATTGCTTTACCCATTTCTCTAGCAATTCTAATGAAATAAAAATGAAAGTTACATACTCTCAGTCTTTGATGCAAAGAAAATGTTGTTCCTTTTTCTTTTTTCTAGGTGGTTCTGGAATGGAGCCGAGATCAATACCATGTTTTGTTTGATTCCTATAGAGACAATATTGCTGGAAAGTCCTTTCAGAATCGGTGAGATCTAATTTTGAAATCTGTTATTTGGACCTAAATCATGAGTCATGAAATATCCATGCTGAAAACCTGATAGTTTAAGGGGTCTTTCTGAGTTATAGATATGATTTAACTTACTGAAAAGTATGCCCATCTGATGTGCTTGCTTCGGCAGCACATATACTTAAAAAAAAAATCGGAACGATATAGAGAAGATTAGTGTGGCCCCTGTGCAAGGGTAACACACCAATTCATGAAGCATTCATAAAATATATATATTTTTTTTTTCTTTTTTTTTTCAGTGTATGATAGAAAAAATATTTTTTTTAAATAAGGAAAGAAAAAACAATATGCCCATCTGAAGAAAGTGTGGTCAGCACATTTTATGGGTAAAAAATCTGATTCAGAGAGTATTCCCACCTTGTAGTGTATTGGGTACCTTAAATGCATGATTGTATTTTGTCTCTCCCCCAGGTCTGTGAGGTAAAGGGAATTTCATCCCCCAGTAGGATGAGGAAACCAGGTGGCTACTACATAGCCAGTTTCTGAGCCCTGGCCAGAATTTTGTTGACAGCGTGCTGTGAACTGGGGCTGGACCCCACCTCAGTGGTCACATCTTGCTACTTCTTGGTGCGGGAGGAGCAAACAGCCTCATACCTCATAGTGTGGGTCTTTCTGTCTCTTTTTTTTTTTGAGACAGAGTTTCGTTCTTGTTGCCCAGGCTGGAGTGCAATGGCGTGATCTTGGCTACCGTAACCTCCACCTCCCAGGTTCAAGTGATTCTCCTGCCTCAGCTTCCTGAGTAGCTGGGATTACAGGCACCTGTCACCGTGCTCCGCTGATTTTTGTATTTTTAGTAGATATGGGGTTTCTCCATGTTTGTCAGTCTGGTCTCAAACTCCTGACCTCAGGTGATCTGCCCGCCCTGGCCTCCCAATGTGCTAGGATTACAGGCATGACCACCACGCCCGGCCAGTTGTGGGTCTTTCTCTTGGAAGGCCAAGCTTCTTGGTGCAGCCATTCTGGAATGCAGCCTTCACCATTTCTCATCTTTGGGGATTTTTTTTTTTCTTCTTCACAAGACAGGCCTCAGAATGGAAACAATTTTTTTTCAATACCCTCCTTCCCCTTTTGTAATAAAATGAATCACACAGGTCCTTTCTGGCTTTTGTTTCTGTCTTCTCACTAATTTTTTTGTTTTGGAAAATATAGTCATTTCATTATAAAATTTATTCATGTTAACATGTAAAGGAGTTTATCTTTATTTTGTTTTATTTTTTTGGAGACAGAGTTGCACTCTGTCGCCCAGGCTGGAGTGCAGTCACACGATTTCAGCTTACTGCAGCCTCTGCCTCCTGGGTTCAAGCGATTATCCTGCCTCAGCCTCCCGAGTAGCTGGGATTACAGGCATCTGCCACCACACCCAGCTAATTTTTGTATTTTTAGTAGAGATGGAGTTTTACCGTGTTGGCCAGGCTGGTCTCAAACTCCTGACCTCAGGTGATCCACCCACCTTGGCCTCCCAAAGTGCTGGGGTTATAGGCATGAGTCACTGCTCCTGGCCTATTGTCATTTTAAAATGAATTAAGTATTTTTAAAATGTTTCAGTTTTATTTTCAAATACGGCAAATATGGATAATTATAACCTTATAAATGAAAGTACTTTGCGGTCCATAATAATTTTTAATTTTAAGGGACCAAAAAGTAAAAGTTTGAGGACCACTCCTTAATATAGCAGTTCTGAAATTGTTATTTTCTCAAGCCCTCCACTGCAAGCTAAAGTGGAGGGCTTGAGAAAATAACGGTTACTTCCCAGCCCAGAGTTTCTGAGTCTGTAGGACTAAGAGGGGTTCTGAGAATTTGCACTTCTACCAAACATCCTGGTGATACCAGAGTTGCTGGTCTGGTGCCCACACTGTGAAAACTACTGTATTAAAGGATTTTTAATGAAATATAATTTTTACCTTTTTTTTTTTTTTTTTTTTTTTTTGAGAAAGAGTCTCGCCCTGTTGCCCAGGCTGGAGTGCAATGGTGTGCTCTCCATCTCGGCTCACTGCAACCTGCACCTTCCAGGTTCAAGTAGTTCTCCTGCCTCAGCCTCCCGAGTAGCTGGGATTACAGGCATTCGTCACCATGCCCAGCTAATTTTTTGTATCTTTAGTAGAGACAGGGTTTCACCACGTTGGCCAGGCTGGTCTCAATATCCTGACCTCGTGGTCTGCCCACCTCGGCCTCCCAAAGTGCTGGGATTACAGGCATGAGCCACCGTGCCCGGCCGTAATTTTTACTTTAACAAGTTAATTTCCCTAAGGAAAGTTCTAAATTGATTAACTTTTTAAAATCAGACTCTAGAGTACCTACTCTGTGCCTTATGCTGTGCTACATCCAAATGGTGCACAGATGCATAGATCCCTGTCCCAAAGGAACTTCAAACCTTTTTAAAAATTAATTAATTACTTATTTAGTTTTAGAGATGGGATCTTACTATGTTGCCCAAGCTGGTCTCAAACTCCTAGACTCAAGCGATCCTCCCATCTTGGCCTTCCAAAGTGCTAGGATTATGAGTTACCATGCCCAGCTGCTTCAAAGTTTTAGAAAGAAAACTAGCTTATTAGAAAATGTAGATTTTGAGGTCAGCAGTTTTAATCAAGCAGTCTTGTTCTCTTTCTAAAGAAGTTTGGAAGATTGTACTAAAATATAGTTGGATTTTTATGTAGGCGTATATTCAAAATTGCCTAATTTTGATGATGACAAATAAATGGATCATGTATCACATATCACATGGTCTAATATATTTTAAGATACCCTAACATTGGTATATTTTAATTATTTTGCTAGTTTCTGTACAAATCTTTTTTTTAAAAAAAATATTTATTTATTTTAATAGAGATGGGATCTTGCTGTATTGCCCAGGCTGGTCTTGAACTCTGGCCACAAGCAATCTTCTTACCTCGGCCTCCCAAAATGTTAGGATTACAGGTGTGATCCACCATGCCTGGCCGGTATAAATCTTTTTAATGTTGTTTGCTCTGAATGAAAAAAATCTCATTCCATATGTCGGTAAAAGTGAATATGTAAACTCTATCCACTGCTCCTAATATGAGGCATTAAATCAATCTGGGGCTCAATTTTGCCATCTGTAAAATGTGGATATTAGATTAAGATCTATTAGATTAGATTAAGATCACATTCTCTTCCGACTCTTTGGTTCTAAAATACTATTTAAGCCCAGGCACAGTGGCTCATGCCTGTAATCCCAGCACTATGGGAGGCCAAGGTGGCTGAATCACCTGAGGTCAGGAGTTCAAGACCAGCCTGGCCAACATGGTGAAATCCCATCTCTACTAAAAATACAAACATTAGCTGGGGTAGTGGCATGCACCTGTAATCCCAGCTACTTGGGAGGCTGAGGCAGGGATAATTGCTTGAACCCGGGAGGCGGAGGTTGCAGTGAGCTGAGATTGCACCACTGGACTCCAGTCTGGGTGACAGAGCGAGACTCCATCTCAGATAAATAAATAAATAAATAAATAAATAAGACCAAATACTATTTAAGTTCTCTGTTTTCTCATGTACTTTATAGATTGTGGAACCAAGGGACTGTTAAGTGGCATTAATATTCACTTACACGGAAGAGTGATTAAAATAAAAGTTGTATCAGTGTCATCACTGGTTTGGTTCTGAGTCATGGGTGACTTAGTCTTAGTCTTCAACTCTAAGATAAAGCTTTCCTTCTCATCTGTGAACCAAGATAGTGGTCTAGTGGTTAGAATGAAAGATTCAGAGTGTGACCGTGTCTAATAATAGGAAAACAACTGACTCATTGACCTTGTGCAGATCACACAATCTTCTATTTGTCAGTTTCACCAGAGAATTAAATTGTTCATGTAATATATACAGTATATTATGTTTTAATCAGCTGAATATATATATTAAAAATATTTAAATGCAGATTATTACTTTTATAGGAAAACTTAAGATGTAATTCTTCTCTCTAACCTTTTCTTTTAAAAACACATCACTTAAGCAGTTTTTTAAAATTTATTTTTAGTTTGAGCATAGATCACCTGGGAGGCTGGGAGTGAGATGACTTTGGATAATTTACATGTGGGCAATGTGAGGCAGATGGATATTTTTTTTTAGTGAGAACGATTGATATATATAATAAAGGAATGATCTAAGAGGCCACGAATATGTATTAAACCCCACCCATGGAGCAGCAACTATTCTAGGCTGTAGGCATATATGGTGAACAAGATGAACTCATTGACCTCATATAGAACTGGCATTTTAGTGGGGAAAAAAGTGAAGTATGTTACCTACATATAAATAAATCAGTGGTTCTCAAAGTGCAATTGCTGGACCAGCAAACATCAGCGTTACCTGAGAGCTTGTGAGAAAAGCAAATTCTGCAAACAGTAGAATTTATTTATTGATAAATTCAGAAAAAACCTAGATAAGGAAGCCTTTGCAAATCATTACAGTAGGGAGAGAGAGAGCCTGAAGATGTAGGAAAGAGAGGAAATAATGAAGCAGGGCACAGAATGCATGATACCATTTCTACGCGAGAGTTACGGCATCTAGTGGAAGATAGGGATGCACAGGAAATCGCACAGCACAGTAGGATCAGGATTCCTTACAGTACAAAGTAGTGTGGAAGCTGCATATTAAGCTGTGGATTCTCTTTGTGAGGGATGAGGGAAGGGAGGGGATTGAGGAAGGAGGAGGTGGTTAAAGGAAGCATGAAAGAATGATCTAGGCAGAAGGAAAAGCATGTTCAAAGGTACAGAGTCCTGCAAGTTAGTTTCAGCTTTGGGTAAGGGTATGCAATTGAGTCATCCAGAACACAAGGTGCAGATTATGAAGGACTTTTGACCTTATTCTGCAGGCTGTGGTGAAACATGACAAGACAGTTGGTAAATACTCAGCTATCACATATGCTGGAGAATAAGGTGATTCCTTATTTTCCTCATGAAGCTCTGGGAACTCTGTTGTCTCTTTGACCTTTATCTTCAACTATTCACTTTCATTTGCTCTCTCCCCCTCTGCTCAGGGAACAGAGGACCACTGGGTCCTTGAAAAACCAAGATATGTGCCTGCCTCAGGACATTTGTGTTTGATGTTCCCTTTCTCTGGCCCATTCTTCTCCCTGTTACCCACCTGGCTTGCTTCCTCACTTCCTTCATATCTTTGCTGAAATATCACCTTCTTACTGAGGCCATCTCTGACCTCTCTGTTTAAAACTGACCGCATCCCCCCCACCACCCCATCGACACCGTTTCTGTCCCCATTTGCTGCTTTACTTTCTCTGTAACATTTATCATCTGACTTTATATCCATTTATTTATTTCCTGTTTTCTCCCTTCTGAAATGTAAACTTCATGAAGGCACAGATTTGGGCTTTTGTTTACTGCTGAAACCCTGGCATCTAGAACAGTACCTAGCACATACTAAGTGCTCAATAAGGATTATTCAGCGAATGGATAAACACTCTATTCATCCAGTTATCTCCCCCTACCTCTTGTAAACTAAACATTTTTGTCATTTTTGTTTATTTTTTCCTTCCGTAATTCAAAAGATTTATCCACCAAAAGGCATTTATTTCCCGTGAGATAATATGGTAGCAACCAAAAGCCTAGGCTGTGCCTGGGTGTGAGGAGGACAAAAGGAGGGTAAGCTGGTCCTTGGCCTAAAAATAAAACTGCAAAAGCCATGCAGTTTCTTGAAAAGTACCGAACCTGAAATAGCACTATCTAAAGCAAATTTGTTCAACCTGCGGGCTGCATGCTGCCAACGACAGCTTTGAATGTGGCCCAACACAAATTCATAAACTTTCTTAAAACATGAGTTTTTTTGCCTGTTTTTTTCTTTTTTTTAGCTTGTCAGCTATCTTTAGTGTCAGTGTATTTTATGTGTGGCCCAATACAGTTCTCCCCATGTGGCCCAGGGAAGCCAAAAGATTGGACACCCCTGATCTAGAGTAGTATCGGTACCCAGATGTACACATGAACTCCTGAGTCATAAGTCAAGAGTGGCATACATCAAGGCAGACCCTGAAAGCTGGGTGGGTTTTTGTAAGTGAGAGAAAGGGGAAGAGTGGTTTTGGCGGGAATAAAACCCGGGGTAAAATCACTACGGTGAGGCTTAAACAACATACTCAAGAACTAAAAGTCTGCCTGACTATTATGAGGATAAGATGATCAGGAAGAAATGGTGCAAATTCAGGAAGGTCTTCCGTACTAGTGTCTCATATGTCTGCAAATACTTATTGGGTACCTATGTGCCAGGCACTCTTCTCATTGCTCGGATACTTTAGAGAACAAAGCAGGAAAGTTTTCTGCTTTCTTGGAGCTTACATTCTGGGAGAGGGCCACACATAATGAACAGAATAGGTTACAAGTTACTTATTTGTGTTACTAAAGTAATAAGTGCTAATAAAAAGAAGGAAAAGCAGAGATGAGACTGGAGACAGTCTGGGCTTGCTGGGAGCAAGGCACGAGAAAGTACAGCATTAAGTAGTTGGGCTAGGTCTTCATCGTGGATTTTGATAACTTTTTTTTTTTTTTAAGAGACAAGGTCTTGGTCCATCGCCCAGGCTGGTGTGCAGATCATAGCTCACTGCAGTCCCACCTCAGCCTTCTGAGTAGCTGGGACTACAGGTGCACACCACCATATCCAGCTAATTTTAAAATTTTTCTGTAGAGACAGGGTCTCACTATGTTGCCCTGGCTGGTCTCAAACTCCTGAGCTCAAGTGATCCTCCCACCTTGGCCTCCCAAAGTGCCGTGGTTATAGGCATGAGCCACTGTCCAGAGCCTGTAATTCTGTTCTTTAAACTTCTAATAGATTTTCTATGTTTGGCTGCATTTGCATCCCAGCCCCCTTGTTTGCTAAATTATGAGAACAGGCAGTTTAAGGTAAACTGAGCCTCCAGGACCACTCTACTTTACCCACCAACGATCTTTAAATCTTTAATATCAGCCTTCTTACAGAGTGGCTGTGACAATCCAGCAATGCAAATTGCCTAAGTGTCTAGCATAATACAACTCACAGAGAAGATACTTGACAAATATTAGCCCCCCGCTACAGGTTGAAAACAGGCAATTCTGTGATAATATGCCATGGTTGGATTACGTTTTCATAGATTTTTTTTTTTAAATAATCTCTGGGTTTAAACTCTGTGATAGTCTTATTCCCAAATACACTGGAAAAATGCATGTAAGCTGGAGGATTTGTTGGTTTGCCCTAGGCTTTGTCTGCCCATGCCGATCGACGTTGTTTACACCTGGGTGAATGGCACAGATCTTGAACTGCTGAAGGAACTACAGCAGGTCAGAGAACAGATGGAGGAGGAGCAGAAAGCAATGAGGTAAAATCATTTTTTTTTTTCACATCAGATGGGTAATGTGGTGATGTAATAAGGTCTGAGCGTAGCAAATCTCGCACATGAGCATGAAAACCCAGTCATCATGCTAATGAACTACAAAAGGATCTGGTAAAACTGATTTTTAAAAAACAAAACAGGCCAGGCATGGTAGCTCACATCTGTAATCCCAGAACTTTTGGGGGTAGACGTGGGAGGATCACTTGAGGCCAGGGGTTTAAGACCAGCCTGGGCAACATAGTGAGAACTCATCTCTGCAAAATAAAAAATAAGTTGGGTGTGGTGGTGCACGCCTGTAGTCCCAGCTACTCGGGAGGCTGAGGTGGGAGAATCATTTGAGCTCAGGAGGTTGAGGCTGCAGTGAGCCACGATTGTGCCACTGCCCTTCAGCTTGGGTGACAGAGCAAGACCCTGTCTCAAAAAAGAAAAAAACAAAACACACAGTCCCATGAGTACAAGTAAGCATGCATTAGAGAAACGTAAGTTGATTTCACAGTGCCATCCAAACAAACTTGCCTCTCAGTTCATCCCATTATGAGATCTTGGCAGTCATCCATCTGGCCCTTGTTTCTTGGTGTCCAAGGAGGACTCAGCCACTTCTGCCAGATACTGACCCACTTTGTTAGATGGTGATTTTATGAATATGGTGCTCTAGTGATAGCCTGCTCTCTAAGGGACCTAAAGACAGAGAACCCACCCCCTACCCTCCTGGGTGCCTGCTCACTCATTTTGAGCCCTGGGTGTGGTATCTTCTTGAAATAACTGTTTATTATGAAAAATAGCTCTACAGTAAGACAGGTTCTTCCCTTGAAAACTGTAATAGGCCCATAGACTTGTTTCTATTTGAAAATGGCAGTAAAAAGTGTGTTCCCTTTATGCCTTTTAGGAATAAATTACAGATTATGGAATTAGAAACTTTGGTACTTTTTATTTAATATATGAGATTGGTCATTTTATTTACTTTATCTGGGAAAGGTACAGTGGACTTCTGGATAGCCATCAGAGGTAGGAACTTGGCTGATGTAATTCTCCTTTGATTCCTTAGGAGTACTTCTTAGAATCTACTACTTGTTCACTTCTTTGTGAATGTCAAGCCTGCAGGTCTTTGGCTACCTTATATTGGAGCAAATTCATTTCTCTTTGTTAGAGGTTATATGACTTTCCCAGTGTGTGGAAATGGCTGACAATCTAGTACCATGTTTTACTAATAAAATATAAAAGTTTATGTTATAAGTAAACTGTCTTGGTTACAGTGGGAGGGACAGTGTTGGTAATATTTCACTGGAACATAGAATTTCTTACGCATTTTAAGTGTGGTAAGCATTGTCAGTTCCTCTTATTCACATTTAGGGCTACCACTAGCCCATATGTATGTAATAAACTGTATTTGCTTTTTATTAGAGAAATCCTTGGGAAAAACACGACGGAACCAACTAAGAAGAGGTAAGCATTTTGATTTCCTCTCAAGAATAAAAATTGAAGGATTAAAGGGAAATTTCAAATTATCACTTGTTTTTTGTTGGGAGGGGTACACAGGATTTTGTATTTACTCTATTACCCATATAGTTTTTGACCCCAAATTAGGTGCATCTGTTAGACGGAAAATTTTGCAGTGCTGAGCGCATAGTTGACTGAGAACTCTGGTTATTTTGCTAACCAAAGCTTCACTGCACTGGGGAGGGTTAGAGTCCCAGGACTTCCTTCTCTATAATTCCCTCCCATTAATCTGTCTTGGTGCATTGTTCTCTTGGTCCACTTACACTCTAACTTCTACCCAGTCTTTTCACTTATAAAATTTATGTCCATCATTTACTTACATGTTCAGTATATACATCCTTATCCTTAAAAGCTATGAAATTGTTTATTTTATGTTTAAGAACCTGGGAGGGAGAGTTAGCCCAACAACAAGAACCAAATACACCTATCTTGACTTGAGTCGTTCCTGACTCTGATAGGTCCTTAAAACAAGACTGCCTCACTGACAAGCAGAAATCTCTTAATTGTCACCTCCCCACTTATCCATCAGACTTTTAAAAGCACTTATTGATAGAGAAGATCCTGAGAATTTCAAGATCCGGAAGTGCCTTCTAAGCCATCTTTTTATGTTAATTATATATAAACTGTATTAACATTAATACTGTTTTTAAAATGGTTTTTAAATTATTTAAATAAAAGCAATGGTGCAACATTAAGAAAGATTGAGAGGAAAGTGGAAAAAAAAACCTCACATAATTTTATGACCCTTATTTAACAACTGTTATCATTTTTATTATTCCTTTTTCATGCATATTTGAATATAGTTTATAATCTGTGTGCAACTTTGTATCCTACTTTTTAAACTTTATGTAATTATACATATGTATCATGTTGATGCATTCTTAATGCTTCATATCTTTCAGTTTTAATTGTTGTATAATATTTCATAAAGTGACTACTGTAATTTACTAAATGTTGTACATTTCTGTATTTCACTTTTGTCAATATTTTATGATACTTATATTTGGGTCTGTGGCATTTTCTGTGTGGGGGTTTGTTTTTCCTGTTTTGTTTCTCTTCCCTACTTGGACTAGCTTGCTGAAAGTAAAATTACTGAGGAAGAAGCTTAGTATGTTTTTATGGTTCTGAATAAATATATATGTATATATAATGTGTATTAGACAAGCATATATGTATATATTACCAACTCGCTTTCCCAAAAGAGTTGATGTCATTTGGAGTGACACCAGCAGTATTTAAGAGAAATAGACTTACTGCACTTGTGCTAACATTGAGTCATCATTTTTTGAGGGGTGCTAATTTAGTAAAGAAAAGGTGATAGCTCATTGTTTTCTTTTTTTTTTTTTTTTTTTTTTTTTTTGAGACAGAGTCTCGCCCTGTTGCCAAGGCTGGAGTGCAGTGGCGCGATCTCGGCTCACTCCAACCTCCGCCTCCGGGTTGAAGCAATTTTCCTGCCTCAGCCTCCTGGGTAGCCGGGACTACAGGCATCTGCCACCATACTCAGCTAATTTTTGTATTTTTAGTAGAGACAGGGTTTCACCATGTTGGTCAGGCTGGTCTCGAACTCTTGACCTCGTGATCTGTCCACCTTGGTCTCCCAAAGTGCTGGGATTACAGGTGTGAGCCACCCTGCCTGGCCGAGCTCATCGTTTTCTTTTGCATTTTTTTTTATTAAGGAAGTTGAATAATTTTTTATGCTGTTTAACTAGTTGTAGGTCCTACTTTGTGAATTTTCTGGCCATGTCTTTTGCCCATCCATTTGCTTATTCAGGTAATATGTTTATTGTAGGCATTTCTTATATTCAGATAGAAATATCTCATATAAATTTCTGTTAGAACCATGGCACAGTTGCTTTTGCTTACATCAGTGTAGTGTCATATCCAATGTATTTAGTTGTATTCTAACTGGAATTGGTAACTTCTATCAGGGGTAACATGACACCCTATTAACCAGAATCTACCTCTTTCCTCATCTGCCCAATAATTGACTTTATTGGAATTATGAATAATCTTTAAAAAATGATGGTAATGAAGTGTTTAATTTCATGTTCACTTTTGAGTTACTAAATATTGGTGGCAATCTTATTTTATTAATGGGAGTCTGAAACCTCTATCTTTAGAGTCAGATTTAACAATTTTATATTATACCTGCTAACTTAATTTTTGTATCCATGAGATAAAAGTCTTCATTTATTAAAATATTGTGATTTTTTTGTGGGCTATAAAAAATCTAAAAAATGTAGTAGTATAACATGCTTCTCATCGTTGATTAGATTTCCAGAATGTTGTTGTAAGCATGTTGGTGTTTCTTTCTAGTGAGAAGCAGTTAGAGTGTTTGCTGACACACTGCATTAAGGTGCCAATGCTTGTCCTGGACCCAGCCCTGCCAGCCAACATTACCCTGAAGGACCTGCCATCTCTTCATCCTTCTTTTCATTCTGCCAGTGACATGTTCAATGTTGCAAAACCAAAAAACCCTTCTACCAATGTCTCAGTTGTTGTTTTTGACAGTACTAAGGATGGTAAGATCTTTTTATGAATATTTTAAAAGCATGTTATCACTGGATGTTTGAATAACAAAATTCTGAGTGTAATAGAAATGATTTAGTCTTAAATGTCTGATAAACTTTTCTAAAAATGCACAAAGAGAAGCAAAGAGCTGCCATTGTATTTTGGTCTTAACCTCAAAAAGGGATTGCTGCATCTATTTTACTCTGTATAATACACATGCCTTCTGTGCTGTGGTGAGGACCTTCAATCTGATATTATAGTTACCTTGTTCTCTTGGCTATGAAGTATTCTAGAGGCAATTTTTTTCTACCACATAACTCCTCTACAAGATTGTGTTCTGCAGTTTGGACAGAACATACCTGGAGTATTCATTCTTTACATTCTGATATATAGGAACTGAATGTTTATGTTTCCTCCAAAATTTATATGTTGAAATCATAACCCCTAGCATGATGTATTAGGAGGTGGAGGCTTCAGTGGGATTAGTACCCTTATAAAAGAGATTCCAGGCTGGGCATAGTGGCTCATGCCTATAATCCCAGGAATTTGGGAAGACTAAGGCAGGAGGATTGCTTGAGCTTAAGGACTTGAAGACCAGCCTAGGCAACATAGTGAGAACCTGTCTCTACAAAAAACACAGCTGGACTTAGTGATATGTACCTATAGTCCTAGCTACTTGGGAGGCTAAGGCAGGAGGATCACTTGAACCCAGGAATTCAAGCCTGGGCAGTATTCCACCCTGGACAGTAGAGCGAGGCCTTGCCTCAAAATAGTAAATAATAGCAAAAGAGACTCCAGAGAGCTTTCTCTGCTCTCCACCATGTGACATTATGAGAGGATGCCATCTGCAACTTAGAAGAGGACCCTCACCAAAGCCCAAGCATGCTGGCACTCTGATCTCAGACTTTGGCCACCAGAACTGTCAAAAAACCAAACATCTGTTGTTTATAAGACAACAGATGATTTGGAGAGATAATGGAATTAAAATAGTAATTCCTGGCATAAAACTGCACTCACATCCTTAGCGATCCCACTGCACTCACATCCTTAGTGATCCCATTCTCTCACTTGACCAGTGCACTGCTGAGCGTATAACCTGCATCTTCTGCTCTAGCCTCTCGTCTCTCTCCTCCTCTGCATGGATTGTCTCTATTTGGAAGGTCTGTGGTTTTTATGTGTAAAATGAAAGCTGTCATGTTCCGTTTCCAACACCAAGCCTGGTTCTCTAGCTCCCATTTTGTCAGTGTCATACCTCCCAGATGAAATCTTTGGAACCATCTTTGACCCTTTCTTACTTTTTACATCTATAACTAATAATTAACTTCATCCTATGACTTACTTTTTTTTTTTGCACATGATTCTTAGGTTCTTACCTTACTTACCTCCTCCACATCAGACTGAATTCCCTCACGCAGACTCCAGTAATAAAACTCCTAGCTGTTCTGTGTAAAGTCCATCTCAGTCTGTCTGGCACACAGGTCTCAAATAAATTTGAAAACCCCAATTTTATGAGTTCATTGCCTTTATGAAGAGAATAATATAGCAGTGTATGTTTGCTTTTCACATGGATACAAACTTCTCTTCCTGATGTTTGGATTCAGCTTTAATTACCTTGATTTTGTCGGTTGATCCCCACCTCCCTGCCCTCCCCCCATCATGTTGTAGCCTTCAGTGTCTTCACACATGTGGTGCTAGGCCTTGTGTCTCTTTGACTGTCCCCTTGCCTCTCCCAGTTCGTCTCCTGCTCCGTCCAGCCCCACCTCAAGTCCTCTCCTCCATGAAGTCCTCTCCCAGACTAATATATTCACAATGATTTCATTTTTACTTTACTACATTTCTGTAATACAATCTAACTCATAACTGAGGTTTTGATTGCACAGGAGTTGATGGTTTTTCTTACGGAATTTTTTATTGAACAGAAAACCTACCACTCACCAGTTTATATCCTGATCAGTGCCTAACAGTGCTCACTCTCTGATACTTAACAAGATATTTTTAGTTTGAGGCTGGGTGTGGTGGCTCACACCTATAATCCCAGCACTTTAGGAGGCCAAGGTGGGCAGATCGCTTGAGCTCAAGAGTTCAAAACCAGCCTTGGTAACATGACAAAACACTGTCTCTCCAAAAAAACACAAAAATTAGTCTGGCATGATGGCATGCACCTTAGGAGGCTGAGGTGGGAGGATCTTAGCTTAAGCCTGGGACATTGAGGCTGCAGTGAATCAAGATTGCACCACTGATCTCCAGCCTGGACAAGAGTGAGACCCTATCTCAAAAAAAAAAAAAAAAGTTATTTTTAGTTTGAAAAGAAATGTTAATCTTTCCAAGTACAAATGTCTCCCCCTTCACATTGTAGATCCTGAACTGATTTGTACCTCACCACTCACATAGTCCAGCTCTGCAGCCTGGAGCTGGGTCTACTCAGCAAAGTAGTTTTTCCAGTCAGGCTTACACCTTTGATTTATAGCACACAAATTTCCTCTAGTGGCGATTTATTTCTTTCTCACATAGGTTAAAGTTGTACCTCCTATGGTCACACAGAACTCATGTAATCCCTCTCCCATGGGATATTTTATTTTCCTTTCTTTGGCTGTCTCTAAGGGACTTGTCAGTGTCCCAGTCTGCTCTTCTCAGATGACTTTTAAAATATGTCAATGGGAAGTGAACATTCTGTTTTAGCGTGGTTCTGTTTTGGCAGGGAGAGCAGGACTGTTCCTTTAACGAGTGCTTATTAGGTGCCTGCTGTGTGCAAGGAACTGTTCTCTGTGCTGAAGAGACAGCAGTTAACAGATGGCCAAAAATCTCTGCCCTTACCTTGAGTTTACATCTTGGTGGAGGGAGTGAGACAGTAAACACGATAAATAAGTAGATTATAGAGTTTGTAGAAGATAATGTTGTGGAGAAAAACCAAGCAGGGGCAGCAGCAGAGGAAGTATCAGCCAGGGCAGGGGGGTTGCAATTCTAATTGGATGGTGGGGACATTCCTAACTCAGAAGGTGACTTGTAAGTGAAAATGTGAAGGTGAGAAAGCCAGCAACACGAGTATCTGGGGGAGAGTGGTCTGGGTAAGTAGAATAGCCATTGCAAAGGCCCTGAGGCAGGAGTGTATCTGGCAGGTTTGAAGAAAAGCAAGGAGACCAGTGTGGCTGGAATGGAGTGAACAAGACAGAGGCAGGCAGTAGATGAACCTGAAGAAGTAAGGGGGGTACCAAATGACATAGGCCCTGGTAGCCATAACAAGGACCTGGCTTTAACTTGGAGTGGGAAAAGGACTCACTAGAGGGTTTTGATTAGAAATGTAATGTGATCTGATGACTTACGTTTCTGAGGGATGAGTCTGACTTCTTTGGTGGAAATAGACTGAGGAGGGGGCAAAAGTTGTGATAATTCAGACAAGAGGGAAGGTTGCTTAGACCAGGGAGGTGCAGTGAAGGTAGGAAGTGGTTGGATTCTGGACATTTTGAAGGTCAGCCCAATAGGGGTTTCCTAATAAGTCGGTATTGGAGAACATCATCACTTTTTTTATTCGATGTACTTTACTTTACTTCTGTTTAAAAGCACAAAAATGTGATGGAAATTCAGTGTGGCCACGGCACATTGTTGACTCATACTGAACTCACTGTTGAGTAAAACTGATCTTAAAAAAAAAAACAAATGTATATGCTCTAATGCTCAAATACCTATTTTAGTTTATGCTTGTATAGTTGGTTTTGGTACCAAGTTATAAAGGTTTTACTTCATAGGAGATTTTATTTTGCTAGGTTTGAATCATTGCTCCAAGTAGTCACAAATTTGGGGAATCCATAGTCTCTTATCCAGGACAATAGCTTCTCTGTCATCTTCATATGAATCTACACATTTCACAAGCATGCCTTCTGTAACTTCCAAAACATTGATAGAGGGTTCAGTAAGACAGGACCTATGACTAATCTCCTAAACCTCCCTCTAGGTTGATTGCGGCTTTGTTATTCATACCTCTTTGGTAGAATTGGTTAAGTCATAGCCTATCTAACTGAGCATCAAACCTGTACGTCTTTGTTATATCCATGAAGATGACATGAGATGCTCTTAGCTACTTTGCTGAGATTACAAATACATAGACCAGGTCTGTTAGGCAGAATCCATCCTATCAATGGAAAGAGAGAGAAAAGTTTATCTGATAAAATCATAATGAACTCATACTCTTAACACCCAGTGCTTCCTTTAAAGATAAACTGTATTATGAAAGTTTTCTTTTCTCCAGTGCTCATCAACTATATTGTTTTGTTTTGTTTATTGAGACAGGGTCTCACTCTGTCACCCAGGCTAGAGTGCAGTGGCACAATCATGGCTCACCACAGCCTCAACCTCCCAGGCTCTGATGATCTTCTTGTCTCAGCCTACCACACTCAGCTAGTTTTTTGTGTTTTTGTTTGTTTGTTTGTTTTAGAGACGAGGTTTTGTCATGTTGCCCAGGCTGATCTTGACCTTCTGGGCTGAAGTGATAACGCCTGCCTCAGGCCCCCAAAGTGCTGCGATTACAGGCATGAGCTACTCTGCCCAGCAACTATATTTTTATAGTACACTTGAGACTCTTGCCCAGGATTGACATCTCGTCTCATCAGGCTGTAAATTGGAGACCCTACCTTCTTTGTTTATCTTGAAGATCAGAATTAGAGCTTTCTGACCTCTCTTCTGTTTTCCACAATCCCTGCATGTCAGCTTGTCCCCATCACTAACCCTCTCCCAGTTGGGCTGTGTCACTCCCAATCCCTACCCCCGATTTATGATGCTCCATTCAGCAGCACCCAGTGCATTTTAGGGATTCATTAGGAGAAAACTGTGCCTCTTTTTTTTTTTGAGACAGAGTCTTGCTCTGTCGCCCAGGCTGGAGTGCAGTGGTGCGATCTCGGCCCCCTGCAACCTCTACCTCCCAGGTTCAAGCAGTTCTCTGCCTCAGCCTCCCGAGTAGCTGGGATTACAGGCATCCGCCACCACACCTGGCTAATTTTTGTATTTTTAGTAGAGACGGGGTTTCAGCATCTTGGCCAAGCTGTTCTTGAACTCCAGACCTTGTGATCCACCTGTTTTGGCCTCCAAAAAAACTATGCCTTTTAAGGAGCCACGGGATCCATAGTAGCTCCCTGCTGTTAAAATATATGCCACTGCCTGGCATTCAAGGGCACCCTTTGGTTACCCTTGTTTCCTAGTACTCACCACTTCCAAATGTTTTATTCTAGTCAAACAATTCTTTCTTTCCCTCTCCCCCCCCCCATGTTTGCATATACATCTGTGATTTCTATCATCCTATCATTTCCTTCTTCGCATTTTTAGCTTAAATTTGACTGCTTCCATGAAGCATTCCATGTGTCTTCTACCTGTGTCAATCACCTTTGGTATTGTGAAATTTAACATTTCAGTGTACACTGAGTTGCACTGTTCTCCTTTTGTTGAATGGGCTAATTTTGTTTCCTTTCAGCTTCCTTTTTTTTGACAATATATTATGCTGCTTTAATAGCTCTCAGAATGTTTTGCACAATGTTTTGCCAGACACTGTGGTTAAGTATTCATTAAAAATGTGCTCGTTTATTGTATTCTTGATTGTAGTTGAAGATGCCCACTCTGGACTATTTAAAGGAAACAACAGACAGACAGTATGGAGGGGCTACTTGGTATGTTATTTTACATTTAATTGCATTTTTACAGTAGGCTGGAATAAAAATGTGAATAATAAAGCTGTTTTTCTATGAGAATATTTTTAATGTTTATTTTTTGTCTAAGGGTAGCTTACTAATATTAATGACTATTGATTCAAGAATCCTGAAGGTCGTATTTCGAAGCTTGTGTGATGCAATAGATCCTCACCAGTTTTCTCAGCTGCAGGTTTTCACTAGCCTCGTGATATGGAAAATGAGTTGTGTTTTTCCCCTTATTTTAGACAACAGATAAAGAAGTCCCTGGATTAGTGCTAATGCAAGATTTGGCTTTCCTGAGTGGATTTCCACCAACATTCAAGGAAACAAATCAACTAAAAACAAAATTGCCAGAAAATCTTTCCTCTAAAATCAAACTGGTAAGAACATAGAAAATAGAGCAATTAGCCTGGCACATTCTCATTTAATGTGTGATTCTTTTCTTGTGGTCAATTTTTTCCCGAAGTTTAGCTGATAAACATAAGAAGCAAAGAGGGATTTTATTCTGCCAGAAGAGCCTCACTCCTTACTTTTAATTTGGGCAAAAATCTAAGAGTCTTATTTGGTTTGCTTGTTTGCTGGGTAGAGCAGGATTCATTTGTTTAACAAATGAGCTCCTACAATGTCTTATGTGGTATTTCAGCTGCTGAGGATGCAGCAGTGGACAAAACAAAGGCCTGGATGGAACTTAGGGTGTGAACAATGGAAGCATGGTAGGAGGAGATGAGGGAAAGACATAAATGTCATCAATGCACATAGCCTGTTGTTTACTCAAAAGTTTTCGCTCATAAAGGTAGTGTGCTTCAGATATATGGGAACATTTGCTAATGAGAAACCATTCATTAGTAGCTAATTGAGGCACAAATGTATTTAAAATTTATGCTTATTAGCTCTTCAGGCTTGACCATTGATGCCATTTGTTGGGGTGGACTCTGGAGGCTGGCCTGGGACATGCCTTTTCCTTACATGAATTGTTTTCAGAGCCTTTGCCTGATTGACTTAGGACATAATCCATGTGAGTGTACTCTCTATTTGACTTTACATCAAGATGCCTGCTATTCTGTCAGAAGTGTTTCAGGTTGTAAATCGTGAATATTTCATCTCTTAGAGTAGAGGGCCTAAAGTCCTTGTCTCAGAATTTGCGAGGCTCTAGTTTTCTTGATTTTATAAAGAAACGCTTTGTTAGTTCTGCCACTGGGTTTAGCTTACTGATTCTTACTTCCTTCTGTTGTATGTCATTTAACAATTTTTTTTTTTTTTTTTTTTTTTTTTGAGACAAAGTCTCGCTCTGTCACCAGGCTGGAGTGTAGTGGTGTGATCTTGGCTCACTGCAACCTCTGCCTTCAGGATTCAAGCGATTTTCCTGCCTCAGCCACCTGAGTAGCTGGGACTATAGGCGCGCACGATGACACCCAGCTAATTTTTATATTTTTAGTAGAGGTGGGGCTTCACCATGTTGGCCAGGATGGTCTCGATTTCTTGACCTCATGATCCACCTGCCTTGGCCTCCCAAAGAGCTGGATTATAGGCGTGAGCCGCCACGCCCAGCCCATTTAACAGTTTTGAGGGTGAAAGTGTAACTGGGCCGGGCGCAGGGGCTCAGCTCCCTCCCCGTGCTTGCCAAAGATGTAGCAGGGGACAGGAGCAGAGCAGTGGGGGGCGTCCCAAAGAGCTTCCAGTTCTCTGATCTGATGTTTTCCACCATGTGCCCAGGTCCTTGACCTCTCTTGCCCCAAGAATGGGGGAAGGGGCCCTGGAGGTGCGGTGAGCTTACCGTTTGAATAAATGTGGTGGACCCAAAGAGTTTTGCAAAGAAGTGATTTATTAGGCAGAGAGAGAGAGAAAGAGAGAAGGAGAGGGAGAGCTCCCACGCTGCAGTGGTAGGGGAATCTGGAGGGGGATATCCGCACGGGTAAGGAACAGTGGGTTTTTAACCCGGGAGTTATTCCCGCCCCATTCATGTTCTCGTCCAATGAAAGGAGTTCTTTTAAACTTCCTCTGAAGTGATTGATTTTCAGCTTTGATATCGGATTGGCTGCTAGCTCTGCAACAGAGGCCCTTCCTTCCAGAGCTTTTCGGGGCTTTTTGAGCAAAGCAGCACACCTGGAATTTTTACCTAGCCTGCACAACGGGGAAGTCAGACAAAGAACTTTACATCCCAGCTAAGGGCGTGGATGGAGGCATGGCGCTGGGAAATTCCTGCCTTTGAAACCACACCCCCTGTGGACTCGGGGGAAGAGGTTTTTTGTTCCTTAACATAGTCCCTAAAAGGGTGAAGATGGAGTAATGGTAGGGGAGCTGTGATTAGAGAGGAGTTTTTACTTATCCTGTCTTAACCATGTTTTTATACTAACCATGTTTTTATACCCCCCAACCATGTTCTTTTAACTTGTTCCTCCCTACCCTAGACCAAGTGTTTTACTGTATTATGATATATTGTATTATTCTTGTAATACAATGAGAATGACCACTTAGGATTTTTTTTCTTTTTTTCCTATTTTCCTTTGTAACTTTCTTTTTTTTTTTTGGGGAAACAGTCTTGCTCTGTCACCAGGCTGGAGTGCAGTGGTGCAATTTGGGCTCACTGCAACCTCTGCCTCCCGGGTTCAGAGGAATCTCCTGCCTCAGCCTCCAAGTAGCATGGCGAAACCCGCTCTGTACCATGCCTGGGGTGGAGAGGGGGTTTCGCCATGTTGGCCTGGGTGGTCTCAAACTCCTAACCTCAGGTGATCCACCCATCTTAACCTCCCAAAGTGCTGGGATTATAGGTGTGCGCCACCGCACCCGACCCTTCGTAACTTTCTTTATTTTACTTTGAAATATGGTAATGCCTGACTATATTAGAGTTGAATTTGTTGTAAACTGCAGTTATTTTAAAATAGATAATACATCTCTCCTTCCTCTGAGTTTTTTGTACTGATTTGGGCAGATAAAACCATAGATTAGCTTTCATTTTAGCCAATGTTTATTGACTTCTTGGTTTCCTAGTTTAGTTCTAGAATTAGAGACACATGTATATCTGTACTTTTGACCACCAGTTCAACTTGGCTTATGTAGATAGAATGGCATTCTTGATTCTATTTATATGATTTCAATATAATAAATGCTGAAAAAGAAAGAAGGTTCATTCCACTTCTCCACACTCCACTCTGGTTTGAATATCCCACATCACTTGGCCTGTTGCAGCTGTCCACCAGTGCTGACTGCTCTGATGTGTCTACTGGTCAGTGGGTGTGTGCTGCCAGAGAATGCCAGTCCCAAGTCATGGTTGACACTTTAGCAGACTATTGTTGGGTGGCATGTGTGGTATAAGCAGGTCAAGGTGGAGTGAGTTAGTAACTTGAGTTGACAAGGAGAACCAACATGCTACAGGCATGGTGAGACCCCTTTCCACCATTCATGCACCCAGTTGCAAATTTATTTGGATTTTCAGAGTTGTCTTTGTGGAGGCCAACACCTCTCAGAGCATCAGGCTAATCACACATAATGTTCTTTGAAGGTTGTTTTCATGATTCCAACACCTGTGATCAACTTCAGGGACTAGGACTTAAGATGTTTAGAGACTAGAGAGGAAATGAGAAAGAGGAAGAACAGAAGCAATGTGTCAGCATTCGAGTCCAAGTCTTGAAGTGACTTGCTTTCCTTAGGCTCTGCTTGTATTGTATCATGAGTACTCTGAGAATGAAGTTTCCTATCATTGGGTTCCCAGACAAAACCCCTTTAGTGTGTATGATGAGTTCCAAATAAGAGTTTATACAGAGTGCCATGAGAACATCAAGGCTTTAGGTGTACTTGGGGGGTAAGGCAGGCTTTGCGTAATAGAAGCATTTTAGCTGAGCCCTAAAGAGAGCAGCCATTCTCCCAGCAGAGAAGGAAGCAGAAGAGACCATTCCATATAGAGGGAACAGCTTGAGCAAAAGAGCTGGAAGCTTGAACGTAAATGCTGTTTTCAGGGAACCAAGGCAACGAACGGTTTCTAGAACAGGCAGGGATATCAGTGAGGATAAGATTGCAAAGACAGCTTGAGGCCAGGTGGAGAAACATCTCTGTTAAGAAGCCTAGCCTTTTTCCTGAAGGCAGGGGGGAGGACACAGTCTGATCTGCTTCTAAGGAACATAGGGAAGATGTGGTAGGGAAACCAGTTTAGCTGCTGCTGTCACAGCCCAGCAGTGGGATGCCAGCGATGAGAATGGTTCCACAAGCATCTGAGAGAGACACTCAGCATCACTTGGTGACTTACAAGCTATTCAGAAGAGGAAGCGGAAGATGAAAGGGGAAGTGGACTTTTCTCATTAAGATGGAAGTGAAGGCATTAACCACACTCAGGGCTTCAGTGGCAGAAGCAAGTGTTTTTTGGAAGGAGACCCAGAGCTCAGTTTTGGATGTGTTGCATTAGGGGTGTACATGGCATGTCAGAGGAGAGGGCTGTTAGGCATTGGACTTCAAGACTAGAATCGTTGAACCACTTTGCCCTCCCAGGTTCTCCCAAGAAGGCCTTTGCGAAGGCCTGTGGCCCCAGGGCCACCCAGGGCTCAGCTGAGCTCTGTCCCACAGATTCTCACTAGGCCATAGGTGTCTCAGGACAGGTACTGCCCTGTTCACCTTTTTACTTTTAGTGGTTACTTGGCACTTAGACGGCTGCTCAAGGAATGAGTCATATGCAGCAATGTCTTGGACTATAAAGGGGAATTTTTTCA
This sequence comes from Ateles fusciceps, assembly GCA_036589455.1. NCBI lineage: Eukaryota > Metazoa > Chordata > Mammalia > Primates > Atelidae > Ateles > Ateles fusciceps. The sequence goes on from JAZHEH010000612.1 coordinate 3,831,379, forward strand.
GCAGTGTGATTATCCATAGGAGTCACTCTAGGCACAGAAATGTGTCTCTGTATATTATTGTGTATATACAACAACTAGGCCATTGTCATCCTGTTTAGAACAAACCCTGAAGTTGTTTTGTTTTCTTTCTTCTTTTTTTCCCCTGAGGTAGGAATGTGGGACTTGAAATAGTTTCATTTGTAAGATAATGGATTTGAATTCATAAAACCTTTTCTTTTGACTGTGGTCTTATATATAAATCAATCTTTTCTATATGAGGCTTTCTAATTTGAGATACCTTGAGGTGAATCCTTTGATGATCTGATTAATTACTCTCTAATTTATTTGTATAATTTTTGTGTATGATGGACACAGAATTCATTTTTTTATAAATCAGATCACCCATCAGTCTTTATTTTCAGATCCCTCTAAATCATTTTGTATCCTTAGACATTTTCATTCCTGATGGGTTTTTTCATTTAGTTTTTGATTTTTGTTTTTGTTCACTTCTTTTTAAACATATTTTAGAGCAAGTGGGAAATCTCCCCAAAGCTGTCAAATGAATTCTTTTTTTTTTTTCTTTGCCCACCTGCAACTGTCTTGATCGAGTTATAAAGTGAATTCTCATGTTAGGTTTCCTTCAATTATTGTAGTTGCTGAGTGGGTGTGCAAAAGGTGGAGAAGATGTAGACCCTCTCCTCAAGCATTTATAGTCACATTTTGGAAGAAGCGTGTGTGTATAGAGTTGGCAGTCAGAAATAGGAAAGGTCTGTGTGGTCAGAGACATGGGGGGCGTTTTCAAAGAGAAAGAGGTTGCGCTGGTTCTTGAAGACTGAACGGGTTGTTTGTGCAGGCAGGCAGGAACAGCATGTTGTCCTGCATGGACTCTGCCCCCTCAAACCTCTTTTAAGGGCCTGTCCAAGGTTAGAGTAAATTGTCATAGTTTTGTACCAATGCCCCTTCTTTTAGAGATGTCTCCGAAACCACCTTGTGCACTTTTAAAGTGTGGTAGCTTTTTCTTTTTTTGTTTTATTTCTAAAATTAAAAAGCTTCAGTAGATGAAACAACCAACTCTGGAACTGATTTAAGTTTTAGAAAACCAACAGGACATATTAAGATCTAGTAGCTTTGAGTTGTTGAGTCACTTAAGGTACTAATTTGGTTTTCAGTTGACATTAGCAGACATCTGAGTTTTTTTTCAGTAAATTTTTTTTATTGCATTTTAGGTTTTGGGGTACATGTGAAGAACATGCAAGATTGTTGCATAGGTACACACATGGCAGTGTAATGTGCTGTCTTCCTCCCCCATCACCTATATCTGGCATTTCTCCCCATGCTATCTCTCCCCAACTCCCCCACCCCCCCGCTGTCCTTCCCCTATTTCCCCCCTCGACAGACCCCAGTGTGTGATGCTCCCCTCCCCTGTGTCCATGTGTTCTCATTGTTCAACACCCACCTATGAGTGAGAACATGCGGTGTTTGATTTTCTGTTCCTGTGTCAGTTCGCTGAGAACGATGGTTTCCAGGTTCATCCATGTCCCTACAAAGGACACAAACTCATCGTTTTTGATGGCTGCATAATATTCCATGGTGTATATGTGCCACATTTTCCCTGTCCAGTCAGTCATTGATGAGCATTTGGGTTGGTTTCAGGTCTTTGCTATTGTAAACAGTGCTGCAATGAACATTTGTGTGCATGTGTCCTTATAGTAGAACGATTTATAATCCTTTGGATATATACCCAGTAATGGGATTGCTGGGTCAAATGGAATTTCTATTTCCACGTCCTTGAGGAATCGCCACACTGTCTTCCACAATGGTTGAACTAATTTACACTCCCACCAACAGTGTAAAAGTGTTCCTATTTCTCCACATCCTCTCCAGCATCTGTTGTCTCCAGATTTTTTAATGATCGCCATTCTAACTGGCATGAGATGGTATCTCAATGTAGTTTTGAATTGCATTTCTCTGATGACCAGTGATGATGAGCATTTTTTCATATGTTTGTTGGCCTCATGTATGTCTTCTTTTGTAAAGTGTCTGTTCATATCCTTCGCCCACTTTTGAATGGGCTTGTTTTTTTCTTGTAAATCTGTTTTAGTTCTTTGTAGATTCTGGATATCAGCCCTTTTTCAGGTGGGTAGATTGCAACAATTTTTTCCCATTCTGTTGGTTACCAATTCTTCCCTAAAATATTTTTAATGATTTTAAATCAAATGAATTCAGAATGAAAGTAGATTACATCTTCTGAATTTGTAAGCACTTTAAAGTTGTTGGGAACATAACTTCTAATAGGAAAGCCTTTATTATTATTTTGGATTTGCATATTCTTCTAGACCAAGTTTTCTCAACCTTTGGACCATTGATTGTTTAGGCTGGATGCTGCTATCCTTAGGGGCTGTCCTGTGTATTGTGGGATGCTTAGCGGCATCCCAGGTCTCTATCCTCTAGTAGTATTTTCAAATATGTGATTGTTTAGACAACTTGATGCAGCTTTTCTTTTTGGCATTAAAAAATGACCAGGTTGATATTGATTTTTAACTGAGGCTTATCTTAAAATACAACTACTTTGTGTGCCTTAAAAGGATACTTTCTCTTTTACACTCATTATTTTTGGTTGACTTAAAAACATACATTCAAAAAATTTGTTGGCTACTGTTGTTTTTTAAGCCAATTTTTAAATATAAGCTACAATTCTGAGAACAGTAGGACTATTTAATTAGAATATTCTCACAATAAGCAATTTCTTAAAGTGGTTCTATATATTTTGTATTACTATAATCTTGCCTTGATAACTTTCATTTATAGAATTTAAAAGCAACTTTTTCTTTTTTTTTTTGAGACGAAGTCTCTCTCTGTTGCTCAGACTGGAGTGCAGTGGCGTGATCTCGGCTCACTACAACCTCTACCTTCCAGGTTCAAGCGATTCTCCTGCCTCAGCCTTCCGAGTAGCTCAGACTACAGGTGCATGCCACTACGCCCGGCTAATTTTTTGTATTTTTAGTAGAGATGGGATTTCACCATGTTAGCCAGGATGATCTCGATATCCTGACCTCGTGATCTGCCCACCTCGGACTCCCAAAGTGCTGGGATTATTTACACTGCTTTTTCAATTCTTATGTCTTGTGACTTGGTCAGTTATGCGATTATACCGAATTTAATACTCCTGTGACTGTTTTATCATCCCTTTCCTATATTATACAGTGTGTAAAATGTAAAGTGTTAGATTCGCTTCCAATATATACATACATATGTACATATCGTATCTAGAAGTTTAACTGTGAAGTATCGAGCACTTGAAATCTGGTTTTCATACCTGTCGTGCCATTGAAATTGGTCTCCATTGACCTACTAATTACGAAACCCACTTAATTTTATTTCTTGTCCCTTAATTTTGATGTTTGTTATTTGTCTTTAGAAATATACCTGAATTAACATTTTTTTTCTCTTGCCTTCTGCAACACTGCTTCTCCTGACCATCATCTGTATTGTATTTCCTCGACTCAAATTGATCCATCATCAGTTGCTCAATTGTTGTAGCCTACCCAGGCCCTGGCCTCAGCCACCATTTAGTTCTACCTCTGTCCGTCTTTCCTTGCCTCATACTCCCACAGGTACCAGGTGTATCAATCATGTTATTCTAGATGATGATGCCATAATAAACATTCTGGAATCTCAATGGCTAAAAACAGCAAAGCTTTATTTCTTAGTCATGCTACATGTTGTTCATTGTGGGTCTACAGGGGGGTGGGTATAGAAGTTGTTCCTTTTTGCCGAAACTTACAATTTATATAAACTTACAGTTTAAAGCAAGACGCTATATATGGACGCAGTTGCCCACAATTGTTCCAAGCCACGAACTCCAGCCTCTGGCACAAACTGCAACTACTCTTCCCACCACCGCCTCTCTGTCTTCTGGCATAAGTAATGATGATGTCCAGGATTGGGCTGCCACCTAGTGGCTGTCAGAGGGTACTTCTCCGCCCTTTTTATGGTGGTAGAAAATCTTTCTCATACATATAAATATTACCTTAACCTCCTTAATTTTTCATCCCTCTTTGAATTATTTTATAGTTACTGTAGAAGAACCTCTTCTTGCTCTTTTATGCATGTATAATTAGAAACCAACCCTAGGCAAGGCTGCTAATATAAGGATAGTTTTAGTGATCTACCTTCTTATCAAGCAAATGGTCAATACAAGTTATGAAATAAAACTAGACGTACTTGCTTCTTCGAGGTTACACCAAGCCAGCACCTGGGCCTGAAACTGGGCTGCAGACCTTCAGCTTCACCCACTGCCTTCCGATCGTGAACCCTTGCAAAGTGAACGAGCTTTGGGACTTCATGAAAATGTATAAGCAGGATCCAAGCATTCTGCACACCGTGGAAATGTGCTTCCTGAAGGAGAGGGTGGAGAGCATGGGGGGGGTAAAGTATCACCTGCTACTCAGAAAGCTATTATAAATCAGAAGAAAATATCAAGGAAGAAAAACAGTAAGAAGGTGGAGGAAAACATAAAGATAGACAAACCATCAAATGAGGAAAGTGATCTAGAAATTAATAATGAAGCTGTGATTGAACCAGACACTGATGCCCCTCAAGAAATGAGAGGTGGGAGCCAGGCATGGTGGCTCATGCCTGTAATCCCAGCACTTTGGGAGGCCAAGTCAGGCAGATCATTTGAGGTCAGGAGTTTTGAGACCAGCCTGGCAAATGTGCTGAAACCCTGCCTCTACTAAAAATACAAAAAAATTAACTGAGCATGGTGGTGCATGTCTGTAAACCCAGCTATTCAGGAATCTGAGGCAGGAGAATCATTTGAACCCAGGAGACAGAGGTTGCAGTGAGCTGCGATCATGTCACTGCACTCCAACCTGTGTGATAGAGTGAGACTCCATCTAAAAATAAATAAATAAATAATTCTATTCTAGTATAGTGACTTTTTCTCTCCAGGGAGCTCTCAGAAATGCTTTGAGGTGCTGTGAGAGGGAGGAAAGGGACAGGAGACGCTAGAGAGTGAACAGGGGCCCAGGCAGACTACTAATCCTTCTGTGTGGCCTGCCTCCCAACACGGCACATATGCCGAGGCAAGATGGTGACACAGTGAGAACCAACTTAGTGAGTGCTAAATATGTGCCAGGCGCTCACTAAGTAGAGGAGGTAAAAGAAAGTGATGAGTCAAGAAGACAGTTACACGCATATGCAGGTGCTCACACATGCACCTGCACCAAATCCGTGAGAAGAGTTAATGGCCTGCATAATAAGGGGAAAAGATATAAATGAAATTTCTAACTCCAACCTCTGGTGTTTTGGCATACTCTCAGGAAACTGCTTAGAAAATGAGCTAAGAATAGTCATGCAGCAAATAGAAGAGCTCAGAATGAGCTCATAATTGTGTTTGCTTCTGTTTTATAGATTGAGAAAGAAGACCGTAAGCTCTTTTAGAAGCACTAGTTCAGCAGAAGAATTTTACTGTCCTGTATTTGTGGTTTTCAGGCCTCTCCCCTTTTTTGAGCTATGAAAGCCTCTTCATAGGAAGTTGTGTGATACAGAGTCAGAACAGAAAGCAGATAAAGAGTTGTGTGGACTTTGGTAGGGATGGCAAAGCCTGTTTGTAGAACTTGATGTTTATGATGTTCGCTCTTAGATTTATGATTGCCCCAAAAGGTAGTTTTCCCATGGAAGCACTTCAGGTAGTCCTGCCAAAGATGCTCCTCCTAGGCATGTGGCATAAAAGCTGTTCAGACACCCCACTAGCACATGTGCTTGTCACCAATTCCAGCAAGGTTAGTTACATTGCAGGTTTTTTGCCCAGTATAAGCGGATTGGTAATATTCTAGAAGAAGAGTCACAAAACTGTTGGCCAGCAGGTGTATTTTTTGGGCCACCATTGAAAAATTGGGGAGATTTCATACAACACTTGGGGATTCTTGCCTCTCAGGAGATCTGGCAGCACTTGGTGGCATTCAGTGGTTGCAGCTTTCAGGTGGCTCTGAGGTGTCCAGATTGCCACTGCCTTCACCACTCCTTTTTGGTTTTAGATGCCTGGTTTGTTACATTCATTTGGGAAATGCACCTGGTTTGTGTAGGTCATTTTGTTGTGTTTTGATATTGTCTTATCATTTTAAGATTGAAGAGCAGGCCGGGTGTGGTGGCTCACGCCTGTAATCTCAGCACTTTGGGAGGCTGAGGCAGGTAGATTACCTGAGGTCAGGAGTTGGAGACCAGCCTGGCCAACATGGCAAAACTCCATCTCTACTAAAAATGCAAAAATTAGCCGGGCGTGGTGGTGCACACCATTAGTCCCAGCTACTCAGGAGGCTCAGGCAGGAGAATCGCTTGAACCTGGGAGGCGGAGGTTGTGGTGAGCCGAGATTGCACCACTGCACTCCAGCTTGGCCAGCAGAATGAGATGCAGTCACACACACAGACACACACACACACACACACACAGATTAAAGAGCAGGCAGACTGGGAATTTAAAGGTGCCTCGTCCTTGGCACTCAGACTTCATGTGTAACTCTGTTGTTATTTGATAGTTGCAGTTGTATTCAGAGGCCAGTGTAGCGCTTCTAAAATTGAATAACCCTAAGGATTTTCAAGAATTGAATAAGCAAACTAAGAAGAACATGACCATCGATGGAAAAGAACTGACCATAAGTCCTGCATATTTATTATGGGATCTGAGTGCCATCAGCCAGGTAAGGGATGCACAGGTTCTTTACAACCCAAATCAAGGGTTAAGATGTTAAAAATTTGTAAGTTACTGTATTAGAAGAGGGAAGAGGACTTACAGAGAAGTGAGTTGATTGGAACTTTTCCAATTTTCCAGTCACTGCCATTGGTTTAGTATTAATTGAAGTGACCTAGAATCAGATCCAAGAACCTTTTCTATAAAGTGTGTTAGAGAAATGCTGTATCTTTGAATTTTGGGTTAAAAAATATATATTGAATTTTTTGCCTTTTTGTAATGTATAAAATTAGGACTCCATTTTGAGAGCAGACCGGGCAGAGGGAAAGGACAAAGAGGAGGAGGTATGACTTAAGGGGTATTTCACATCTTCACGTGCCAAGTGTTTTTCTCAGTCTAAGCAGGATGAAGACATTTCTGCTAGTCGTTTTGAAGATAATGAAGAACTGAGGTACTCATTGCGATCTATCGAGAGGCATGCACCGTGGGTTCGGAATATTTTCATTGTCACCAACGAGCAGATTCCATCCTGGCTGAACCTTGACAATCCTCGAGTGACAATAGTAACACACCAGGTACAAGACTTTCCAAATATCACAAGACTGTGGTTTCCAATTTTTCTGTTTTAGTGTGGTATGGAATTTCCATAATTTCATTCTCTTTTCTCTTCTACCTTCATTTCTACCTTTCTTTAACTCTTCATTGCCTTCCCTTCCTTCCTTTTAAAAACTAAACCAAACCAAAGCAGCTCTCATTCACTCTCTTTTTCTGTTTGTTGTTGTTAAAAGGATGTTTTTCGAAATTTGAGCCACTTGCCTACCTTTAGTTCACCTGCTATTGAAAGTCACATTCATCGCATCGAAGGGCTGTCCCAGAAGTTTATTTACCTAAATGATGATGTCATGTTTGGGAAGGATGTCTGGCCAGATGATTTTTACAGTCACTCCAAAGGCCAGAAGGTGAGTGCCTAACAGGAGGGGGGTTGTCTAGCGTGGAAGTCAGTTAGCAAATCAGAAAATCAATGCACATACTACTATAGTCAAATATCAAACAGGTCAGGCCTGGTGGCTCACACCTGTAATCCAGGACTTTGGGAGGCTGAGGCAGGTGGATCACTTGACCCTAGGAGTTTGTGGCCAGCTTGGGAAACCTAGTGAGACCCCCATCTCTACAAAAAGTAAAACAATTATCTGGGCATGGTGGAGTACTCATGTAGTCGCAGCTACTTGGGTGTAAGGGGTGGTGGGGGAGAGTGGGGGTCACCAGCTAAGATGGGAAGAGATTGCTTTAGCTTGAATGTTGAGGCAGCAGTGAGCTGTGATCACACCCCTGCACTCTAGCTTGGGTGACAGGGTGAGAACCTGATCTCAAAAAATAAAATAAAATATATATGGCAAATAATCATTTTCAAGTGCTAATCTCAGAAGTTAACAATGAAGAAGTGAGAACACTACAGTTAGAAATTTGCCTTCCGACATTCTTAGACACCCAGGACCCACACTTTTTTCCCGACCATCTACATTTTCTACTATTATGATAGCAGAAAAAGCAAAATCACTGTGAAACAGAAAATAATTGTTAGAATGTCAGCTAAATAGAAAGTGAACTCAAGTCAGTGCTTAAAGCCATAGATGAAATTTCATTTAAGGCAGACTGTCACGCTGTAACTTTGTTGAGAGGTGAGATGGTGAAGTTATTAAGAGTGCAGACCTGGGGGCTGACTCTTCAAGATGACCCTGGGCAGTGGCTTTACCTCTGTTTTCTGTCTGCATAGTGGAGAAAGTACAAATACCCTTGTAGCATTGTTACAAGGGTTCAGTGATAAGTTAGACTTACCACCATAAACTTATAAGTTCTAAAACTCTGCAACTGTAAGTGCTAGTAACACAAAACTACTTTCTCTGTTACTGTTTATGCTACTTGACTGGGCTCATTGTCCTCTTCCCTTATTGACTTGTCTCCTGTGTATCAGATTGGGCTTGTGCCTTAACAGGGGGACAAACAAGATCAATGACTGTGCAGTGCTTTTCCTGGTGACTGGTGTGCCTTGGTGCTGAGGAGTGTGAGCATAGGAGGCTTAAATCAGATGGGAAAGGAAAGAAGGCCCATCTGAATTGTCATGTACTGTGAAGAACAAGTAAGAGTTTAGGTGAAAAAAAAATTCCAATTAGACAGAATATGCAAAGGCACAGAGATTTTTGAAGGGGAGTGTATTTTTTTAAAAATGATTTTAATTTAAAAAGTAACCATGTACTCTATCATTCATTTTGGGAGCAGGTGAGCACAGCTCAGAATGCTGTGCTGGTTAATTTATCACAGGGCCTTATGCATGAAAAGAGAGGATATTGTCTCTCAGCCTTGAGACGAGATTATGCACAAATACACTGATGAGCTACTCATTGTTGTTACAGAAAAGCAGTAACCTTGCATACTTCCCACCAGCTTTGACATGCTTTGGTGCTTGCAGTTAAGTCTGGCATGGTGCTACGTTATTTCATAGTAGATTATCAAAGCATGTTGTGAGAGACTAATCCATGAGTTGAATCCTTGTCTGCTTCCCTTGAGTAATAGAAAAAAGTAAATATGCTCAGTAAGAACTGTCAACACAGCAGGATCTAAACAATGACTGTAAGTACAGGCAAGCTTAAAGCAATTGTGAATGTGAACACTCCACCCTTGGAAAATTTCAACCTTTTTAGAGAGTCAATTTCTTCTCATAAAGGGAATCTTAAGAATAAAACATCAGAAGCGAGAAGTCATTTTATTTTCTCTTTGTTTTTATCGTAGGTTTATTTGACGTGGCCTGTGCCAAACTGTGCTGAGGGCTGCCCAGGTTCCTGGATTAAAGATGGCTATTGTGACAAGGCTTGTAATAATTCAGCCTGCGATTGGGATGGTGGGGGATTGCTCTGGTAAGGATGTATTAAACTGTAATTCATTCATTTTAATGGAAGTTTTTCTTCTTAATCATTATTAAACATGTACTATAGACTTAACCAAACATTCTTTATGTATTAATAAACAGTAATGCTGGGCATGGTGGTTTATGTTTATAATCCAGTGCTTTGCAAAGCTGAGCTGGGAGGATTGCTTGAGGCCAGGAGTTCAAGACTAGCCTGGGCAACATAGTAAGACCCCATCTCTCTCAAGAAAAAATAAGCCAAGTGTGGTGGTACACACCTGTAGTCCTAGCTACTTGGGAGGCTGAGGCAGGAGGATCGCTTGAGCCTAGGAGTTTGAGGCTGCAGTGAGCTGTGATTGTACCACTGCACTCCAGCCTGGGTGGCAGAGTGATACCCTGTCTCAAAAAAAAAAAAAAATCAGGAATCAGTAGACTCTTTGGAGGTGGTAATTAGTGCTCCCCTGTGGCCCAGTTTATTCATATTATTCATTGTTGAGGCATCGAACATAGAAAATACACTTGAAAATGTCTTCTAATTTAAAATATGAAAATCTGGAATATACTTAATTATATAAACCCAAAAGCAAGAATCACTCTAACTGGTTGTTATGGGAGCTCACTGCTGGTAGCTTTCAGCAGCAGATTGTGATAGGTCACAGAATGACTAAAGAGTTGCAAAAGAAACGAGTATTTTCTCTCCTCAGCAACTTTTCTCCCTCCCTCACATACTTATATTTTGACTTGTTGATAATAGCAATTTGTTACATTTGCTTACTGCCTTTCAATTTATGAAAGGCAGTAAGCAAATTAACAAAGCTATATCAACAAGTCAATACATTTATAGAGCATTATTCATCATATTCACTTGAATTTTGTCACCTGAGAGAAAGTATGTACACAAATGTTATCATTCCCATTTCCATATGGATTTGGAAGTGTTTGAATATTGGAAGAAACAAAGCTTCAGGTTGTATTTCAGTCAGATGTGTCGGATTCACTTTAGCTGCGGAGAAAGAGTACAGATGTTCAAAGTAGATCTGTGTAGACCAGAGAAGGCAGTCTCTACTAGAACATTAGCATTTGATAGCAGGGGGGTAGCAAACATGATACCCACATGTTTTTGGCAGTTCACAAACTTGGAATAATCTCTTGTTTTCGTGCTCCTCCATTTCTGTCAGCACGTGCCCCTTCAGCAAATGTAAGGCCTGCACTTGTAGGTTCCACAGCTACAAAATGCCAAGGCCTGTTCATCATGCTTCTGTCAAGTGACTTCCTTTTCAGTTTATTTTCTTCTTAAGGTATGTGAGATCTTCTATTAAAGAATGAGGTGAACCTCACATTAGTATGAAATAAGGAACTGTCTTTTTCATTATGTTTGTTTGTTTGAGACAGAGTTTTACTCTTGTTGCCCAGGCTGGAGTGCAGTGGTGCGATCTTAGCTTACTGCAACCTCCGCCTCCTGAGTTCAAGTGATTCTCCTGCCTCAGCCTCCCTAGTAGTTGGGATTACAGGTGCATGCCACCATGCCCAGCTAATTTTTGTATTTTCAGTAGAGACAGGGTTTTACTATGTTGGCCAGGCTGGTCTCAAACTCCTGACCTCAGATGATCCAGCCACCTCGGCCTCCTGAAGTGTTGGGATTGCAGGCATGAGCCACTATGCCCAGTCCGGAACTTTCTTTTTCAAAATCATAATTACAGCAAGACTCCCTCTTCCTCCTCCCCTCTACAGGTAACAGTGGAGGGAGTCGCTATATTGCAGGAGGTGGCGGTACCGGGAATATTGGAGTTGGACAGCCCTGGCAGTTTGGTAGAGGAATAAACAGTGTCTCTTACTGTAATCAGGGATGTGCTAATTCCTGGCTCGCTGATAAGTTCTGTGACCAAGCATGCAATGTCTTGTCCTGTGGGTTTGATGCTGGCGACTGTGGGCAAGGTATGTTTACTGCCAAACAAACATATTAAGAATAGGAGGATAAAAAATCCTTGACAGATAGAGAGAGTTTTGAATGGCTTTTGTTATTTAATATAATTATTCTCTATGTATCCCTTTTCCAGCCTTACATTCAAACTAGTTGTAAGTTAAAAGGAAGAGAACAACATAAATCACTAAAGATGATCTTTTCCTGTTATTGTTGCAGTCTGGTTTTTTGTTTTGTTTTGTTTGGACTAAGTAGATTTACCTTAGCTGAAAACACGTGAAGATTTAATTTGTAAACAAAAAAGGATATCAATAATATATTAAATAAAGATGGCTTGAATATTGGATTTTGTTGATAGCATATTAATAGAGGTTGTTTTGGTAGAAAGTTTTTTTCAAATGGACAAAAAGATGGAAATTGATTATTGTAATTTATTGTTAAGAATCATGCCATATCTCTATAGTGAGTCAGGATCACGATTTCAGGGTAATTATTGTGACTGCCTCAGTGAAATGAGGCTTACACCAGTAACTGTTGTATTAGAGTATATGATTATTTTGAAATTAAAGTCACTCTTAGAAAGTGGAAACTCAGTGCTTACTTTGGCAGCACATATACTAAAATTAGAACAGTTTCAGCATTAGCATGGCCCCTGCACAAGAATGATATGTAAATTGTGAAGTGTTCCCTATTATTTTTTTTTAAAGAAAGTGAAAACTCAGACCCAAAGAATTAAAGGAAAATGGAGGAAAAATGCCTAGTTTAAAAAAAAAAAATCATTTCTGTTTTTTCCTCTAGATCATTTTCATGAATTGTATAAAGTGACTCTTCTCCCAAACCAGACTCACTATATTATTCCAAAAGGTGAATGCCTGCCTTATTTCAGCTTTGCAGAAATAGCCAAAAGAGGAGTTGAAGGTGCCTATAGTGACAATCCAATAATTCGACATGCTTCTATTGCCAACAAGTGGAAAACCATCCACCTCATAATGCACAGCGGAATGAATGCCACCACAATACATTTTAATCTCACGTTTCAAAATACAAATGATGAAGAGTTCAAAATCCAGATAACAGTGGAGGTGGACACAAGGGAGGTACCAAACTGAATTCTACGATTCAGAAGGCTTATGAAAATTTGATTAGCCCCATAACACTTGTTCCAGAGGCGGAAATCCTTTTTGAGGATATTCCCAAAGAAAAACGCTTCCCAAAGTTCAAGAGACATGATGTTAACTCAACAAGGATATCCCAGGAGGAGGTGAAAATTCCCCTGGTAAATATTTCACTCCTTCCAAAAGAGGCCCAGTTGAGTCTCAATAACTTGGATTTGCAACTGGAACATGGAGACATCACTTTGAAAGGATACAATTTGTCCAAGTCAGCCTTGCTAAGATCATTTCTGATGAACTCACAGCATGCTAAAGTAAAAGATCAAGCTATAATAGCAGATGAAACAAATGACAGTTTGGTAGCTCCACAAGAAAAACAGGTTCATAAAAGCATCTTGCCAGACAGCTTAGGAGTGTCTGAAAGATTACAGAGGTTGACTTTTCCTGCAGTGAGTATAAAAGTGAATGGTCATGACCAGGGTCAGAATCCACCCCTGAACTTGGAGACCAAAGCAAGATTTGGATCAGAAACTCATACCCAAAAATCAGGAGGTGGAAATGTGACAAAGAAAAGCCCTCACCTCTGATTGTTCCACTGGAAAGCCAGATGACAAAAGAAAAGAAAATCACAGGGAAAGAAAAAGAGAACAGAATGGAGGAAAATGCTGAAAACCACTTAGGCGTTACTGAAGTGTTACCTGGAAGAAAGCTGCAGCATTACACAGATAGTTACTTGGGCTTTTTGCCATGGGAGAAAAAAAAGTATTTCCAAGATCTTCTTGACGTAAGTTACATCCAGCCTCATTCTTTCTCATGCTCAGGAAAAGTAAATAATCTTGTTAGTGATAATATCATTATAGCTACCATTTATCCAGTGCTTCCCTGTGCCGGCTGTGGAGCTAAATGGTTTTCTTACATGGTTTCATTTAATTTACCCACTAACCCTCATAATAAAAAATGCCATATGAAGGTATTTATTATTGTTATCCCCCATTTTGCAGTTTAGGAAACAGCCCAAGTGTGAATGAGTAAGGGATATAGCCAGGGGCATACTTCAAGGAAGGAGAGCAGGAAGTGACATGTTGTCTTTACTTGACATTTCAGATCTGGTTATCTTTCCAGCTTTACTCATGAAAAAAATCCTGACGTTGAATTAAGTTCATTAGCTTCCCCAACATTACAACAGCAAGTCAGTGTGAGCCAAGCCTCAAAGTTGGAGTGCTCGGCCCCCTGTACCATAGCCTCACTATGCTGGGGTGTCATCTGTACCTCTACTCAGTGCTCTCATGGTGCTTACCACTGAGGAATGCAAGATGACGGGAACATAGCCACTGCTCGTGGAAACTCGGAGACCAGTAGAGAAGACAAATTTGTGGGGGAGATAACTGTAGCAAAGAAATGTGTCTTTGTTGAGGTATGGTCAAGAAGTCCAGAAGGAAGACTGACTCCTTAGCTCTGCCTAAAAGTACTGGGGAAGGTATACAGGAGGAAGTGCCCTGTGGACTGACCTTCAAAGGGGTTGGAGTTGACAGACCAAGAAGAAAATCATACAGTTTGGGCTGGATAGTGAAAGCACACAGCCACGAGTGGATGTTAGGCTGGGCTAAAAAAGGGTGAAGGAGGAACTATGCCCTCAGCAATTTAGGAAGTATCTTGTGCCTTGCACATGAGGCATTTACAGATTGTCTAGTGAAGGACTGCGGTGTTCTTGACTATGTTTATTTCCTCAGTTTCCCCCTTTTCTTTCCTTTTTTAAAAAATTCACAAAAACGTTATAGGCTAGTGGTAAAAATTGAAAGCAATTCAAAAGTGTATGGTAAAAAAAGGAAAGTTCTTCCTTCTTCAGGCTACCTCTTGGAGATAATCGCTGTTAATAGTTTGATGGGTATTCTTCCAGTATTACTCTAGCCATGCAAACATACATATATGTACATATAGTTATATATATAGAAATATATGTGTAGTATATTTACATATATTTCCCTTCACTTGCCTTTTGATGTAGTACTATGTGGGCAAACTACCCATGCCAATACCATTATTCTTTTTAATAGCTGCAAGTTAGTTATTTCCAATGTTTCATGATTACAAATAGTGTTGCAGTGAATACTCTTGTACATGTATCTTACACTTGAGTGAGTTTTATTTCTGCAAGTAGAATTACTAGGTTAACAGGTATGAACTTTAAATATATCTTTCTGAAGTGTTGCACCACTTCATATTTCCACAAACAGTATACAGGAGTGCTTGTTTCACTGCAGTCTAACCAACACCATTTAATATCAGTCTCCTTACATTTTTATCAGCTTGAGAAGCAAAAATATTTCTGTAAAGTGTTTGAATGCTTTGCCAATTTTCTTTGCCTATTTAGTTCTGCCACTTACTGGTTTTGATTTTATAATATTAAAACTATTATACGATGAAACCAAATTTATTTCTAGTCCTTGTGCTTAAAACTCAAGGACTTGCAGATTTGATATCACCTGCAGAAATAGCTTGATATTGAAAGTACTATCAAATTTATATGTAAATAAATTTTCTAAATGTTGCATTGAATTGGCTTTGAAATCTCATGGTCAATGGCCAGTCCTTGAAGAATACCCTGTGACTGTTATTATATAGATATCCGTCATACAGCTGTTATTCTCAAACCAATATTAGTGATACTTGCACTGAAATACAGTTTAGTCCTGCTAAATCCAGTTTAGATCCTTAAAGTGACCTATTAACGTGCATTTCATTTGCTCCTAATGGAGAGTTAGTGACTAGTTATTACCACATTATATAAAATGTCTTGTAACAAAGTACTCTTGTGCACTAAACAGAATGCTGAGTTACATGTGGAATTCTCTCTTCAGGAAGAAGAGTCATTGAAGAGACAGCTGGCATACTTTACTGATAGCAAAAATACTGGGAGGCAACTAAAAGATACATTTGCAGATTCCCTCAGATATGTAAATAAAATCCTAAATAGCAAGTTTGGATTCACATCACGCAAAGTCCCCGCTCACATGCCTCACATGATTGACCGGATTGTTATGCAAGAACTGCAAGATATGTAAGTCTTGCTTGTGTTTGAGTTGTTTGCTTGTGTTCAGAACTAAGACTACTTGAAATTTGCATATTTACCATGCTAAATTTATGGCTCTAATATTTGATGATTAATATGTTAAAGGTATAATCTAAATAAGTGGGAAGGAAAAAATCCATCTCTGCAAATGTTAGATACTATACATACTTTGAATATCCAGAGTTCGTAATATGTTATATTTGGACAGGTTCCCTGAAGAATTTGACAAGACGTCATTTCACAAAGTACGCCATTCTGAGGATATGCAGTTTGCCTTCTCTTACTTTTATTATCTCATGAGTGCAGTTCAGCCATTGAATATATCTCAAGTCTTTGATGAAGTTGATACAGACCAATCTGGTGTCTTGTCTGACAGAGAAATCCGAACACTGGCTACCAGAATTCACGAACTGCCATTAAGTTTGCAGGTGTTGTATTGTCTTATTCTAAACTTTTTGACATTTTAAATGAAAATTTTAATTCTGGCTGGACGTAGTGGCTCATGCCTGTAATCCCAGCACTTTGGGAGGCCAAAGCGGGTGGATTGCCTGAGTTCAGGAGTTTGAGACCAGCCTGCGCAACATGGCAAAACCCCATCTCTACTAAACATACAAAAAATTAGCCGGGCGTGGCGGCATGCGCCTGTAATCCCAGCTACTTCTGGGGCTGAGACAAGAGAATTGCTTGAACCCGGGAGGCAGAGGTTGTAGTGAGCCGAGATCGTGCCACTGCGCTCCAGCCTGGGTGACAGAGTGAGATTCCATCTCAGAAAAAAAAAAAAAAAAGAAAACTTTAATTCTGACTATGTCTCTTTTTCTCCTACATATTTTAGTTTATTGCAAGTAAAACTAATTCTTAATATTTAATGTGGGGTGCTCATAGCTAGTCTGTTTTAGTGCCAGAATTATAACCAAATTTGAGGTTCATATTTTATGAAATTACTTTTTGTAGGTTTTCAGGAAGGACTGATCTTGTATTGTCTGGAGAAGAGCCAGACCATGCCTGCATATGAGATTCTTGTGATACATTCATTCTAGGACTTCAGGCGTGACTAACTGGAGATCTCAGCCAGGTCCCCTTCTTCATGGCATCCTCTAGTCCCAGGAGTAGGAAACTCACTAATGGAAGGTGCCCAGATGAATCTGGCTGCAGGGCATGATTTCTCCTGAGCCCTGGACCACCTTGTTTAAATGGGGATCTCAGAGGCCAGAATGTTCATTGAGATGAAGATGAAATATTTGTGTTGGCATTGTCTCATTCTGCTCTTCTTAGAGTGCCTTTATCTTCAGAATCATGTAGTCAAACTCTCTTTGAAGACAGCATTTAAGCCATTTTTGGAGGCTGTCACGTAATTTTTATTTTTAAAACCACAGTCGTTATTTACAATGCACATAACAGGTTTATCTTCTTCTTTTTCTTTGTTAGGATTTGACAGGTCTGGAACACATGCTAATAAATTGCTCAAAAATGCTTCCTGCTAATATCACTCAGTTAAATAATATTCCACCAACTCAGGAAGCATATTATGATCCCAATCTGGTAAGTGGAATGGGTGACTTTTATGTACAACAGAAAGTACATCCTTATCAAGTGTTACAGCATTTCTGTATAGCACTTCAGAACTAGAAGCAGGCTCTATGTTTATATGTCTTTGTTGCAAAATAGTAGCACAGGTACTCCGGATCATTCATAGCTTGCTTTGGAATCTTCCTGTTCACCTCATAGATGTGTAATTTAGATTTGTTGCTTATATTCCATAAGCAGATATACTGTTCACTCAGGATGACAGAAAATAGCTTCAGAGTATTCTCATTGGCCAGAGAGAACAATCCTGAGGTTTAACATCAATCAAGGAACTGTTCATCACATGTAATGTCATCGTTCATCAAAGCTGAATTGCTTTAATGCTGGCACTTACTCCATTTTACCAGCAGGGGCAGTGGGTGATTTACACACAGCTATGTTGGAATGTCATTTGGCTGAGATAATTAGAAGACTGTAGACTGTAAGAGACATTTCAGCTTCAGAGAAGTTAAAATGTGAAGAAAATTGTAGAACTGATGAAATTAACATAATACAGCCTTTAACGTGATATTTTCTGTTAATTTTTTACTGATCAATGGAAAAATTTTTACATAATGAAATTAGGTGGGGAAAATAATGGGTACTACCATATAGACAGTATACGTTGAACTATAAAAACCCCCCCAAGTACACATATAACACACATACCCCAAAAGACAACAGAAATGACAGTAGGTTAAATCATAGGTAGTTTTTTATATCCTTTAGAATTTTTCATATTTTCTATAATGAGTAGATTTTGCTTTCATAATCAGAATAAAATGGCATTTTAAAAAAATTACTAGCTTGCAAATTTTCAAGCCATGTGTAAATAATGACTACAGATAAGACATTTGTAAATAACTGTAGTGAAGAGTAATGAAATCACTTAAAAATCTGATTCCTGATTTCTCAAGGAAGAAAACCATTCATTTATCATTCATTGTGCATGTCAGGGACTATGTTCCTCACTCATGTTCCCAGAGAGCCCAGTGAAGGTTCCCTCATCAGGAGACACAGTGTGACAAGTGGCAGCCATTGGTGAAAGAAGTCAGCACAGCAGCCATCAGAGCACACAGTATGAGTATTGCCAATCATGTGTAGGTTAGTTTAGCATATGGCATGGGTTAGTATATAGATATGTACCACTTAAAAGCCAATGCTCTAAATGTGCTAAGACTTAACGCTACCAAATTGATAAAGTTGAGATAAATAGAGGAGTAAGACCTGGTGTCAGTCCTAAAGGAATTTGCTCTAGTGGGGTTAGCAGATAGGAAACAGCAAGTAGAGAATGAGGCTAGGGCTGGGTATGGTGGCACATGCCTGTAATCCCAATACTTTGGGAGGCCGAGGTGGGTGGATCACCTGAGGTGAGGAGTTTAAGACCAGCCTGGCCAACATAGCAAAATCCTGTCTATACTAAAAAAGACCAGCTTGGCTACATGGTGAAACCCCATCTCTATTAAAAATACAAAAGTGAGTCAGGTGTGGTGGTGGGCGCCTGTAATCCCACCTACTTGGGAGGCTGAAGTAAGAGAATCACTTCAACCTGGGAGGTGGAGATTGCAGGTAGCTGAGATCACGCCACTGCACTCCTGCCTGGGTGACAGAGCGAGACTCCATCTCAAAAAAAAAAAAAAAAAAAAAGAGATGTTACAGGTAGGGAATTCATCAGAAGCCTCACATAGAGCTGGTACACAGTCAGACTGGTAACAGAAGAGCAGCTTGTCTATGTACTTCAGCAGTTTCTTTTGGGTTTTTGGCATGATCTAGTAGGATAAAGTACTTCAGGTTTGTGAAAAATGCATTATAAACTCTCTATTATATAAATGGTAGTAATTGTTTGCCAGTATGTTCTTAAAGATGAAAAAGATGTATATGTAATCACAGTTGGTGTTTTTCTTGCTTGCAGAGAGAACAGAATCAAAGTTTTAAAAATCAGAATTTAAATTATGTAGGCTAAATTGCCCTAGTTTCAGCTCTGATGTGATATCTGATCTACTTGTATTTTCTCATAGCCACCGGTCACTAAAAGTCTAGTAACAAACTGTAAACCGGTAACTGACAAAATCCACAAAGCATATAAGGACAAGAACAAATATAGGTAAGTAGTACACACATATTCCCTTTGTTTAGTATAAGAGTAATTACAAAGGTTTGGCTTTTTCATAGTTCTACAGTATTTGTCTGTTAAGCATTCTTCTAAAATTTATGTGAAATTGTTTGCTGTATTAGTATTAAAAGTTTAAGTTATTCTGTGGATGTTGAGTCCACTGAGATTTTTAAAAATGTCTTTTCTATTGAAATTTCATTTTTAAACTCTTCAAGTATGTTTTGATAATTAGGTTTGAAATCATGGGAGAAGAAGAAATCGCTTTTAAAATGATTCGTACCAATGTTTCGCATGTGGTTGGCCAGTTGGATGACATAAGAAAAAACCCTAGGTACTGATTTATATATATAATTTTTAATTATGCAAATAAACCTGAATAAAAGGCAGTGGGACTGGAGAGAAGAGAGTAGCTTATTTCTGTATGGAACAGACAGAAAGGCCTATCAGTGGAGGTAGTGTTGGAGCTGGGAATTGACTGAGAGATAGGAGTTGCAAGTTGAGGTAGAGTCCCTTATACAGAGGGAAGAGCCTGGACTTAAGAACTGGGTTCTATTAAAAACAAGCTGTTCAGGGAGACCCAGGGTCAGACTGTATTGTGGGGGAGGTGAGGCCAGGCACCTGGGACATTCTAGAAATGCTTTTTTAGAATTATGGCATTTCTAAAAAGGTGCTTCCAGAACAGTTGTTTCGATGGTTAGATTTATCTTGGCAATTCGAAGTAAAGTTTAGATTAGCTTTTGAGGAAAAAGGAATGCTACCATAAATGTGAACATTAATCCAGTATGCTCCAGCCATTTTGGGGGGATGAATAAATTTTCAGGTTTACCTAAGCCTTAACAGTTTCTTTACCAGCTCCTTAACTGTTACTTTAGCAGGTTTGATAAAATGTGCTAAAGTTTGCATTTTTTAGTTTTTAACTTTAGTGGGAAACAGGTCCTCTTGAAACATCACCTTCTTTGGTAAATAAAGACACTAGCATATAAACTAGGTTTTTTTGAGACAGGATCTCACTCTGTTGGCCAGGCTGGAGTGCAGTGATGCAAACACAGCTTGCTGTAGCCTGGGCGTCCTGGGCTCAAGCATTCTTCCCACCTCAGCCTTCTGAACAGCTGGAACCACAGGCATGGGCTGCTACACCCAGCTGAAATGGACTATTTTTGATTTCTGAGTTTTTTAAATGCATTTGGAGGTCTTTAGTTTTACCTCACTGAAATTAGGATTTTAAAATTATAAATGATCAGAGATGTGAACCTTATAGACGTTTTAAAGCCATTGTATTTTTTCTACAAATCCTGTTGTTTGGAGGAGAAGGAAATTGGAATTTTGAGAAAAATAAAAATATCTTTAACACTTATTTAGTGTCTTCAAATCCAGTAAAATACTTGATTTTTTACACAATGTTTCCCCCAAGCCAAGCAAACCGTAAGCTGCAATAATAATTACCCAGTATACAGCCCTCTTTGAATATGCTGTTCCCTCCACTTGAAGTGTACTGTTTCAATTTTTTTTTTTTTTTTGAGACAGTCTCACTCTGTCACCAGGCTCCAGGCTGGAGTGCAGTGGCACGACCTCGGCTCACTGTAACCTCCGCCTCCTGGGTTCAAGCAATTCTCCTGCCTCAGCCTCCCAAGTAGCTGGGACTACAGGCGCATGCCACCACGCCCAGCTAATTTTTTTGTATTTTTACTAGAGACGGGGTTTCACCATGTTGGCCAGGATTAATTTTTTAAAATAACTTTAGCTTTTAAGAACCAATTTTGATGGGAGTACAAATTCTTCCCATTCTCTTGATGAGCTCTCTCAGTCATGAGTAGTAATAATGTGAGAATTTGCAGTTTTTAGTTGTAGCCTATACTTTTATGTGCCAGTTTGAAAGTTATTGGGTTAGAGTATTCATAGACATTTTTACGGTACTTAAAAGGACAGGGGTTTAGTAAAAAGACTCATGGCAAGCCAGGCTTTTTTCATAGTATGCAAGGCCCAGCTGCCTCTTGTGTACCTGGACAGATTTTATCATTAACCCTTGTTTGTTTTACTTTGATGAAGGCTCATTTAAGTCACGCATGGAAAACTTAGACTTCAAATTGGCTTAAGCTTTAAGGACACGTTCATCCCGTTAATAGGGAGTCTGGGATAGACAATATCCAGGCTTTGCTTTCTCTGACTTTCTTAGCTCTGCTTGTGGTAGCTTCATTGTCAGATCACAGACCATTAACACATTCAAGAACTTTAACAATGATTAAATAATACCATCTAATAGCCTGTCTTCAGATTTCCTTAGTTGCCTCTAGATGCCCTTGATAGCTGTTGTCTGCCTTTTTTGTTTGTTTTTAATCCAAGATACAGTCAAGACTCATGTGTTATATTAGGTTAACGTAGCTCTTTAGTATCCTTTACTTTAAAGCAGTCTCCAGGTTTAGAGAAAGATGAATGAGCTTTCACATACCCACCACTTGTCTTCTTCTTACATATTTACTTCCATTTCATATTTGTTTACTTCCATTTATATTTGACCTTGTTTTATCTAAACACACCCATTCCGTCACTGCTTCCTGATTAATTTTAAGTGAATCTCAAACATTGTATCATTTTAGCTCTACATTGTTGTATGTATTCCTAAAATATAAGGATTCTTCAAAATATAAACACAATACCATTATCACCCTAAAAAAATCAGTAATGATTCCTTAATATGACCAACTACTTTGTCAACGTACAGCTTCCACTCCTCTTAACTTTTATAAAGACTTATGTGTCTTTTTGGTTTTAAGTTTGTTGGTCTGAAGTTAAATCTGTGGGTTTTCCCTCCATCTCTTTTTAACCATATAATTTTTTGCATGTGTATATGAAAAGATCTGATTATAGATTCTATAGCTATTTTACACTTTGTCCTTCTCTGATTGAATCCTAGTTGTTTAACATGTTTCTGTGTCTCTTTTATTTCCCATAAATTGGTAGTTGGATCTGAAGGCTTTATCAGGTTTGTTTAATTTTTTTTTTAATTTTGGCAAATCTACTTCAAAAGTGTTGGTATCCCTACAAGCCATTTTAATGGGCCTTCAGTTTAATGACCTTTGCCTTAAAAGGAACTTGAAACAAGCAAGGAAGCACCACTGTAATCTGCTTCTTTTGCCAGTCTCTAGCATCTTACAGGTTGGTTAGAGACATGCAGAAATTATCAAATTCATAGAATCTTTAGCTATACGGCACTCTCTCTCTCTCAATTATTTACATGATTTTTCTTTGTAATGTAACTATCAGTTCGGAGAACTCGGTTTTTATTTTTTATTTTTTATTTTTTTTTGAGACAGAGTCTCACTCTGTCACCCAGGCGGGAGTGCAGTAGTGCAATCTCAGCTCATTGCAACCTGTGCCTCCCAAGTTCAAGCAATTCTCATGCCTCAGCCTCCCAAGTAGCTGGGATTACAGGCGTGTGCAACCATGCCTGGCTAATTTTTGTATTTTTAGTAGAGATGGGGTTTCGCCATATTGGCCAGACTGGTCTCGAATTCCTGACCTAAAGTGATGAGTCTACTTTGATATCCCAAAATGCTGGGATTACAGGCATGAGCCACCACGCATGGCTTTCGGAGAACTTAGTTTTAGGTACTTATTATTGTCTTTTTTTTCTCCCTCACTGCAGCCTCTGCCTCCTGGGTTCAAGCGATTCTCCTGCCTCAGCTTCCCAGATAGCTGGAACTATAGGCGCACCCTATAGTTCTGGCTAATTTTTGTATTTGTAGTAGAGATGGGGTTTCACCATGTTGGTCACATTGTCTCAAACTCCTGACCTCAGGTGATCTGCCTGCCTCTGCCTCCCAAAGTGCTGGGATTACAGGCGTGAGCAACGATGCCTAGCCACTGATTGTCTTTCCTAGCTGCTAACAAAATATTCTAGTCAGTTAACTACATTTATTGAACAGTTAATTCAGGATACTCTAAATGGAAGTCATTAAATTAATTTAATCCCATAGCTAAAAGGCCATCTACCCTAGTTTTCTTGTTTTATAGGTGAGGAATATCTAAAGACAAATTTTATAGAGCATCATTCCCCCAGAGATTCATATTAGCAAATGTGCCAACTTAGGACATAAGTCCATTTAAAATATATTTGGAATTCACATTCCTTGTTTTGTTAGGTCAGGATTATCCGTATGTAACCAATAACCCTGGCTCTCTGTTATTTCAGGAAGTTTGTTTGCCTGAATGACAATATTGACCACAATCATAAAGATGCCCAGACAGTGAAGGCTGTTCTCAGGGACTTCTATGAATCCATGTTCCCCATACCTTCCCAGTTTGAGCTGCCAAGAGAGTATCGAAATCGTTTCCTTCATATGCATGAGCTGCAGGAATGGTAAATGCTCATGTTTCATACATGCGTCTGTGTGTATAGATACATGCACGTGTATCTATATGTTAGTGATGAAATGTTTTTTGATGAAATTTCTTTAATATGTTATTTGCTCTGTAATTTCTTTGTAAAAGTATAGTTATAATTTTTATTGAGTTTAATATTCAAAAGATATTTGCATTTTAAGAGATTTGAAAAATGTGTAACTGGATTCTTTCAGTCTAATTGGAACTTCATTAATTTATTCAACTGTTTGTTGACCAATGTGTAAGTGAAGGGATTGTTGAGTATAAAATGAGAGGTACACAAGGTCAGTATGTGCTGAGCTGATAGAGACCTTGGGGAAAATGAATTAAACTAAGTAAGTCCTGAAGGCAGAATCTCAAAGTGGTAAGAAGGGGAACAATGAGAAAAAGCTTGGAGGTGAGAATGATCAGGGCAATTTGGGGGCTAACCTGGCTTAGTTGGAGAATTCATATACTGAAATAGTGGAGTGCAAACCTAGAAAGATATTAGGAGCCATTTCATTCAGTGCTTCAACAACCAGACTATCCGGTTAGCCTTTATAAACAACTGGGAAACTCTATAATGAGTAAAGGATTGAGTTAAGTGGTTTGTTTTGATTTGTTGTGAGACAGAATCTTGCTCTGTCACCCAGGCTGGAGTGCAGTGGCATGATGTCTGCTCACTGCAACCTCCTCCTCCTGGGTTCAAGTGATTCTTGTGCCTCAGCCTCCCGAGTAGCTGGCATTACAGGCATGTGCCACCACACCCAGCTAATTTTTGTTATTTTTAGTAGAGACAGGGTTTCACCATGTTGGCCAGGCTGGTCTCGAACTCCTCGGCTCAAGCGATCCTCCTGCCTTGGCCTCTCAAAGTGCTGGGATTACAGGCGTGTGCCCACACCTGGCCCTAATTTTCATTCTTATATTTGTTAAATCAGCTAATTTATTGAGTATCTACTGTGGGAATAATCACTAGCAATATTGATTGTTTAAGTAACAAGTACCTAAGACCTTTGTTTTTTTAACTTAACTGTAACATGGTACTTGACTAAGAGCTTTTCATGCATATTCTTATTTAACTCTTCTAACAGCTCTGTAGTAGGTTAATATTATCCTCAGCACAGCAACAGGAAGTAACTTGCACAAGGCATCTCAGCTCCTGAATGTGGAAGCCCACATATGAACCTGGGCAGTCCATTCCCCCTGGTTCTGGCCAACAACACCTGCTAAGTCTTCTTCATCATCATCACTGCCATCAGAGTAGCTACCCTTTTTCTTGAGAACCTGTTGTATGCCAGACACTGTGCTGGGCAAGATATTTACTCTCTACAATTAAAAGTATCGCTATTCCCATGTTACAGGTGAGAACACAGTAATATGAGTTGAGTAACATGCTCCAGCTGAAGTAGCTGGCAAGTGGCCGATCCAACCTGACTCCCCAACCCTCTGCACATTCCACTGTATTCCAAAGCTGCTTTATAAGTTTTCTTCATTTTCATTCTACTGCCATTGCCAACATTTAATTATAAAGAAAGATAATTTCATCTTTCGGTTTAGGAAGATTTTTGACCCTTTGCTTGCCTCTCTGTGCCAGGTGCTAGGAATATTAAGATGAATGGCATGTGGAACCAGGCTTTGAGATGCTCACAGTCTATCCAGGGAGACAGATACCGGGCAAATAGTGATACAGTATATTGAGGGCGGCAGTGAGAGTTCAATGCCTTTGGTGTACAGAGGAGGGACCAGCTGATTCTCTTAGAGGAAGGTGACATTTGGACTTGGTTTTGAATTATCGAAATTACTTTTCCAGGTAAGAAAGAGCATTCCTGGTAGAAGAAATGGCATGTGCAAAGGCACAGAGGTATAAGACAGTCCTGTGTTGAGGAAAAAGAGAGATTGTGAAAGGCTGTATTTGAATTTGACTTTTTTCTTTTGATAATGGACCCCCAGGACAGATTTTTTTAGAAGTTTGTCATGATCAGACTTCATGATTTGAGATGATAACTAATACTAGTGTGGAGGCTGGAGTGGTAAAGAAGTTATTTAGAGTGGGGCAGGGTTGTCTGGGAACTGGAGGCAGAGAGACAAGTAATAAGCATTTCAATCGTCCTAAAAACAGTCAGTCAGGTAAAAACCAAGGATACTGCCCAGGCAATGAAGAGAAAGCAGTAGATGACAAATTGGGAGACACTTAAGAGGGGAAATTGGCAGACCCTGGCACTAGAACTCCTTGGTGTCTTGGAGTTGGGCAGATGAGACAATTAGAATGTATATTGCTGCTATCTTATGTTTTTATTTTCATAAGGAGAATTTATTACGGAATCATGGATCTTTTCTCCCCCGAAGTGGCAAGGAATGACTTCTCACCGTTTTCACTTTCCCTTAGCTCAGAGGAAAAAGATCTTTAGGTGGTTCTAAGTGTTAATTCCCCAAATCCAATTTGTGACTAAATTTACCTCCAAGGGTCCATTTGAATACGAAAGGCGTAGGCTTAAGAGTTATTTGAAAGGACCTTGATTTCCGTGCTGTACAAATGGTATGAATCAGGTGTGGGTGCTCTTGCAGTCATTCCCCTGCCCTGTGGGCTGCTCGCGCCTCATCCTGCTCAGTTCTGTGTGTCGTCTCTCACTGCTGGCCCTGCTTCCTAGAATCTCTTGTTTCTCTTTTCTTCCATGAGTTCCTGTTCCCTGGCATCTTTCCCTGGTTTTCTGCATTGACTTTATTCCTGTTCTCACAGAAGCCCATTCCTTTTGAGATATAGCACTGTACAGCCGTCTCTCTGGTTGTGTTTGTCTCTCCTGGTACACTGTGAGCCCTCTTCTAGGGCAAAGATGGTGTCTTACTGCTGAGTCCACAGTGCCTCCCTAGTACGTAGCAGGTGCTCAGTGGATGAGTTCTCTGGCTGCTGGGGCAACACGTTAGCTATCTGTAGTCTGTGGCTGCTTAGCTCTTTAAGAATCCACATTGATTCTGAATGACACTAGACATTAGAATTTACAGAGCTGGTCATGATCCTATTAACAGATGTGGGAAATACAGGGGGGAAGAACTGTGTGTGGGGAGAGTGCTGTTTTGGATGTGTGACTTGAGGTAGAGACACCCACGTTCAAACAGTGGAAAATGAGAATCTGTATCTCGGCACAGAGGCCAGAATTTGGTAGTTACTGGCATATCTTCCAAACCTTGTGGTAAGCATTTTTATTTAATCTTTGTAACCAATTGTTCACTATTTCCAAATTACAGATGAGGAAACTGCTGTACCGCCTCTCTTTATCCGTAGTATTCTGTTGGCTCCAGATCCAGTTGATTCTACCTCAGGAATGTCTCTTCGGTTGCTTATTTATTTTGTCAGTGCTTCTTTTCTGGACTAAAACTAAACTACCTGCCTTCCTTGTTTGTCCATCCTTCAAATGGCTACCATGTTTACCCTGATTATGTCACATACACCCTCACCTCACCATTTCATCCACTTTCCCACTAGCGTGTTCTGTCCAGATCCCACAGTGTGGTTTTGCAGAGCAGCTGCAGTTCGTACCCTCTCATCTTCAGCTGGCTCAGTTCCCCCCATGCTGCTGCATGGATTCACTCCACTCAGTCCTGCAGGGCGCAGCTGGCCACTGTGCCACTCTAATGCTCCTTCCCTTTCTCAGCCATATGCTTTCTTTCCCCTCAAGGCTTACAGGAAATGCCACTATCTCTGTGGTGCTGTCCTCATTTCTCTAAGTTTTTCCACAAGACTTTGCTTTTGATAATGCATATTTCTATCTTATGTGATGGCAAGTCATCAGTTAGCATGTCAGCAATGCCTCAGGTTTCTAAACACCTAAA
Organism: Ateles fusciceps; assembly: GCA_036589455.1. Lineage (NCBI taxonomy): Eukaryota > Metazoa > Chordata > Mammalia > Primates > Atelidae > Ateles > Ateles fusciceps. The sequence goes on from JAZHEH010000612.1 coordinate 3,858,917, forward strand.
GCAAGGACTTCATCTTGTTCATCTCTCTGTATCCACAGGAAGTACTTACCAAGTAACTGAGTGAATAAATGAATATGAATGAATACAAATGAAAGAGTGGTTTTGTTTAAGTGCCAGAAGTAATTTTCTTTTGAAGTCCTCTCCCCCTCCTTGGATAACTTTACTAATTCAGTATAGTAATTACTATGACATAATAAAAAATCTGAACTCATGTTGAAAATGTTTATTGTGTGAGCATTTTAGAATTGCAAGTAGTAGATAAATAATACTTAACTAATGGTAGTGAAACCATATACAGAAGTACATAGTTGCTTTCTTCTCTCTGCACAGGAGGGCATATCGAGACAAATTGAAGTTTTGGACCCATTGTGTACTGGCAACATTGATTATATTTACTATATTCTCATTTTTTGCTGAGCAGGTAAGTGTTATATATTTTATGTGGATATTAAACAGTATTTCTCGGTATATTAGCATCTGAATGTTTTAGAAAATGATATACATTTACAATCAAAAGTACTAAGTACTGAGAGCTTTAGGATAAATGAATGGGCTTCCTGCTGCAGATGGAAGGAAATTTAGGAAACAGAGACTGGACAGGTGAACAGGACAGCAACTTAACTTTCATCTGCTTCCCAGGGAGTGTACATCTATCTTATTCTTGATGTTTGTTACCATTGTTCCTGGCAGGTAAAAGTCTTAGGAATAATCTCAGAAAGGCTGTACCTGCTTTTAGAACAGAGGTCTAGTGAGGAACCTATGAGTCTGCTGTGCTGACTTAGGATGGGGAAGGAATGGAGCCCTGACTGAAAGGGGCAGCCGGTGGTAGTGGAAAGGAAGAGGAGTGTCAGTCTTTCCTGTATGTCTTCTATACCAGCAGACAGTAGGGAACTAAAGAGACAGGAGAAGGGGAAGGGCAGGTTAAATCCCAGCACCCTGCTCTTTACCTACTGGAGTCATACCCCTTCCTCCTGCCATACCTACCACCTTCACAAACAAACAAGCCAATGCTGCCTCTTCCTCCCCTCCCAAATCCCAGCTCATCATTCTAACTGTGGCTTATGTTTGGGCAAAGCCCTGCTTCCACCTAAGGATGAAGGAACAAGCCAGTCCTACATGGTTGGGGAGAGGTAAGACATGGTAAACATAAAGATCCGAGACGGAGAACATGAAGAACACATTTTAGGCTGGGCATGGTGGCTCATGCCTGTAATCCCAGCACTTTGGGAAGCTGTGGCAGGTGGATTCCTTGAGATCAGGAATTCAAAACCAGCCTGGCCAACATGGTAAAACCTCATCTTTACCAGAAATACAAAAATTAGCCAGGCATGGTCATGGGCACCTGTAGTCTCAGCTACTCAGGAGGCTGAGGCAAGAGAATCGCTTGAACCTGGGAGGTGGAGGTTGCAGTGAGCTGAGATCTCGCCACTGCACTCCAGCCTGGGCAACAGAGTGAGTGAGACTCTGTCTCAAAAAAGGAAAAAAATACTACACATTTTTTAATTGAAATTTTATTATAATGTTGATGTGGTTTTCTATTTCAGATGTGTTATAGCTAAACTCTTTATGAGAAAAAAGTATTCAAGTTCTAAGCTACTAATTTACAAATGAACTTTTATATTACAATCCATTTTTAAATTAGGTGTCACCTGTGTTCTCCAATGTTTGTGATTAAGTAGCGGGGGAGAAATGCTGGTAGGATTTTCAATATAGGTATGTGGTTTATTTTTAATCCTATCTTAGAAGTATAGTCATTTTCAAACCCAGAGACAGTGTCTTATGGCTAAATAGAGCCAGTTTCCTTCAATAGAAAGACTTGACAAATGAAAATCTTGAAAATAAACATACCTTGGTAATAGCTGTGTTAAAGTCTGTAGTTGTAGGTCTTAGAAAAATGAAGCATGGTCCAAACATAATTTTAATCCTCTTGGGTCTCTGTGGGCACATATCTAGGCGTATTGACCCTACAAAGCTAAATGAAACTAATGTTTGTTTTTGTTTTGGAAGAGGAATGCTGGAGATTTGTGTATTGTCTGTTTTTTATGTATAAGATTGTGGAAATGATTAAGGTCATATGGCTCTTAGAAAGTTCGACACACTTATCCTCTTTCATCAACATGAGAATTAAAATGCACTTTCTGTCTTTCATCATTTAGTTAATCGCACTTAAGCGGAAGCTATTTCCCAGAAGGAGGATACACAAAGAAGCTAGTCCTGATCGAATCAGAGTATAGAAGATCTTCATTTGAAAACCATCTACCTCAGCATTTACTGAGCATTTTAAAACTCAGCTTCACAGAGATATCTTTGTGATGTGATGCTTAGCAGTTTGGTCTGAAGAAGGAAAACATCCAGTACCATGCTGTTTTGAGGCATGAATATAGCCCACTGACCAGGAATTATTTAACCAATCCACTGAAAACTTATGTGTTGAGCAGCTCTGAACTGGTTTTACTTTTAAAGAATTTGCTCATGGACCTGTCATCCTTTTTATAAAAAGGCTCACTGACAAGAGACAACTGCTAATTTCCCACAGCAATCATTGCAGACTAATACAAGAGGCCTGTGCCAGCTGGGAATGATTGCTAAGAGGTCCCAGTCCTTGCATTCCAAAGCCTTTTGCTAAAGTTTTGCACTTTTTTTTTCATTTCCTGTTTTTAAAATAAGTAGTTACTAAGTTAACTAGTTATTCTTGCTTCTGAGTATAATGAATTGGGATGTCTAAACCTATTTTTATAGATGTTATTTAAATAATGCAGCAATATCATCTCACTGACAATACCTAAATTATGAGTTTTATTAATGTTTAAGACTGTAAATGGTCTTAAACTACTAATAACTACTGAAGAGCTCAGTGATTGACATAAGAAATTATTTGTAATTATTGACTTCAGCCCCTATGAATGCTATGATTTCATGTGCAGGTTTAATTTCAAAGGGCTAGAGTTAAGTAACAGTGCTACTTACCAGATGTAATTATGTTTTGGAAATGTACATATTCAAACAGAAGTGCCTCATTTTAGAAATGAGTAGTACTGATGGCACTGGCACAGTACAGTGGTGTCTTGTTTGATACTCATCGGTGTATTCCAGTAGCTGTCTTTCTTAGCTGGTTTTGGATAGAGCAGAGGCCAGCAAACTTCTCTGTATAAGGCTGGATAGTAAATTATTGCAGGCCACCTATGTCTTTGTCATATATTCTTCTTTGTTGTTTAGTTTGCTTTTTTCAAACAGCCCTCTAAAAATGTAAAAACAGTGTTTAGCTTGCAGCTGTATAAAAACAGGCCACCAGCCGGATTTGACCCTCAGGCCATCATTTGCCAATCACTGAGAATTAGTTTTTTGTTTTGTTTTGTTTTGTTTTTTGAGACAGATTCTCGCTCTGTCACTCAGGCTAGAGTACAGTGGTGTAATCTCAGCTCACTGCAACCTCTGCCTCCTGGGTTCAAGCAGTTCTCCTGTCTCAGCCTCCCGAGTAGCTGGGACTACAGGTACACGCCACCACACCCAGCTAATTTTTGTATTTTTAATAGAGACGGGGTTTCACCATATTGGTCAGGCCAGTCTCGAACTCCTGACTTCAGGTGGTCCACCCACCTCCACCTCCTAAAGTGCTGGCGTTACAGGCGTGAGCCACTGCACCCAGCCGAGAATTAGCATTATTATGTATGGTTAAACCTTGGTGTCTTGCCATATTTTATTTATGTCACAATACAATGGATTCGTGGAGACCAGATTCCAAGAGCTTCTTTTGAACTCCAGCAGGTATTTTAGATCATGTTCTCAATAGTATTCTTTCAAAATGGCATACATCTTTTGTACAAAGAACTTGAAATGTAAATACTGTTTGTGCTGTAAGAGTTGTGTATTTCAAAAACTGAAATCTCATAAAAAGTTAAATTTTTGTCTGACACTTTGATTTTTAAATCTTTGAGGATTGAGTTTACTGTTACCCAGATTCAGCACTCACTTGAATACCTTTACTGTATATCAGGTTCCATGCTGAACATTACTAAAATTAAGTAGAAAGTAAGGAAAGATTAGTATTATGCAGAAGAATGTTGCTTTATGGGGGGAAAATAGTTTCTAAATGGAATTTATCATGGTAAAAATTTGGGAGGATATCTGGGTATCATTAGAAAAGCTGAGAATATACTCTAGAAAAGTTAGAGAAATGAACATTTGGCTATAATGACTGTTTCTGTGGTTAGATGACTATAGTCCATACCTAATTAGGAGCTTGATAATGGGATGGACAATACAATTGTAGGCCATTCATAGACTCATTCTAATGATTCTGTGATTCAGTAGAATCATTAGCATAGAGGAACCTTAGAAGTTGATGAGCAATCAGATATTCAGAATCATTAGTTCAAATGAAATCCTATGGAAGGTCACTATGTGTTTTAGTCTTTTTGTGCTGCTGTAACAAAATACCTCAGACTGGGTAATTTACAAAGAACAGAAATTAGTTTTCTTATAGTTCTGGAGGCTGAGAGTCCAAGATCAAGGGGCTAGCAGGTTTGCTTGTCTGGTGAGGGCTGCTTTCTGCTTCTAAGATGGTTTCTTGAATGCCGTGTCCCCACAGAGCAGAAGGGCAAGAAGGCACAAGCTGCCTCTGTCAAGCCCTTTTATACAGGCATCTAATTGAATTGATGAGGGCTCTGTTCCCATGACTTAATCACCCTCTGAAAGCCCCATTTCATAATACTTTTAAATTGCTAATTAAGTTTCAACATAAATTTTGGACAGATAAAAACATTTTAACCACAGCATTCTGTGATACAGAAGAAGGAAAGCTGCTCCTCCTGCCTGATTCTCAAGGTGTTGCCTCTAGCTCCCAGCCGCTTCAGGCAGAGTTTCAAAACAACTATCTGGACCAAACCTTGCTTTTTATTGGCAAGAACACCAAGGACAGGGGGATTACATGACTTGCTCAAGGTGTTACAACCAGTTAGAGGCAGAGGTACAGTGGGAACCCAGGTTGTCCCTCTTTCCTGTCCCCCACCAACCCATGTTGCCTCCCCAGGACTGTGGCACATGTGGGTGAAGAGCACACCCTGCAGTCAGACTATGGGAGTTCAAGTCCTGGATCCTGGACACCGCTTGCTGTGATTTAGCTTTCTCTGCCGAAGTGTGGGAGGCAATACTGGTAGCTTATGGTGATGATTAAAGGAAATGACATGTGCAACACACCAAGTCCAGTGCCTGGCAAATAGTCCTGCCTGCTAAATGTCAGTGGTGATGATGGTAATAATGAAAGGTTGGGTAAAAGATTGTTGTCCTGGCCAGAGGTGAGGCTCCAAGTCTAGTCATTAGGGTGAAATGATTACATTGCTCTTAGCTAAGAAAGCGACACGTTTTCTAATTAAAAAGAGGATTTTTTAAAACTGCTTTATTATGTCTTCGAAAGTGCTTTTTTGTTTGTTTCTTTTGAGACAAGATCTCACTTTGTCACGCCAGGCCTGGAGAGCAGTGCCGTGATCTCAGCTCACTCCAGCCTCAACCTCCCAGGCTCAAGCAGTTCTCTCACCTAGCCTCCTGAGCAGCTGTGACTACAGGTGTGCTCCACCACACCTGACTAAGTTTATTTTTTTTGTAGAGACAAGGTCTCACTATGTTATCCAGGCTATCTTGAACTCCTGGGCTCAACCAATACTCCTGCCTCGGCCTTGCATGGTGCTGGGATTACAGGTGTGAGCCACTGCGCCTGGAAAAAGTTTTCATTTTAAAAAGTCTTTCTCCATATGCCAAAAAGTATACAAATAATAACTAACAGATCAAGGATTTGAACTAAGTGTAATCACTACTTAGGTCAAAACATCCAAGGAAGAGGCCAGGCGTGGTGGCTCATGTCTGTAATCCAAGCACTTTGGAGGCCAAGGCGGGCAGATCACCTGAGGTCGGGAGTTCAAGACCAGCCTGACCAACATGGTGAAACCACGTCTATAAAAAAAAAATAATAATAAAGTATAAATATTAAAAAAAAAAAAAGAAAAAAACATCTAAGGAAGAAACAGCACCAATCCCACACATATTCTTCCAGAGAGCATAAAAAAGGAAAATACAGTATCATCCAACAATCCCAACACTGAAACCTGGTTCAGATATCACAAAACAAAAACCATGAACAGTCTACTGCAAAAGAATCTCAAACAAAACACTAGCAAGCCAAATTCAGTTATTCCCAAAAGAACAATACTTCACAGTAAGCCATGCCCACTTCAGGAATGCAAATTTGGCCCAACACTTGAAAATCAATTCACCACATCAGCAGGACTAAAAGAGAAACTGCATGATAATCTCAGCAGATCTTTCTTTAAAAAAGACCATGAAAATTTTTTAAAAGACCCAGTAGACAAATTCTCATCTGCTCAACAGTTACGAAGACTTTGACACATTTGTTCACTCTCTTTTCTTTGTGATATCTTTTAAGGGAAATCCCAGGCTTCATGGTGACAGGAGTACAGAGCTGTGGTGATTAAAGGGATGTGAAGGGGGCTTCTTGTCAGTATAACTGCTTTTCTCCTCTCACTTGCCCTAGTAACAGCTACATCTTACTGCACACATGCTATGTGCTAAGTGCTTTATGAAACCTTGTTTCATCCACACCATATCCCCATTTATCAGTAAGGGAACTGGGGCCTAACCAGGTTTAGTGCCTCACCTCAGGTCTCACTATTAAGTGACAGAGACAGCTTTTCCACCCAAGTCTCTACAAAATTAATTTTTAGCTACTAAATAAACTTGGATTGCAAGGGACAAATCTAACTCAAGCTTCTTAAGGAAAAACGGGTACAGGAGGATCTGCTGCTCAGCACCGTCCATCTGTACCTCTCTATGCACATCAGCTTTTCTCTCCTTGGTGAGGACGTGGCAGCTCCTGGCTCACATCCTGCAGAGAGGCAAGGAAGCTTCCTCTCCGGCTTCAATATAGAAAACCCGGTGGGAGATGAGGTACTGTGATTGGCTCGTTCTGGGCTCTGTGCCTACCTCTGTAGCCAGAGGGATTGAGATTTTTACCAAAGGAAGGAGAGAAGGGATGCTGGGCTGACAGAAACATCACCTTCCAGCTTCACAGATTAGAAATTGGTGCATGTAGAAGACCAAATTCCTGGATTAGGTATTCAAGGTGAAGGCAAGTTGCCATACTTGAAAACAACTGGAAAAATCAAATGTGTTAATACAGAATACAGTGAAACTTGTAAATTTTTCATTACTGAAAGGATTCAAAAAAATGTTTGTAAAGCATTAGTACAGTACCTGCCACATAATAAATACACCATAAATGGTGCATTTATTGCACCATTTGTGCAATAATGGTGCATAAATTGGTCCCAATTGGAATCCTGCTTGGCCTCTCTTGCCAGCCTCATTCTTGGCCTCATAGTCCGTCAGCCACATTGCATTCTTTAAAATGCAGATTTCCTGGATAACCCCGCACAGAGTTAACCTGGTAGAAGCCTGGGAATCTGCTTTCTAACACCTTCCACCCCCTCCCACTGTGTCAGATAATCCTGATACTGGCTGGTCTATTAATTGCATGTTGAGAAACTGACATTTGAAGCTATGTACGTGTATGAGAACACTGAGAAAGAGTATCAATTGAGAAAACAGTAAAACCAAGCTTTGGGCAACTCCAACAAGTAAGAGTTCTTTGAATGAGAAGGAGCTAGCAAAGATCCTGAAAAGTTGCTAGAATGATAACAGGAGACTGTGAAAACTGCAAACCAAAGGAAGATAGAAAGGAGGGAGAAAAACCAGAGTGGTCAACAGTGCTGACTGCTGCTAAGAGTCAAGTGAGATGACCAGAGAATGTCCATTTGATTTAACAACATGGGATCGCTGGTGACTTTAGAGCAAGAACCATTTTGGATGAGTGGTGAGGGCCAAAGTTGGTTTAGAGTGGCTTAAAGAATACATGGAGTTTGGTGTGATGGCTCACAAATGCTGGTGGCTCACACCAAACTGTAATCCCAGCATTTTGGGAGGTTCGGTGGGCGGATCACTTGAGGTCAGGAGTTCAAGACAAAAATTAGCTGGGCATGGTGGCACATGCCTGTAATCCCAGCTACGGGTGGCTGAGGCAGGAGAATCACTTGAACTTAGGAGGTAGAGGTTGCAGTGAGCTAAGACTGCATCATTGCACTCCAGCTGGGCAGCAGAATGAGACTTGATCTCAACAACAAAAGAAGAGGACGTGGGAAGTGAAGAAATTGAGGCAACGGTCTTCAGATAATTCTTTCTTAGAACTCTGGTTGCAAGAGGAAGAGACAGGGGAAGAGTAGTTTTGGAAATAAGGCCCAGGTTTTCTTTTTTTTTGTTTTAAGTTGTGAGAAATTTAAGTATTTGTAAATGTGAATGGGAGAGATGGAGCAGAGAAAGAGAGGCTGAAGATACAGGACAGAGAGAAGTATGGGTAGTTAAGATTCCTGGAAGACAAGAGGCCATGGAACCGAGAACACAGGAGGGACATCTCCCCCTAGTCTAACAGGGGAAGGACAGACACAAATGCAGACCTTCCTGCCTGCTTTCTTTCCCTCCCTCCCTCCCTCCCTTCCTTCCTTCCTTCTTTCTCCTTTTTCTGTCTCTTCCTTCCTTCCTTTCCTTCATTTTTTTGAGACAGAGTTTTGCTCTCTTGCCCAGGCTGGAGTGCAATGGCATGATCTCAGCTCACTGCAACCTCCGCCTCCCAGGTTCAAGTGATTTTCCTGCCTCAGCCTCCTGAGTAACTAGGATTACAGGCATGCACCACCAATCCAGGCTAATTTTTTATTTTTAGTAGAGACAGGGTTTCTCCATGTTGGTCAGGCTGGTCTCGAACTCCTGACCTCAGGTGACCCACCTGCCTCAGCCTCTCAAAGTGCTGGGATTATAGGCATGAGCCACCACGCCTGTCCAGGTTGTAGGTTTCATGGCGGAAGTTTTGGGGTTTTATGTCTGAACTACAACCTAAGAAAAATAAATAGAAAAAGGGTCAAATACTGAGGGCAAAGGGGGAGTTGAGAAGGGAGGTAACAGTGTTGAAGGATGAGTAGAGTAGAAAAGGCTTAAAATGGTAATTGAGAATGACATGGCCAGAGGGAAATGACAGAATTGGAACAATGTTAAGGGCCCATTTGAGACTGGAACTCATAAATTTAAAGTGGTACAAATTTGCCCTATTAAGTAATTTTCTCTTGAGGCATAGGAGGAGGGGGCAGGCACAGAGGAAGACAGAAGAAATGTATATGGGGAAGGGGGAGTAAGGAAAAGGAAGAAATAAGGTGCAGACTTTCCAATTACAATATCTAAAAGTGGGACAGAGAAAGCTGCGTTGAGATGAATAGTGGCATTTGCACAAAGACTTGAAGGAGAAGGGGGCAAGCCATGTGCATAACCTTAATTCCAAACTAGGTACTAGGTAAAGACAGTAAGATAAAGGACGATTGCAAGTCAGTCTCAGTCACGAAAATCAACACAAAATGCTGAACAAACCATGTGCTTAAAGACTTAACACATCATGATCAACTCAGGTTTAATCATAGGAATAAAATTTCGTTTAACATTAGAAAAAATATGCAAATCTTATTTACCACTTTAACAAAGGAAAAAATCCATATGATCATTTCAATAGCTATAGTGTGATAACCTGCTTTTTGCCAGCTAAAAGGCTCTCTTTCTCAGACTAAAAGCTGTTCAGGCTTTATGTTAGCTTCTTGAGCCGGACAGACTCCACCTTAGCTTCTTGATTTTAGTTATTTTCCCACCATTAAGTATGTAACTATAGTATGTAGCTGGGGCAGGCTGACACTGGGCACTTCCAGGAATGCATTTGTTGAGAGAGGCCGAGTTAAGTGGTACCAGCAGACCCTGGGAATGCAGGTGCTGTTGAGTGCCCAGAGCCCCCATTATCTATAAGTTGTATGTCTTTCATGACAGCTTTACCCCTTGCACCTGGCACTGTTTTATTTCTCATATACTAGTTTACCTTTTAACTTTTTGCTTACTCTGCTTTTGTGAAAAATGTGCTTCAGTTAGGTTCCTCCTCCCTTTTAAAACTAGGATATAAAAGACCACCTAACTTTTTCTTAGGGGCCGAGAGAATTTTGGGCGGTAGCCACCTCTCTGTTGCCGGCGTAATAAAGGACTCATAATTCAGTCTCAGAGTGTGGCGCATTCCTTGACTCGATCGGGTACAACAATAGAAAAAGACTTTAATCATTGCAACACTCGTTCATGATTTAAAACAAGACAAAAACAAGAAAGGAATAAACAAGACTTAGCAAACTAAGAGTTTAGAATCGAAGATAAATTTTCAAAAAGGGCAACTACCAAAAAGCTACAGAGAGTATCATTGTTATTAATAGAAACTTTAGAAGCATACCCTTTAAGATAGGGAAGAAGACAAGAATGTCTGTTTCAGTGCCTCTATTCATCTTTGTACTAAAGATCCCAGCCAGTGCAGTCAGAAAAGGAAAAGAAACGGAGTGAAAAGAAAAAAACAAAATGTCATTATTCACAGATGATATGATTATAGAATCCCAGATTGTACTGAATTATTAGGAGTAATAAGAGTATAACAAGCTGCTAAATATAAGAATATCAGAAAGCAATTACATTTTTACATACCAGTGGTAATTAGAACAAAATAGCAACAAAATATGTTATTTATGAATATCTAATAAAATGTGTAAAACTTACGTAGATAGATTAATTGAAAGATATTAAATAAATTCTAAATAAATTGAAAATATACTATGTTCAAGAATAGGAAGACTTAGCTCTCTTTAAATTGATTTATAGATTCTATGAAATTCCAATACAAATCCAGCAAGTTTCTTTTAATGGATGTTGCAAGAGCGATTCTAAAATTACTTAAAAAGCAAAAGTTCAAGAATATACAGGATACTTACGAAGAAAAAATAAGGTCTTATACTTGTCCTATTAGATACCAAATGTTTAATAAAGCTGGAGTGATGAAAACTGTGGTTGTGGCACAGGGGTAGGCAAACTAACTAGTGGAACAGGCTAGGAAGCCGACTTAAGAACATATGAAAACTTGACATATGACGTAGGTGATCTAGGGAGCGCACACACTTTTCAATAAATGATCATGCAACAGTTGGTTTCCACATGGGGGGGGGAAAAGTAATTGGATCCCATCCGACACCATGCACAAAAATCAATTTTAGAGGAATGAAGTCTTAAAAATGAAAAATAAAACCTTAAAACTTTTAGAGAAACTGGCCGGGCGCAGTGGCTCACGCCTGTAATCCCGGCACTTTGGGAGGCCGAGGCGGGCGGATCACAAGGTCAAGAGATCGAGCCCATCCTGGCCAACATGGTGAAACCCCGTCTCTACTAAAAATACAAAAATTAGCTGGACGTGGTGGCACCGCCTGTAGTCCCAGCTGCTCAGGAGGCTGAGGCAGGAGAATTGCTTGAACCCGGGAGGCGGAGGTTGCAGTGAGCCGAGATGGCGCCACTGCACTCCAGCCTGGCGACAGACCAAGACTTTGTCTCAAAAAAAAAAAAAAAAAAAAAAAAAAAACTTTTACAGAAACTATAGGGGATTTATTTTTTTATTTTATTATTATTATTATTATTATTTTAGAAATGGGGTTTTGCCATGTTGGACAGGCTGGTTTTGAACTCCTGACCTCAAGTGATCCACCCGCCTCAGCCTCCCAAAGTGCTGGGATTACAGGAGTGAGCCACTGCGCCCGGCCTGGGGGGAATATTTTTATGACTTCAGAGTAAAGATACATTTCTTTGAAAAGACACAAAAATAAACCATAAATATTAATACCCAGTATATATAAAGGCCTACAAAAGAATAAGAAACTGGTGCTGGGTGCAGTGGCTCACGCCTTAATCCCAGCATTTTGGGAGGCCCAGGTGGGAGGATCACTTCAGGTCAGGAGTTCAAGACCAGCCTAAGACTACATGGTGAAACCCATCTCTACTAAGAATAAAAAAATTTAATTAGCCATAAAAAAATTAGCCGAGCATTGTGGGGTGGGCGGGCGGGTAGGGGTTGAGGGCATCTGTAATCCCAGCTACTCAGGAGGCTGAGGCAGGAGAATTGCTTGAACCCGGGAGGCGGAGGTTGCAGTGAGCTAAGATTGCACCACTGTATTCCATCCTGGGTGACAGAGCAAGACTCCTCAAAAAAAAAAAAAAAAAAAAAAAAAGAAAAGAAAAGAAAACAAGAAAAAGAAACATGTAACACCCAATTGAAAAACAGGTAAGAAACACAACTAGATATTTTAAGGAAAAGGAAATGCACATGGTCAATAAGGATTAAAAGAGCTCAATCTTATAAGTGACCGGAGGAATGAATATAAAAGACCCAAAAGAAATATCATTTTACATCCACTAGAACGGTAAAACTATAAAATCTGACTACGCTGAGTGAAGATGAATGTATGTAACAAAGGGAACTCATTCAGTGGGTCGGAGTATAACTGTAAAACAATTATTTGGTTTAACTGAAAATCACCTAGCAATTTCACTCCTAGATATTGTGCTCTGTAGAAACTCCAGCACGTGTGCAAGAGATTTGAATATTCACAGTAACATTGTTCATATAAGCCTTTTTCTGGAAATACCCAAGATATCCATGACAAGAAAATCAATGAATAAACTGTGGGACAGTGTCACCATAGAGTATTAACACAGTAGTGGAAATGAACATTATTACATGTAATAATACAGATTCCCTCAGCGACATAATATTGAGTTAAAAAAAAAAACTGTCAGAATACTACATAGACTATGGGACAATTTTTTATAATGACAAACGTGAATGAAACTAAGCCATGTTCAACGACACATTTTCATGTGGTAATAAAACTTAGAAAATGAGGGAGGGTGAATGATTTACATAAATTTAGGTTAATTTTCTTGTATCCCTGAATGGGGAAGGGTGAGGGACCAGGTGGGGATCAGATGGAAGGGCCTGCCTGAGGAGATTCAGTGAATGTTGGTAAAGCTTTACTTCATAAATTAGGTGGTATGTTCGTGATGTTTCATAATTTACATACTATTCTGCAATTTTCTCTTTTTTTTTTTTGACACGAGGTCTCACTCCGTCCCCTCAGGTGATCTCCCTGCCTCGGCCTCCCAAAGTACTGGGATTACAAGCGTGAGCCACTGTGCCAGGCCTATTTTATTATTATTATTTTTTTTAAAATAAATATCATTATGTTCTTTCTTAACTTTTGGCGCCCCAAATAAATGAGGAAACTGTTAAAATTTTATTCAACAATCTTTGTTCGATATCTCCTTTGATATTTGAATTTTTACCAGTGTATTACCAGTTATATTTAAATTTTTACAAGAGATGTGCAATGGCGTGATCTTGCTTGCTTTGCAACCTCTGCCTCCCAGGTTCAAGTGATTCTCGGGCCTCAGTTTCTCCAGTGACAGGCGCCCACCACCACGCCCGGCTAATTTTTGTATTTTTAGTAGAGACGGGGTTTCACCATTTTGGCCAGGCTGGTCTCGAACTCCTGACTTCCGGTGATCCGCCCCCCCCCCCCCCCCCCCGCCTTGGCCTCCCAAAGTGTTGGGATTACAGGCGTGAGCCACCGCATCCAGTTGCAATTTTCAAGATTATAAACATCGAAAACTTAAAAACTGGAAGGCACCGGGCCTCAAGTGTACTCGCGCCGGCTGTGGCGGCCAAAGCATCTCCGGCAAGCGATTTTGGCGCGCAATCGCCTCTTGGGGGTGGAGCCTCGCTCCCCAGTTTACGCCTGCGCGCTGCGTCCAGCCAATCAGCGACGTGTCCAGCTGAGGCGCGAATGGGCTTTTCTTCAGCGCGAATCCCAGCTTGCCTCAGAAGCGTCGCGGTTGAGGGGTACTTCAGGTGAGGTGCGCGTGTGGAGGAGTTGTGGGGGAAGCCCGTCAAGAGACCGGTAACTGGTCCGGCCATTGTGGTGTGTTTCAGGTGTGAGCAAGGGAGGCGTTTGTCCATCGCAGGTGTCCAGGCCAGAGGCTGCCCTTGACCAGTGAGGTAAATTTTTTTTTTCTCTCCAGTGAGGTAAATCTTACCTTTTGGCGTTGTCTGGGGCCTCTGACGAGGAAAAGGAGGCCGCGAACCTCACTGAAGGCCTTAAGCGGGAGAGGGGCGGGTGGAAAGCAGGCGGGCTGAGCTGGGGCTGGGCGTTGTCCCTATACCCTGGGACCGCTGACGGCAGGGACGCGGCGGGGCCGGGCAGGGCCCTACCTGGGCGCCAGTCTCCCTCCTGCCCGCTCCACACCGGAGGCGCCTTTCGTGGTTCCTCGATACGTTCGTTGTCGAATCTTTTGCCGACGTTCATTTTCCAAGACCTAAACTGCAGGATGTTTTTCTTGTGTATTTGTCTTGATATTAGGAGCTTATTTCAGGCATCCTCACGACGTGTCCCTCCAGCAACCACGGTTTCCCCGTGTGGCTGAGCGGCCTGCCAGAGTTGCCCAGATTTAGCCAGAATCTGGCCAAGTCTCCCAGGCCGCAGGGACCACCTCTCCAGCACAGCGCGCTTGAAGTCGGGGTGGTGGGTGTCCTATTCTCTCTCTCTCTCTCTCTCATTCATTAATTTAATTTAATTTTACTTTATTTTTTGAGACGGAGTTTTGCTCTGTTGCCAGGTTGGAGTGCAATGGGGTTATCTCAGCTCACTGCAACCTCCGCCGCCTCCGGGGTTCAAGCAGTTCTCCTGCGTCAGCCTCCCGAGTAGCTGAAATTACAGGGTACTGCCACCACGCCCGGCCAATTTTGTATTTTTAGTAGAGATGGGGTTTCTCCATGTTTGTCAGGCTGGTCTCACTCCTGACCTCGTGATCCGCCTTGGCCTCCCAAAGTGCTGAGATTACAGGCGTGAGCCACCATGCTGGCCTTTTTTTTTTTTCTTTGAGACTAAGTTTCACTCTTGTTGCCCAGGCTGGAGCGCAGTGGTACGATCATGGCTCACTGCAACCTTTACCTCCCAGGTTCAAGCAATTCTCCTGCCTCAGCCTCCCAACTAGCTGGGACTACACGCAGGCACCACCATGCCCGATTAATTTTGTTTTTTGTTTTTTTCAGTAGAGACTGGGTTTCACCATGTTGGCCAGGCTGGTCTTGAACTCCTGACCTCAGGTGATCTCCTTGCCTCGGCCTCCCAAACTGCTGAGATTACAGATGTGAGCTACCGCACCCGGCCTATTTATTTTTTATTTTTAACAAAAGTCATTATCTTTCATAATTTGTGGCCCCTCAAATAAATGAGGAAATTTAAAATTTTATTCAACAATCCTTGTTCTTCATCTCCTTTAATATTTAAATTTTTCCCAGTGTATTAAAATAATGCCTTTGGATTCAGAAAGTTCAAGACATTTGTTTTTTAAAGTCAGGAAGCAGCTAGATATGGTGTCCTCCAGAAAAGAGTGTTCCAGGAAATCTGGGAAGCCATGCATGGAAGATCAGTTTACCAGAGCCTATGACTTTGAGACTGAAGATAAGAAAGATCTGAGTGGTTCAGAGGAAGATGTTATTGAAGGTGCAGTACATCTCATGTTGAGCAGTGATGTCCTCCAGTTCATTTGTTTTGAACCCATTAAAGACTATCTTACAACTTAGTTTATAAAGCATTTTCAGGTTTAGTCTTCCCTCCCCCGGTATTTGTGGTTTCAGAACCTGCTGACACAGGCCACTGCACTTTGCCTTTCTCATTTGATCCTTATACTGCAGTATTGGAATTATAGAAGCTTGTGCGGCATCTCTTGCTTTTGCAGTTATTTCAAAATATTTGATATATAGTATGTGGCTTACTGTGACATTAACCCAGGCAGACTTGAAAAATTGTTCCTATAAAATGGACCTAAATCCTGATTTAATTTCATCTAACCTGCCGAGAATGTTGCATTTGTATGTCTGCTTTGAAGCATAAAAATCCCCCAAATGAAGATGTTTCGTTAAAATGTACTAAAATAGCCTATTCAGTTTCAAAAGTTTTTTTTTTTTTTTAATTGTCAATACAGGGAAGACTACAGTCATTGAGAAACGTAGGAAGAAAAGATCTTCTGCAGGAGTAGTTGAAGATATGGGGTAACATATTCAAAATAATTTTTGTTTCTTAGATAAAGCACTTCAATAAAAGTTTACTTTGGCTGTCTAACAAGTAATGTATGTAAAATACCTGGGATCTCATATTTCTTCCAAAACAAGCATGGCATTTGGTGGATCTTTAACTAAATGTTTTTAAAATGTAATTTCTTTACAGGGGTGAAGTACAGAATATGCTGGAAGGAGTTGGAGGTATGTTTAAGGAGATACTTGTATTTAAAGAAAATTGTTTTAAACCATATAATTTGTTTAATAGGAAATGTTAATAATGTACTGTAAGATTGTTATTTAAGCCTTGTTCTCACATAAAAGATTCTGCATAAGTATTTGTGATTTAGCCTCATAGATTTTCATATTTAATTTTTTCAATGATGTTAAGAGTAAATGGTGCTTTTATTTTATACATATGTGAATTTAATGGGTTATGGAATCTTAGGAGAAAAATGGACAGGAAAGTCTTTACCCTTCTTTGTACTCACAGACTAAGTGATACACATACACATATACATATATTTGTGTATATATATGAGTTTTTCATTTTTTCAGTTTAGTTATTTTCTGACTTTTCCTGTATTCTTTAGGGAGAACAGTATAAATTGAAGCCTCTAAAAGAACTTTTTACATTAATAATAAACTATATAGTTGACACTAAAGACAATTTTGCTAGATAGAGTGTTATAATTGGGTTCAAAAATTCTCAAGTTTTAAATAATATATTAAATATTAGTAACATGAACTTTGTTAGGGATTAGTTATCTTTAAAAAGTTAATATTTAGCTCCTCTAAATGAATTATTCATACAATCAAATCTTTTTTGAAAACTTTGCTCTATCTGGTGGTGAAAAGTACTTGTTTTATAAATTTATTATAGATAATACTGAAAGTATAAAATATTTATGTAATAGTACAGCTCCATCATGATTACTGAAAGATACCTATTTATGGTAGATCCATAAGATAAAAGCTTATGTTTAGCAAAGCATTCTTTGAAGTAGTAAACATTTTATGAAATGCAGTTCTTGTGGGTAAAAATGCCCAATAAAGAGCTCCACAAAAGCATTTAAAAGTGATCTTATTCACCTATTTCTCATTGAAAAAATAAAGTGATCTTGAGTTATCCAGAAATTTACTTAAACTAAGATTTTTCTGTTCTTGATCTTTGTCTCTTTTAGTAAAAAATGTATTTAAAAGTATCATTGATGGCCAGGCACAGGGGCTCACACCTGTAATTCTCGCACTTTGGAAGGCCAAGGCAGGGAGTTGAGGCCAGGAGTTCAAGACCAGCTTGGTCAACATAGTGAGACCCCCCCCAAGTCTTAAATATATATATATATAATTGATTGTATTAAAAATAGTTTTCTTGTTCTTTGATTTAACTTTTATCCTTTTTGGATTCTGTTTTTTAATAGAGTACTTTTGCATATTTTCTATAATGAGTTCTATCAATAATTCATTGAAATGTGTCCTTTCAGTTGGGGCATATTTTATAAATTTAGATAAAATTAGCTTTTTTTTTTGAGACGGAGTCTTACTCTGTCGCCAGGCTGGAGTGCAGTGGCACGATCTCAGTTCATTGCAACCTCTGCCTCCCAGGTTCAAGCAAGTCTCCTGCCTCAGCCTCCCGAGTAGCTGGGACTACAGGTGCGTGACACCACACCCAGCTAATTTTTGTATTTTTAGTAGAGACAGGGTTTCACCATATTGGCCAGGATGGTCTCGATCTCTTGACTTCGTGATCTGCCCACCTCAGCCTCCCAAAGTGCTGGGATTACAGCAGTGAGCCACCCTGCCTGGCCTAAATTTAGTCTTTATTAACAGTGTTTTCTCATGAGGAAATTACAGTCTGCTCTTGACACATTCTTTTGTTTATTAGCTCATTTTTACTGTTCCCAAGTTAAATTATCTCCAGTTAGGAAAAGCAGAATTTGGATACTACTAATTGAGAGTTTTCTCAGGAAAAAAAAAAAGTAAGCAAATAATTCTGCATTTTGAAATTATGCCTATTTCTAAATTTAAGTTTAAATGTCTTTCCAATATTGTTGAACCAAACTTATCCATATTTACTTGAATATGTGGGAACAAAATACTTTTTTCAACATTAAATTTTAGTGAATTTTTATTTTCAATCTAGTTGACATTAACAAAGCTCTTCTTGCCAAGAGAAAGAGACTAGAAATGTATACCAAGGCTTCTCTCAAAACTAGCAACCAGAAAATTGAACATGTTTGGAAAACACAACAAGATCAAAGGTAAGGTGGTTTTTTTTTTTTTTAAGCCACATTTCTTACTTTTTATTGGTGTAAATTACTTATGAAAAATACAATTTTAGGCTGGGCACAGTGGCTCATGCCTGTAATCCCAGCACTTTGGGAGGCCAAGGTGGGCAGATCACTTGAGGTCAGGAGTTCGAGACCAGCCTGGCCAACATGATGAAACCCCATCTCTACTAAAAATGCAAAAATTAACCAAGTGTGCTTGCTTGAACCCAGGAGGCAGAGGTTACAGTGAGCTGAGCTCATGCTGGTGCACTCCAGCCTGGGCAACAGAGTGAGACTGTCTACAAAAAAAAAAAGAAAAGAAAAATACTATTCTAGTTATTGGGGTTTCTAGTGAAAATGTATTTGGCTTGATTTTTCTCTAAGTATGATAGTCCTTTAGCCCTATAACCTCACTCCTTCATAGAATTGACATGTATTTCCTAAAAAATCAGGAAAGATCACTTTTTTCCTTTTGGGTAACAATTGAGGTTATAAAAGTAATTTCTTTCTTTTTTTTTTTTTTGAGATAAGAGTCTCACTATGTTGCCCAGGCTGGTCTTAAACTCTTAGGCTCAAGCAATCCTCCCATTTCAGCCTCCCAAAGTGTTGGGATTACAGGCATGAGCCACCACTCCCAGCTTAAAAGTAATTTATATTCATTCTAGGAATACACTAGTTGAATAAAAGGTAAATGTCATAAAAACCGTTAGTCTTATGATGGTGAATTATGTTCAACAACATAGAAAAACACCAGCCTTGTATTGTATATAATTTGTATGTTTTAGCTGACTTAACTCTTGTACAAAATCTTTGTTAAGCCAAAACAGGGGAAAAAACTAAGTGAAATATTTTTATTTAGAAATCTTATATGGTAAATACAATCACTTTAATCTATTTGTTTTATCAGAACCTATATTCAGTAGAAAAAAAAGGAAAAATAAACTGGAGATAAGATAAATTTCTTTTTGAAAATTTATGTATACAATAAAACTTTTAGTTTTCAAGAGCTAAAGCTTGTGACAGGGCTTTTCTTCTATTAGCTTGTTAGAAAAAAAAACTTCTGGAATCAGTGTAAATCATAACTTCACTTCTTGGTTTCCCATCAGAAGACTTAAGCTTCAGATATTTCTTCCTTTTATATAGTAAAAATGTGTCAACTTGGTTTTGTTTTAAATTCTTTTTATATTGGTATGAAATATGATAATAATTCATTATTATGTTTTACAGGCAGAAACTTAACCAAGAATATTCTCAGCAGTTTCTGACTTTGTTTCAGCAGTGGGATTTAGATATGCAGAAAGCTGAGGAACAAGAAGAAAAAATACTTGTTGGTATCATGATTAGATTTATAATTAATCTGTTATAACCAAGTCTCAAGTAGTAATGGAGAACCTAGCCTTTTACTATGACCAATGGAACTGAGCCAGTTTTCATTAACCATTGTTGGCCATGTGTTTTAGTCTTGCTGAACTGTAAACCACGAAGTAGAGGCACATACCATACTCATAAAAGTCACTGGTCTTTGCTTCTTGCATTGGTTGGGATTCTTGCATTTCCAAGTGACAGAAATTTGTCAGCGTACAAAAGGATTATTGGTTTATATAAAAGAAGTTGGGACAGTTTAGCTTCAGGCATAGGTGGATGGGAACGGGGAAGGGGTTGCTCATGTAGTGTCATCTGGGTTCTGTCATCAGTTCTCAGTAAGGTGTCTCAATGTAGTAAGCAAGATAGTTTTTACAGTCCTAGGCTTATTACAAGTTCAGTAACCCCAGTGGACTGAGAAAATCTTTCTCAATACCTCTGGCAGAAAATTCCTCTGGAAAAATATGACTGATGTAGTTTGAATCATTTGCCTATTCTTGAACCAGTCATTGTATAGTTAGCCCTCTGTATGTGTAGGTTCCATAACTGTGTATTCAACCAATTGTGGATGAAAAATATTTGGAAGAGGCCAGGTGTGGTGGCTCATGCCTGTAATCCCAGCACTTTGGGGAGGCCGAGGTGGGTGGATCACCTGAGGTCAGGAGTTCGAGACCAGGCTGACCAATATGCTGAAACCCTGTCTCTACTAAAAATAAAAATTAGCCGGCTGTGGTGGGTGCATGTGTAATCCCAGTTAGGAGCCTGAGGTGAGAGAATAGCTTGAACCCGGGAGGCGGAGGTTGCAGTGAGCTGAGATGGTGCCACTGCACTCCAGCCAGACACTTTCTTAAAAAAAAAAAAGAACTGGAAAAGTAATCCAGTGTAACAACTATATAGCATTTACATCGTGTTAGGTATTATAAGATATCTAGAAATGATTTAAAGTTTGTGGAAGGATGTGTATTGGTTATATGCAAATATGATGCATTTTATATTAGGAACTCAAGCATCTGCAGATTTTGGTCTCCTGAGGGCTTGAGTGTCCTGGAACTGGTCCCCCGAGGATACCAAGGGACATCTGTAGTCAGAACATGGTTGACTTTTAATGGCCAGATTTGTGTTACCTGCCAGTAAGGAAACTGGGAAAGGGATGATAGGAAAGTAGATAGGATGAATTTGTGACACAGATATATTATTGAACTATAGTACTAAATAGAGTAAGTTAGAATGGTAAAGAGCTAGTGGTTGGTTAAATACTAGGATATATAGAGAAACAGTATGTATAATGGTTAGATTCTGGATGCCAGAAACAATGCTGTTTGGGATCAAATTCTTGTTTGAGCAATTGTAGCTGTGAAGCCATGGACAGATTATGCCTCAGTTAACTCATCTATGAAAGGGGAATGATGAGTATCTCTCTCTCAAAAAGTTTACCATTATTAATACTGTGTAGTGGTTAGAGTTACTGGTAATGACAAAATCTAGGGTGGGAGTATGTAAGGCAATGGCTAAAGTAGGGTGGAGGACAAAATCATTGGGAAACAGGTCAAAGAACTAAAAGACCATTATTATTGGAAGGATCATCTGTGTGGACATTGAAATCACCAAGAATGTCTTGATTATTGTTAAAATTTCCCTTTCAGCAACTGGTAGGATTAATATATTGTTGCATATTAGTGGTGAACACAAATTATCTAAACATGGTCATAATAGTTGCTAAAATTTTAAAAGCTCTGATTTTTAAAAGTTTCTTTTAAGTTTAATTATTTAAGTAGAATTATTTTTTCTAAATTTAAAATTTTACCCAAATTGTTACTACACAGTTTTTTTCTTTTATATTTGTAGAATATGTTTCGACAGCAACAAAAGATTCTTCAACAATCTAGAATTGTTCAGAGCCAGAGACTGAAAACAATTAGACAGTTATATGAGCAGTTCATAAAGGTTTGTTGTATGTAGCAACACAATACATTGTTATAAAACATAATATATTTACGGAAGTAGAAGATAATTATTTCTAAGTTTATGGAAAATTTTTTTTAGATTTTTAACTGCTTTTCCATTTTGAATTCATTGTTTCTGATTTAAGTGATACATGTATTTTTACTTTAGGATTCAAGTGGTTTTGTTGGGATTGTTCAAGACAGGAAATGGTAAATTGGAAATTTTACTTAGAAATGTACTTATAATGCATAAAATTCATATTTTAGTAACACTTTAGTCATAGTTCTCTGTTTAACTGTAAATAGAGTCTATAGTAATCATTTCTAGGTTGCGTTTTACTTGTTATTGTATCCCCAGTGTTTGTTAAATATAAAGTACCCAAATTATTGAAGTCTCTTGTTTTCAAATATATTATAGAAGTATTTTATGGCATATTTGCTTTTAGAATTATTACAGGGACCAAAAATGAATTTACATACCAACATAAAATAATCGATATAATAGACATCTGAGGATTAAAAGTCTGGACTGATAATTATCTACTGACACATACATATTAGCAAATTGTAGTCTGTACCCCTCTTGTTCAGGCAGAAATATACTTTTTAGTAACTGTTCACAGAAGCTCAATGGAATCTTGCATAAACATTTTTTCAGTGGTGGTTCCTTTAATACTCTTGTTCAAATACATGTTAAAATGACATTAAAGGAATTGGGACACTCTGAGTAAACTAGTCAAATTGTTTTAAAATAAATATTTCAAAATAATATATATGGCCAAGCACAGTGGCTCACACTTTGGGAGGCCAAGGTGGGAGCATCACTTGAGCTCAGGAATTCAAGAACAGCCTGAGCAACATGACAAAACCCCGTCTCTATTTAAAAACCAAACAAATGAAAAAAATAGCTGGGCATGGTGGCACTCACTTGTAGTCCCAGCTACTTGGGAGGCTAAGATGGGAGGATTGCTTGAGCCCTTGAGGCAAAGGTTGCAGTGAGCTGAAATCCTACTACTGTACTCCAGCCTGGGCAACAGTGAGACCCTGTCTCAAAAAAAAAAAAAAAAAAAAAAAAAATACACACACACACACACACACATTATTTTAAAAAGTATTTCCAAATGGGAAACTTGTTGGCTTGCTGCAATGGCAACAAGTATAAAAAGTATATTGAACCATTTGGTAATTGGTGCAAAGGTTTGATAAAGTACTAGATAAAGATTTCTTCTAAATGTTATCACTAAATGTTACTATTTAGGATAGAAACTATAGTGTAACCTTTCATTCCTCCATCTCCTTTCTCTGTTACATCCAGTTATCACTAGGCCCTGTAATTTTTACCTGTGCAGTGGTTCTTTTAATTCCCACTGCTACTACCCTAGTTTAAGACCTCATTATTTGCTTGTACCACTAAAATTCTTTACTGATTTCTCTGTTCTCCAATCTGTCCTTCCTAGATCTGCTGTATTATCTTTTAAAACTGTATCTCTTCCTTCTTGAAAACTGTCAGTAGCCTCCCATTCTAAATTCAAGATCCCCCTATGACATGACCCCTTTTTAAGCTTCATTTACTACATTTATCCATTACTCTACCCCTCCATATAATTGCTTTTCTCAACTCACTTCCATGCTTCTGCCCTTCCCCTAGAATATTTTTAACTCCTTATTCTTTATTGAAATCTTAGTGTTTTGCCAACTAAATTGGAATTAATCTCCATTTTCCACTATATAGCCACAGCAAGTTGTGTTTTTATTCCTATTATAAAATTTTTGTTTTGTTCCTATGTTTTTTTCTTATTGTCATCAGAAAGCAATCATGTATTATTATTTTTAAATTTTTCCACGGCACTTAATATAGCACCTTTTATATAGTAGGCACTAGATTAACTATTTGTTGAATGAATAATAAAGATGTAAGACATAATTTTTATTTTTTACAACTTGAAAGAGGTAGTACTATAGATTATTTTATTCCCTCTAGTGAATTAATGGCACACTATTAGTCATAAGTACGTTATTACTTGATATTTGGAAAGCTTAATAGCAGTAGTGTTTACTGATATGGGACTTCCAGTCTTTTTTATCTTGACCTTAACAGTTCATCAAACCCATTTTGGGCAAAATATACTATACTGTACTTCTCATGATATTTTATTCACATCTGATTTTTTTTCCTTTATAGTAGGTATTTTGGTATTCATGTATTACTTAGAATATTTTTTATTTCAAATAAGTAATAAGCATTTGAGTATTTTTAAATTACTACTTTGAAAATTAATTGGACAAGTTTAGAACCTGAGATAAAAAGTGGTGCTTTGTAACTTAACTAGTCTTTTGTGTTTTTAGAGTATGGAAGAGTTGGAGAAGAATCATGATAATCTACTTACTGGCGCACAAAATGAATTTAAAAGAGAAATGGCTATGTTGCAGAAAAAAATTATGATGGAAACTGTAAGTGATCATATTGAAAATCGAAAAAATAAGGATTAATATAAGCAATGAAATATTTTATTTGCTGAAATAGGTATAACAACACTTAACTAAAAATTAAACAAATGTTTAATATCTCCTTCCATGAAACAGCAGCAGCAAGAGATAGCAAGTGTTCGGAAGTCTCTTCAATCCATGTTATTCTGATGACTCTTTGAAGAAAGAACTTGAACCTAAGTAATATGATACAATTATATTAGCTAAGAAGCATATTGTAAGTCTTTAGTAGCTTAATTTTAACATCTTTAATAATAAATCTGTTTCATTGTAAGACTTCTCTTTCTGTGAAGTCAAATCTAAACAGTTATGTGAGTTAGCAACTACTCCTAAAGAATATGTATTAAGTTTTCAGCTCTTCAGTAATGATAGTGAATTTTTCTCCCTTAACACTGTCAATTAAATAAAGACAATTTAATTTTAGGTTTGGCTTCATTGTATTTGTTTTAATCCCAAAAGGTAGAAAACGCTTCTATAGAAAATATAGAAGGTTCTGTTCTTTAAGGGAAAAAAAAAAGAATACAAAATCTGTTTTACATGTACATCCTTTTCTATATACTTAAGTTATAAAGCCACTTCTAATGACAGTAAGCTGCATTTAAATTTGTGTTCTGGAATAAATTGCTAAAATCACCTCTGAACATGAAATCACTAGCAATAGAACAATATGTAAGTATCAGTTTTAAGACATGGATTTGTGAATATGTCATTGCCACAAAGACATCAAAATGTCACTTAATTGGGCTTGGTCTGCCATTAAATTAAGAGCACATCATTAACATATCTACTTATGGTTCAAGTACACCACATCTGTCTTTATTTATTTTTTGAGATGGAGTCTCTATCACCCTGGCTGGAGTGCAGTGGCACAATCTCGGCTCACTGCAACCTCCGCCTCCCAGGTTCAAGCAATTCTCCTGCCTCAGCTTCCCAAGTAGCTGAGACTACAGGCACTTGCCACCACCCCCGGCTTATTTTTGTATTTTTAGTAGAGACGAGGTTTTGCCTCTCATTTTTGCCTCTATAACCTACTCTTACCTTAGTTACAAGGTTTTCCAAGTTTTAAAAAAACAGGTGTATACAGACAAACTTTTATAACTGTGACAACCTACTTGTACAGGAAGAAATTAGTCTTCCACCATTTACGAATATTTGACATTACTTCCTAAATTTTTGAACTTTGTAAAGGATTTTCCTTTTAAGCCAAAGTATATATTGGAATGTAAATCTTAAGTACTATTCATCCTTGTAAGAAAATCCTTATTTGGGAAGTTTTACCAATAGTTAAGAGGCAAAATAAGTACTCCAGTATTTTCCGTATACTTAATTCCCATAAATATATATTTTTTGCCTTTAAGAAATATCATCTTTTACTGTTTTCTTCAATATGCCTTTTTCTTGCCTAAAACAAAAGTAACACATGTTCATTACTCCTTTTTCTGATTACTTCTTCATCATATGGCATATGGTCTGCTGAACTATTATATGAAATTAAAAATAGGGTCAGATGGGAATCTGAAGATTTGGATCCCCAGATCTTTGTGACAGTTCTAGTAGTATTCATAATGAGTAATCTAAATACATTTAAATTAGAGTGGAAAGATAAGAATCAGTACCTAATGTACTTATTGGTTGAATAACTTTTACTTATTTTATCCCTTATCACATCAAATGAGTCTGTGTACTTGAAATAACTTTGGCTTTCTAAAGGGAAGATATTTTTTACCATGTTTTTCTAAGTTACTAATTTTCTTACATGTCAACTAACTTAGCTACTGTTTCATTTTTCATAAAAGGGAATATTTAACATCCGCTTTTTGGTGACAATGAAATTTTAACTCAAAATATCAAGGAACAAGTTACCTTCAGTGTAAAGATTCGTATGTTTTTCTGAATTGGTACAACAAATTCCTTTTATTAAATACAAACTTTATTTTTAAAATTCCTGTAGCTCTTTTAAATTCTAGTATACTAAAGCAAGTATTTTCTATTATAACATACTAATTAACATGCGTCTTTTGAAAACTGACTAGTATAAAAAAATTTCTTATCACATGACTCAATAATTACAATATTATAATCCATGCATTTAAGCAGTATTATGAGCTCACTTTTCACTTTTTAGCAATCAAAGTAAGCACCCTCAAGATGGCTAAAATCCTTTATGTTCTAAATATTTATGTAATCCTTTGGCCATGAAAACCCTGTGTCTGGTAAGTCTCAGAAACAAACTGCTACTTAGAATTACAGGGGTTCACTTTCTTATCCTCAGGATTGAAATTTCTTTCTTTAGTTTCTAATTAATATGTAGACTGTATTATTCTGAGAACATCTGTGATAAAAAAAAATACAATGGGGGCTTCATAACTGAAATAGACACAATGGAATCTGCAGGGTTTATGTTTTATATTCAAATATAACCTTATTTGATAGTATACTAGCCTCCTGCACAGGGGGGATTTCCTTCACACATAGATTCCCCTAACTTCATCTCCTCTTTTCCTTGGGCTATTAGTCAGTCAATATGCTTGTGAACCTGTTCAGGAGCTTGATGACATGCAGTCTTGAATATACTTAGATGAAGGTGTCTTGAAATTTGCAGGCACAAAGCACTAAAGTATATCACCATATCAAATGAAGAAATGACCTTTAGAAGGAAAAAATATATATAAAATGGATTATGATCTATCTTTTCTCAAGTAGCACAATTGTTTTTCCCTCAAATATCAAAACTTAACCTAAAATTCTTCACCAAAAATACTACATTTTAAAGCACATTAATACATTTCATATTTAGACCTCACTGTAGTCTGGAAAATGCAGGTTATTTCACAGTTATAGACACAGGCTCAGAAGTAAAAAAGACTACTAAAAAAGACAACTAAAGTACAGAAGCTAGAAAGTAATAGAACCCAAGTCTCCTGACTCGACATTGTTTCAACTTTCTGCTGTGCAATGAAGCCACAAATTTCCTTCTATCAGCCATCTTATAATGAACTAATTCCAACACATACATTTCTATTTCTTTGAGGTAAGTTGTAAGAAGGTAAAAGGTCTAGAAAAGATACCATACTTGAGGCATATACAAAATTGTGTTTTAAAATTTAAAGAGGGTCTCTATTTAGAAACTTCACCCAGAGTCGACAGTCAAATGCTTCTCTTCAGAAAATGAAACGCAGGTGAAATAGGAGACTCATAGCTCTGCCTTTGGAGAGGAAATTCTCACCCATGAGGGGGAAAATCTCTATCATTTACTTTAAAAACTTACTTGAAAAGCACCATGTTTACCCTCACATTGTGTGTGTGGCTTTTTTTTTTTGTCATCCACATAGTGTTTTAAAGAAAAATTGAATTTGACTTCCTCATTTTACCAGTCTCCATCATGGGTGTAAACCAGGCCAATTACTTGTTACAACAGATGCTTGATTTTTTTGTTTTCTTTCTGGGTCAGAGTCTCACTCTGTCGCCAGGCGCCAGGCTGGGTGCAGGGGCGCAATCTTGGCTCACTGCAATCTCCGCCTCCTGGGTTCAAGCAATTCTCCTGCCTCAGCCTCCCAAGTAGCTGGGACTACAGGTGCATGCCACCACGCCCAGCTAATTTTTGTTTTAGTAGAGACAGGGTTTCGCCATGTTGGTCAGGATGGTCTCGATCTCTTGACCTTGTGATCTGCCTGCCTCGGCCTCCCAAAGTGCTGGGATTACAGGCGTGAGCCACTGCGCCCAGCAGATGCTTGATTTTTTTAACACCTGATATTTTAATTCAACAATTCCACTTGGTAATACATACCTAAGTTCACTAAAAGAAAACTCACACTGAGTTTTTAGATATTTTGATTAATTACCCCCTATTTTAAAACTGGATTGTTCTGGAGCCCTAAAAAATATTTATAGTGGATATTAAAGGTAATTATTCGGGTGTTTAAACAAAAAATTTTACCTGAAAATGTTCATTGTCACCCTCAAAGAATTAAGTACATCTCACTGCTACCACAGGAAGGATGGAAGACTTTTGAATGGACTATGAATGAATATTAAGTTATTAACTTACTCCAGAAAGAGCATACTACACAACCTAGTAAAAGATCATCAGATGTACTCCTGCAACCGATGCACAGAACAGATACAATTTTTTTTGAGACAGAGTTTTGCTCTTGTTGCCCAGGCTGGAGTGCAATGGTGCAATCTTGGCTCACTACAACCTCCACCTCTGAGGTTCAAGCAATTCTCTTGCCTCAGCCTCCCAAGTAGCTGGGACTACAGGTGTGTGCCACCACGCCCAGCTAATTTTTGTTTTAGTGGAGACAGGGTTTCACCATGTTGGTCAGGATGGTCTTGATCTCTTGACCTTGTGATCCACCCGCCTCGGCCTCCCAAAGTGCTGGGATTACAGGCATGAGCCACCGCAAATATCCAAATCTAACAAATATGGTGAGATTATTTGAATTATCAAAAGATTTGCTGCAGGGTTTTGGTGGGTTTTGTTATTGTAGTATATTTATATATCACTCTGAATTTGGTGATGGCCAGTGGGATCCACAGATAGAAATACAACAAAACTATTCAAAGCCACCATTAATTAAAGACCAACCACAAACATATGTTTCAGTAATAGAAAAAAAAAATGTAATAATTCTCCATTTATCCAACTTTGTAATTGAAGTGTTACCAATAATGATTTTCTTTTCCTTGGATGGCTAACGTGTCTCCCTCAAGCACTATATTCTGTATTTTACAATCATTTTGAATAGAAATTAGTACATGTTATCCACATCCTCAAGCAGGATATAATCAAAGAGAATTTAATTTGATTTATGACTGAGTTACGATTAATACAAATTATGCACTACCTTCAAGGGCCATACACATGTAAAAGTTTCTTACATTTGACATAAAATGGTCTCAGAATCCTGTACTTAGTAGCACTGTCTATTCTGTTTTGTCTCCTCAAATTCTTGACAATTCTTCAAATTGCTGACAATTCTCAATGCAATAAAATGCCTACATTTGCTAGTACTAACCCCATCTAATTTTCCTGTTATCTGCTGTAAACTGGGCATATGCTAATAAGCCTGATTAAATAAAGTCAGAAAGTCCTTTGGGGGAGAGTAAAGTGGTCTTTGACATTTTTGCACTGGTTTTTGGGGGGAGAAAAATATAGCTATTTTTAGGTACACAGTTGTGTTTCCAAGAATCTTAGGTTGTTGGAAACCTGGCCTATAGATATGTGGCCATTTCTACACACAGTATAAAATTATTCACAGCTTACGAGAAGTAATTTCAAATACTCAGAAACATTTATTGTATATATTGTATAGACCAGATCTTTTTATTTTTTAATTTTTTATTTATTTATTTTTTTGAGACAGAGTCTTGCTCTGTCACCCAGGCTAGAGTGCAGTGGAGTGATCTCAGCTCACTGCAAACTCTGCCTCTTGGGTTCAAATGATTCTCCTGCCTCAGCCTCTCAAGTAGCTGGGATTACAGACATGCACCACCACACCTGGCTAATTTTTGTATTTTTTGGTAGAGAAAAATAGGGTTTCACCACGTTGGCCAGGTTGGTCTTGAACTCCTGACCTCAAGTGATCCACCTGCCTTGGCCTCCCAAAGTGCTGGGATTACAAGTGTGAGCCACTGTGTCCTGCATAGACTAGATCTTGAGGCTACTGATATCTCATTGAAATGGTTCTTAAGCATCGTTAAAAAAATAAATAAAATGCAGAATAAATACTTACCATTGCTATCCATAGAACAACATATTCGTCTATAAAATTATTGAAGTACTGGTCTAAAAACAAAAGACCTGGCCCCAAAAAGACAGTGTCTTGAAGATGCAGTTCACTTTTGGTCATGTGAGCTATCTATAAAAATTAAACAAAATAATTTTATTATTAAGTTTTAAATGTGTTAGTTTTTATTTATAAGACAGAATTAATTATAACTTTAATTCAGTATTAAAACAGACCTTTTAATCTCACATTTGATATAAAAATACTTTTCTACACCTTCTCAAATTCATGATTGGATAGCTTATTAAAGTTTCCAATGTTTAAACTCCTTGATAACAGAAAGTTGTAAATGATAACTACACCTAAACAATTAATTTAACTGAATATAACATAACTCCTATCACAGTTTTGCTTGGAACACAAATAGCTAATTATTATGATTTTGACACTGCAAAAGGAAACCTATACATTGTATGAAATAATTTCCAGCTTTGTGTTTGTACATTATTTATATCATGAATCATAAAAATTTCTTACCACTAATTTTTGTGAGACTTTAGCAAAGACACATCCAAACATTAGGGTATAAAGACAAGGATGTTTTTCAAACACATTAGTTGCTGACTTTTTATAGATCATTATTGCCAGTATAATAATTAGTCCTATGTGGAGTCCAGGTGACAAGACACTGGTGCCCTAAGGGATAAAGCAGAAAATCAGTATCACATTTTAACACTGCATTTATTACAATGCAGATATTTTCTAATCATCTATTTTGTGCAAGAGACCTAAAGAGCAGTGTGTGATGTAGTGTATGGCCTACAGGAGTATGCAAACCTTAGTTGTGCTTTTCAAGCTTTCATAGAACCTAAGGGTGACAGAGACATAATACAGTGCCACAGATGTCTGATTCCAGCTTGATATTCACACACGTTTTAAACTGGCTAAAAATTAATGCAGTTTATTCTTCAACTTTTACTATGTTGAAGGCCATCCACATGTAGATTGCCAAATTAACATATTTTTGTGGAGATACTGAAATAAAGCTTATTCTGCCAATTCTGCAAAATATCACTGATTAAGAAGAGTTTAGGTTTCCTTCTTTTCTCCTATTTTCTTCTTATTATTATTACTATTATTTTTGTTTTCAGTAGAAACAGGGTTTCTCCATGTTGCGCAGGCCAGTCTCGAACCCCTGGGTTCAAGCAATCCTCCCAGTCTCAGATTCCCAAAGTGCTGAGATTACAGGCGTGAGCCACCACGCCCAGCCTACCCTAGTTTCTTTCTACACCAACATCCCCCACCTCCTTTTTTACTGCATTCAAACTGCAAATGTTCTTTTATGTAAAACTGTACAATCTAGATTATTACATTTTTATCTGTGTGAATCAGTATCCTCTCAGCACTGCTTATCCTAAACAAAATATTGAAATGTTTGGTATTGAGGTTATTAAATCTATAACCAATTTAAATGGGTTCACAAGAACAGCTTTATTCTTGTTTATTAAGTTTATATGTTTTAAGGTAGAACTTACTATAAAGTTACAGTAATACTATAATACAAAATTTTTTCATAAGATACTATACAGTAATAAATTATAAAAATCTGATAGCACTTTATATTATGGTTCTTAGATTTTACTCAAGAAAAAAAATTTGCTCCTAAAAAAGAAAAACAACAGTTTAAGAGTTTGAAACCAACCACTTTCTAACTTGTGTTTAAGTCATCCTTCAAACATCTAACAGTTATTTTTTATAAAAATATTCTCTAGAGTAGACAATGATCATATGAAATCTTGTTTTCTTCAGGGGAACTTACGTTCCAACTAATGTTCTATGTTATCATCCACGGTCAAGCAACATGTATTCCTAAGCACAGTACTATATTGAGATCAACTGACAAAACACCCCAAAAAATGACAACTTTTCCAAATATATCAGAACTTATATTTCTAGATAAATTGTATACTTTGCTTTTGAATTATGTATATAAAATGTATTCATAAATATTGATAATTTATGAATTATGAGGATCCCTTTGAGATTGTCTTGAAAGTCAATTTACAAGTCTTTTAAAAGAATGAGACTCTTTTTTCTAAAAATGCTATATCTAATGCCCTAAAAAAGGCATTCTAACAATGTTTTGGTATAAGATGGTATCACTGGAATAAGTATTTGTCTTCTTCTGTTCAGCTACCTTGAAAATGATAATAGACTTTTTAAAAACGTAAGTGTTGTATTTGTTTAAAAAGTTGGCAGGAATTCCAACTCTTTCCCGCTTAAAAGTACTGAAGTTTTTTTTAAAAAATGAATACAAAAGTTTATATGTAATACTTGCATGAGCAAGGTGTAAAGAGCACAGCACAAAGTATATCCACGTAAGAATTAAGGTTAACAATTTTACCTTTTGAAATATTAGAACAGTTCTTTTAAATATATTTCAGTGAAACTTCAATAAAATTTATATGATGAGTAATAAATTACCCCATATGTGAAACCATGGACCTCTGGCTGCTTTCCTGCCTTCAATTAGAAACTCATACATTCCCTACTCTTCCTCCTATCCCCTACTAGTTCAAGGCATAAAATGCAGGAAAACAAATGGCAACTCCTAATTAGGTGCAGTGATGAAACTAGATGTCAGAAAAGTCTATGTAGAGCAAGGCTGTAGAAAGAGGAAAATATTTTATCAGTCTAAACTATTTTTAAACTGCTTTTGTACTTATGTGCCTAAATTGAATTCTTTAAGATACTTAGTTTCCTTTCACATTCTTGAACTTTGGCATATTTTAATCTTTTTATAGCTGGTGATAGGAAAATTTATTATAAAATTAATACTGAATGATGAAATTAATGCCTTACTGCTATAGTGGATCCATTCTTGCCAACACCACCATGGAGGATAACATGGAAATAATTTGAACAGGAAAATATTACTCCACCTAGTACTCCAAGAACGGGAAGGATCTTCAATTTTATTTCTAGAATGGGAATCTTTAGGAGTAGAAGAAAGAAACAAATAATTAAGACAACAGAATTTTTTTAAATTAAATAATAAAGAAACATAATGATAAGCCCTGTACAATAAGCTACCCTTTTCTTGTGATCAAATCTTAACTTCTGGCATATAGTCCAAAGTGATAACTTTAAAACTTTTTTATTTTTTATTTTTTTAGTTTTTAAATTTTTATTATTTTCATCAGACTAGTCAAGTGCAGTAGTGATGGGGGAAAGAGAAGAGCAAGGAGTTCGATCTGTAACCGTGAGCAATCATTTGAGATAACTGACTACCTTTGGACAGTCTAAAGTGACTTTTTTGGAAACTGCTTTATTCATAAGTGAAAAATGAATCTGTAACTATGATTAAATGTTTAATCTCATAAGCTTTCGTCTGACTTAAACATGAAAAAGGATAGTTCACTTGAATTTAGTAGCTTCTAAAAAGTAGCATCACAGGAAAGGGAGACACCATGATCTGTATCATAAATACAACGAATATGATGTTTATGCATGCAAAAAATCTGTGTAGTTAATATCCAGGATTAAATCTCTAGCAATATATTTACCTGTTGGTCAATTGCTGTTCAAGAAAACTTCCAAAGGCAGCGAAGGATTTAAAAAACAGTAACAATGAATTGCCAGAAGCTATAGGCTACTATGTTTAGAAAACAGACTGAAATAATATACCAAAATTTGTGGAAACTACAGATTAATAATTAAATTTAGAAAACCTGAATCAAAATCAAGTATTCTTGTTGGTAAGAATAAGCAGGTATGTTTTCTTCCTATGATACTGCCAAAACATTGAGTGAAACAATTTTAAGATTCAATTCCAAATTTAAGACAACCACACCTGACTTAATAACTAGAGTTGTCAAACTGCTTCTAGGTCTACTTTTCTTTTCTTTTCTTTTTTTTTTTTTTGAGATGGAGCCACCCAGGGCGGGAGTGAAGTGGCATGATCTCGGCTCACTGCAACCTCTGCCCCCCAGGTTCAAGTGATTCTCCTGCCTCAGCTGGGATTACAGGTGCCTACCACCACACCCGGCTAATTTTTGTATTTTCAGTAGAGATGGGTTTTTGCCATGTTGGTCAGGCTGGTCTTGAACTCCTGACCTCAGGTGATCCACCCGTACATTTATGTTCTTATGGGTACAACCTGAACAGTCACTATAAAAAACATATACCCTCCCTCTGGTATCTTATATGGGCCTATAGCAGCATATCCTTGATTCTGTTTATTCTTACAAGATGAGAGAGAGCATGAATATACTGGGGAATGTATCACTACTACTTGAAAACATCCCTAAGGTCTATTTTGGAGCCTATTGACAAATGATAATTGGCAATTCTGATACTAAATGCTACAGGGAAATCTTTAAAAAAAAAAAAAAAAAGAGGTGGGGTCTTGGTCTGTCGCTCAGGCAGGAGTGTAGTCAGTGGCATGATCATGGCTCACTGCAGCCTCGAATTCCTGGGCTCAATCAACCCTCCTGCCTCAGCCTCCTGAGTAGCTGGGATTACAGGTGCATGCTACCATGCCCAGCTAAAATTTAAAAGAATTTCTGTAGAGACAAGGTCTTGCTATGTTGCCCAGGCTGGTCTTGAACTCCTGGCCTCATACTGTCTTTTTAATGGAGTTATTTTTTTAGAGTGGTTTTAGGCTTGCAACAGAATTTGAGTGGAAAAGGGTATAGCCATCCCTGTCCCTGCCAACAACATCCTACACCAGAGTGGTACATTTGTTACAACTAGTGAACCTACATTGACACATCGTTATCACCCAAAGTTCACAGTTTACATTATAGTTCAATCTTGGTGTTGTACATTCTATGTGCTATGACAAATGTATAATGACATGTAACCACTATTTAGTATCATACAAAATAGTTTTACTGCCCTAAAAATTCTCTGTGCTTCACCTATTCATCCCTTCCTCCTCCAACCCCTGGTAACTCCTTTATCTTTTTACTGTCTCTATAATTTTGCATTTTTAAAGA
The DNA here is from genome assembly GCA_036589455.1 of Ateles fusciceps. NCBI lineage: Eukaryota > Metazoa > Chordata > Mammalia > Primates > Atelidae > Ateles > Ateles fusciceps. The sequence continues at coordinate 3,893,771 of JAZHEH010000612.1, forward strand.
ATGTCATATGGTTGGAATCACATAATATGCAGCCTTTTCAGACTGGCTTCTTTCTCTTAGCAATAAACATTTAAGGTTCCTCCATAACTTCTTGGAACTCCCTAAGTTCCTTGCATAACTTCTTTTCATGGCTCGATAGCTCATTTCTTTATAGCATCATTTATCCATTCACCTACTGAAGGACATCTTAGTTGCTTTCAAGTTTTGGCAATTATGAATAAAGCTGCTATAAACATTTGCATACAGGTTTTTGTGTAGACCTAAGTTTTCAAATCATTTAGGTAAATAACAAGGAGTGCGACTGCTGATGATGTGGTAAAAGTATGTTTAGTTCTGCATCATTTACCATTTTTACTAGATATATAGCTTAGTGATCACATACAGTCTGAAATCAGACTGTTTAATTCCTAGCTCCAGTACTTCTCATGTGTCCTTGGACAAATTACTTAATTATCCTAAGACTTATTTATAAAGCAGAATAATAATAATATCTATTTCATAGGATTCTTTTGAGGGGCAGATAAAACTGATGGCAAGTGTTTAGGAACATAAGTATTGAACGACTGTTAGTTGCTGACTCTTGATACCCTTAATTGTTATTCTTAACACTATGAGCAGAAAGTGTGTCAGTTAGCCAGTATGGTGGACTTAGTGATTGTTCTTCAGAAATGTTCTTTTGCAAAAAAAGCTTAAATTTATGACAGTGGCCTCCCAAAAGCCAACTTTTATGAAAATACTGAGGTCACCAACTGGGCAGAAAATAAAAACATTCCTTAATATGGAAATCTTTACCTCAAAGTAGATTATAAAAATGCAAATTAACTACTTTCCTAATATTGAGGGACAAGTTTTAAATGTAAAATATTTTACTGGATTGATTTTTTAAATATTTATTTTATTTCACCCTAGAAAACGTTATTCCAATGTGGGTTTTTTGTTGTTATTTTTGTTTTATTTGGTATTAGGGAAATGAGGTTGTTTTCTTCCATGTGGCAATATATTCATGCACAGGAGAAAATGCCATAAGGCATATAGTATAATACACATTATAAAATAAAAGAAAAAATGTTAAGACATGGAAAAAATATTAAATACACCAATAAAAAAAAGAAAAAAATTAAATACAATGCTAAGGATTTGTGTAACAATGCAATACTTTTTTCTAAATACTTTAAAAGTACTTAAATATAAATTTAAATATTCGCATTTACCGTATAGTCCCACATTGTTGCTCCTCCAAATGCAGACAACACAAAGACAATCACTAAAGCTATCTGAATTTCAGTTACATCCACTCTAAAAGAGGAAGGACAAAGAACAGATAAGGTATTTGTAAATAAAATTCCTGAATATGGAGGTTAATCACGTATTAAACAGCAAACATGTAAAAATCTCTATAGGCTTAGTTTATTTTTATCTTTACTTCCATTATTAAATTATCAGCTGACTACACTGTTAAGTTAAAAAGGTTACAGAACAATTTGTGCCCACTCATAGGTAACAGTATAGGCGAGAGAAAAACAACATATACCATACATCAAATTGCTAATAGTTATCACTGAAGTTATGAAGACTTTTATTTTCTACTTTATGTACTCCTGTAATGTCTGAAGTTTTTTTACAACAGTTACTCACTACTCTTGTACATAAGGAAAAATTATAATAAAAACAACCATATGATTTAAGGCAAATTTAAATATTCCCAGGTCAGTTTCACTTAAAAAGTAGTGAAAATTCCAATAGTCTTCTTTATTGAGGTACTAAGAGTCATTATAGTTTTTTAGTTTCCATAGACATTTTCCCCCCTAATTAACATGTTTAAATTTCTCAAAAAACCAGTAACCAACCAACATCAGTCCCTCTAGTCTGCATTTCCCTGAAGCTGTCACTCTCTTTCCTATGCTCCACGAATAGGCTCACTGAAAATTAGTCAACATTTGTAATTTTCTCTTCATATTTGTGGTTTAACCCACTGTAGTCTGGCTTTTGGCCCCATTATTCTACTAAAATTGTTAAGGTAAATTGACCTTCAATTTTCAATTTCAATTAAGGGATACAAATCTAAGGGATACATTTCATTAATTATCTTGCATAACTTCTTTACAGTATTTAAGATCCTAATCATACTCTCTTTCTTGAACAGCTCTGCTGTGCTTTTATCTATTCCATGTTCTCTCCTGATTTTCCTACCTTTCTGGAGCTCTTCTCATGCTCCTTCCTAGACTGCCTCTTCATCTATATCTTAAATGGTGCTTTCAGAATTCCATCTGGAATTTTATAGTCTGTGAAGAATTTTATCTATACTTAAAACTACCTTCTATATGCTAACAACCTCTAAATCCTCATCTCCAATCTACATTTTTTCCTGACTTCCAGATTTTTCTATCTGTCTACATACTTTACATCTCTGCCTGGATGCCCCAGTGTCTTTAGATGGAGGTAATACCCACCTTACAGGGTAAATGTGAGGAATAAATAAGATAAATGCATGTGAAGCACTTTGTACAATGCCTGAAATATGTAAGTGCTCGATAGGTGGTAAATACAATTATGCCATAATTTAGAATCAACTGCCTGAAGCCTGGCCCTCTGCTTAATGATCCATAGTTTTGAGCTGCTTCTGTCATTTATCATTAGAGATTTTTTTCAAAGCTACTGTTTCTCCTTTTCAGCAATAAAGTGGGGCTAAAAAGAATCAGTAGACATGGGAAGCCAAAGCCAAGAATGAGCTTGTCCTTAAAAGGATGACAAAAAATGACAAAGTTCTTAAAAGGATCAGACGGAGGGGGAGCTATATGACAAAGAGGAACACAGAATAGCATTCCTGCTTTGTGTACTATTTTCTGGTCTCTAAGAAAGATGCACCAGAGGAAGACAGGACTATCTAATGGTTAGCACTGGCATTCACAAGGTGCTTTTACATTATCTCACCAATTGCTACCGCACCTGAGGGTCTCACGATTACCTGTTGCTGGTGGCTGTTGTCAAGGGAGGGTCCCCTTTTTGTGCACATGAAGATTCGACCAAAAAAGGACCTTAGACTCCATACTGCATTATTTTATTATATGAATCAAATGCTTATTTAAGTACTGCATATCCTTTTTCTATATTATTCAGGTCCCTTAATTTTCTTTTTTTCCTCTCTATTATAAACTTGGGCTAGTGATTAAGTTGGAGAAGGGGAGAAGAGAAATAAAATTATTATCAAATAATGTAACTATAACATGCAGAATACCTAAAAGACTTAAGGTATTGCATTTGTAGATACTCCAATGAGTTAATTTAAATTACTGATTGAAGATTTGTTCTCCTTATTATCGATGAATGACATAACAGATTGTGAAAATGAACTCAAGTCTATTTTTAAATGTACAACTTAAAAAACATACTTACTTTCCAAATCTCAACACGCCTGAAACATAAGTCTGCCAATGAGCACAATAAAACACAAACATCCCAATAAAAGAGCAGAAAAACAACCAGTCAGGATGAGTTCCTAAGCGAGCGGCAATTGAAGCTCCCACTGCCATAAATACTGAAAGAAACAAAGTTTAAGAACCATTAAGAATTAAAAATAATTTATGAAATAATTGCCCTGTGCTGTTTACAGATATAGAGTTTTAAGGAAATAATCATGGCATTAAAATAAGGTACACTTATCAAAGTGAATTCTTGGACACATTTTATAACAACCGCATTATTTGCTTCCAAACGTATATCCATCCAGAAAACTGACCATTCAAACAGCTCAGTTCATTTTGTTTTTAAGGTATCATTAAAAAAAAAAACTTCAATAATTTACCTGTGGAAAGAGAGTCACAACCATGGTCAAAGAGTTCCCCTAAAGGAGAACAAGAATTTGTTCTTCTGGCTTGTTTTCCATCAATAGCATCCAGTGACTGGTAGATAAAAAGTCCCAGTGCACATAAAAGGTATGCCCAGTATGGTGCCTATAAAAAATGTATATAAAATAAAGATTGTTAAGTGATAATAAGCTTTTTGAAAATAGCTCAACCTAAGACTTTGCACTTTGTGTTATAAAGAACATTCCTAGCCCTCATTCTACAGATGAGAATTAAATTCAGAAATCAAATTAATTGCTTTAAGACATCTAAGTAGAGGGTCACAGAAGTCCATAATGTGAGAAGCACCAAGTTAAACGACTGAGCCAGGATTAGGCCCCTGATCTTGATTCCTACATCCATGGCTCTTTTAATATAACACTATGCATATATGCCACCGATTCGAAATTATTCATTAAATCTTTACAGTAAAAAGAGATCTTAGGGGCCAGTTGCCAACCTCTGCTTCCATTCATGATGGAGTATCAGGGACTAGATTTACTCCCACCTTACATAACTAGAAAAGCAATAAAATATATGAAAAAAACAGTTTTCAGATATTATAGGCAGTGCAGGCTTGTGATCCCTGAGAGAAGGGAAACAAATGAGATAAGCCCTGCAACTGCGCCAGCTAACTTCCCAGAGTCCGTTTCCAGGCCATAGTGCAGGAATGGGACCAGAACAGAGTCCAGCAATCTTGCTGTGTTGAAGAGAAACACAAAGTTCAGGAAGGACAAGGCAGTTAGGATTTGTGAAGCAGAGTGCCTGTGAGGAGAGAGTTGCACAGAGAGAGGAGCACAAGTTGTGGAGGCCTTATAGAAGGGTATCTCTCAGTCTTTGGCTGAGAACTCACCTGTGCCTGAATGAGACAAAACTAACAAAGGCCAGGGAGAGAAGCACTGCTATACAGAAGGTCAGACAATTCTCAAAGCTCATACAAGGCTGGGACATTCATGTTCCCGCCAGGCAAAGCAGGAAGCCTCATTAACACTTGAGACATTGGGTAAAGTTCTTAGAGGCAGCAGGCATAAATTAACCCTAGACTGAAGTCTTCTCTGGACAGCCTCCCTAACAAAACTTAACATCCAGCCTCAAAAGGATTCAAGTAATTCCTGGCAACTTAACTGCAGCCAGCACATAGTACATCTTAGGGGAAAAAAATCTAGTATTCCCAAATGTAAATTTCACAAGGTGTGGCCACTCAGTAAAAAATTACCAGTAATGCAAAGAAGCAGGAAAATATAATCAACAACTAGGAGTAAAATCAATATAATCAGAATATAATCAGAATCAATATGAACAGAAATAATAGAATTAGCAAATGAGGACATCAAAATTGTTATTATAAATATGCTCCACATGTTCAAGAAAGTAGAGGAAAACATGAACATTATAAGCAGAAATGGAAGAAAAGACTCAAGTGAAACCTCTAGAAATGAAAAATACAATATTTGAATTGTAAAATAAACTGAATGATATCAACAGCATATTAGACACCACAGAAGATCAGTGAGCATGTACCAATAGACTACCAATGGAAACTATCCAAAATGACGAAAGAAAAACGACCTAAAAATAATTGAACTGTGCATCAGCGAGCGGTGGGACAACAGAAAGCAGTCTAGCACATATGTAACTAGAGTCTTAAAAGAAAAGACAGAATGGGGCATGAAAAATATAAAAAGAAATAAAGGATGAAAAATTTCCAAAGTTGATGAAATCCATAAACCTACATGTCCAAGAAGCTCAACAAACCCCAAACAGAATAAATATTTTTTAAAAGTCCACCAAGGCACATCATAATCAAATCAATGAAAACTAGTAAGAAGGAGAAAATCACAGGTCAGGCGCAGTGGCTCACGCCTATAATCCTATCACTTTGGGAGACGAAGGTTGGGCAGATTGCTTAAGCCCAGGAATTCAAGACCAGCCTGGGCAACATGGCAAACCCAATCTCTACAAAAAATATAAAAATTAGCCCCGTGAAGTGGCGTACGCTTGTAGTCCCAGCTACTTAGGAGGCTGAAGTGGAAGGATCGCCCTAGCCTGGGGAAGTCAAGGCTGCAGTAAGCAGTGATAGTGTCACTGCACTCCAGCCTGGGTGACAGAGTGAGAGCCTGTTTCAAAAAATAAAATAAATAAAATATCAAATTCAGTTCCAATGAGCATGTCCTTAAAAGTTTATGTTGGAAACTATGAAACAATTTAAGAAAGGGTAAACAAAACTGAGCAATCATCATGACGGTATAAAAATGAAAAACAACACATCCTACCTAGAATCTTTTAAAAGAACCCCAAAGTGTTTTGCAGAGAACAATTCTGTTAACTCTTTTCAAACTAGTAATTCTTTTTTAAAGATACATTTTATTATGTATACAACATGATATTAAGGGATATGTAGATAGACACAGTACTATAACGAAGCAAATTAACATACCCATCAGCTCCATAGTTACCCATTTTTTTGTTTTTGTGACAAGAGCAGCTAAAATTTATTCATTTTACAGTTCAATTTTTTTAACCTATACCCCTCAGGTTGTACATTAGATCTCTAGACCTGCTCATCTGCCCAAGCTGTAATGTTGTATCCTTTGACCTGCCTCTTCCCATTTCCTCCTCTTTATCCTCCTCTGCTCCTGATAACCAGTTTTGTTCTCTATTTCTGAAATTTTTTTCAGATTCCATGTATAAGTGGGATCAAGATCACACAATATTTCTCTTTCTGTGTCTGCTTATTTCACTTAGCATAATGTCTTCCAGGCTCAATCATACTGTGGCATTTGGCAAGATTTTGTTCTTTTTTTTTAAGGCTCAATAATATTCCATTGTGTATACTAAAGTTTCTGTTTCTTTATCCATTCATACGTCAACAGACACTTAGGCTGTTTCTGTATTTTGGAAGTTGGGAATAATGCTACAATGAACATGGGAGTGCAAATATCTTTTTAAGGCGGTGATTTCATTTCCTTTGGTATAGGTTTAGAGTTTTTGTTCTTATATTTAGGTATTTTATCCATTTTGAGTTTATTTTTGTATATGGTATAACATAAGGTCCAATTTCATTCTTTTGGCATATGGAAATCATTTTCCCAGCATCATTTATTGATGATACTATGCTTTCCCCATTGTGTTTTCTTGGTGCCCTTGTCAAATATTAGTTGACCATATCGAACTAGCAAATTCTTACCCATTTTTTCGACTATGAGAAATTGTTTTTAATTTTGATGATCAAAGGAAAGCAAAGTTACATGTCAAACATGTAAAATTGGAAGTTGAAGTTATTAAAATTTCTGTAATGACAAAATGTCAGAGGGATCTTCCATTTCTCTATGTAACTCCTTATACTGGAAATCTGCAGCTTCTCAAGAACTCTAAAAGTCAACATTAAAAGCTTAATTCTGACCTCTGATCTGAGAAACTAGCTGCAGGCAGGTCTAATGGTCAGGTATTAACAGAAATTCATACTGAAATAAATTTGATAGACACGGTACTATATGAAGTACACCACAATTGGTAGTGACTCTGCCCCAAATTGTAACCTGCTCTTCGTTTAGAAAAGGGAAATGAAGACTGTTCACCATTTAAAACCACTTCATTAGGATACTAGAGGCATTAAAATTTAGAGTTTAAACAGGGGAGAGACTGGGAGTTTAAACAGGGAAGAGAGGAAGTGTAGGCAGAAACCAAGGTTTCTGGCTGAAAGTGAAAGGTTTACTGGAGTCAGCGACTATATCCATGTTCCTGGAATAGATAATTTACAAGAGATAATATTGCAAAGGTAATGTAATCTTAAACAGTACGACAAAGGGCATTTCTTTTCTTTCCTTTTTTTGCTTTTTTTTGTTCTTGAGACAGGGTCTTGCTCTGTGACCCAGGCTGGAGTGCAGTGGAGGATCTTGGCTCACTGCAACCTCCACCTCCCAAGTCCAAGCAATCTTCCCCCTTAGCCTCCCAAGTAGCTGGGGTTACAGGCGTGCACCACCACGCCTGGCTAAATTTTTGTATTTTTGTATTTTGTATTTTTGTATTTAGACTGCATTTCACCATATTCCCCCGGGTCCAACTCCTGACCTCAAGTGATCCACCTGCCTCAGCCTCTCAAAGTGCTGAGATTATAGGCCACAGTACCAGTTGACAAAGGGCATTTCTAATGTTTTATTTTATTTGATACAGAAATCCACAGAGAGAGGGCAGTTATTATCATTTTCTTTTTATTAAAGATGAAAGTGAAACATATGGAAGAGTGATAATTTACATCAAGGCAAGCACTTAGGCTGGGTCCAGGATCTAGATCAGGTCTTCAGACTTGCCCTTTGATGAGATTTATCCTGCCACAGGCCACACAGACTGAATGGAACTCTTCACCTGAATTCTTCAAAAACTCCCTATTCCATCAAACCTGCTGAGAAGCACTTTCCCCCTCACACAATTCAATTTCAAGTGGCAGTGTGAGCCACAGGAAATGATCTTCCAATATTTGGTTCACTCCTTTTCCAATTCTTCCCAAATCTTTCCAAGTTTTCCCAGTCTTCCCAAGGCCTCAGGAGCCAGACCTATCTTCTCTTTTCCCTTCGGTCACTACCTCCATTCCTAGCTGGAAGATATTAAATAGTTCGCATTTTCTCACTTCTTTCTAACTTGTTATCCCTGCAAATAGGCTGGGATTTATTTGGCCAGGCACAGCAGAACAACTTCCTTCTAGGTGTCCCTTTCCAAAACCGGTACAATTATAGAAAAGACTTTTTTTTTAAAGACACAAGGTCTCATTCTGTCGCCCAGGCTGGAGTGCAGAGGTACATGCTATAACCTCAGATCCCTGGGCTCATGCAATCCTCCCACCTCAGCCTCCTCAGTAGCTAGGACTACAGGCATTTGCCACCATGCCTGGTTAATTTTTTAAATTTTTTTGTAGAGAAAGTATCTGGCTATGTTACCCAGGCTGGTCTCAAACTCCTGGTCTCAAACAATCCTTCTGCCTCAGCCTCCCAGAGTGCTGGAGTTATAGGAAAGTGCCACCATGCCCGGCCAGCAGAGACTCTTGATGGAAGCAGGAGCTACAGAGCCTCCCTAACTCAATTCTAGTTTTCATGTTAACTTCAAAATTTTTAAATGTAAGGATGAAAAAAATTACTCTTGATTGTGAATTATAAAGTCATAAGCAACGTATCAGGCTACTTCTATAGAAGAAACCTATTCCAAGTAGTAGAATTTCTCTAGGTAATATTCCATTCTAACATTTAAAGTTTTTATGGCTGGGTGTGGTGGCTCACACCTGTAATCCCAGCAGCGGAGGCCAAGGTCGGCTGATTGCTTGAGGTTAGTAGTTTGAGACAAGCCTGGCCAACATGGTAAAAACCTGTCTCTACTAAAAATACAAAAATTAGCCGGCTGTGGTGGTGTACCCCTGTAACCCCAGCTACTTGGGAGGCTGAGGCACAAGAATCACTTGAAGCTGGGAGGCAGAGGTTGAAGTGAGTCACTGCACTCCAGCTTGGGCAACAGAGAGAAACCCTGTCTCAAATTAAATAAATAAATAAAGTTTTAAATTATACAGTTTTCATAATATCTACTGTATTGAGGTGAGAGAGCAGGCATCTACTTCTCTTCTGGCCCACAACCCTGTAACTCACTGAGAAACAGCACTAGTACCCTCATCTTGGTCTCCCTAATCAATGCCACCTGCCCCCCCACACACCCAAACCAAAACTGCAAAGTTAACTCTTCCCTTTCCTTTCCTTCTCACCTAAGAAATTTCATTTTCTAAGGCTGAACTGATTCAAGAGGGCAGGGACTGTGTCTTTCTCACTCACCTCTAAAATCCCAGTGCTCTAGAACATTACTCTGGCACAGAGTATATGTTTAATCAATATCCCTGAATTCATGGACCAAGTGTGACAATAAAGGTCTTTGTGCAAAAATAATTTTCTATTTGTATTACAGGAGCATTTAGGGGAGGGCCTTCATGTGCTTAGTTTAGGAGCACATCAAGAGCATAAGAGATTAGGAGTAGCTCTTCTGGCCACTCCTAAACTAATCTTAGAAGATATAGAACGACCACAAGCTCTTTACTCACTGACAAGAGTCTCTTCATAGCATAACGCTCAATCATCCACCTTCATCCTCCAGCTCCATTCCACCCACAAAGTCCTCCCGTTTATTTATGACTTCATACTGTCTCACGGCTTTTTCCTTTCTAAACACTCTTCTCACCCAGTTCAGTAAAGCACTCATGTGCCCCCTTCTTCAAGGACTGCCTGATATACCTCTTACTCCACCTACAACTTCATAGGGAGAAATCAAAGGACACAAACCTACCTATCTCCAGTCATTCTATTCCTACCTATTCCACCTAAAAATATGCCTTCTATAAATATTTTTCAGGGTTAAAGCAGTCTTTGCAAATATACAGGCCTTCTGTTGTACCAAACATGCTCATTAGATGATTAGTACCTCAGGTATACAAATACAAGAAACTACACAACGATGATGTTCACGACTTTATAACAGTGCACTGTTTCTATTGTATAGCTTCCTCGGTTTTAAATGCTTTCACGGGTAGCAGAACACATTTAAAAAGCAAAGCTTTGAAATTATTGTTAATGAAGGAAAGATCTAATTTAACCAAGAGAAGTAATTCTACATAAGTCATTAATTGTTTCATAATTGTAGCCTACCATGTTTTTCAAATGAGAGCTAAGTCCATTTTCTGTTGCTATAACAGAAAAGATTTATTTGGCTTATGGTTCTGGAGCCTGGGAAGCCCAAGAGCATGACACTGCATCTGGTGAAAGCCTCATGCTGAGATCTACTGAGCCCACTGGACAAATTTCACTTAGAGCCTTAAAATACTGATTTTCTGGTACATGTTCTTAGGTCTTCTCTAAATGAAAATATTAGACTCGATAGTTTCCAAGGTACTAGAGGTTGATGTGATCTCATTTGTATGTGGCCCCATCTTTCACATTAGAATGTAATCCTCTCATGGGCATGAGAGACGTAGTCTATCTTTTTTTTTTTTTTTGAGACGGAGTCTTGCTCTGTTGCCCAGGCTGGAATGCAGTGGTGCAGTGGCATGATGTTGGCTCACTGCAATCTCCACTTCCCGGGTTCAAGTAATCTCCTGCCTCAGCCTCCTGAGTAGCTGGGATTACAGGCGCACACCACCACGGCTGGCTAATTTCTGTATTTTTAGTAGAGATGGGGTTTCACCTTGTTGGTCAGGCTGGTCTTGAACTCCTGACCTTGTGATCTGCCCACCTCAGCCTCTCAAAGTGCTGAGACTACAGGCTTGAGACACTGCGTTTGGCCGCGCCTGTAAAAATAGCCTTATGCTGTTTTTAAAACTCTCCTGTAGGAGCTAAATACATAGATGATGAATATCAAGTTGGGTGTGGTAGCTCACACCTGTAATGCCAGCACTTGGAAGGCCAAGGTGGGCAGATCACTTGAGGCCAGGAGTTCAAGACCAGCCTAGCCATCATTGTGAAACCCCATCTCTACTAAAAATACAAAAATTAGCCGGGCATGGGGTGCACGCCTGTAATCCCAGCTACTCAGGAGGCTGAGGTGGGAGGATCACTTGAGCCCAGGAGGCCAAGGTTGCAGTGAGCCAAGTATTCAAAAACAAACAAACAAAAAAATGTTGAAATTCACTCCAGTGGCTGGCAAATTATTAGGGAAATATTAGGAAAGTCAGAAGATTATAGTCTTAAACCTTTTGGAAGGCTGAAAGGTTTTAATGGAACAGGCTGAAGGCAGCCAGTTCATTACATTAGAATTTTAAGTCATAGCGTAAGATTAGGATAATAAAGCTTCCCTAGTTAAGTCTGTTTACCCCACATCTCTTTGTCTCTACTCTCTTTACTCAATAAACTTTGTGCCGGATGGCCCTCTCCGGGGGAGGTCGAAGGGGAATTATCCGTTAATGGTGTTTACTCTGGGCCCCAGAACTGAACCAAGACCTTTTATCATTTGTAAAACCACTCTTTTAACCATGTTAATTATCCACAAGCATGTTGACTTAGAACCTCTGTTATTAAATCTATACTAAATAAATGTGAGGAAGGACAGGGAGCTGTGGTGGCTTAGCTGCAATCACCCTCTGAAAGCAGCTGACGACCATCCCTAGCCCACTCAGATTCACAGTACACTAGGTGTGAGAGTGCATTCATTCATCTGCCATTGAGTCAGGGGCTGCAGGACAGACCTCCGCAGGTGGTGATCAGCGTCTCAGGTGGTGACCCCGACGTGATACTTGTCACAGCTGGTGCCTGAACAGGGACCTAATAATGTGACCAACACTACAGCTGGTGTCCCCATGTGAGGAGACCAATGCCACAGCAGGTGCCTTGGTGTGAGGAGATCAATGCCACACAAAACAAAAAGGCAATGGGAAGAATACATGCAACAGGTTTTTCTTGCATAGTTAGGGGCACAGACTCTAGATTCTACTTGCACCCACATTTGCTCTGCTACTTACTGGCTAAGTGAGTTGGATGAATTACTTTTCAGTGTCTTAGTCTTTCCATTTGAAAAATGGGAATAATCATTGTTCCCCTCTCACTGTAAAAATTAAATAAATTATTGCATGTAAAATGTTTATAAAAGTGCTGGGCATATGGAAGGAGCTCAGTGTTTGTTACCGTTACTATTATTACTGATACTCCATCAGATAATTTTAGGTGATCTGTAGGTAAAGTGTTCATTTGAATATTTGTTTATTTTAATATATTTTGAAAAAATTTAATGTATTTTGAAAAATAGGGCTGGGTACGATGGCTCACGCATGTAATGCCAGCAGTTTGGGAGGCTGAGGTGGGTGGATCACCTGAGGTCAGGATTTCCAGCCCAGCCTGACCAACATCGTGAAACCCCATCTCTACTAAAAACACAAAATTAGCCAAGCATGGTCGTGCACGCCTGTAATCCCAGCTGCTTGGGAGGCTGAAACAGGAGAATCGCTTGAACTCAGGAGGCAGAAGTTGCAGTGAGCTGAGATCGCGCCATTGCACTTTAGCCTGGGCAACAAGACGAAACTCTGTTTCAAAAAAAAAAAAAAGAAAGAAAGAAAAATAGCATGTCATATCTATGATTTTATAAATATTAAGTCAGAGTAAGAGTCTAAGTTTTTAAAGGAGAGTTGCTTAAAGTTGACATAAAGAAAAACAGTAGCCGGGCGCGGTGGCTCACGCCTGTAATCCCAGCACTTTGGGAGGCCGAGGCGGGTGGATCACGAGGTCAAGAGATCGAGACCATCCTGGCCAACATGGTGAAACCCCGTCTCTACTAAAAATACAAAAATTAGCTGGGCGTGGTGGCGTGCGCCTGTAGTCCCAGCTACTCGGGAGGCTGAGGCAGAAGAGTTGCCTGAACCCGGGAGGCGGAGGTTGCAGGAGCCGAGATCACGCCACTGCAACTCTAGTCTGGCGTCTGGAGCCAGACTCTTGTCTCAAAAAAAAAAAACGAAAAATAGTAAATAAAAGCTAGTATAGATAATATATAAAAGCAAAAATTCCCAAACTAGAAAATACTGGAACTATACAGTGTTCATTATGTGAATGTTTATACTGAAAACAAAACAAAACAAAACAAACAAAATCTCTTTGCTTGAAATGGCCTTGGATGAATTGACATCTATGCAGAAAGGAATTAGGTAACCAGTAACTATTAGGTCAGCTGGTAACAAGAAGATTTCAATGATCAAAACATTGATTGACTTCTTTCTTCATAAAAATGGAAACTGCATTTCTGAGAGGTAGGACGAAACGAAATTAAAAGACATATTGTGCATATGTGAAAAAATGTAAATGCTAGTATGCTGTTAAAGGTAGACTTTGTACCCAGACAGGTGACTCTAGCTTTTTTTGTCATTATTCCAGGAGTCACAAGAGATTCTGTGATTTTTAAAAGAGAGTTTATGGAGTTTCTAATAGACTGCTAACTGACTCTGGAAGACATAAGAAGCAGAAATGATTGATTGCTCCATTCCTGCAATTGCTCTAACCCACTATATGCCTATGATGTGGTTATGACATTGTTTACTGGGAGCCTGCATTTCCTTGTTTACAGAGGGGAGAGTTCCCACTGGAGGCCTGGGGAGGCTCCAGAGGAGACTTGGTGGTCAGAAAAGGTAAGACCATTCTCTGCCAAGCCAATCAGGGAAGGCCATAGGGGTTTACTGGTTCGACCCCAGACCTTTGGTCTTGGCTCAGTTGAGGAACCAGCATTTGAGAAGAGCACACCCATTTTTAGGAAATTAGGCAGATTATTAGCCATGGCAAAGGAAACCAGACAGATATCACACACAAATGCAGTTAAACCAGCGCTTCAGAGCCAACAGGATTTTCTCATAACTTAAGAAATCTGTACTTTGAAAGGTGGCTTTTGTTTTTATATTTAATGTGGATCATTTTGGTTTTCTTTCTTCTTTAATGCTCACTAGGGTTCTCGTTGAAAATGCCAGCCTATCACTGTGCTAAGGGGAACAAAAGAGAGAGGGGTGTGAAGAGAATTCCCCTGAGGCCAAATCTATCATCCACATCAATTGTACTGGGTTGCTTCTGTTCTGTTCTTTAACTTCACAAAACCCAAGTGGTCTGGGTGCAGCCTTTACCCCAATCAAATGCACCAGGAGGAAAATTTAAAGCTTTTTCTATATACCACAATGCCATGTTTTATCCATACTTGAACCAGAATTTGAAAGGAGAAACAGTTTTATTCTTTAGGAATTAAGTATAGTGAAGCCATAGGAATCGAGGGAAGCTACCTCCACAATATCTGAAGAAGCTCTTTCTAGATGGCGGAGGTCTAGAGGGTGAGGCAAGGAGGCACCAAATGGCTGCAGAAGTTAAGGAGGCATTCGTTCTCATGGTCCTGCAAAGGCCTCCTTCAATTTTGAGATCTGGCTTGCCTGACCCTAAGTCCCTCCCTGCTTCTGTCTCCTGGAAATCTAGAGTTGATGTTTTGTTTTAATGAGAGAGATCACTCCCTTACAAGAGTCCTGCCTTAATAAATGATGCTTGAAAAGTTACTGAGCTGGTTTAGAAAAAGTGGGAATAAAAAGAGTGATAAAAAAGAAATATACTAGATCTCAAAGAAACCAAACCTATTTAAAAAAGAGTCTAAGTAGGAATCTACAGGTTATTTCCTTTTTTTTCCTATTATTCCTCCTCAAAATAACTCTTCCATATGTAACACAAAGGTAATATGCAGTACAAGGGCAACCTTAACAAATGGTTTATTCTCTGTTTAAAATAGGAGTTATTTAAATAGGAGTTATTTAAACAGAGAATAAGCCATTTCTTAAGGTGTTTCTGGCATCCTCAGGTATAATCACTTTTCAGTACAACTTTTTATTATCATAAACACAAGAAATGTATTAATGCCCATTGACCTGACCCTAAGCTAGGCACTCGTCCCTGCTATAAACATATTCTTTACAAAGACACTGACATGGATTTACATGCACAGATCAAGAAGACAGGACAAACACATTTAATCATATATGTAATAGAGAATGGAGTAACAGTTTATACCAGTCAAACACAAGTGCACGGAGTGAGGAGGAGAGAATGCTACTTGGCTGGTGCCAGAAGAACTAGATTCAAATCACTGACTTATCACATATATAAATGTAGGAATTACATTAAATAATCTCTAAGATCCTTCCAAACTCTAAGAATCTAGGAATGGGGTCCAGGGACTACACACTTAGGGTGATGTTCAGATAGAATTGCTTCATCAAAGTGAGGAGACAAAGTTCTTGCTTTCTCCATTCACTCTAACACTTGCTTACTCTACTTAAAATTACCAAGGCCAAATAACTGCTGAGTATTTAAGCTAAGAACAGCTAAAACTGAATAAGGGTTGAAAAATGTTATCTCTTGAGATTACATTGTGTTATTTCATTCATGCAGCCAATACTTTAGAAAACATTTACTAAGCATCTGTTTGATGTAAAGCACTGTGCTATGGAGATTATACAAATGAATGAGCAATTGCTGTCTGGACTTAAAATCTGGTAGGCTGTCCTGCTTAATAAGAACAGATAACCAAAATAAAATGGTGAAGATCCACAGGAGAGTTACAAAGCCCTACAAAGGAAGCATAGCTCTAGCTTGGAATCCTGGTCCCCACTTCAAGGTATGTGACTATAGAACAGGTTAATTTTCCTTCAGTTTCCTCATCTATAAAATGAGGATATTAATAATACCTTTTTCATAAGGTTGTTGAGAGGATTCAATGAGATACTAAAATAAAAGTGACTTAACATCATGCCTGATACAGCGTATATACCCAGTAAATATTAGTTATTATTGTCATTATCATGGGAATTCAGAGTGGTTGATTTGACTTAGGAGAAAGAAGATAACTTTCATAAGGATCTAATGTTAGAATTGGGTGTTGAAAGATGGGTACATAGTTGGATAAGTGGTACAGAAGAAAGGAAGAGGAAGGAGGAAGAGAGGGACAAGAAGAAGAGAAATCCTTTCTATAGTACAAAGTTCAATTTGGCTGGAGTAGAAAGTTCCTTAACGGAAATGATGGCTTGAAAAGCAGTTTGCAGAAGCTACATATAAATCACAACTTTTTTTCTGTTAGTTTCCCTTCATCCCCAGTCATCTTCTAGAAATTAGCATAGTAGTTAAAAACATATCAAATGTTACTATTAATGCAGTCAGTATTAAAGCCCATGTGAGTAGATAAACTCAAGCATCTAAATCCAAAAATCTTACATATTTTTTCTGACCCTTTCTGGAAGCAATCTGTCAAATATGAAAAAGCACTAAGAATTCTTATGTCTGAGAATCAAAAAACAAGTCCCAAGCCAGGTTAAAGTCACTTAACATCTCTGGGCTTCAATCTCCTCTTAGGAAAACATATACTACTGTGACTTTAGGATAGATGGATAGAAGAAACACTGAGATGGTAGGAAGGCCATTGCCGGAGGGGAAAACTTGCCAACCTCTTTGGGTTGATACAAGGCACAAATGCAACCATGGATGTGAAAGCACTTAACATACTTGTATTATATAAAACATTAGATATTTTTATTTTCGAAGTCATACCAACTTAGATCTGAATCCTACCTGATCCACTCATTTACTAGTTCTATGACCTTAAGGGAAAATAGCCAAGAAACTGCTATGCTCTTCACACTATCGCTGGGCTTTTACCAAACAAGTAATGTGGATCTGGTGATGGCATTTCCCCTCCCGCATCAGTCACTTAGAAGCATATGCAGGTTCTAATGACATAATTTCAGAAACTCTTGTTTTTATTTTAACTCTCATTGCCCCTTCCTGGGCCATTTGATTTTGTACTTTATTTTTAAATGCCTCCAATCCCCACCCTCTCCCACTTTTTTTTTTCACATGAGGCTGAGCCTAAAAACTAATGAATCATAAATGTACCTCTTCCACCAGGCCTCCCTTTACCTCCCTAAGCAGAAGCTCTTGACTTTTTGTATGCCCTGCTCTAAGTGCTCAACAAATGCTTCTTAATAATAACATTGAAGAGTCCACATTTAACTGGCCAATATCAGAAACATCCAAATGCTGTTAGCTGAATCTGGACCCAATCAAAACTAAATTTTATTATGTGTTTTCACGATGTTATCTAACAACAGTAATATTTTTAATGTGTTGAGTAATATTTTTAATTTGTTAGGTACATTACAATCTTCACATTTATCTGCAGATATATCCTTTGGTCCTCACTGCATCCTTGTCAAATTGTTTTGGCAGGCATTATTTTCTATTTTGTACATGGGAACACAGACCCAGCAGGTGTGTTGTGGAAGAGCCAGTTAGAAACCAGGACCTCCACTTCCAACCCAGCAATACTTTCATTCTGATACACTCCCTCTGGGAAATTCTAGAAACAGGCAGCAAAACAACCAAAAACTAAAGCAGCTTACTTCTTCATATGTAATATATAAGTGAATACCAATGGCAAATGACAATGGGAATGTCCATTAAGAAATACAAAATAAGCCTGGTGCAGTGGTTCACGCCTGTAATCCAGAACTTTGGGAGGCTGAGGCAGGCGGATCACTTGAGGTCAGGAGTTCAAGATCAGCCTGGCCAACATGGTGAAACCCCATCTCTACTAAAAATATAAAAATTAGCCAGGCATGGTGGCAGGCGCCTGTAGTCCCAGCTACTCAGGATGCTGAGGCAAGGGAATCGCCTGAACCCAGGAGGCAGAGGTTGCAGTGAGCTGAGATCCGCCACACTGCACTACAGCCTGGGCGACAGAGCAAGACTCTGTCTCAAAAAAAAAAAAAAAAAGAAAAGAAAAGAAATACATAATAAGCATATTGATCAATTGACAAGATATTTTAAAATGTAGGCTCAATCAAATATTTTTTTAAAAGGATGCATGAGCCTGGCCAACATGGTGAAACCCCCGTACCTACTAAAAATAGAAAAATTAGTCGGCCATGGTGGCGCTTGCCTATGATCCCAGCCACTTGGAAGGCTGAGGCAGAAGAATCGTTTGAACCCTGAAGGCAGAAGTTGCAGTGAGCCTAGATCGAGCCACTGCACTCCAGCCTGGATGACAGAGCAAAACCCTGTCTCAACAACAACAACAACAACAACAACAAAACGGATGCATGTGTGGAGGGCATGAAATATTTCCGTTAATCCAACCTCAACCTCCATTAGTCCTCCACAAGGCCTATACTGAAATGATTATAAAGGGACTTCACTATTTGGAGCAAAGAATACAAAGACTGCCACAAAATGTGCCATGTAATATTTATCCCATGCAGCATAAACTATAGATGGGAACGAACTCCACTCTGTCCCCTAACCCTCCACACTCAGCCCAAGCCCCATATTTACTCCTTATTTTGGACAAAGATCATATATAATTATTGCTAATAAAATGTTGGGGGTTTTTTGATCCCTAGGTTATGATGACAAAAAAAAAAATAATATATATACATATATCGCCTTGATAACATTCCAGTGTGTTTTTCTTGAAAAAGTCGATGAAGCAAAGAGGAAGTTACCTCTTAAAAGTAACTTATCTTTGATCAGTGCTACCAGTCATTTCAGAATCACTAGCTCAACCTTCCAGAAACGAACGGTTATGAAAGTATTCAAAGAGCGTCTCTGGCTTGGCACAAGTCCCTGTGCCGGGCAGGACGGAGATAGGGGTGTTCAGTCCCCAGTGTGCAAAGCACCAGACCGCAGGTCCATCCCACAGGTTGGCGCTGCATGGGGTAGCGGCTGGGCAGGCGCCCTCCAGCCCCTGCGCGGACTTAGGACCGGGGCAGTGACCTTGACAACCCCTCCGCTGCCGGGGGGAGGCTAGAGATGGTCACGGGATTGGGATAGTGGAGTGACAGTCTCCAGGCGGCCCGGGGCGGACACCGCACGGGGCAGTGGCCAGTACGCCCCCTCCGGGGCCCGGGAGAGGCTCAGCCGCGCGTGGCTCTGCCCTCTCCCCCAGCGCCTCCAGCGACCCGCCCGCGGCGCATCTGGGGCAGGGCTCGGGCGAGCGGCCAGCCCTACCTCCTCGGTGGCCGTGGGGCAGTAGGAGATGAGCACGAGCGTGGTGAGCATGTTGACGCCGAGCCCGAGCAGGGTGATGGAGTTGGGGGCCATCCAGAGCGGGATCCACTGGAGCAGCCAGGTCCAATAGAGCTGCAGCGGCGGCTCGAGCAGCGAGACGCCCGCCGCGCTGTAGCGGTGCTCCTCCAGCCGCCGCAGCTGCGCGGCGCTCAGCGGCTCGCCCAGCGCCCTCAGCCAGCGCGGCGCGGGTTTGGCCCCGGCGCCTGCCGCCATGGCCGCCTGCGGGGCCCCGCCGCCGCCACCTAGCGCAGCCCGCGCTGGGCGCTGGGGGCGGGGCGAAGTGGAGGGAGGGGCTCGCGGCCGGGGCCTGCGCCGGTCGGGCCCGCGAGGCGAGGTCGACGTCGGGCCGAGCTGCCCGGGTCCTGAGTCCCCGGGCCCCGCCCCGGCAGCGGTGGGGCCGCGGGTGCGTCTCGCGGGTGGGGCGGGGCCTCGGGGAGGGGTCCGGCTAGGGGCGGGGAGGCGGGCGCGGCGCTCGCGGGTCACCCTTGGCACCCGCCAACGGCAACTTGCTATTGGCTATCGAGGTCCCTGACTCCCCAGGGGCCAGCTGCACTGCGCCTGAGGTCTGATTTCTTAACACAGGGCGGGCGTCGGATTACGCCCTGAGGGAGTGTCCTCGCAGGGTGCACCGCGACAGAGTCGGCTCCTCTCCTAGAGGTGGGAACACGACTCCGGTCTCCCTGGGTCAACCACTGCAGGACCACGCTGGCTGCCCGCGGAGCCTGGGGGTTTTCGTGTGGGAACACAGTTTTGCAGGTCTCCGGTCACCTGCTTGGTAAACACAATTCTCCCTTCCCGCACGGAGGAAGGCGGCCCTGCCCTGTATTCGCTCTAGAGACCCCCTCACTGCGGGTTCAGAGACCAAGGTTTTAAACCTGAAAATCAGGGCTTAGAAACACTATCTAGTAAGGAGACCGAATGGCTGAAACCCAATACCTATTTTTTTTTTTTCCAGCGCATTTGATACCAACAAGGTTGGATATTTTTACACACTATCTTCCCTGGAATCGAGGGCAGGAACCCAGGCGTGTTCTCCCCCAGCACCGGGGAACAGGCCGGCTTGCCACGCATTGGTGGGTCATTGGCCCCTTGTCTCACAATGCACTCACTTGGACGGGAGACATCTGTCATAAACACGTTCTGTTGCACAACCTGAGACAGGCCCGTCACTTGCTTTGCTCTTCATTTCATGGTTCTGATCTGTACGCACTTTC
Source organism: Ateles fusciceps (assembly GCA_036589455.1). Lineage (NCBI taxonomy): Eukaryota > Metazoa > Chordata > Mammalia > Primates > Atelidae > Ateles > Ateles fusciceps. Next base: position 3,914,411 of record JAZHEH010000612.1, read on the forward strand.
TAAGGCCTAGGACAAGTCAGAAATTGCTTCCAAGACATTTGCGTGGCGCCTCTATCAGCAAGTGTAGCAGCCGTCCACAAACTGCTCCCTGAGGGCCTGACCCAGCCCCACCACCTGTTTTCCTACAGCCCTCCAGCTAAGTACGGTTTTTACATTCTTAAATGATTGGAAAAAAATCAAAAGAATACTATTTTGTGATGTGAAATTATAGGAAATTCAAAGTTCAGTGCCACAAATAAAGCCATGTTTATTCCTTATATATTGTTTGGCTGCCTTCATGCTACAAAGGCAGCAGAATTCAGTTGTGACAGAGACCATGTGGCTGGCAAAGCCTGCAATATGTCCTACTAGGCCCTTTAAGGAAAAAAGTGGCCACCACTGCCTTAGAGCAATGAGGATTTCTACAGACCAAGCACGTAAGTTTTAGGAATATGTATCTCCTCATCTTTAATGTGAAAAGCGATGCTGACAAATGCACGAAAGGAAATGGAATGATGGAGATCCACTTTTAACAATGCCGGCTTATGTGCAGTGAACTTGACAGTACCTACTTTTTAATTTACCAATGCCATGAATTGTCCAAGGAAAAATCCTTTTTCAGATTAGCAAATTTTACTGTATTAAAAATAATTTCTAATGTACATCAAAAGACATCATAAAGAGAATGAAAAGACAAGCCATAAACTGGGAAAAGGCATTTCCTTCAAATAACACCCACAATGACTAGTACCCAGATTATGTAAAGAACTCCTAAATATCAATCAGAAACAAAAATAATCAACGGGACTATGTTCAGAAACCGTGGAACATGGTAATGTAAAGAAAATATTTCTCTCTCACATAAAAGAAGTACAGAATTGGCACTCCAAGATTGGTACGATGTTTCCATGGTCATCAGGAACTCAGGCTCTTCTGTCTCTCTGCTCCAGTATCCTCTCTGCCTTGTATCTATAAGGTCATCTCATGGTTCAGAATGGCTGGTGAAGCTCCAGTCATCCTATTTGCATTTCAAGAAGCAGGAAATAGGAAGAGGAGAGGAAGAAAAAAGGCTGGCGAGCAAACTGGGGTGCCTCTCCAAAAGTCCCAAACAGTACTTCTCCGTACAGTAGTCCCCCTTCGTCCCTGGTTTCACTTTCTGCAGTTTTAGTTACCCACAGTCAACCATAGTCCAAAAATATTAAATGGAAAATTCCAGAAATAAACAACGTATGAGTTTTAAATTGCATGCCATTCTGAGTAGTGTGATGAAATCTCACACAGTCCCACCCTTCCCCACTCAGGACATACATCATCTCTTTGTCCAGTGTATCCCTACTATATATGCCACCTGTCCGTTAGTCATTTATTAGCCATCTTGGTTATCCAGTAGAAACAAAATGGTATATATAGGGTGCTGTACTATCCATAGTTTCAGGCAACAATTGGGGGGGTCTTGGAATATATCCCCTGGAGATAAGGGGACTGTTGTATTATACATCTCATTGGCCAGAACTTAATTAATGTGCCCTACGTGAGTGGAAGTGTTAGCTAGGAAGAATAGATGGTTGTAACCACTTGAAAAACAACCTGGCATTTTCTGATAAAGTTGAACTTGCATATATTCGAATACCACAATTCTGATCTGAGAATATATCCTAAAGAAAATCTTGCACAGGTATCGTAGGAGATAGGTATAAGAATATTCGTGACACCTTTGCTGTACAATAACCAAAAGCTGTAAATAACTTATATGTCCACTAATACTGAATGGGTAAGTAAACTGGTATTTTCAAGTAATTTAATATTATGTAGAAAGTTTAATATAGCAGTAAAAAATTAATGAACTATAGGTACACTTATGAACATGAGTGAATTGCACAAGCATACACTGAGTGAAAAAAAAAAGCAGATGTATTAGTCAGCTTGGGTTGTCATAACAAAATACCATAGAATGAATAGCTTAGACAATGTGAATTTATTTCTCACAGTTCTGAAGGACGGGAAGTCCAAAGTCAAATTGTGTTTCTTAGTGAGGATCTCTTCCTGGCTTGCAGATGGCCACCTTCTATGTTCTCACATGGCACAGAGAGAGAGAGAGAGAGGAAGCTCTCTGGTGTCTCCTCATAAAGTCCTTATAAAAGCACTTATCCCATCATAAAGTCCCCACCCTCGTGATATCCAATATCCTAAAGGCTCTATCTCCAAATACCATCACACTGTGGAGGATTAGGGCTTCAACATATGAATGGGGGTGGAGTAAGGGCAGGATACCATTCCGTCCATAACAGCAGGTCATAGACAAAATGTACACAATATTATTTTACTTATATAATGTTCAAAAACATGCAACTGCACTTCACAGTTCTCATGTGGCAAAGCTATGAGGAAAAGGAAAAGAATTATAAGTACAATCCTGCTAGTGGTTACTCCTGATAGAGAGGAAGGGAAATGCAATTGTAGAGGGGCACATGGCAGGTTTCAAAGGTATTTCTAATTGTTTTAGAATGCAGCTAGGCAAACTATAGCAGCCTAAAGGAAATAAAAGTTTATTTTTCCCACATTGATGTCTGGGTAGGCATGGTAGGGCTGCATGGCAGCTCGATGGTGTCAGAGACACAGATTTCTTTCATTTTATTGGTCTGCCACCCTTAGAATGTTGTCCTTGTCCTTGTGGTCAAAAGTGGCTGGCCATGACTCCCAACCAATTAGAAGGAGAAAAAGAGAAGGGGCAGCTATGCTCCTTTCTTCTGAAGGCCATGACCAAAGGTTGCACACATCACTTCTGCTCTCATCCCACTGGCCAGAACCTGGCCACATGGCTACCATGCTTAACTGCAAAAGAGTCTTCAAATGCAATCTTTAGCCAGACAGCCATCTGCCCAGCTAAAATTTCTGTTATTTATTTATTTAGAGACAGAGTCTTGACCTGTCGCCCAGGCTGGAGTGCAGTGGCACAATCTGAGCACACGTCAACCTCCTTCCAGGTTCAAGTGATTCTCCTGCCTCAGCCTCCTGAGTAGCTGAGACTACAAGTACGTACCACCACCACACCCAGCTAATTTTTGTATTTTTAGTAGAGATGGGTTTTCATCATGTTGGCCAGGCTGGTCTCAAATGCCTGATCTCAAATAATAATCCTTCCTTGGCCTCCCAAAGTGCTGGGATTGCAGGTGTCAGCCACCGCAGTTGGCCAAAACAGTTCTATTATTATTGAAAAGTGAGAGAGTGAGTATTGCAGGGGGCCATCAAGCTGTCTCAATTACAGTTTTTTAACTAAGTAGTAGTAACGTGTTCATTTTATTATTTATGCCATCTATATTTATATATATCTACATATATATAGATTATCCTATGCCAAGCGTATATGATATATATCTACATATATATATTTATACTATCTACGTATACATACTATCTACATATACATACATACATTTATACTATCTGCATATACATATATGCCAAGCATATATATGATATATATCTACATATATATATTTATACTATCTACATCTACATATATCCACATAGATATAGATGGCATAAGTATTTGTATATTCTACAAATATGAAATGTCATAATTTAAAAATAGTAAAAGTGTAAATATAAAAACCATTTTTTTAAGTACTCATCATGCTCTAAGGTGATTTTTCCCTGTGCTTCTTTGCTGAATTTTTGGAAATTTCAAATTAATTCGAGACATACTAAGGCATATTTATTTCTTCTACCTTAGCCCTCTCTAACATACTCTAATGTCAAAAAAGTATATTAGAGATTTCCTAATTTTATTTCTTGCATCACAGCTCCCTTCCATTTTCACAGTTTGTTACATAGTGATTGATATATACAATGTTTCCCCCTTTCTTGAGTTAACATGGTAGCTCACATTTATGAGTTTCTATCCTATGCTAAGCACTGTTCTAAACATCAGGAGTTATCTCAGTTACTCCTCACAAAAACTCTATGAAATAGACCATTGTTTTCCCCATTTTACAGATGAGGAAATTGAAGCACAGTGAGTTTCAAAAACTTACCCATGACTGCACAGCTAGTGGAGCGGTAAAGCCAGGATTCAAGTTCATGTAGTCTGATTTCAGAGCTTATGTTCCCAACGACTGCAAAATGCCACCTATTAACTTACGTGTATTAAATATAGGACTTTAGTGGGTACTTTTGTCAATATGGAACAGTAGAATTTCTATATATCACGTTGGTTTTGTGCCATTCCAGTCCGTTCTAAATATTATGACAAAAATTATTGTGCTAAATTTACTGAAACTAATGATATATTCCCTTGTTCAGAAGCCTTTGGTGAAGTCCAGCCTCCCTCACTTGGCATTTGAAGGCCCACTCTACCCTCCTAGTCTTACCTCCCTAATATTTCTTCCCCCATTCTTCTCCCTAAGTCTCATGCTCCAGCTGCCTGAGCCCATTGGCTGTCCCCAAACCCATTCTCATTCATTCCCTGCTAGGGAGAACCCTCAATCCCTTATTATCCCTATCACACTGCCATCACTCAAGACTCAGCTTAAATTCCACCTTCTCGAAAATGACCTCTCAGATTCTTCCAGTTTAATCCTCCTACTCCTACACAACCAGAGCACTTTGTACACTGTTATGCAGGCTATCTTTGTTCAGTTACTCATGTATTGATTAGCCTCCCCACTCAGGTCATAAAGTGTCAGACCATCCCTACATTGAGTGTGTTCCTCAATGCCTGGCATCCAGTAGACGTCCATAATTCAACAAAAAATTATTTAAAAATAATTACAGATACACAGGAAGTTGCAAAAATAGTACCAAAAATCCCTTGTACACAGCATCCTCCTATGGTAACTTCTCACATTTCCATAGCACAATAGGGATGCATAAATGTTTATTTGATGGTTTAACTAAATTGCATTCCTTTCCCAAAGGAGAAAGAACATCTTGCTTTAGGCCCTTGGTTTTACTACTAGTTCTTTTGTGTAATTTTCGGTGATATTTAAAATCTTCCCCAACATCCTCAATCTCTAGGCCAGCTTTCCACAAAATATTAAACAGTGTCATACAGGCAGATTAGGTACTGTTGTGTGTGAAATAACCAGTTAAAAGCCCATGGACTTTCATTGGTTTGAAAGAAAGAATGGGTTGCAGTAAGAAATCACCTGGCTAAAGGTCGGGCGTGGTGGCTCACGCCTGTAATCCCAGCACTTTGAGAGGCCGAACCAGGCGGATCACTTGAAGCCAGGAGTTTGAGACCAGCCTGGCCAACACGGTAAAGCCCCGTCTCCATTAAAAATACAAAAATTAGCCATGCATGGTGGCACACGCCTGCAATCCCAGCTACTCAGGAAGCTGAGGCAGGAGAATCTCTTGAACCCAGGAGGCGGAGGGTGCAGTGAGCCCAGATCATGCCACTGCACTCCAGCCTGGGCAACAGAGTGAGACCCTTTCTCAAAAAAAAATCACTTGTCTAGGCTTGCTTTGCAATACAATTTTATCATGAAGCATCAAGATATCTGTGTGTTTAGAATTCTGAGCTTTAGACCTACAGGCTGGAGTATTTGTGATTAATACAGTTTTATGGTATAATACTTGCTTTACTTGCTTGAGTTTTGTATTTTTATGGTTTTGTACTTTGAGACTCTAAAGTCTAAATTTTATGGAACTATGGTACTTTACAAAATTCATGGGTAGATAGGCAGTGTTCAATAATAGATTGACTAAAACCTTTGCTCTCCTCTCTAAAAATGCTTAATTTCCTGGACAAGATCAGAAAACAAAATTTCACAATACAATCCCTGAGATGTTGTAATTGTGCCCTTTTATCTGAAATTGCAAAAGCAATTTAGGGTTAAGAAAACTGATTTCCTTCGGAGACACAGTTCTTAGCATTGGATCTTGTTTATATCCTTTAATAGTTTTTTCTTTATAATCTTTTTCGGAGTTTATATCCTACTGCTCTAAAATGCTTTCTATGGTGTGATTTGAGAAACACTAGAGGGAACATCCTTCCTCAAAGACTCCTTTTTCAGGAACCCCGTTTTCCTAAAATCCCACAGTGAGTTAGCCTTTGAATTAGGGCTTTTAGGAGTAACAGTTCAAGTTCCATCTAGACATTAGGCTACATCATTATCAGGAATACCTGAGAAAGGATATATTTATCAGGACATTTTTTCTCTGGGACAGCTAAGAGACAATGCCTCCAAATAATAGCCATGCAAGGAACAAGACAGAAAGAATCTGGGGCATGGCCTCTTCAACGTAAATGAGCACACAAATCACTGGAGATCCTGTTAAAATGCAGATGCTGAACTTAAGGATCTGGGGCAGGGCTGGAGAGTTTTCATATTTTTTTAAAATTGTACTATAGGTTCTGGGGTACAGGTGCAGATCATGCAGGGCTGTTGCATAGGCACACACATAACAAGGTGGTTTGCTGCCTCCATTCCCCCTTCATCTATATCCAGCATTTCTCCCCACGTTATCCCTCCCCACCCTCCCCCACCACCCACTGTCCCTCCCCTTGCCCCCACCAACTGACCCCAGTGTGTGATGCTCCTCTCCCCTGAGTCCATGTGTTCTCATTGTTCAACACCCACCTATGAGTGAGAACATGTAGTGTTTGGTTTTCTGTTCTTGTGTCAGTTTGCTGAGAATGATGGTTTCCAGATTCATCCAAGTCCCTACAAAGGACATGAACTCATCGTTTTTTATGGCTGTGTAGTATTCCATGGTGTATATGTACATTTTCTTTGTCCAGTCTATCGAGAGTTTTCATTTCTAAGAAGCTCCCAGGTGGTCAGCTGAGTAATGAGGGACTGAAGCACACCATCTTAGCAGGCTTGGGTGGAGGCACCACTCTGAGCTCTCTGGCTCTCAGGCCTTCAACTACACCTCCACCCTTCCTAGGTTTTGTGGGCAGCAAATCATGGGATTTCTCAGCCTCCATAATTCCATGACGAATACCTTATAATTCATCTCTTTCTAGATTTTTCTTTTTCATTCCTCTTTTCCGTTTCCTTTCCATTCCCTCCCCTTTCCTTCCTTCCGTCCCTCTTCTTTCCTTCCTCTCCAATTGGTTGTTTCTCTGAAGAACCCTGACTAATATAATAGCCGAGCGATAGCCTTGAAGACTGGAAGATCCCAGGTCCATGCTTGTCAGGTAAGTTTCAGAGTTATCTGTCCTTGAGTGAACCATATAGGGTTGGACCATTAAACTAAAATACTGCTTTTGTTTATTCTATGGGTGACTTTTTTGTAAAGTGTAATACAATGACAGATATCTCTGCAGTCACCACTGTAGATTGAAGACCAGAGGCCTTTCCTTCTCTCCATTTTCTGGGCACCAAGAAAGATTCCTGCTGACTCTAGAATCTGGATCCCCAAATAGGACAGAGCATTTCTCAATCTTCTAGCTAGTGGAGAGCTCAGAGTTACATTTAATTTGATTTAGGAAAATTAAGTAATATGGTAAGTCCTGTACTCCAGTCTAGTATGATATACACATTGATAATTACAAATACACACACTACATAAACCTCACTAACTTCTGCATTGTTGTAGGGCTCTTATACCTGCATCCTGCCCTGTTTATATGTTCCCTTTTGTGTACTAGTCTTATAAATTCTTTGAAGGCATGAAGTACCTCTTTTTTTTTTTCAGATAGGGTCTGGCTCTGTTGTCCAGGCTGGAGTATAGTGGTGTGATCTCAGCTCACTGCAACCTCCACCTCCAGGATTCAAGCGATTGTCATATATCATCCTTCCGAGTAGCTGGGACTACAGACACACACTGTCATGCCTGGATAACTCTTTGTAGAGGCAGGGTTTTGCTATCTTGCCCAGGCTAGCCTTAAACTCCTGCACTCAAGTGATCTGCCTGCCTTGACCTCCCAAAGTGCTGTGATTATAGACATGAGCTGCCACACCCAGCCTGAAGTAACTTATTTATCAAGTTGCAAGCTGAATCCATTACAGTGCCATGCACAGAATTCAGTAACTAATTTGTTGAGCTGAATAGTATTTCAAAATCTATTATAAAAATGAATGGTTAAAGGCATATTACATTGTTCCAATGTCTCTTAAAATTAATGTTTTTTTCTACTTTGATATTAATCTAGATGAGAACATTCATTAAGCCTTCTTTTGAGGTAAATAAACAAACGTGAGCCTTAAAAAAATTTTTTTTTAGACAGGATCTCACTTTGTTGCTCAGGCTAGAGTACAGTGATGTGATCTTGGCTCACTGCAATCTCCGCCTCCGGGGATCAAACAATTCCTGTGCCTCAGCCTCCCAAGTGGCTGGGACTACAAGTGTATGCCACCACTCCCAACGAATTTTTGTATTTTCTGTAGAGACAAGGCTTCACCATGCTGCACATGCTGTTCTCAAACTTCTGGCCTCAAGTGATCTGCCTACCTCGGCCTCTTAAATTGCTGGGATTACAGGCATGAGGCACCATGCCCAGCCTAAAATTTTTAATGAATGTTTAGTTCCCCAAAAGAATTTTTGGTAAATTCCTGTGATATGCAATTTTTAATAGAGTGAAATTTAAACAAAATTATAGAAAAACCAATAGTAATGACAGCTTCTGATATTTTTTTCTCTTTACAGGTTCCTAATAGACTTTTTCCTCCTTATTAGAACTTTGCAGTGTATATGTATCTTTAATATAAGGGAAGATTATATGTAGAAAAGTAACATTATCTAGTACAAAATATAATTAAAGAACCTAAATAATAAGTGAGGAATCAAAATTCAGTAAGGAGATTTTACAGTCACTTTAAGGCTATGTAAAAATGTACCATAAAAGTGGCCTAACCAGCTTGATCAATGTCTTGGCAAAACTGCTCAGTGAGTATTTGAGTTAAGTAGCCAGCTGAGCTGCTGTGCTACGGCTCAGATCCAGCAGCTGGGCTGCAGGGACCACGTTGATTGGGTTTGCCACATTGTCATTTTGATGGTTTGTACACAGACATAAGGTCTTCATGTCTTTATAGATGAGCCAGACTTCCTTTATGTAAACTATTTTAGCCAATACTGTGCACGTAGCTTCTTGATTAAAATTGGTGTTTACACAGGGATTGCACACATTATTATTCTGGAGTTACTGGGAGCATAGGAACAGGGATGATAGTCAATGTTCTTAACAACCAGTAAGGCAAGATCGCCAACCAATCCCAGCAGAGCTATATAGAGTCGTCATAGTTTGGACATAAACTAGACTTTTCTGTTGTTCTCAAATGTAGTGCGACAACCGGGATCATTCACTCTTCCCTTTACGAGCCCGATGTCAACCCAGGTCCATGACCACCATAGAACTTCCCAGCTATAATCTGGAAAGGAGGCAGAGCAGATATGTTTAAAATATCATCCAGTAAACTGGGCACGGTGGCTCATGCCTGTTATCCCAGCACTTTGGGAGGCCAAGGTGGACAAATCACCTGAGGTCAGGAGTTCGAGACCAGTCTGACCAACATGGAGAAGCCCTGTCTCTATTAAATTACAAAATTAGCCAGGGGGTTGTGGCACATGCCTGAAATCCCAGTTACTTGGGAGGCTGAGGCAGGAGAATAGCTTGAATCTGGGAGGTGGGGCTCGCAGTGAGCCAAGATCGTGCCATTGCACTCCAGTCCGGGCAACGAGAGTGAAACTCCATCTCAAAAAACAAAACAAACAAAAATGTCATCTAAAGAAGCCATGGGCCCACCAGCAAGTCACAATATATTTAGCCCCTGCAACCAAAGACCAAAAAGAAAAACAGAGGAGAGGGAAGGGAATAAACAATAATGGTGTGGTACTTTACAGTTCAATTCTACTCCCTTAAAGGAAACCATATCAGGAAGAGTGAAGGAAGTTGCTGAAAAGATTATGGGTTAATATAAATGTTTCTTAGCTGATAGATTTTTAAAAAAGGTTTCCATCAAATTGAATGGATACCATGAGCAAACCCTAACTCTGTAACAGGTCTGTCATCTGCAACACCCTCTGTCACTATGACTAGCTGTTTTGGCAGACGCTCTGGCAGCTTTGGCCAAGATGCCTTGCTAGAGACTCCAGAAGGACAGACCTGGGTTTGTCCTTCAAAGCAGAAATAAACAACTCTGCTTTGCTTAGAAAAATCTACTAGATCAAGAGCAAGATGGCTTTTCAAGATTCAGTTATGGTGTATTGTATTACGTTTTGGACTCTGAGGGGGAAAACAGCATTTATAGCCTACTATTAAACTACTATTAAACTAAATGACTGCTTTGGCTTATTCTATGGCTTGCATTTTTGTCAAGTATAATACAATGACAAAGCACAGATAATAATGACCAAAGTGCTGACCTCAAATGAGATTTTGTTTGCAATTTTTAATTAAGCAATCTGGGCAAACATTTTTATTTTTTTCTCTTTAACATTAGGAGGAAAGAAAAAGACCACGCTTGGGGGCCTGGTGGAAAAACAGAAAATGCGTTCTCATTTCAACCGGATTTCAAAGCAGCAGAGTGCAGAGAGGCAGTGGCCAGGCCCTCAGTATTCCTCAGGATTGCTTGAGTGTAAGTCTCGCAAATATGAATCAATTATGTTTGGAGGTACGCCTTGCAAGAGGAGCCTGCAGAAGGAGAGCCCACCTAGCGAGGACAAAAAGGAAAAGAGACAAATCAAAACCATCTACGTGAAAAATCGCTGAAACAATACTTCTTGACTAGCTGCCTGGAAATGTGACTAATTATATTCCCGTTAGTTACAAAGATTCATTCAGTCTCTACTTGGAAATCTTCTCCTGGTTTTAGTACATTTAGAATTTAAAGCACTTGGCATCTAGAAGGAAAAGCAAGTTCCCAGCAGACTCATAGCAGTTTTTCCCCTACTATTGTTCAGTCTTCATTTAAATTCCCAAGTGGCTGGAAAATATTTATTGATCTTTGAGAGGTTTTGTGATTCCCCATTGATGATTTAAATGTTCTGACTGAATAGCAGAATACATGCATACCACGTTATGGATCAGTGGGAAGATCTGCTTCCAGTTTGTTAATGTTCTTTTTAATGAAGCACAGAGAGTTCTGATTCAAGCACATTGGAAAAGAAGAAAACTACTGCCTTTAACTTTGGACATTTATGCATGTCAAAAGCACAAAAAGGAAATTGGAAATATTTTGTTAAAATTATAAGACCGGTCCAATACTTTCTGAAGGTGAGAGAAACACCTACCCAATATTTGATACCTACCTTCTGAGTTTCTGAATTATATTAAAAAAATAAAAGTACCCTTCAAGAGAGAATCCATGAAACCACAAAAATTCATGGACCTTTAGTGAAGTGTTTCACTACTTGCTAATAAATTCACGTTCAGACAAAGCAGCATGCCATTTGAACATTCTTAAAAACTTCTTTAATGCAAATTTGAGAAAGTCATTCTCCTTTTTTTAAAAAAAACAACTCAAGTCACATATTGGTAGAAATAATGCCACTTATGTACATGTCCATTCCTTGATGCAAATAATTCAGGATGCTTGGGTAGCACTCGTTTTTGTCTACATTAAATGCTTTGATTCATGCTCTACTGCATTCAACAACTTGCTTCATGTCAACAGGAGATTGCTGTGATGGATAAGTACTAGCTGTTAATTTCAGGATAGTGAAATGCAAATTAAAACGACAAAGTTAGTGATTTAAAATAAGTCTATTTTCATTGGATTACATAATGAAAATCATGCCATACTCCACAGGCTTGGTATGGCTTATGACAGTCATAAGCTTCATATGCCAAAACCATATGAAAGCTTACCTTAGATGATATTATACATTCAAAAATCCTTATTGTGCAACAACTAAGGAAAAGAGAGAAAGAGGGAGAGAGAGAAGTTGTAAGCATTAATGAAGTGCTAACACCAAAGTTGAGTACTTGTTGGATGAAATTATGGTCATGATTATGATGAGGTGATTTCATTAATCCTTAGTCATGTGAAAGGTGTAGGAAAATAGAAGCACATGAAATAAAGGGTGAGGATCCAGTCACGTCAAAAGGATCATTAATATGTAAAACATTTATTAATATGCACAACCACTTTGCCCGAATAGGTGGCAAAGCCAATCTGATTGTATAGTGAATATCTATGGTGAGAGTTTCCAAACCATTAGCTTAAAACAGAAACAAAAACCCTACAACATATATATATTGTGTTTTTCAACAAAAGAAAAACATAGACAATAGACAAAGTGTTAGTGTACATATATATATGTTGAAATTCTAAAAAGGCAAAATTATCAAGTACAAATATTAGACTAGTGTATTCTACAATATTGTATTCTGAATAGAATATCTATGACTGATCTAAATAGACACAAAACTTAACCTTATGTCACAAAGCTACTCTATATACAAACTACAAAGTTTTCAAGAAAGAATTTTACTTTTTTTCCTATTGAAAGCTGATATTATCTTTGGAAATTCACAAAACAAATTTTGTAAACTCAGGCATAGATCTACATCATTAGGGTTTTCATCAGGTTGTGTACCCAGCTACAAATAACTCTTAATTTGCAATTCCAAATGGGAGTGAATCACACATGTATGACAGTACTCATTTATTGCTTAATATATTTTATGATAGAGCCTAGAATTTTCTTTCCTTTTAAGTTCATAAACATATGAAATAATTTGAGTCCCCATGAAAATGTCCAAAATCTTCAACAGGTAGATGGATTGCAGATATTCTACTGGTGAATTTGTAATGGGAATATTTTAAATACGTAAGTTTCCCAATTTTTTTTATTTTTTATTTTTTGGAGACAAAGTTTCATTTTGTCACCTAGGGTGGAGATCTCGGCTCACTGAAGCCTCCTCGACGTCCCGTGTTCGAGCGGTCCTCCTGCCTCAGCTCTCCAAGTAGCTAGGACTACAGGCATGTGCCACCGCACCTGGCTAATTTTTGTACTTTTTGTAGAGATGGGAGTTTGCCATGTTGCCCAATCTGGTCTTGAACTCCTGGGCTCAAGCCATCCATCTACCTCAGCCTCCCAAAGTGCTGAGATTACAGGTGAGAGCCACCATGCCCAGCCTCTAAATATTGGATCTATTTTTGTATCCTCTTTATTAGAAATGCTCAGAACATTTTTTTTAAATGCTTAAAATGTTCAGTTTTCTGAATCACATTATGAATGTAAGGAAACTACGCTGTAAACTATCTTTTAAAAAGTCTTTCTATATTTACAAAATGAAAATATTAAAGAAATATTGATTTCCAAGTTTTGATAGTCTTATTACATAAAATGAGATAATCTTCAAATGTAGCTTTCCAGCTTTATTTATGGGGACATGTGGTAGAGTACGTAGTTTTCTGACAAAACTTAGTTTCTACATTACTTAATACCCTTGAATAATTTGGCCTTCCTTGTTCATGGCATAAACACTGTATGCCATGAGCTGCTAAGAGATACAATTAAAAGCAAATGACAAAGTCAAGCTTTACATGCAAAGTGCGTTTTCATGTAAGAGGAATGGAACGGAAAGTAGAATATCCAGTGGGATATAAACTTTTTAAACCTGTTGCTGCCCCTCCAGGAAGACTGGTTGTCCAGGGGTATTTACTCCTTGATATATCACTGCAGAATCAGAATATTTGTACCAGTATTTATTTATTCTCAGTTGACATTCTTACCTTTTTTCACAGCTTAACTTGATTCAAGTTACCTATTATCAGATAACAATCTGATGATAAACAATTTCAGCTTTACTTTTAGGACCAAAAGCTTTTATCACTATATCACAGTTAATACTTTATTATGAACTTATGTACTAGAATACATTATTCTTTTTATCAATTACTGTACAATTTACTATATTATCACTAAAAAGAATATACCATGTATATGTATAATACTATTCAATAGTATTCGCTTTTAAAGAGGACCCCAAATATTGTTCCATTTGTTAAAGCATCATTTTATGTCATTAACAACATTCAGCTAGTTTCAAAGCATAAATAAGTGGTACTTTTTTTAAAAAGTTTTTGTTTTTGGGGGGATATTGAAACAAAAGCATCAACAATACAATGGAACTAATAAGGCTAGCAGTTTAGAAACCAGATGATTTGCAATTGTGACCTTAATAATCATTGAAAGCCAAAAGAGCCGCTAAAAACAATATTTAAATTTGTAAGGATTATCTCAATAGTAAGGCTTGAAATTTTCTAAGAATATTATACGCCTTGTATTTGTGAGAAAAAAATAAATCTTTTTTCTTTCACTCAATTATGAATTATAAGAGAAAGAGTATAGCTTAAAAAAGTTATAAGAGGAAGGTGGCTGAGCACAGTGGCTCATGCCTGTAATCCCAGCATTTTGGGAGGCCAAGGCAGGTGGATTGCCAGAGGCCAGGAGTTTGAGACCAGCCTGACCAAGATAACAAAACCCCATCTTTACTGAAAATACAAAAATTAGCTGGGTGTGGTGGTGCATGCCTGTAATCCCAGCTACTTAGGAGGCTGAGGCACAAGAATTGCTTAAACCCAGGAAGCAGAGGTTGCAGTGAGCTGAGATTGCACCATTCCACTCCAGCCTGAGCAACAGAGTGAGACTCTGTCTAAAAAAAAAAAAATAGTTAAAAAAAAATATATTATATACACATATATGAGAAAGTTATTTTGTTGAAGAAGTTTCTCCATCATATTTATACTAGATTTACGACTAAAAGACTCTTTTTAAAAAAAAAACATAAATACCCAAACATTTTCTATGATTTTCTAAAATAGATATTTACTTTCTGAGTTTTAGATCATAATTTCTTCATTACAGAGATGTTGGAAAAAGAAAGATTTTGGTTATTACAGAATGGCAATATAATACAGTTAAGAATAAGAGAAAACACACTAGGATCATGTCACCTATTATCTCATAATGGTGACTCTTTGAAGGGGTTTTCATGGTCTCCCAGAATAGGTTCTGCTTATAAAGAAAAATGTCAGTGTAAAAATGGTAGTCGATTAATATGAAAATATGGCAGGTTATGCTGAGACTTTTCAACCACATAAATCCTTATGTGTTTTCTTGGTTTACATTAGTTGCCACACTTCTGAAAACTAGTATCAATGAAATGTATACCTATAAATGGAAATTCTCTAGTTAGAGATTTGAAAAGCATCCTGTTATAATAAGTGTGTGCTATATTCTATATGTGTAATATCAAACACTTAATTAGCAAAACTACAAAAATGTCAGAAAATAATAAACTTTACAAAATAGTAAACTGATTAAAAATAGTGCACATTCCTCAACTGCCATTTCAATAGATGGAGTTTTACACTAGGCTTCTATTTATAGATGGATTATGTCACCAAAGTGATAGCCCCTTGACTTTATTCATTCTTACCATGCTGTACACATACTAACATTCCACTGAAATTAACAGTCCCTTAGTTAACGTGAATCATGTAAGATAAAAATAAGTTAAATAATCAAGTAGCCTTCCACAAATAAAGTGAAGTGAATGCAGAATGTAAAAATGTCTTGTCTCCCTGAATTCCCTCCCTGCTTCCCTTGCCCCCACCACCCTCTCCCACCTTTGCTGCAACATTTTGGCAAGCAGTTTGGATTTTGCATTAAGAACAATAATTCAATGATTTTCTTTAGCTTTAGTCTATACATGAGATATTGGATGTCATACCTTTCACCTCCAGTTTGCATTCAATCTCCACTGTCCCAAGGTCATTGACTGCTTTGCAGCAGTAAGTGCCTCCATCATAGGGGCTGGGCTTGCGAATTTCCAGGGTACAGACTCCCTGGTTGCTGAACATCCTGTATCTTGGGTCATCCACAATAGCAACTTTGTTTTTCATCCAGGTTATTTTAGGCTGAAGTTCAAATTGAAGAAAATTAGGTCAAAACACATCTGTACTTGGCATATGAATAGACCGTCAGAGCCAGTGACAGAATTTTAAAGCATGGCTTAAAAAGAAAGTGCATCTGAGAAGGATAGACTTCTACTTGGGCATTGTTTCTCACATTAAACTCTACTTAGTGGTTGGCAAAGAAGCAAATGCGCAGTTCTGACAAAGAAAGCCCCATTTGTTCAGAGGCATGCTGGGGCAATCTTCTCAAATGGATTCAGTTGCATTTCAATTTGATCTACATGGATACAAACTTTCAGTTACAGGATGAACAAGTTCTGGCATTGAATGTGCAGCGTCTGTGGTGACGAATGTATGAATTTGATTGTGATAATCATTACACAATGTGTACACATATCAAATCCTCACATTGTTCAGCTTGAATGTATATGACCTTTATCTGTCAATTAAATATTTTCAAATTAAAAACAATTTCATCATAGGTTCATGATGTTAACTCATTGTAGAGTGTGCATATTTGCTGGGCATTTTTTCAGAAAATTCCCCTAAGGTGTCATGACTATTTGATTTTCCTCACTTCCTTCTCCTGATACTCTGTTTAAATTCTTTATGAACTGCATCTGCCTCCTCATTACTTAATCTCTCCTCTCACGTCTGTATTCATCATCCAGTGACAGTGGATCTACTCCAACCGGATAATGCAAGATCAGTAATGACCCAATCACCCAGGAAGATGACTTCGTTCTCCTTGACCTCTGAATTACATTTGATATCAGTGACTCTTCACTCTCATATTGTCTTCTCCTTCTTTTGTAAATATGCACCCTCTGCATTCTCTCTTCCACCTCTTCTATTATTTTGTCTTGCTCAGAACCTAGAGATGGTACCTCTATCTCCTTCACACAGTCTTCTTCCTCCTTCCACCCTTCAAATGAGAGTGTTCATTGAGGCTCACACCTTGGTCACTGGCTTTTCACTCACTGTCCTCTCTTCAATGATGTGTCTTTCTAAAGCTTTGGCAAGGGGTAGAATATAGTATCTCCATGCCTGGGACTCCCAAACCGAAAGTAACAGCCGTGGCCTTTCTCCTAAGCTCTGGGTGAACCTTGCCATCTCTTCCTCATCATTCCCACTTGGATGTACCAGCATCACTTCCAATTAAACATTAATTCAGCACCTTTCTCCCATCCTCAGTCTGGCTTCTTCCTTTGACTTTCCTTTTTTTTTTTTTTTTTTGAGACCGACTTTTGCTTTGTCACGCAGGTTGGAGTGCAGCGGAGCTATCTTGGCTCTCTACAACCTCTTCCTCCCAGGTTCAAGTGATTCTCCTGCCTCAGCCTCCTGAGTAGCTGGGATTACAGGTGTGTGCCACCACGCCTAGCTAATTTTTGTATTTTTAGTAGAGAACACGTTGCCCAGGCTGGTCTCAAACTCCTGACCTCAAGTTATCTGCCCATCAGTCTCCCAAAGTGCTGAGATTACAGGCATGAGCCACTGCGCCTGGCCGACTTCCCTATTTCTGATCAAGCTATATACAGAAAAAAATGTTCACAAATTTCTCCAATTCTAGGACACTTTCTCTCAGTGCACCCAGGGATATGTATATCTCTACGGGTGATATTCATTAATTCCTTGTTCTTTTCAAATGCCGACATGAAACCTTAAAACCTTTCTAATCTCTTCAATTGGATGTGATATCTCCCTTCTTAGCACAGTGCACCCTAATCAAAGCACATTTATATTCTGTCTTACATTATAGTGTAATTGTTTAACCTATCACAGAACTCTCGACATTACCACCTAATTTTCCAAGTGAAATGATATTATTATACTTCCGTCTCTTTACACAGGAGATGTTCTTTTTAAATCGGTGGTTTGCTTTTTCTTTTGAAGGAATCCCTTAGTTAGTAAAGAAATGGAAGCATTTTCTACTACTACATCTGAATAGTGTGCCCAATTGTCTACCACCACTACCACCCTCTAATCCCCCAACCTGGGAAGACACAAGTAGCAGCTGGAAGGTTTGTTTATATGATTACTTACATTATAACACAGCAAATACAAGGGAGGGACTTTAACTGATGTCATAGAAGAACATAGTACCTTAGGATTTCCTCTCACACTGCAGTTCAGGGTGGCATTGTAACCAGCTACGGCATAGGTGTTAACCAAAGGCTGAGTAAACATGGGTGCTTCTGAGAAATCAAAGTCTTCATACACTGGATTTTTGTAGATTTTACCTTAAAAACAAGCATTACAAATACGTTAGAAGTATGTAAATTGGCCTCAATATATTATTGGTGGTATATTTTACTTATGATTAAAACTTCCCTAAACTTAGAAAAACATGGAAAAAGATGAACATATGCCACATGGCAAACATTGTGAGGGGTACAAATGTATAGCCAGTCATCCGTGGGAGAAAGCCAGAGTGGTCATCTGAAACTGAACCAGATATTGAGAAGATTTTGGTGTCTTTCTGAGTATTTTGATCAGAAATTTGTTCTAATGTAAAAACTCACAAGGAAGGTTTTAAAAAGAGTGGTTTATGATGAAATGAAAGGATAAGGATGGAATTCAGTTTCTCCTTTTATTGTAGAGTGGATTCCATATGTAGCTACACTGAAGGTGTCCAAGAATAAAAGTAACAGAAACTCTAGAAGTTAAGCTCTACTTTTTCCTATCACTGGAGTATTAGCCATTTGTAGATCCACTGCCTAGAAGATGGAATAAATTAAAGCCTACATTTTTTAAAAAATGCAATAATAACATAATTTCACTTAAATTTAACCTGTAAAATTAAAAATTTACTTGAACACGATGACCATAATTTTAAAATGTACATTTACCATTTTTTTATTCCCTTTCACCACATCTTTTCTTCCAGTGTTCTCTGTGTAGTCACTGTCAACCAAGGTTTTCAAATGTCAGTCCATTCCCAACTCACCGTCCTTGGCGATCACAGCACTCTCTTTAGTCATGGTGGCGTCCTCACTGAGGCCGCACATGTTTTCAGAAAAGACCCGGAAGTAATATTCATTCCCTATGACCAGTTCAGTAATGGTGGCATTGGTTCGGTGATAATGCTCAATGACAGTGAACCATTCCTAAAAGAAAAAAAAAATAACTGGAGGAAAATCACCTAAAAGTATATAATTTTCCAACTGTTGATTGGAATAAATAACAAGGATGCTCTATTAACAAAAAGAAAAAAAGACCACTCATACTTACATGGAGAGTAATAACAATATATATTGTTACAATGTGTTAGAACCATGTGTATTGTATTTGTTTAATATTTTACAACTTATTTGCAATTGACTATGTAATTTAATCTTCATTTACACATTAGATTCATATACCCTAGATGTCATCTACTATGTTTATATTTTTTCATAACCTTTATGTGTCTGTCATCTATTTACCTACCTGTCTACCTACCTATTTGTCTGTCTAGCTATCTTTTGTAGAAGTACACTTACTTAACATTATTATTATTATATATTTTGTTCTTTTTGAGACAGGGTCTCGCTCTGTCACCCAGGCTGGAGTGCAGTGATATGATCTTGGCTCACTACAGTCTTGACCTCCCGGGCTCAAGGGACCCTTTCACCTCAGCCTCCCGAGTAGCTGGGACTACAGGCACATGTTACCACACCCAGCTAACTTACTTTTTGTAGAGAAGAGGTTTTCCTGTGTTGTCCAGGCTGGTCTCAGTCTCAAACTCCTGGGTTTAAGCAATCCTCCTGCCTCAGCCTTCCAATGTGCTGGGATTACAGGCATAAGCCACCGCTCCCAGCTGATATTATTAACTTTGGTTCTTTTTTTTTTTTTTTTTTTTTTGAAATAGAGTCTTGCTCTGTCATTTTGGCTGGAGTGCAGTGGCACAATCTTGGTTTTACCACAACCTCTGTCTTCCAGGTTCAAGCAATTCTCCTGCCTCAGTCTCCCAAGTAGCACACCACCACACCCAGCTAATTTTTATACTGTTAGTAGAGACAGGTTTCACCATGTTGGCCAGGCTGGTCTCAAATTCCTGACCTCAAGTAATCCATCTGCCTCAGCCTCCCAAAGTGTTAGGATTATAGGCATGAGCCACCGCGCCTGGCCAACTTTAATTCTTTCAAGTCTCTGCTCAGATATCATCTCCTCCCTACCTGTTTTCCTTTCCACCATCCACCTCCACCACTTTGGTCAAATTCTGTCACCTTAACTTGCCTAATTTTTTCCCATAGCACTTACCACCTTAAGTTGTCTTCTGTATTTACTATTTTACTTGTTTACTGTCTACGTCCCCCACTGACATAGGCACTCTGGGATGTAAAACCTGACTTTTCTTCTAACTTCTCCTATTCCCACTGCCTCTCATTGCACCTGGCATAGAGTAGGTACTGTGCACAAAATACTTATTAAATACTGAGTGAATGGATAAATGAGAAGTTATAGCCACATTAAATTTTTTTTCAATTTTTTTCCTCATCAGATCAAGAAATACAGTGGTTTCAAAGTTTATCTTGCAGTAGAAAACCACATTGCACCACATATTTTTAGTAGCATTAGTTAAGAAAATGCATTTGCTGACAAAAAGGCACATCATTAAGAAGTAAATATTTTCATTGAAACTTTTAGGGGCCATCATTTTCTACAAATTTTGGATATTTTAGAGACACTAGACAAATGTAGTTGTGCCTTCCTTTATTCCCAAAGCAGGGTAGGCTAACGTTTATTTGAATATTTATTATATTGTGTTATCGCTTGGTTTGATGCCTTGCTTCTTGCTTAGATTGTGAGTGCCTCAAGAATAAGAGCTTTTTAAAATTTGATTTAGTCGCTAGAACAGCACTGAACACATAGTAAAAGAATGAAAAAAAGAATATGTGGCAAACATAATGAAAACAATGTTCTGGAAGGTATGAATGACTGTGGGAATTTAAGTGAATTCTACTGAGCATTGCACCAGTTGCTTTATATCATCTTAGCTTTGTAATAATCAAGCAAGGTGCATATTTGTGCTCTCATTTTATAGATGAGGAAAATAGAGATCAAAGAGTCCTTACACATGTGGTCTTAAGTAGCAATGCTAGGGTTTAAGTCCAACTCTGTGGCTCCACAGGTCTTTTCTTTTCTGCTATACCACATCACTTCTCCACAGCCCCAGTGGGCCCCTCACCAGCAAGGCCCTTGTGCCGCCTTCTTTACCTCTGATGAAATGTGCTTTTGCTGTTGTTGAACCAGAGAAAGCCAGACCTTACCATGCTCTTCTTGTCAGCCTTCTGGATGGTATACCCTGTGATAGCAGCGTTTCCATCATCCCTTGGTGGGGTCCATGAGAGAGCGACGTTTTCTCCCCAGACATCCTCAATCTTCACAATTTGGGGTGGGCCTGGACGGTCTACAGGATGAATTCATGGTGTCACTGCAAGATCACTTTCTTTCCCAGTCTACACTTTGTTTCATGAGGATATTTTAAAAGGCTCTTTCCTGTGTTACAGGAGGCATAACTCTTCTAGACCCTACCATGGGGACTTCTGAGACCCTTTGCCTTCCAGTAGAATGGATCCAGGCCAGATCCAAGGACACAGATAAGCCTCAACAATCCCTTTGACTTAACAAAACTTGAAAAGGCCTAGCCAGTAGGAAAAGAGTGCTTAGTTGAAAGGGAATGGTCTTTCAACTAAGCAGGGGTGAGAAGGCTGTTACAGGAAGTTGCCCCTTTGGTTAGAGAGGCAAATTTCCTGAATTTACTGAATTTCAGCAAATGTACTGAAATATAGTGATAACAATGATTGGAAACAAGGCTTTTTCTAGGTCTGCTCTTAAATTTCTTTTATTTTTTATTTTTATTTTTTGAGATAGAGTCTGGCTCTGTCACCCAGGCTGAGTGCAGTGGTGCAATCTTGGCTCACAGCAACCTCTGCCTCCCAGGTTCAAGTGATTTGCATGCCTCAGTCTCTCAAGTAGCTGGGACCACGGGTGTGTGCTACAATGCCCAGGTAATTTTTATAGTTTTAGTATAGACAGGTTTTTGCCATGTTGTCCAGGTTTGTTTCAAACTCCTGGCCTCAAGTGATCCGCCCACCTCAGCCTCCCAAAGTACTGGTATTACAGGTGTGAGCCACCGCACCTGGCCTTAAATTTATTTCTTGACATTGCAAAAATTATAGAATAATTTAAGTGAGGGGGGTCCATCCATAAGGGGTCCTCCCTCTATTCCCCTGACTCTGGACAGAAGTAAGAACTAACCTTATTTATTCTTTGGGCAGGTAAGTGCCACTCCTACAGCATAAAAGAATTCAGTGTTTAACTGTTCAACTTTGTTTAGGTACATCTTCCTTATATTAATATTTAATAAAAATTCTTCATTCTCCATGAAAACTTTATTAGTAAATTTTAGATGTGGTAAGAAACATGTTAAACTATAGCTAGAATCTATAATGTCTAGAATGCAAGAATCCAACATAAGAAATAATTTTATCATCAGGGAGATGAGAAACTAAGAGTAAGAGAGAGCTGGGTTGTAGAATAGTACAGAAGGATTTCATTAAAAATTATATTCATTGATTTTCTTGAACATATATGCCTTAAATCTCCCATGATTAGTCCTTTCAGTTGGTGAGAAATCATTTTGAAATGGTAACACATCTTACTATCAGTGGTTTTTTATTTTGACAGAGTCTCGCTCTGTCACCCAGGTTGGGGTGCAGTGGTATGATCTCAGCACACTGCAACCTCCACCTCCTAGGTTCAAGTGATTCTCCTGCCTCAGTTTCCAGAGTAGCTGGGGTTACAGGTGTGTGCACCACCACACCCAGCTAATTTTTGTATTTTTAGTAGAGATGGGGTTTCACAATGTTGGCCAGGCTGGTCTTGAACTCCTGACCTCAAATGATCTGCCTACCTTGGCCTCCTAAAGTGCTGAGATTACAATAGTAAGCCACCATGCCTGGCCTAATTTATCTATTTTTAAAAAACAAATCTAAAAAAAGACTTTTATGTAGAGCCAGCCTAACAAAACTCCTGCTCTTGCCTTGGGGACAAGGAGAATTCATCCGTGTGCTGCTTTGACAGAACGTTCTGGCTCCTTTGTCCAAACCTACCAATGATCTGGATGTCAATCGATGCACTCTCCACGAATTTGTCCACTTTGACTTGCAGATCGTATTTCCCAGAGTGGCTCCTCTCTGCTTTTCTAATAAATATGATTGTATCAGTCTCAGAGTTGCGAATGTTTATTTGATTCTTATCAATATCTGCACCATCTTTCTTCCAAATTAATTCCGGTCTTGGTTTTCCCTAAAAAGAAAGACAGCAAAAGTAGAGGGGAGTAAATCACATTGTCTCAAGATGTTTCTCCAGCATTATGAGCAATGACAATGGCTTAACCCATTCTAGACGGAGTTGGAAAACACCACCCTTCTAGTCTGGTGGTGAGCAGTTACAGCAGCAAAACTGTAATCTGCATTCTATGTGCAAGGCACTACCTTAGATAGATAACATTGATTATTTCCCTGAATCTTCACATCAAGCTTAGTATCATTATCCTGATATTTTTGATAGAGAAGTTAAATAATTTGACCAAGGTTTTGCAGTTAAGTAAGTACTGGAACCAGGTCTCCCAGCTGGGTCCCCTAGGGTCCAAAGCCTACATAACACAGGATAATGGTTAAGAGCGTGGTCTCTGGGGCTCTGGAATCTGTATCTCGCTCCTGACCTCTTAACATCTGTGTGACCTTGGGCAAGTTACTTACTAAGCTTTCCGTGCCTCAACAGGAATAATGTGTATTATATTATACATTATAAAGATTAAAGATAATATTTTAATATTATCTTTATTTAATCTATCTCTATATATATATAATATAATTATGAAGATTGAAGTCCTGAGAAAGCTTCTGCCCAATACATAAGTTTTTTTTAATTAGTGTCATCTAAATGGTTTTTTTTGTTTGTTTAAACAGAGTTTGGCTCTTGCTGCCCACACTGGAGTGCAGTGGCACAATCTCGGCTCACTGCAACCTCTGCCTCCTGGGTTCAAGGGATTCTCCTGTCTCAGCCTCCTGAGTAGCTGGAATTACAGGCACCTACCACCAGGCCTGGCTAAATTTTGTAGTTGTTAGTAGAAAAGGGGTTTCACCATGTTGGCCAGGATTGTCTTGAACTCCTGATCTCATGTGATCCACCCGCCTTGGCCTCCCAAAGTGCTGGGATTACAGGCGTGAGCCACCGTGCTTGGCCAATATCATCTAAATGTTAATGATTATTATTCTACTGTCCCATGCTGCTCATTTTAGATTTGTCTAGAATTTGATCTCTGTTTCCTCTAGCTGTGAAAACTGTAAGAGCAGAATTTAAGAAATCATAATCCCATTCATGAACCTGAGTTTTCATTTCTATTACAAAGGAATTTCACCCAGGCTCACCCTGGCCGACAGGAACCACGCATGAATTCTGTCAGGTAAGGCACAGCTTTCCTGTGGTCTCTGAATGTGGCTAGGTTATAATAAGAGATGTAGAGCTACACACCAAACCCCCGCTCTCAGAGCCTGAAAAGTGGTTGAGGGTGCTGACTAGCACATAGGAAGCAGAGAACAACGTTGAAGATAGGGAAAAACAGTTCAAGCTCTTATTTCCTTAAGTATACAACTTGCTCTTAGCCACTGGGGGAAAAACGTGGGTTCTCTAATGACATATGGAATGAAAAAAAAAACACTGAATTAAGTGACGGGGCTATGGATTCTGTTCTTGTCCCTACCATTGACTTGCTGTGTGACGTTGGGCAAGTCACTTAACTTCTCTGTCAGTTTCTTCCCTTCTTAAGTAAGGCAAGGAAAATCTGGCCTCACAGGGTGTTTCTGAGGATCAAATGAGAAAATATTTGGAAACTCTAGAGGTTATACAAATATACAAACGTCACACTCTGGTCTCATCATTCCTTCCGGGGGGCTCAGAGTCTCTGGGATGCCAGATCTGTGAGGTCCGTGTTCTCATGCTCTTTTCTCTCTCAGACTCAGTGACAGAAGCTGAACACACAGACCCCAAGATCTGGGAACTGGGATTAGCTGTGGTGGCAGGAACAGTGTAGAGACTTGAGAGCTGATTCAGCAGCCCAAGTGCAGGGTTGGGGGTGGGTCCCCCAATGCCTGCCTTGTTGCCACTTGTGCTTATATTTGACGCTGCAGGAGAAGGAAAGGGGGAAGAACCTTGCCAAGCTACCCGCTTCCTCCTCGACTGTGTTCCGCTTCACTCCCTTCTTGGCTTCCATTCTGATTGCATGCCAGGGGGATGTAGTACACAATGCCTCTCCTTAGGTTTGTGCCCAGAGTGCAATGAGGATGGCCTGAATCAGCTATCCCTTTAGTTTGGTTTCATGGGAGCCTGAGTTTGAACAGAGTTCTCTGTGTGTGCGTGTGTGTATGTGTGTGTGTGTGAGAGTGTCAAATGTGTGTAGAGATCTACATTCTAAGACCAAGCTGTCTGATACAATAGCAACAAGGGACACAGGGCTATTTAAATTTAAATTAATTAAAATGAAAGAAAATTAAAAATGTATTTCTCCAGTCACACTAGCTCCTAGTCACACATTTCAAGTGCTTAATAGCCACATGTGGCTAGTGGCTACCATACTGGATAGCGCTGATATAGAACATTTCTATCACTGAAGAAAGTTCTATTGAACAGCACTGTCTGGAAGTGTCATATGAATAGGGAGCTGGAGAGTAAGGGTTGGGGAGGTGCAGGGTGTGTGTATGTATTTGTATAAGACCAAAATTGACTATTGTAAGTGAAGACTCGTTAATTTTGTGAAGAACAGATTCTTTTGCTGGAACAATGATTTAATATTGTTCACATATTTCAGGTAGTGGCATCGTGATTTCAGATTTCAGTTGTCCCCTTATTGAAATTATTTTGGTTTGGGGTCATTGTGGGAACTAAGCACATACTGTTTTCCTGAATGCTACACTGAGAGCTTCACTTAAAATGATGAGTTTTACAAATATATATAGGACCAAAAGTATCTTCAAGCATTTCCTCATTTGGTAGCTCCTTGATGTTTCTTCCCTGCCCATCATAGTCCCTGAGCTTCAGAAAAGACTATATATCTCATGTGTCTCAAGCAGAAAGAAAATCTATGATGGTTTCTATAGATTTCTCTCTCTTTTTTTTCTTTTGAGATGGAGTCTTGTTCTGTTGCCAGGCTGGACTGCAGTGGCACGATCTCGGTTCACTACAACCTCTGCCTCCTGGGTTCAAGAAATTCCCCTGCTTCAGCCTCCCGAGTAGCTGGAACTAAAGACATGTTCCACCACGCCCAACTAATTTTTTGTATTTTTTGTAGAGATGGGGTTTCACCATGTTGGCCAGGATGGTCTCAATCTCCTGACCTCGTGATCCACCTCCCTCGGCCTCCCAAAATGCTGGGATTACAGGCATGACCCATCACGCCTGGCCAGATTTCTCTATTTTGATAGCAGGAGATTGCTAAATTATTCTCCAACTCTCATTCTTTGTTTATCTCCTCTCTCCCGAGGAAATCCTGAATCATGATGAACATATATGCTAGAGTACATCTCCCTACTTCCTATAACCACCCCCCTGCCCTGAAAAAGAAAATGAGCCACCCCTAATTCTTACCTGGAAAGGTATAACCAGATTGACAGCTTCTCCAACTCTGCGGATATAGGTTTGCTTCAGGTGTCTTGGGATGCGAATCTTTGGAGGTTCTGAGTGAGGGTAAAATAACACAATTTTGCAATCAGTATGGTGTCCTGAAAATAGCCTTCCAGAAGCAAAATGGCACGGTGTCCAGTGTACCCTTGTAGTCATATCTCTGCAATAAAATCTGAGATGTACCACTAACAGACGATATATGGTAACTGGTTCAAAAAAGATTTTTTTTTCAAGCAGAGATATTTTAACAGTTTGATTCAGCAAAATTTATCCCTGACATCCTTGGCTTTATTACAACTTTTTGTTGTTGTTGTTTTGGACAGAGTCTCGCTCTGTTGCCCAGACTGGAGTGCAGTGGTGCGATCTCGGCTCACTGCAACCTCCGCCTCCCAGGTTCAAGCAATTCTTCTGCCTCAGCCTCCCAAGTAGCTCGGACTACAGGTGTGTGCCACCATGCCTGGCTAATTTTTTGTATTTAGATGGGGTTTCACCATATTGGCCAGGCTTGTCTACCTACCTCAGCCTCCCAAAGTGCTGGGATTACAGGTGTGAGCCACCGTGCCAAGTCAAAAAACACCATATTTTCTCTTAGGGTCTTATACATACTACGCATGCTTTTCATAGTTGCTTTTTTTTTTTTCCATACAAAGTCTCTTTCGGTCAGGCTGGAGTGCAGTGGTATTGCTCACTGCAACCTCCACCTCCTGGGTCCAAGCGATTCTTGTGTCTCAGCCTCTAAGTAGCTGAGACTACAGGCATATGCCATCATGCCTGGCTAATTTTTATATTTTTAGTAGAGATGGGATTTTGCCATGTTGGCCAGGCAGGTCTCAAACTCGTGACCTCAGATGATCTGCCCGCCTTGGCCTCCCAAAGTGCTGGGATTGCAGGCATGAGCCACAGTGACTGGCTACTTATTCATAGTTTCTAACAGTGAGTATATTTGCAGTGAACGTTCCACAAAAAATCTATAGGCACCACATTAGCTGGGAGGACTGTCCATTCTTCCTTACCAGAAAAAAAAAACAAAATGTTAGCACTCAGCTAGGTATTTAGGTGACTCTCTTGGAGTTCGATAGTAACTTCTCCCTGTGTAACTATGGTGAAGTACATAGCAGGCAACTCTGACCCACTATGTATTAAAACTCATTAATTAAACACCATGAAGGTACTAGAGCATGTTGCTGCAAATCCGTCAGGAGCAGGGAGTCAAAGGCTTATCGGCTCATGGGGATGAAGCAGTTCTCCTGACTTATTTCCTCAAGTAAAAGTGGAGCTTCTATGAAAAAAGTCACCTATTAATCCTCCGACTCAGTTGTACGGTGCTTTTCCTGGGGACAACCATTGTACTGCAGTGAGCAGCCTAAGTGCTTCAGACACATTTTGCATTTCATTGTCACACAAGTCTAGAAAAAAACCATACATACTCAAGGGCTAAGATTTGATGAAAGTTATTATTCTTATTCTTATTTTTGTTTTGTTTTGTTTTGTTTGAGACAAGGTCTTGCTCTGTCACCCAGGCTGGAGTGCAGTGGTACAATCTTGGCTCACTGCAGCCTCCGCTTCCTGGGTTCAAGTGATTCTCCCACCCCAGCCTTCTGAATGGCTGGGACCACAGGCATGCGAAATCACACCCAACTAATTTTTATATTTTTAGTAGAGACGTGATTTTGTCACATGGCCCAGGCTGGTCTTGAACTCCTGGGCTTAAGTGATCTGCCCAGCTTGGCCTCCCAAAGTGCTGGGATTACAAGCATGAGCCATTGTGCTCAGCCAATTAATTACTTTTATGCTTCATTAAGAACACTGGAAGGGCCAGGCTTGGTGGCTCAAGACTGTAATCCCAGCACTTTGGGAGGCCGAGGCAGCTGGATCACTTGAGGTCAGGAGTTCGAGACCAGCCTGACCAACATGGTGAAACCCTGTCTATACTAAAAATACCAAAAAAAAAAAAAAAAATTAGCCAGATGTGCTGCTGCATGCCTATAATCCCAGCTATCTGAAGGCTAAGGCAGGAGAATTGCTTGAACCTAGGAGGCAGAGGTTGCAGTGAGCCGAGATTGTCCCATTGCACTCCAGCCTGGGCAGCAAGATTGAAATTCTGTTAAAAAAAAAAAAAAAGGAAGACTGAAAAACTGGCCCTTTTATTTCAACTGCTGAGTGCATGGTGGTGAGGAAGGCAAGGTTGGCTAGCATGGTTCCATGGCAATGACTTGATTCATGCTAAGGTAGCAACAGTTTTACTCACCTTCACTTTTATACTATCAGTGCAGATGTCAAAACATTGAAAGGCATGAATAATATATTTATATTATTATGAAAATGTTTTTGACCCTGCAGATCCATTGGAGGCACGTGGTTGCTGCAGAGATTGTTGGCATAGTTGCATTAACACACACTCTCTCCACTGTGAATAGGCAGCCCGGCCAGAGTTGGCTCCTGGAACCAGGAGAGGTTAACTAACCGGTCCTCAGAGTACCAAGATAAATCTGAAGGTGATCTCCTGCATTGCCTGAAGAGAGCTGTTTTAAGTTCTTACTCATAGAAAGCATTAACAAAATATCAAAGGAGTAACAACAAAATAGGAGGTTTTGAGAAAGAAAGTAATTCGGGCCAGGCGTGGTGGCTCACACCTGTAATCCCAGAACATTGGGAGGCCGAGGCAGGCAGATCACAAGGTCAAGAGATCGAGACCATCCCGGTCAACATGGTGAAACCCCGTCTCTACTAAAAATACAAAAATTAGCTGGGCATGGTGGTGCGCGCGTGTAGTCCCAGCTACTCAGGAGGCTGAGGCAGGAGAATTGCTTGAACTCAGGAGGCCAAGGTTGTAGTGAGTGAAGATCGCACCATTGCACTCCAGCCTGGGCAACAGAGCGGTCTCAAAAAAAAAAAAAAAAAAAAAAAGTTTGAAATAAAAAAAGCAAACAATGTAAAAGGGAGTCTAAATTTTGAAAGCCTTGTCACCTACCTATGATTTCCTTCACAAGAATGGGCTGAGAATAGTACTTGGGCTCACTGGCACCAGCTGCATTAACAGCCTTCACACGCACAAAGATTCTGGCATCTGTCGGCAGACCTGTGATGGTGAACTTCGTCTTGTCAATCAGCTCTTTATTTGCAACTATCCAGTCCTCAGCTGAAGTCCGTAAAAGAAAAGGAAAAGGAGGGAAACTGTTTAGTGAAAAAAATGATCTTAACCATTACAGTCAACTCCAAATTAGTGTTTTACTCATAATAAGAAATAATTTAGAGAGATTATGACTTTGGTCTGGACTTATACTACATGAGTGGACATTTTTCATATATTAAATTAAAAACAACCTAAAATAGCTAATGTAAATAACAGGAAAAATAAACAATCAGATTCTGCTGTTTCTGAGAAACTTCTTATTCAGCATGAAAGCATCCTGAATAATAGTAACTCTCCACAAGAATTTTGTAGCAGTTTTATTCCAATTTGGTTTTATAATGATTCATACAATCATGATAGCTAGCCATCTATACACATTAAAGCTCAGAAAAACAGGAAAAGGCTACCTTTATGAATGAGAGACACTGACCTTTATAGTCATATTATATATATATATATATATATATATATATTATTTTTTTTTTTTTTTTGAGACCGAGTCTCGCTCTGTCACCCAGGCTGGAGTGCAGTGGCACGATCTCAGCTCACTGCAACCTCCACCTCCCAGGTTCAAGCAGTTCTCCTACCTCAGCTTCCTGAGTAGCTGGGACTATAGGTGCCTGCCACCACAACCAGCTAATATTTTGTATTTTTAGTACAGATGGGGTTTCATTGTGTTGCCTAGGTTGGTCTCAAACTCCTGAGCTCAGGCAATCCGCCCACCTCGGCCTCCCACAGTGCTGGGATTACAGGTGTGAGCCACCGTGCCCATCCCCTCCCTTTTTTTTTGAGATGGCATCTCTCTGTGTCACCCAGGCTGGAGTGCAGTGGTGTGATCTTGGCTCACTGCAACCTCCACCTCCTGGGTTCAAGTGATTCTCCTGCCTCAGCCTCCCGAGTAGCTAGGATTATGGGATTACAGGCGTGCACCACCACGCCCAGGTAATTTTGTATTTTTAGTAGAGTCGGGGTTTCTCCATGTTGGTCAGGTTGGTCTCAAATTCCCGACCTCAGGTGATTCGCCCGCCTCGGCCTCCCAAAGTGCTGGGATTACGGGCGTGAGCCACCGCGTCCAGCCATATAATATATTTTTATCTTGGTTGATTTATTATAGTGAGACACTAACATGGGTATGAGAAAACCTGATCATGTTTATTCACATTCATCAAGAGAAAAAGCTTATATCACAAAGAGAAAACACAGTTCATGGGCTGATACCTCATAAAGAGTTGGTACAATTCTATCCTTGCAACCAAAATCTAATTTTTAAAAAGTTTTTGGTAGCTTTGTATACAACATCAAGAGAATTTTAATCCAGCATCCAGGCCTTACAAATGTTTCAGCATCTAAAAGTTAGTGTGCGTTTTGCCCACAGGAAGAAAGAAGATTTCAATCTAACATTATTAACTCACTGCTCTCTCTCCCCCAACTCTAAGGATGTGAGTGTGTGTGTGTGTGTGTGTGTGTGTGTGTGTGTGTGTTGTGGTGAGTATACTTCATGCTTGGTCATCCAACATTCCCAGAAACATTATAAGATAGTAAGAAAGTTTGAGAGCTTCACTGCATACTTTACCTGGCGGATCAAACGCAGCTTCCCCATTTTCATCAGACTGTTTTGCTGATGTACCTTTGAAAATCCGTCATTAAAATTAATTAAAGACACCCACTTTCACACCAGAAGAATATTGTATCAGCAGTCAGCATTCTCTGTTAGTAAAGTATGCAAAGTGTGCAAAGAGATTTGTCCTCAGAGCAGTGACGGAAGAGACCAAACGTGTTAGGGGGGTTCCTCAGGAGAGCACAGCCTGCTCTGTGCAGACTGCGGCTTCTGTCCTGAGGCACCTGCCACAGAGAAGAGGAGAGAAAAGAAAAGAGAAGACGAGAAAGGAGGCTGGGACACCTCCAGTGGTGGGAGAAGAGATAGAGAAGAACAAAGCAAGATCCTGAAGAAAAACAGAGGAGCAGGTGCTGGAATCTGGCGGGGAATGGCGCACAGTGAGACAGTCTATCCTTGTCCCTGTCTCTGCCACCCCAGCAGAGGAGGATTCTCATGGTGCTCCCACAGTGGGGCTCCCTCATTTGAGACTGGGAGTGCAGGCCCTTGGGATAAGGCCAGTCCTGTTTTACCAGGGCCCAATTCTGAATAGAATTGGAGGCTGCCCCAGCAGCTCAGGAGGCAGCCCTGGTTCCCATGACAATGAACTCTGTGTCAAGAAAACACATTGAGCCTGCCTGGGTCCCTGCATCCCACATGGGTGGTTCATAGGGTGGTCTGGGCGTACAACACTGGTTTGGGATGATGACTTTCGCAGTATCAGGAGAGGAGTGGGGGCATTGGGGGACTGGACTGGCTGTTCCTTAGAACCTTTGATTCTCTCTTGTTTTAACCCTACCAGGAGTATCAAGGAGAAGGAGCAGACAGCTAGAATATCCTGGTAGTTGGGAAGGCATGTGGAGAATAAAAATTCCTTATGTTGTTGAAAAACAGATACATCTCTAAGCAAACAGTCAGCTTGGGAGCTTCTGTGTTGGTATTTTCATAGTCGAGAGACAGTGGATGAGAAAGTGAAAATAAGAGACTGAGAAAACATATACAAAAGAGTGAAGAACTAGTAAAAGAGACAATTTCAAGAGAAAACAGGACGAAACAAGACCAGAGGGGAACAAAAGTAGCCCATCTCTTCACATTGGAACCACTTTAATAGAGGGAAACACAGACAAAGAAGGTGGTGTCCCGGGGGATGGGGAAGGAATATGTAAGTTATTTAACACGTGAGGAGAATTTTTAAGAAAGGAAAGAAAGAACTACAGTGCAGAAAGAAAACAAAGAAGAGTACAACGCTGCAGGCATTAAAAAAAGGAATAAAACAAAAACGAGAGAAAGGCAGAGTCCAAAACAACACACGATCTTAAAAAACAAAGAATTCTCTTAGAGAATAAAACCTGACATCTCTAAAAGCATTAAACACTATAGAAAATTAGTCTGGAGTACAACAGCCATTAAAAGAGAATGAAGAGTCGGCAGCCACATAAAGAAAATAAGAAAAGACTGCAAGAAGAAAGAGATACACGTTATGAGAGAACTTCCATAGAAAGCTTGTTCCAAAACGTTACTCGGCAAAATATATACATAATAATGACTGCGTACATATACATATGTATACACGGATATACATATGTATCTACACAGACCACACGCAAAATTATGTAAAATACACTTCGTTGTATTTTATCTAAGGTGGGTAACATCAAAATGACAGCCATCTATCATTTTGCTGTATCTTCTTACTTTTTAAACCTATCAGAAAGAAAAGAGTAAAGAATTTGCTCGATTCGTACATACACAAAGGTTTGTGCTCAAAAGCCACCACATCACACATAAGATTGGGATATTCTGCTGGTTGGACAATATAAAAAACAAGAATGGAGTGCTCATGACTTTTTTAAACGAAGGGGAAAATGGAAAAGAAATAAACTGAAGTGCTCAAGAATGTACTTGCTGCATTAGCGACACTACCCCCGTCCCTTGCTGGGTTAACCCTGGGAAGTTTCTGACAATGTTTCTATTGATTTTGGTTAGTGGTTTTCGAATCCTGGAGAAACCAAGCATAGGACTCCGTGTGTGGAGTATGGGCTAGAGGGATAGAGGGGTATCAGGATACTTCATCATCTCTCTTGTCTTCTTCCCTTCAGAACAAAGGTGAGCATTTCCACAGGTGCCCCAATCCAGAGGCCTGGGATTTCTTTTTCAGCAGTTTTCTCTTCATAGGAAGTTTCTTCTCCATAGTGAATTTCCTCCAGGGGAGGTGCATTTGTGCTCACATTCCTGATTTCCCAAATGTGTTCCGTAACCTCCTTCTTTCATTTGGAGGATCCATATTAAAGTTTGGTGTTCAAAGAGTTTTCTTGGAGGTGAAGCCTTGGGCTACTGTTTGTGGAATGTGAAAACGTTTCCTGGTTGATTGTTTACCTACCATTGTCTAGAATGGAGCCCAAGTCCAGAGCCATTTTCAAATGTCATTTCTTTCTAGTTACCACAAATAAGAAACCAAGAAACACAACAGGATTTTGGTAAACTTCACATTCTTTTGGTTTTCAGGTCATTCTGGCCCATATTTTCTTCTGTCATTTTTTCTTTTTCTATTATCTCTATCAGTGATTTAAAAAATTTATGGCTTTGTTTCTCTTCCCCCTCCTAAATTTAACTGATTACATTTTTTTTTTTGAGATGGAATCTCTCTCTTTATTGCCCAAGTTGGAGTGCAGTGACGTGATCTTGGCTCACTGCAACCTCTGCCTCCTGGGTTCAAGCGATTCTCCTGCCTCAGCCTCCCCAGTAGCTAGGACTACAGGAGCATGCCACCACGCCCAGCTAATTTTTGTATTTTTTTTTTTTTTTTGGTAGAGATGGGGTTTCACCATATTGGTCAGGCTGGTCTCGAACTCCTGACCTCGTGATCTGCCCATCTTGGCCTCCCAAAGTGCTGGAATTACAGGCATGAGCCACCACGCCTGGCCAGCTGATTACATTTTTGTATCCTCAACCCTTGAGAAAAGTTACTGCTACATATTGAACTTATTTCTTATATGCTCTAGGATTTAATGCTGCTTCCTTTAAAACTAACAGCGTTCTTAATTCTTCTTATTTTTAGATGAAGGCAGGTTATGATCACTAGCCAAATACATAGTCTCTTTTTATTACCCAGAATAGGCCACTCTTTTGATAGTTAAATTTGGCTCAGTATCGGTTTCAGAATTTCCAACTGGCTTCATTGTAACTAGACTTTTATTTTGCTGTGGTGCAATTCAATTCCACCAGTTCAAGAAGTGGAAATCCCTGAAGTTTTGTTACAATCTCTTCTTCCCATGTCTTACTTAGTTCAATTATGGCATCCAATCTGGCAGCCTGGTCAAGGTATTTTTGAGATATCAATTTATAAGCACCAAGAACTAAAAAAGGGCTTAGTTTTCATACATCTCAGAAGGACAACATTGGCTTAATCTTATTTTCTGTAGGAAGGTGATGCATTCTCAATAAAGAGAGACAAAAGAAAGTGGAGGGACATATCTCACCTATTGATGACAGTATTCGTTTTATCTACTGGTTGTACTTACTTCCTTCAAAGCAATACTCTAGCACGTAGCCATCTAAACCTGCTGCACCAATATGGTCTGGGGGGCGCCACTTCATTGTGACAGTCGTGTCAGTGACAGAGTCCACAGTCAGAAGAGTAGGAGGGCTTGTTACAGCTTAAAGATAAAGAGACAGAAAAGAATAAACTATTAACAACACAGCTTATAGTACAGGAACCGTGATAAAATCAACTGAGATACAAATAAAAATAGACACAAAAGCCCTACATCTTAATGAAATTCAGTTAAGACACCTTGAGCATGGTTGTATGCAAGGCAAAGATCTGATCAATGTGAGAATTTTGGAAATGCTTTCATGTGTGTTTTCCAAATTGAGAAACTGGTGTGGGAAGCTAGGAGACCCAAGGAAGTTGAAGAAGTCAAGGTTTGGGATCTAATGATCTAGAATAATTTTCCCGTCGCTCTCTAATTTCCAAATGCAAACCTTTGTATTACATTTTCTTTCCATTGAAAAAAATACCTCATTGTCATAAAATAATGGAGATGTCTTTTTTCTTTTCCTTTTTTTTTTTTTGCCTTCACTGAATTAACTTTTTTATTCAATAGATAACATTGAAGGTGTGACCGTAAAGCAAAGAAACCAGTTTCCAAGTGTGGCCTGTTGAACTAATTTCAATTTGTTTTAGTGACAGTTGTTTACACTAAGAAGTTGGGTTATATTAATAGCCTAATACCTTCAGAAGGGCAAATGGAGGGTAGTCATGTGTCCATGGAGTCAGCAACATGTTTTCAGTGGGTAATGGCAACCAGAGCCACCCACAGTTGGCATTGGAATTATGGTAATGAATTCCAGAGCCTATGTTATGAAGTTATTCAACTTGACCAAACCTACTTTTTAATTTCTTAGACATAAAATTGTCCCTGTTTCCAAGCTCCTGCCCACCTACTACTCTAAGAAGCATCTAGGCCTGTTCCAGTTAGGGATCAGAGAGAAAGCAGTCATACTCTGGGGCATTGATTTCCACAACAAAGACTCATCTCTCTTGACTTACCCAAAGGAACGAAAGGCTTGGAGGGCATACTGGGCTTGGACATGCCGATGGCATTGACTGCAAAGATGCGGACCTCATAGGCTACACCTTCAATCATCTTCTTGGGCTCAAAAGTTGTTTCTTTGCAGAGATCAAAATTCAGCCTCATCCACCTGGAGCTTTGTTTCTTCTTCCTCTCAATAAAATATCCTGAAGGTATGCAAAATGAAAACTATTAACTGCACAGCTACAGTGCAGGAACTGTGATAAAATCAACTGAAATACAAACAAAAATAGACACAAAAGCCCTACATCTAGGTCTCTTAAATTAAACTTTGTCAGATATTAGAAGTCCTTAAAATTTTGCCTTTTGTTAGCAATCTATGTAAAATAGTCACACATGTATGTAAATATTTTTAACCTACCTATTACAAGAGAATACAAATATTAATACAAAATATAGATTAAAATAATGGGACTGAAAAATTAAAATTGTACTTACAAAGAGAAGAAAAATGGATCACAGATAATTCAGCCATAGCAACTTAGTCACTATAGGTGAACAATGTATTCAGAGCCAATGTAGTTGACTCTGAGTCCCAGCAAGGAAGAGAAGAAGGTGGAAACGACGTTTCGTGAGTCTCATTGTTAGCAAAGAGAAAAAATTCTCATGCCATAGGGGAAGCAAATTCTTCTAAGCATTTAACTTTATTTATTTATTTTTTTTTTTGAGACAGATTCTCACTCTGTTGCCCAGGCTGGAGTGCAGTGGTGTCATCTTGGCTCACTGCAACCTCCATGCCCCCAGGCTCAAGTGATCCTCCCACCTCAGCCTCCTGAGTAGCAAGTAGCTGGGACGACAGGGGCACACAACCATGCCTGGCTAATTTTTGTATTTTTAGTAGAGGTGGGGTTTCACCTTGTTGGCTAGGTTGGTCTCAAATTCCTGGCTTCGAGTGATCTGCCCACCTAGGCCTCCCAAAGTGCTGGGATTACAGGTGTGAGCCACCACGCTCAGTCTAAGCATTTAATTCTAAAAGAAATTTCTTCATAGACAAAATCCTATAGAATCAGAAATTCACTGGCTAAGATAGTGGAAACTAGGCTTATAGTTACTTCAAAATTAATGTGTATAAATGTCAAACAAAAAAAAGAAAACCAGCAATCAGATGATTTTCATCAGAGCTGTTTAAATCTCAAGTAATTGCAGAGCATCTCAACATATGTATTTAATTTTGAATGCATAAAGTCACAGTGAAATAGGTTTTCTTCTAA
This sequence comes from Ateles fusciceps, assembly GCA_036589455.1. NCBI lineage: Eukaryota > Metazoa > Chordata > Mammalia > Primates > Atelidae > Ateles > Ateles fusciceps. The sequence continues at coordinate 3,951,409 of JAZHEH010000612.1, forward strand.
ATGCAATATTTTAAAATTTGCTCTGTACTAAGCTGTGTAAAGAGGACACAATTGCACTGGCAGTTACACAGACTAACCAACACGCAGTCACCTAGGATTGGAGACCCTCCATCATAGGCAGGAGGCTCCCAGTTCATGATACACCAGTCATCTCCCCACTTCCGTCACACTTGGTGCCACTGGAGGATCAGGGAGGTCTGTAGTAAACAAAAAATTAGATAAAATAAATAAGGAAGAGGAAGTACAAAAAAATAGGAAAATATGTTTCTTGGTGATAATCATAGAAACTGTTATGTCTGAGTACTTTTCTGTGTTTGTTGAATTACACTTCTGATATGGTTTGGCTGTGTCCCCACCCAAATCTAACCTTAAATTATAGCTCCCATAACTCCCACATGTTGTGGGAGAGACCCAGTGGGAAAGAATTGAATTACAGTGGCAGTTTCTCCCATACTGTTCTTGTGGTAATGAGTAAATCTCAAGGGATCTGATGGTTTTGTAAGGGGAAACCGCTTTGGCTTGGTTCTCATTCTTTCTCTCTTGTTTGCTGCCATGTAAGACATGGCTTTCACTTTCCACCATGACTGTGAGGCCTCCCCAGCTACAAGGAAGTGTGAGGCGATTAAACCCCTTTTTCTTTATAAATTGCCCAGTCTTGGGGGTATCTTTACCAGCAGCATGAAACAGACTAATACAGTAAATTGGTACGGGTAGAGTGGGGGCACGGCTGTAAAGACACCCAAAAATGTGGAAGTGACTTTGGAACTGGGTAACAGGCAGAGATTCGAACACTTTGGAGGACTCAGAAGAAGACAGGAAAATGTGGGTAAGTTTGGAATTTCCTGGAGACTTGTTAAATGGCTTTGACCAAAATGCTGATAATGACATGGACAATGAAATCCAGGCTGAGGTGGTCTCAGATGGAGATGAGGAACTTGTTGGGAACTGGAATAAATGTGACTCTTAATATGTTTTAACAAAGAGATTAGTGGCATTTTGTCCCTGCCCTAAAGATTTGTGGAACTTTGAACTTGAGGGGAAATGATTTAGGGTATCTGGTAGAAGAAATTTCTAAGCAGCAAAGCATTTAAGAGGTGATTTGGGTGCTGCTAAAAGCATTCAGTTTTAAAAGGGAAACAGAGCATAAAAGTTTAGAAAATTTGCAGCCTGAAGATGCAATAGAAAAGAAAAACTCATTTTCTAAAGAGAAATTCAAGCAGGCTGCAGAAATTTGCATAAGTAAGGAGGAACCAAATGTTAATCCCCCAAGACAATGGGGAAAATGTCTCCAGGACATGTGAGAGGCCTTTGCAGCAGCCCCTCCCATCACAAGCCCCAAGGCCTAGGAGGAAAAATATGGTTTTCTGGGCCAGGCCCAGAGTCCCCTGCTGTGTGCAGCCTAGGGACTTGGTGCCCTGCATCCCAGCCACTTTAGCCATGGCTAAAACAGGCCAGGCTGTGACTTTGGATGGTGCAAGTCCTAAGCTTTCTCAGCTTCCACCTGGTGTTGAACCTGTGGGTGCACAGAAGTTAAGATTTGAGGTTTGGGCCAGGCGCAGTGGCTCATGCCTGTAATCCCAGCACTCTGGGAGGCCGAGGTGGGCGGATCACCTGAGGTTGGGAGTTCAAGACCAGCCTGACCAACATGGTGAAACCCCGTCTCTAAAAAAAAAAAAAAAAAAAAAAAAAAAGAATTGAGGTTTGGGAACCTCTGCCTAGATTTCAAAGGATGTATGGCAATGCCTAGATGTCCAGGCAGATGTTTGCTGCAGGGAAGGAGCCCTTGTGGGGAACCTCTGCTAGGGCAGTGTGAAAGAGAAATGTGGGGTTGAAGCCCCCCACATAAAGTCCCCACTGGTGCACTGCCTAGTGGAGCTGTGTGAAGGAGGGCCACTATCCTCCAGACCCCAGAATGGTAGACCCACCAATAATTTGCACCATGCACCTGGAAAAGCTGCAGACACAACACCAACCTGTGAAAGCAGCCAGGAGGGAGGCTGCACCCTGCAAAGCCACAGGAGTGGGGCTGCCCAAGACCATGAGAACCCACCTCTTGCATTAGCATTACCTAGATGTGAGACATGGAGTCAAAGGAGATCATTTTGGAGCTTTAGGATTTGACTGCTCCACTGGATTTCAGACTTGCACAGAGCCTTTAGCCCCTTCATTTTGGCCCATTTCTCCCATTTTGAATGGGGATATTTATCCAATGCCTGCACCCCTGTTGTATCCAGGAAGTAACTAACTTGGTTTTGATTTTACAGCCTCATCGATGGAAAGGACTTGCCTTGTCTTGGATGAAACTTTGGACTGTGGCCTTTTGAGTTAATGCTGAAATGAGTTAAGGCTTTGGAGGACTGTTGGGAAGGCATGATTGGTTTTGAAATGTGAGAATATGAGATTTGGGAGGGGCCGGGGTGGAATGATGTGGTTTAGCTGTGTCTCCAACCAAATCTCATCTTGAATTATAGCTCCCATAATTCTCATGTGTTGTGAGAGGGGACCTGGTGGGAGAGAATTGAATCGGGGGGCAATTTTCCACATACTGTTCTCATGGTAGTGAATAAATTTTGTGAAATTTGGTGGTTGTGTAAGGGGAAACCCCTTTGGCTTGGTTCTCATTCTCTCTCTCTTGTCTGCTGCCATGCAAGCCATGTCTTTCACCTTCTGCTGTGACTGTGAGGCCTCCCCAGCCACAAGTAATTGTGAGTCCATTAAACCTCTTTTTCTTTATAAATTACCCTGTCTCTAGTAGGTCTTTATCAGCACTGTGAAAACAGATTAATACAAGTTAGTAACTGATTTGGGCAAACATTTTTGCTCAATATGGGATAAGGGAAGATGAGCCTGCCCCTTGCTCCAAATAAAAATAATGGTGTCTCCAAATCCCTTAAACCAGTGTCCCAGCATTACAGAATAAGCCCCAGATGAAACCTAAGACTCTCCTTCCTTACCTTGAAAATGTTAACCCAGAAATTATTGTCTAAATGTTGAATATGGTTGTTGTTGTTTTTAACCACAAAGCGAACTTCCAATAGAACTGTATCAAGGAGTTTTACATCAATTGGAAGACTCAAGATGTTGGCTGGTAGAAATCCAAGTCAGAAATGGCAAGTCACGATATCTTGCAAATATAGTTCAGTGTCTGACCTTAGTTTTTGGTCAATTTGAAATATGTCATTTAAGGAGAAACTAAAGTGAGAAGAGGAGAGCATCAGACCTTGGAACAGTAGTTATCTGCTAGACTCATTTTTCTCAGTTTTGGGCTTAGGAAAAATGCATCTTAGATAGTTGTCTAAGGACCAAAGCAGATCTTACCTCTCTGTAATGATTGTGAGGTGAGAAGTTATTTAGTAATTATGTTTCAGTGATGTTTAAAGGGCACCAAAAGGGAATATGACTTTGGAGAGCTAATTTCCAGTAACCCCAAATGGCTCACCTTAGCTACTCTTCCTCCAATGAGAAGTCCTCTAGGCAAGAAAAAAGAAGACAAAGGAAAGAGAAAGGAAAGAAATGGAAGGGAAGGACAAAGAAGGAAAGTCTACTCTGAATCTCGACATGTCAGCTTGATTCTAGAAGTTTGTTTACCTGGAGGACTTACCCACAACTTTAATCTTGATGCTTGCATGTGCCTCTCCAGCTTCGTTTTTCACACTGATGTTGTAAACACCAGAGTCATCTCTTTCAGCTACATCAATGACCAGAGTGCTGCTATCAGGGTAAGATTCTGCCCTTATTCGACCACTGCCCTCCATTATAGCCTAAGAAGGGGAGAAACAAAATGTGGCATGATTTACACAACAACAGTGGCTATTCAGAGTGTCTTATAAATTGAGCAATTTAACAGACGATATAATGTATAGATTATATAGTGTATTTAGCAGACTGTATGTTGTAACTATATAGTGTTCATGCCTAATATATATTTTCTCAGTTTAATTCTCCTCCAACTCTAATGACAAGGTATTATTATAGCATCTTACACATAAAGAAACTGAGACTTAACTTGCTCAAGGTCACACAGCTAGGAAGTAGCAGAATTGGGATTTGATCCCAAAGCCCACTAGCCACCAACTTTTCCAGGAGAAAACTGGAAGACTAAAAATACAAATGCAGAAGTGTCATTCTAGGAGAGGAGTCCCTGTGTATGAAATTGGAAACCCTCAAACTCCTATCAGAAACTAAATAATGACTTGTTCATTTTCTTAGATGTTTGGAAATTTTTAAAATATTGAAGAGGATTGAAGAAGGCTGCAAGGCTAATTTTCCATTTTCTTCTTCTAGTAAAAACATAAAAGAATGAACATCTAATTCCCAAAGTAAAGACAGAGTGAGGTTGAGCCTCCTATTATATTTTCTTTCATTTATTTTCTTCTTCTATTTTTCACTTTTTCTTCTTTCTTAAATCTTATTTAAAACAGGATTACATTTTTCTGATTCCCAGGTTGTATATTCTATAAGACAATCAATAGCCAATACACAAAGAGGAAAAACAGAGAAGGTCAAAGTAATTTAGAATCTGGGTTATTTGTCGCCAGGTACTAGGTAAACTCTCTTTCTTCTGTGTCTGTATTAGGACTCATAAGTCTTCAATAACCTAAGATTGTGATCACAGTAAGAATACCTGAAATAATTGTCCTACTTCTTCTATTTTGCAGTAGAACAAAATTTCCCTATGTCAGCCAAATTAGAATGTAAGATTACAACGGATGTTCTCCTTTGTTTTTATTTATTTTTTATTTTTCTCACTCCCAAAGCTAATCAATCTCCTTTCTTTTTAATGTGAGAAAAAAAATTAGGCTGGGCGTGGTGGCTCACGCCTGTAATCCCAGCACTTTGGAGGCCAAGGCGGGCGGATCACCTGAGGTTGGGAGTTCAAGACCAGCCTGATCAACATGGTGAAACCACCGTCTTTATTAAAAGAAAAAAAAAATTATATAGGATTGTGTTACACTATCCTCTTCAGTTTTCTGTATTTTGTTTTGTTGGTTTGCTCGTACACTGTAATTTACATAGAGCAAAATTCACACTTTTTAGCAGTATAATACTATGAATTTTGACAAATTTATGCAATTGTATAATTACCACCACATTCAAGATATAAACCATTTCCATCACCTTCAGTCATGGCTCCAAGCTCCTTGGCAATTAAATTATACCCTACACCCTGCTCCCTGGTACCACTGGTCTAATATCTGTCCTTAGTTTTTCTTTTTCTCAAATGTCCTATAACTGGAATCCAACAGTATGTAGCTTTTTGCGTTTGGCTTTTTGCGTAGCATGATACTTTTTAGATCCTTCCTTGTTGCTGCATGTATAACTAGTACATTCCTTTTTATTGCTGAGTAGTATTCCATTGTATATTCCATGTGTAGTTAGTTCATGTATGTACCAACTGTGTGTTTGTACAATTGGACTTTTTGGGTTGTTTCTGGGTTTTGATAAGTACGAACAAAGCTGCTAAAACATTCATATACAGGTTTTTGTGTGGACATGTCTTCATTTTTCTTGGGTGAATAACTAGACATAGCATCATAGAATTTTATAGTTAAGAACATATTCAACTTTATAAAATCCACCAAACTATTTTCCAAAAAGGATTACTATTTTGCTGGTACATCCACTTTGGAAAAGTGATGTATGTACATTTCATTGTTCCATATCCTTGTCAGAACTCGGCATTGTCATTTTTAAAGTGCTTTTTTTAAAATGACATTAAAAATACTTTTTTAGTATACCTTCTTTCACTTAGCATAATTATTTTAAGATTCATCCATGTTTTTGTGTATATCAGCAATTCATTTCTTTTTATTGCTGAGTAGTCCATTGTATAAATATATTACAATTTTCTTATCCATTCACCTGTTTGTGGATATTTGGGTTATTTTCAGCTTTTGGATATTACAAATAAAGCTATTATGAACATTTGTTCTGGTAGTTTTTTTTATTGTTGCTGTTACACTGGATTTTTTATGTTGGTAACCATGCCATTTGCAAATAAAGACAGTTTTACTTCTTCCTTTTGAATATGGATGTCTTTTATTTCTTTTTCTCGTCTGGTTGCTCTGGCTAGAAGCTTAAGTATGCATATTGAACAGAAGCAGTGAGAATGGACATATCTCTCTTCTTTCTGATCTTAGAGGAAAATCATTCAGTTTTGAACTGCTAACTAGGATAATAGTTGTAAATTTTTTCATGGGTGACTTTTATCATGTTGAGGAGAATCTTCTTACTTCTGAGTTTGTTGAGAGATTTATATTAGGAACAGATCCTGGATTTTGCCAAATGTTTTTGCTGTGTCTATTGAGAGGGCTGCATTTTTCCTACTTGTTAATATCATGACATATTAATTTATTTTCAAATATTAAACCAACCTTTGGATTTCTGAGATAAACCCTCCTTTGTTATGATATATTACATATATTCTTTTTACATATTGTTGGATTTGATTTGCTAAATTTTGCTTCGAACTTTTAAATCCATGTTCATGAATGATACTAGTTTGTAGTTTTCTCTTCCTAAAATGTCTTCGTCAGGTTTTACTATAAGGGTAATACTGGTCTTAAAGAATGAGTTGGTAAATAGTCTCTCTTCTTCAACTTTGTGGAAGAGTTTTGGTAGAATTTGGTATTGTTTCTTGCTAAATGTTAGAACTGTCTAGTAAAGTCATCTAGACCTAAAATTTTCTTTGTGAAGTGTTTTGAATTACAGATTTCTTTAATTGTTATTGGGAAATTCAGTACTGATTTAGCAGTATTCTGCAAGTCTAATATGGGATGTGTTCATAAATATTTTCTAATTTACCATATGATGTCTTGGATCCATGAGGTACTTAGGCATGTGTTGTTTAGGTTCCAAATATTTGGGAATTTTCCAGATATCTAGTGTTGATTTCTTTCTTTTTTTTTTTTAACTAAAGATCTCATTACTGATCTATTATTGATTTCTAATTAACTCCATTGTGGTCAGAAAATATACTTTGCATGTCTTGAATCCTTTTATATTTATTGAAAATTATTTTGGTTCAGAATATGGTCTATCTTGTTAAATTTTCCATGTGCAGTTTAAAATAATACCCATTTTGCTTTGTGCAGTGGAGAGTTCTATAAATGTCAATCAGTTCAAAATGACTTATAGTATTGTTTAAATCTTCTAATCCTTACTGATTTTCTGTCTTCTTGTTCTATTAACTATTGAGGGAAGAGTAGTGAAATCTCAAATTCATTGATTTCTCTTTGAAATTCTATCTTATTGCTATTTATTTTCAACTTGTCCCATCTGTTCTTTGTGCCCCTTTTTCTGCCTTCTTTTGGGTTAAATATTTTTATGATTCCATTTTATTTCCCTTGTTGATTTATTAGCTATAAATCTTTGTTTTTTGTTTTTTTTTAGTGGCTTCTTTAGGGTTTATAGCAAACTTCTTTAACTTTTCACAATCTACCTTAAACTGATATAATACTTCATGTATATTACAAACAGTCCCTGACTTACAATAGTTTTAACATACAATTTTCCGACTTTGTGATGGTTTGAAAGCAATATGCACTCAGTAGAAATCATACTTTGAATTCTGAATATTGATCTTTTTCAGGCTAGCGATATGCAGTATGATACTCTCATGGTAGTGAGTGGCAGCAGCGAGCCTCAGCTCCCAGTCAGCCACGTGATCATGATGGTGAACAAACTGATCTCTATAATGTACTGTGTTGCCAGGCGATTTGGTGATGTCTAACTGTAAGTGTTCTGAGCATGTTTAGGTAGGCTAGGCTAAGCTGTGATGTTCAGTAGGTTAGGTGTATTAAATGCTTTTTTTTTTTCTGTTTTGAGATGAGGCCTTGCTCTGTCGCTCAGGCTAGAGTGCAGTGGCAAGATCTTGGCTCATGCAACCTCCACCTCCTAGGTTCAAGAATTCTCCCACCTCAGCCTCCCAAGTAGCTGGGACTACAGGTGTGCACCACAACACCTGTCTAATTTTTTGTATTTTTGTTAGAGATAGGATTTCACCATGTTGGCCAGGCTGATCTTGAACTCCTGGCCTCAGGTAATCTACCTGCTTCGGCCTCCCAAAATGCTGGGATTATAGGTGTGAGCCACTGCACCCAGCTACTTTTTCAACTTATGATATTTTCAACTTACTATGGGTTTATTTGATGCAACTCCGTCAAAAGTCAAGATGTATCTATAGAAGAAATTTACTGTAGCACAATTCCATTTTTACCTTTCATAATTCTTCTATTTCTTCCCTACTGAACTTGTATATTTGTTATCATAAATTTCATGTATACCTATGTTAAAAACCCTATAATACACTGTGATAATTTTTGTTTAAACAGTTTTCTTTTTAAGATACTTAAATAGTAAGAAAAAATCTTCTGTGTTTATCCCTGTAGTTACTATTTCTGGTGCTCTTTGTTCCTTTGTGAAAATATTTCCAGCTGGTATCACTTTCCTTCTAATTTTAAGGATTCCCTTTAACATTTCTTGTAGTGTAGGTCAGCTAGTGATAAATTATCTCAATTCTTTTACATCTAAAAATAATTTTACTTTGCCTTCATTTCTTAAATTTATTTCTATTGAGTATAGAATCGTAGGTTGACAGTTTTTTTTTTCTTTCAGTACTTTAAAGATGTTGCTACTGTTTTCTCACTTGCCATACTTCCAGAGAAACACGCTGCCATCCTTGCCTTTGTTCCTTTTTATTTAATGTGACGTTTTTCTCTATCTGCTTTTAATATTTTTCTTAATCACTCGTTTTGAGCAGTTTGATTTGTGATGGGTCTTGGTGTAGTTTTCTTAATGCTTCTTGTGCTTAGGGTTTATTAAGCTTCTTGTGTCTGTAAGTTCATAGTTTTTATCAAATTTGGAAACTTTATGGCCATTGTTAAATTTTTTTTTGTCCTTCTCCTTGGGGACTCTAGTTCTGTCCTGTCTTTGGGTACATATGTTTGCCTGTTTGAAGTTCTCCATAGCTCAATGATACTTTTTGTTCCCAGAAAATGGAAGAGGAGGAAATACTCCTTCCCCAAGTTTTTTTGTTTTCATTAATAAACTTTATTTTTTAGAGCAATTTTAGGTTCACAACAAAATTGAGTGGAAAGTACAGAGTTTCCATCTGTCACACATCCCTACACATGCACAACCTCTCCCACTATTAACATCCTTCACCATGGTGTACATTTGTTACAATTGATGAACCCATGTTGACACATTATTATCACCCAAAATTCACAGTTTCCATTAGAGTTCACTTTTGGCATTGCACAGTCTATGGGTTTTGACACATGTATGACATGTATGCACAATTGCAGTATCATACAGAATATTTCACTGCCCTAAAAATCCTCTGTGCTTCACCTATTCATCTCTCTCTTCCTCCTAGCCCCTGGCAACTACTCATTGTTTCACTGCCTCCATAATTTTGCTTTTTCTAGAATGCCATATAGTTGGAATTAGGGAGTATGTAACCTTTTCTGACAGGCTTCTTTCACTTAGTAATATGTGTTTAAGGCGCCTTCATGTCTTTTCTTGGCTTCATAGCTTATTTCTTTTTAGTGCTGAATAATATTCCATTATCTGGATGTACTGTGCTTTATGTATTCATTCACCTGCTGAAGGATAGCTTGGTTGCTTCTAGGTTTTGGCAATCATAAAAAAGCTGTTATAAACATTTGTGTGCAGGATTTTGTGTGGGCATAAGTTTTCAACTCATCTGAGTAAATACCAAGGAGCACAATTGCTGAATTGTATGGTAAGAGTGTGTTTAGTTTTGTAATAAACTGTCAGACTGTCTCCCAAAATAGCTGTACCATTTTTCACTCCCATCAGCAATGAATGAGAGTTCCTGTTGCTCCACATCCTTCCAAGCATTTTGTGTTCTCGGTGTTTTGAATGTTGGCCATTCTAATACATGAATGACGCTGTTGCTTTAATTTGTAATACCCTAATAACATATAAAGTTGAACATCTTTCCATATGCTTACTTGTCCTTTATATATCTTCTTTGGTGAGAGGTGTTTTTTTCAGGTTTTTGCCCATTTTGTAATCAGGTTGTTCATTTTCTTTTTAAGAGTTCTTTGTATATTTTGTATAATGATTCTTTATCAGATGTGTCTTCTGTGACTATTTTCTCTGAGTCTATGGCTTTCCTTAATTCTCTTGACATTGTCTTTTGCAGAGCAGATGATTTTAATTTTAATGATGTCCAGCTTATCAATTGTATTTTCCACTAATTGTGCCTTTGATGCTGTATCTAAAGGATCACCACCACAATCAAGGTCATCTAGGTTTTCACCTATGTTATTGTCTAGGAATTTTATAGTTTTACATTTTACAGTTAGGTCTATGATCCACTTTCCATTCATTCTTGTGAAGGGTATACAGTCTGCATTTGCATTCATTTTCAGTTGTTCTAGAATTATTTCTTGAAAAGACTATCTTTGCTTCATTGTATTGCCTTTGCTCTTTTGTCAAAGACCAGTTGACTATATTTATGAGAGTCTATTTCTGCGCTATTTTGTTCTATTGATCAATTTTTCTGTTCTTTTGTCAATATCATGCTGTCTCGATTATGGAAGCTTTATAGTAAGTGATGAAATTGGGTATTATCAGTCCTCTGAGTTTGTTCTTATCCTTGAGTATTGAATTGGCTATTCTGGGTGTTTCATCTCTCCATACAAAATTCAGAATCACTTTGTTGTTATCTACAAAATAACATGCTTGGATTTTGATTGGAATTGCATTGAATCTCTAGATTAAGTTGGGACATCTTGACAATATTTCATCTTCCTATCTATGAACATGGAATATCTCTTCATTTATTTATTTTTTCTTTGATTTATTTCATCAGAGTCTTATAGTTTTCCTCATATAGATTTTATACCTATTAGATTTATACCTAAGTATTTTATTTTGGGGGGGTATGAATATAAACGGTAATATGTTTTTAATTTTAAATTCCACTTGTTTACTGCTAGTATAAAGGAAAACAATTGGCTTTGGTATGGGGGACATTGTAGTACCCTGCAACCTTGCTATGAATTATTAGTTTCAGGAGTTTTCATATCCATTCTTTTAGATTTTCTACACAGACATGTCATCTGTGAACTAAGACCATTTTGCTTCTTGCTTTCCAATTTGCATACTTTCTTTTCTTCTTTTATTGCATTAGCTAAGCCTTCCAGTACAATGTTAAAAAGCAGTGATGAGAGGGGTACACTCTTGCCTCATTTCTGATGTTGGTGAGAAAGCGTCAAGTTTCTCATTGTTACGTGTAACTTTAGCTGTTGGTTTTTTTTGTTTTTGTTTTTGTTTTTTTGGGGTAGATTTTTAAAATCAAATTGAAGAAATTTCCCCTCTATTTCTATTTTACTTAGAGTTTTCATCATCCACTTTGTCAAAGATTCTTTATTCATCCATTGATGGAATCATGTGATTTTTCTCCTTTAGCCTGTTAATGTGGTGGATTACATTAATTGATTTTCAAATTTTGAGCCAGCCTTGCATATCTAGAATAAGTTCCACTTGGTTTTGGTGTAGAATTCTTTTTATACATTGTTAGGTTTGATTTGTTAATGTTTTATTCAGGATTTTTGCATCTATGTTTATGAGAGATATTGATCTGAAATTTTCTGATTTTGATATTAGGATAAAGCTGACCTCATAGATTGAATTAGGAAGTATTCTGAAAGAGATTAAGGCACAAATTCTTCCTTAAATGTTTGGTAGAATTTACCATCAAACCCATTGCGGCCTGTTACCTTCTGTTTTGGAAGGTTATTAATTATTGATTCAATTTGTTTAAGAGAGATAACCCTTTTCTGATTGCCTATTTCTTCTTGTATGAATTTTGGAAGATTGTATCTTTCAAGGAGTAGGTCCATTTCAACTAGGTTGTGAAATTTATGGGCATAGAGTTGTTCATCATATCCCTTAACTATCTTTTTAATGTTAATGGGATTTGTAGTAATGTCCCTCTTTCATTTCTGTTAATTAGTCTCGTCTCTTCTTTTCCTAGTTAGCCTGGCTAGAGGGTTATAAATTTTATTGATATTTACAAAGAACCAACTTTTGTTAATTTTCTCTATTAATTTCCTGTTTTAAATTTCATTTATTTCTGCTCTAATTTGCATTATGTCTTTTATCCGTTTACTTTGAATTTAATTTACTCTTATTTCTCTTGTTTTCTAAGATGGAAACTTTGATTACTAGTTTTAGGTCTTTCTTATTTTTAAATATATTCAGTCATTGCTATTAATTTCCCTCTAAACACTGCCTTTACTGCATCCTAAAAATTTTGACATGTTGTATTTTCATTTTCATTTAATTCAATATATTTTAAATTTTCTTTTAAGATGTCTTCTTTGAAGTATGTTGTTTAATCTTCAAGAATTTGAGAGATTTTCAGCTATTTTTCTGTTATTCATCTATTTTTAGTTTCAATTCTGCAATTTATTTATTTTTGGTTTAATTCCATTGTCTCTGAAAGCAGATATAGTATGATTTTTATTTTTAAAATTTTGTTAAGGTGTTTTTATGGCTTAGGATGTGGTCTATTTTGGTGAATATGCTATGTGTGCTTGAAAAGAATGTGTTATCTGCTGCTATTGGATGAAACAGTCTATAGATGTTAGTTATACACAATTGATTGATAGTGCTGTTGAGTTCAGTTACATCCTTACTGATTTTCTTCCTGCTGAATCTCTATTTCTGATAGAGGAATGTCAAAGTCTCTAACTATAATAGTGAATACATCTATTTTTCATTGCCATTCTATCAGTTTTGTCTCATATATTTTGAGGCTCTGCTGTTAGGTACATACATGTTAAGGATTATTATGCCTTCTTGTAGTATTGACCCATTTATCATTATGAAATCCTCCTTTTTATTCCAGATAAATGTCTTTGCTTTGTAGTCTGCATTGTCTGAAGTTAATATGGTTACTCATACTTTCTTTTGTTTAGTCTTAGCCCAGTATGTCTCTCTCCAGCTCTATATGTTTAAGGATGCAACTTTATATTTAAAGTGGATTTCTTATAGTCAACATATCTTTGGGTCATGTTTTTGCTCCACTCTGACAATCGTGGGCTTTTAATTTGTATATTTGGACCATTGACATTTAAAGTAAATATTGATACAGCTGGATCAATATCTGTCATATTTGTTATTGTTTTCTATTGGTTGCCCTTCTTCTTTGTTCCTACTATTGTCTTCTACATTTTTTCCTGCCTTTTGCGGTTTTAATTAAGCATTCCATGTGATTTCATTTTCTCTCCTTTATTAGCATATTAATTGTACTTCCTATTTTTTAAACTTTTAAAAGTGGTTTCCCTAGTTTACAATATACATTTATAATTAACCCAGCTTTACTTCAAGTAACACTGCAGTGGTTCACAAGTAGTGCACATACTTTAAAATAACAAAATACCCCTAATTCCTCTCTCCAATTTTTTGTATTATTGCTGTCATTCATTTCACTTATATATAAACATACATAAATATAAATACAAGCATACCTAATTGAATACATTGTTGCTTTTATCATTTTGAACAAAATGTTATTTGTTAAATCAATTGAGAATATGAAAAATAAAGTGTATTTTACCTTCACTTATTCATTATTTGATACTATTTCTTTCTTTATGTAGATCTAAGTTTCTGACATATGTTATTTTCCTTCTTTCTGAAGAACATCTTTTAACATTTTTTGCAAGACAGATCCATTGGCGACAAATTCCCTAAATTTTTGTTTGTCTGAGAAAGTCTTTATTTCTCCTTCACTTTTGAAAGATAATTGAAAGATAATTTCAGAGGGTACAGAATTCTAGGCTGGTGGGTTTTCACTCTGAATACTTTCAATGTGTGACTCACTCTCATAGTTGAGCAGTTTGCCCTGTATCCTCACTTCTCTGATATATCTAAGAGGAGTTGCTGATTTTTCAGTTTTTCCGGCTTTTTTCTTGTTGTTTGGATAGAGTGACAACTTCTAAGCCGATTACATGCCAGAATGAAAATTGGAAATCTGATTCTTTAAAATTTTTTGGACTTTTTATCTTGTGTTTCATTTTGGATAATTTCTATTGCTATGTCTTCAAATTCAACTGCAATGTCTAATTAGCCATTAATTCCATCTACCATATTTTTTATCTGAGACATTTTACTGTTTTCATCTGTAGGTGATTTGATTTGGATCTTTTTATGTTTTTCCACTTGATCACTTTTTTCACTTAACTTTCTCTGTTTAATTCAAATGGAGAGCTCAACATTTCTCCACCTAACTTTTTGAACATATGGAATACAGTTAAAACAATTATTTGCATATGCTTGACTGCTAAATCTAATTTACATGTGAGATATGAGTTGGCTGTAACTGACTTTTCTCCTCATTTTGAGCTGTGTTTTCCTGCTTATTTCTCTACCATAATGTTTGATTGGATGGCAAGATATTGCTAATTTTGCTATGTTGGGTGCTTGATATTTTTGTATTCCTATATAAATCTTCAGCTTTGTTTTGAAATGCAATTAAATTGTTTGGAAATTGATTGAATCTTTTAGGCTTGTTTTCATGACTTTTAGGTGGGTCCACGACAGTGCTAAGTCTAGGGTTAATTATTCCTGCCATCGAGGCAAGGCCTTCCTGATAACTCTACTCAATGCACTGTGAATGATGAGGTTTTCACGTCTAGTTAGGTGGAACAGGCACTACTATTGGCCTTGTGTCTGTGCCAGTCCTCTTTAATCCTTTCAGATGGTTCTTTCTTAGATCTTGGATAGTTTCCTCATAAATGTGCACTGATCTTTGCTGAAGAGAGAGATCCTCTGCAGAGCTCCAGGGAGGACTTACTCTGCTCTCTCCTCCAGTATGTATAGTATGTATCTTATGAACTCTAGCTGCCTTGGTCTCCTTGTACAATGGGAGCCCTAAACTTAGGGAGTCCACTGGGTTCTGTCCAGGGTTTTCTTCCTTGTGCCGCTGCCTGGATACTCTTCTATGGCAATAAACTTGAGGCAGTTATAGGGCTCACTTCATTTGTTTATCATATTTCACAGTCACTGTCTTTCACTATCTGATGTCCAATGTCTTGAAAACCATTGTTCATATAGTTTGTCTATTTTGGGGGTTATTTGAAGTGAGTAGGTAAATCTAGTCCCTGTTATTCAATTCTGGCTGAAAGTAGAAGGCTCACTCTGTTTTTTATTTTATTTTTCTAAGCTTTTTTTTTTTTTTGAGATAGAGTCTCATTCTGTTGCCCAGCTGGAGTGCAGTGGCGTGATCTTGGCTCCCTGCAACCTCCGCCTCTTGGGTTCAAGCAATTCTCCTGCCTCAGCCTCCCGAGTAGCTAGCATTATAGGCATGCACCACCATATCTGGCTAATTTTTTTGTATTTTTAGTAGAGACAGGGTTTCACCATGTAGGCTCAGTCTGGTCTGGAACTCCCGACATCAGGTGATCTGCCCACCTCGGCCTCCCAAAGTGCTGGGATTACAGGTGTGAGCCACTGTGCCCAGCCTCATGTCTTCTTTTTAAATGCAAAACTTTGTTTTTGTTTTTATTTTTGTAGAAAGCCACAGGGTCACACTTGAGCTGGCACTACTCTACCATTTCACCCTCACTTGTCTTTCTCCCCATCATTCACTTTGCCCCAGCCATGCTGGCTTTCCTTCTGTTCCTCCAACACATCAGGCTCATTCTCTCCCCTTGGCTTTTGCACTTGTAATTGCCTCCACCTGGAAATCTCTTCTCTTTGATCTTCACATAATGGGTTCCTTGTTCTTCACAGAGGCTGCCATTGACTATGAAGTCACTTGCTATCATATCATTCTCTTTTACTATCTTCTGGTATTCATTACTATCCAAAGTGGCTTTGTTGATTTATTTATTTAATAATTCATTGTCTATTTCTTTTTCATCTCCCCAATTCCCATTAGAATAAAAATGAGGCTTTGTTCACTGTGCATAAAAATATGTTTTGCTACATAATAGTCAGAAATATGAGAAGTAAATTAATGATGATCAGATTTGCCTGAAAACCAGTCATCTTTCTTTTTCAAAGGAATTACATCTGTACTGGACTGCTGTACATTTATTCATTTTCTCCCTTCATCTGACTAATGGAGGGCAAAGGGTGGGGAAGGCAGTGTCTATTCATTTGTGTGTGTGCATGTGAGTGTGTGCATGCATAAAACAAACCTTATCTGCCCGGCTCCAAATGGCTTTAGGAGGTGGTTCTCCGCTGATAGGGATCTCAAGACGAAGTTTGCTTCCTGCAATCACTGTCACTGTATTGTCAGCATCAAGACCATCCAGGATGATCTTAGGAGGATCTAGAATATTAAGCATGGCCTTTGTTATCAGACAGTCATTTCTGTGTGAATATCTCCACTAATGTTTGGATAGTGTCATGGTAGTAATCACTATTTTATCTAATCAAAAAGATATAGGAGGGGTCAAGATAGTTGGTGCCTGGCACCTTGCAAAACAATTTTATTGTAAGGTGTTGGTATTAATCACCAATCAGAACGATTGGTGACTAATACCAATTGATGTATTTTTCCTTAAATGTCACTTAATTTTGAATATATTATAATTCCATGGGAAGCAAAAGCAAACAAAAAAGAACACAACTATGCAAGGACTTATTTACTCACCAATAACATGAACTTTGGCAGGCAGAGTAACACTGTAGGCATCAGGTGCAAATACATAATCACCTTCATCTTCAATGAGGGCATTGGCTATCACTAACTTGTGGATTCTAAGGAAACAAGGAAAACGAATTTCTAAGACTGCAAACATTTAAATTATATATGACCCAAACGGAAAAGACACTTGGCCTTTATCTGATTAACTTCTTTAGTGCAGGAGAGAGAGGGAGGGAGAGGGAGGGGGGGAGGGAGAGGGAGAGAGAGAGAGAGAAAGAGAGGAGAGAGAGAGAAAGGGAGAGAGAAAGGGAGAGAGGATGAGAAGCCTTAATTATCCTATTTATTGATCCAAATTAAATTAAATCTTTATTTTGGACTATATGGAATTATCTCCACAAGTATGATCTGTTTATTGTATATGCAGAGTCTATTATTCTTTTTTCATCTCATAGCTTTAAAAAGGCTGAAATAGAACATATCAATAATGCTATACTTTAAGATTCAAGAGATTGCCAAGAATAATCTTGATTATGGCTTTATATGCCAAACCCTAAGAACAATAGTTCTTAACTTTATTGGGGTCACAAACCAGTGAATATCTAATGGACACTATGAATCCTTTCTATGTAAAAAGTATGTATTTTTGTATGCACAGAATTTTCTCACAATTTCACAGGAGTTATGGGGCTTCCTAAAGTCCATTTATGATATCCTAAAAGTCCATGAATTCAGAATTAAACTCTTGCCTTAGATCTTTGCCAGATTCTAGGATATTATGTCCCCTACACAAATAAAGATTTATGGGAAAGCATTGTGACACTTATTGGTTAGAGACAGTTAATCCATTAGATCAGGTCCTCAATTAAAATTCGTATTTTTCCTCTAACATCATGTTTATTCTTTATATTAGAGACAAGGTCTCATTCTGTTCTCCAGGCTGGAGTGCAGTGGCGTGATCTCAGCTCACTTCAACCTCCCCCTACTGGGCTCAAGCCATCCTTCCCCCTCCCAAGTAGTTGGGACTACAGGTACATGCCACCCTGCCTGGCTAATTTTTGTGTTTTTTTGTAGAGAAAAGGTTTGCCATGTAGCCCGGGAACTCTTGAACTCCCAAGCTCAAGTGATCTGTCTGCCTCAGCCTCCCAAAGTGTTGGGATTACAGGCATGAGTTATGGTGCCTGGCCTCTAACTTCATGTTTGGATGGAAAAGAGTCAATGGAATTTACAAAGCACCATAATGTGAGGTACAGATACAGGATTAGGAGTAGGACATGCTGTACAACAGAGAAATCATACCTTCTTGCTAGTATGTGTGATAGTTTCAGATGTGGACGATTTGATTTGGATCAGATTGTAGGTGATCCAATCTGATCACCTATTTGGTGATCAGGTAGGTCACCGAATCTGATCTATTTGATGATCTCCCTATGGCTACCCTTCAAACATCCTCACCAAATATGTAATTTAGAAAATGGAGAAAGTAGAGATGGGACCAAACCTCACTTGCGGGTCACCTGGCTTGCTTACCTTCCCTTGTGAACCACCTTTAGATGGTCACTCTCCTGAACAGGTAGGCCATTTTTAGTCCATTTTCCTGTTATGTTTTCAGAGATTTCACACTTCAGGCAGATTTCTTTTCCAAGATTTACAGTCTGATCAGTCAGAGGTGTCAAAATCTTCAGAGGCTTCACTATAGAAACGATAGACCAACACAAATGCCAAGCCCCAAACTTCCGACAGGCCAAGATGGTGGCATTTTACAATGATATAGTGAGCTCTGCTACTATGCTTGTTTTGAAAGTAAGAAGTTATACCAATGTAATTAATTTTTTAGGGGATAATTTCACATTTGATTATGAGCAATTTTATTCCTTAGAAAAACTAGGTAAGTGCAGAAAACTACATCTAGCTGAAATGAGCCAGTAAGGAATGCACAAAATCCGCAGACTCACACCTCAAACATCTATCAGCTACCTCAGTTCCTCCCACGTGATATAAGCCACACCCGTTTACAGCTGAAGTCACAACTACCCATTTGATTTTGAATAATCCTCTTTCTACTGCTTCACAATAGCTCACAAGCCACAGCACTTCCAGCACTACTTCCATAAGCAAATTTCAGGTCTTTTTCAATGTTAAGTACCATATATATCATAGTATTTATTAACCATTTAGCATGTGTAAAACTGTGCTACTACTTTTTATTAAGTTTTATATTTAAAAAAATATGTCACTGACTGATATGGTTTGGCTGTACCCCCATCCAAATCTCATCTTGAATTGTAGTTCCCATAATCCTTATGTGTCATAGGAGGGACCCGGTGAAAGGTGATTGAATCATGGGGCCGGTTACCCCCCTCCTGCTGTTCTTGTGATAGTGAGTGAGTTCTCATGAGATCTGACGATTTTATAAGGGACTATTCCCCCTTTTGCTTGGCACTTCTCCCTGCTGCTGCCATGTGAAGAAGGACATGTTTGCTTTCCCTTTGCCATGATTGTAACTTTCCTGAGGCCTTCCCAGCCATGCAGACCTGTGAGTCAATTGAACTTCTTTCCTTTATAAATTACCCAGTCTTGGGTAAGTCTTTATTAGCAGCATGAGAAGAGACTAATACAAAATTCTTGAGTGTTGTACTCATAATCCCATTTCCCCTATAAACCCTGTGGTTTTTATTACAAGACTTTGCATAGCATAATTATTTTTAGAAATGCACATGTTACATCATAGCAGAACTGGTTGTAATTGCTTTAAATGGATACACATCAGATAAGGATCTGTTTATGACTGAAAGACTTCTTGATGTTAAACTAAAATGGCCACAGTTCCATAAAGCATAAGGAATGTATGGGGATTGCTCCTGAATAATTCAATGATTATATGAACTGCAACTGGACTAAGCAACAAATAAGGAAGTAAGATTTCTGCTCTGTTTGTGGTATTTGCTGTTTTAATTTTTATGGCAAACTGGAAGAGATTCTGCCATTGCTAACTGACTAGTAGTAGAGGGCATTGAGGGAAGTATATTAATTCTCTCATGCCTCTGAAGCCTACTAGCAAATTAACTCTTACAATCTTCTCAATTGAGCCTCCTTGGTTTAAATTACTTTCTTCTCACACTAAATGTAATCACAGAGTGCTGAATGTTTATTTGATAAATAGATAGCAAACATTATCAGGATATGATATCATATCTAAGTATTTACCCCCTATTTATATGGTCTTGGGATTATAAATTTTCTGGCAGGTGATTTTTATACTTCCTTCCTAATATTGGTACTCTGCTATTAAATTGACTTGTGGTTCCTTCCTCAAACACCCTGACTGATCTGACATACACACTTAGCTAGAATGAAATCCATTTTACATGCTTAAAATCATTGTAAGTAGAAATCAAATATATTGAAAATTTTCTAAACACCACGTCATTAGTAAGCTCATTTAGAAGACATCTAAAGAAGTCTTACTTACAGTCAACACTAAGTTTAGCAGATGATTGTCCTCCTGTTGTCATGACTGAATATTCTGCAGAGTCAGCCTTTGTTGCTCCCTCTATGATCAAGATGTGTTTTTTACCCTCAACTCTAATTCGGTATCTTGATTTTGGACCAGGGATAATCTCTTCACCATTCTTAAACCTGAATTAAAATGAAATATAGAAAAGGTTTATAATCCTTCAGGAAAAATACCTTGTCAATCTTGTTTGTTGCAATGTCCTGAAGAATTTCTGGCAGATATGAGACACCCAAGAACTCTTTGTTAAATTAAAAAATGTATGAATCAATCTCTGTATCCATCAATAGATTCATAATGTAACAAATATTGTCTACGAAATTGGGCTAAAAGAACATGAGCCACATGTTCGCACTCAAAATGAATCAGGTGCAACTGCTAAGAGGGGATATTACCCACATTTAGGCTCTTGAAGCACACTAGTAAGAATATCGCTTAATGCATTTTAAAGACAACTATGATTCTCAATTAGAATGAACAATCTACACTGTAACAATTACTACAAATCTTGCTTTGTGATTTACTATACCTTTCAACATAACATTTCATTTTAAGATTTAAAATTTCCGGTTTTTAATTTTAAGGTTACTCCCAAGGAACCTGAGAAAACACTCTCCACCTGAGCAAAACAAATAAGCTCTTATTTCTAAAAGCAGTTGGGGATTCTCAGAGTAAATTTTTTCCCCTGAGGTAGTGTGAAAATAAAGTGACTAGGGGTTAAATTAAAAAATACATACTCGGGTAAACTTGAGTCATCCACTTAGTAGTAAGCGCCCATTTCCCTCCACTTACCCACATAGATTTCTGTTGTTGTTTTTTTTCAGTCTCACAAGTGGAAAAATCCCAGCATCTTAGTATACTTTTAGTTATCTCTACTAATGAGGTGGAGATTCTTTTCAAAGGTTTAAAAGCTATTCATACTTCCTGTTCTATCAACTATGAAGGTACAAATTTTGCCCATTAAAAATGGACAGACTTCATTAAGGCTATTTACCATTTTACATTGGCATCATCTTCAGACACCTCACATTCTAATTCCACTCTTTCTCCACAATAAGCGGTTGTATCTTCCAGCTGTTTGGTCACCATAATTGGAGGTTCTAGTATACAAAAAGGGGGAAATCAGAATCATTAAATATCCAAAGCCTAATCCTTGAGCCCTGATCTGTTAACAGATGAAAAACCAATGGTAAGAAAGCAACATCTATAGTTGACATGGTGATAACAGTAAGTGAGTTTTTTGTTTTTGTTATTGTTTTGAGACAGAGTCTCGCTCTATCGTGCAGACTGGGGTGCAGTGGCATGATCTTGGCTCAATGCAACCTCCACCTCCTGCGTTCAAGTGATTCTCCTGCCTCAGCCTCCCGAGTAGCTAGGATTACAGGTGCATGCCACCACACCAAGCTCATTTTTGTATTTTTAGTAGAAACGGGATTTCACCATGTTGGCCAGGCTGATCTCGAACTCCTGACCTCAAGTGATCACCTGCCTAGGCCTCCCAAAGTGCTGGTATTACAGACATGAGCCACTGTGCCTGGCTGTGAGTTTTTTCTTAAAATGTCTGTTCTTGGCAAAATAAATAGCTAGCAACCCTGGGTAAATTCTTCAAATTTTTTCATAATTCTCCAAGTCAAATAAATTATTGTTCTCAAGAACAAACAAAACATATATCTAATATTATTCTTTTAGCAAAGAAGATACTA
This sequence comes from Ateles fusciceps, assembly GCA_036589455.1. Lineage (NCBI taxonomy): Eukaryota > Metazoa > Chordata > Mammalia > Primates > Atelidae > Ateles > Ateles fusciceps. The sequence continues at coordinate 3,973,262 of JAZHEH010000612.1, forward strand.
AGTGCTAGACATTTCTGATGAAGGAGAATATACAAAACTCAAATCTTTGATCCTAGTTCCAGATAGATGATAGAGATTTCAGAGTTGTCTGTAATCGGAAGGCCTCATAAAGAAAATAAGTAAGACATGGCTTCATTCACACCCTCCAGCTCTTTTCACAATGTCTTAGCACCTGATAATTTTCAGTGTGCTTGGGGCCAATCACTTATTAATGAAGCTGGTTTCAGGAGAAACCTATTTGTAATCAACTAAGCGTGTGAAACAAGGATTATCCAGTAAAATCTGTTGGGTTTCAAAGCTGTAACTAGAATAATTATTTCTGCAAAATAATGCTTGGCTTAAGTCAAAACCATGAGGCATTTGTACTCAGCAGGTTTTCTTTCTCCCCTTTGCTGTTCTAGTCTTCAACAAACCAGAAGACTCGTTAGGATCCATAATAGCTGCCAGTGTAGAGGAGTCTCAGTTACTTTCACTTTGATCATTATCCCTGGGAGAAGGAGCCAACAGCTCCTGGTGACCACAGTAAGAAATTTCATTTTTACCTCTTACGAAGAGCTCAGTTGAACATTTCTCATCACCAGCTGTCACATAATACTCTGAATCATCTGTCATCTGACAGTTATTGATAAACAGGATTCTCTGGCATCCTTTGTGTTCAAAGATGTATCTGTTTTGAATAGGAGGAAAATAAACAGAGTCTGCAAATGTGATTTTATTCTTTATTGCCAGCAAATTTGGCTTATAATTTGGTAATGTTTGAAAGTCAGGGATCTATTTTTTTTTTTTTCTTGTGACTGGGTCTTGTGCTGTTGCACAGGCATGAGTACTGGTGCAAACATAGCTAACTGCAGCCTTGACCTTCTGGGCTCACGTGATCCTCCTGCCTCAGCCTCCCTTTGCTGGGACCACAGGGGGTGGGCCACTAGGCCCAGCTAATTAATTTTTTTGTAGAGACTGAGTCTCACCATCTTGCCCAGGCTGGTCTCAAGCTCCTGGATTTAAGTGTTCCTGCCTCAGCCTCCTGAAGTGTTAGGATTACAGGTGTGAGCCATCATGCCCAGCAGGGATATAATTTTGATCTGCTCTTTAGGTATCATATCATACATAGTTTAACATCAAACAAAAAAAGACAATTTTTATCTTCATAATACATAATATACATGGATATTTACATATACTATTTAGTTTTCATTATAATTTTATTTTACATAAGGTTTTTATTTCAAATAAAAATCAGTACTCACATATTTCAAATAAAAATCAGTACTCACATATTTCAAATAAAAATCAGTACTTGTCTATTTGCTATTTAATTTTTTAACTCACTGTTGGAAAATAGAGTTGGCTGAAGGTGTTAGAGAGATTTTTAACTCTGTACATTCTTTAACTGACCAATTCATGTACTTTACAGGTTGGTAGAGACTTGATCTTATTCATTGATATATGAATAGGATCTATTCATTGCCTATCCCAGTGATATAGTAGATTTCCTTGGGTGAATAAATGATTATACAATTTAAGCAATAATGTGATCTTAATCATAAATACACACAGCAGTTCTATAGAAGGTGAAGTTCTCTTAAATGAGCCTAAGAACTGGTGCTATCATACAGTTACCATCTACTAAGAAAGAATGTGAGGATTTGGAAACAAAAAACTAGAAGCCTCTGTGATCTGTATTATGGAGGAGCACATTATGGAATTAAAATAGACCAGAAAAAAATCTGATTTGAGAATTTCTCAAATTGAAGCCTTTAAGAACAAGATATTTAAAAATATCTTCTACATAAAGATAACCAATAAAAATTATGTTTTTGGTAAATTCAGACCATCTTCAAGAGATTTTTTTTGCACCAGATATAAACGCTATCATTACAATCACTCTATTGGCATGACCACAGTAAGAAATTGGAAACCACCTAATTGTACTCCAGAAGTAACAGCTTTCTGGGATTAACGTCTTTTATAAATGTACACGTGGCTCCTGTTAACTTAAAAAAATATATTGGAGTTGAAAATCTCTCAGGCTGAGGAAGATCTCTGTAAAGTAGTTTTATAATAAACTGGAGATACCATCAGACGTCAGGGATTAGTCTGTCTTTAGTCTGTCTCCATTAGCGAGAGGGCCAAGAAATAATAAAACACAGGCTTAGACCCACATTTTGTTTTATCTCAACATTAAAGAGTTCCTTTTAGATGCAATATTGCAAGTGCTCAAAACAGTACCTGAATTGAAAATAGAAGGTGTTCACCCCTTATTAAATATAGTTGTTATTTTGGAAAAGCAAAAGTCATCTAAGATGTGATTCCCAGGTGGCATATCAAATATGGATTGCAAGTTATTTTTCAATTTTATTTTTAAAAATTGGGAGAAATTTGACAATACTCTGAAATAATCACATTTAACCTGTAGCAACACAAAACCATAATTGGAAAACACTTAAAATAGTTTTATAAAATTAAGCACAAAATAAGGTTTAGTTTATATAGAACTATAATAGTTCCATAATACATAAAATGTGACTTAAATGTTTACTCTCCTCCATATGATTTTGTATTATGAAAATATAATTAAAAATCTGTTTATTCTCAGAAAATTAAATCAAACTACTATTTGATTAATTTACTGTATAGCTATCACTGATTTTTGCAAAGCCCACTTACTTCGTACTCGGTCGAATTTCTTGACCATTTTTAAACCATTTCACCTCCAACTTTGGATCTGCCAGCTCAACAACAAACCGCACTCTGCCTCCTTTGTCAACCTGATATGCAGGATCAAGAATTTTTGAGAAAGCTGATAGAACAGAAGAAGCAAAAGTATGTTAATATATGTATACATATGCTATGAATTTAAATAGTCAATACATGTAGGCGAACCTAAAAACAAATGAAAAAATGAATCTCAGAGAAGAAAAAAATCAGAAACCTTTCAAATTATCCTTTATATTTAGAACATTGTGTTGACTTAGATTCAATAAGATGGTTTAAAAGTTGAAAAGAGAAACCACATGTTTCTGGAAGAAACATAAGAAAAGAATTGTTGAAGAAGCTTTAAAAAGGACCTGATTCTTTAGAGAGTGTACACTATAAAGTGTCTAAATGAAAGTGAACTTTAAAGACATGCTGGGGCTGGGGGTGTGGGCTCATAACTGTAATCCCAGCACTTTGGGAGGCGGAGTTGGGCAGATCACTTAGGCCAGGAGATCGAGACTAGCCTGGCCAACATGGGGAAACCCTGTCTCTACTAAAGATACAAAAATTATCGGGGTGTGGTGGTGCGTGCCTGTAATCCCAGCTACTCGGGAGGCTGAGGTACGAGAATCGCTTGAACCTGGGAGGCAGAAGTTGCAGTGAGCCAAGATCACACCACTGCACTCCAGGTTGGGTGACAGAGTGGGATCCTGTTTCAAAAAAATAAAAAAATAAAATAAAATAACATGCTTATTCTTCCAGCACAATTACTATTAGTGTCACTGACCTTATTTTTGCACTTCTTCTATGTCACAGACAGTTTTTTTAATCATAGAATTTAGAAGATAAATTCAGTGATTCATATTAAATCGAATGCCTTTGACTAACTGAAACAGTAGGTTTACCAAAGTTTTTATACTGTGGTAACTTGCCCAAACAGTGGCTTTTAAAAAACACCCCTTACACATATGTTTAGAAACTCAGGATTCCCAAATATTTTAAATAACATAGAACACAGCAATTAAAAAAAAAAAAAGTTGTCTTTGAAGGATCCTAAATAAAGGTAGTAAACTTCTTTTTTTAATTTAATGAGTTTTTTCCCCCTGCTTTTTAAAAGATAATAATTCTCATTTAGCAGTTTGGAAAGTACAAATGAGAAATGCTGCATGTTGTAATGCTTGTATTTCCATCATTCTAATCTTATTATACTATTGTTCAGGCAAGCTCACTTTCTCATATTTTAACAAGATAAAATAAACCCCTCGCTTTTAAAAAAACCTATCTATCACACACCTTAAGAGATAAATTCAGAGCTAAGTGGTAAGAATAACAAAGTTTAGCTTGGGGGAAAAGAGATGTCAGGTGGCTCTCGCCTGTAGCATTCACACACCTCTCAAAAATATAACTTCAGGAGTTCTGGGATAGCGGGAATGGCTGAATTACATAAACCAAACAAAACCCTTCTACATTTCTCTGGGGCCATTTATCAATCAGTTTCCAGGAAGTTTGGAAATAAAAGGCAGATTTTTTAAAAGAGGTGGTAAATATCTTTAAATTCTATTTGAACACTAACAAAATAATAAACAATAATAGGATTGATATATTGCTAACCTGATGTATCATAAAACCCATAACCAACAATGACCGAGTATAGGAAGCTTCAAAGAGCTAATGGTCAGTGTAAAATGTATTCCTTTCTCTCTTTTTTCTTTCTATATTTAAAAAGATATTGCAGACCACAATAAACTGGACCCATTTCAGACCCCCACAGAGCTGCTTAGTTGTTTTACAAAACATTTTGGTAACCATATTGAGTGTTAGAAAGTGAACTCTCCACACGCCATCAAATGGGTGGAAGAAAATGATGGTGAAAGAGTCCACTCCGCTTAAGTAAAAGTCAAGAATTTGACAGCGAGGGGGGACATGGAAGCTGGAGAAGAGGGCGGCTGAGAAATTCCCAGTAACAGCGGGGGTAATTTACTATTCCATTCTACGTTTTATGTGGACCATGAATCTTCTGTTACGGGGCTATCCACCAAGACAAGCGTAACCCCTGCACTCCTACCCAGCCCCATTCCCAACCCCGCGGGAGACTGGAGGGAGCACGGTCTGGCGTTCACGGTCAAGTCTTTCGAACGCTGCCACGCCCCTCAGCCCCGCTGCCACGCCCCTCGGGGGCGCTCACCTGCGCTCTTCTTCTCCTCCCTGCGCATGCGCTTGAGCCGCTTGAGCATGCCGCGCAGGTCGGTGATTCCATACTGGAAGGCGATCTTCTCGTATTCACTGGGTTTCGCGTTCTTCAGCAGCTCCCACACGTCCACCTCGGGTTCTTCCTCCTGCGGCTTCACCTCCCTAACCGGGGAGAATCATGGTCTAGTTTAGTAGCTGCACTCGCCCTTAAAGACAAGGAAGATCGAGGTATGATTCTGCTCTTTCAGTTCAGTGCGAAAAGCTCTGTTTAAAACCTGAGTACTTGAAGCCCAGAAATTAAGTCTTGCCTTGCTGGAAGTCTTAGGGAAAGTTTCAGGTAGTAGAAGATCAAATGTGTGCCATTATAGTAACACTTTTTGTTTTCCTAGTTAATAAAAACAATTTTAGGGGGAGTAGAGGACATCAGCAAATAGCCTAAAATATATTTTACTTATTTTTAACTTTAAAGTCTAATTAGAAAATGGGATTTTGAGAAACTTAACAGTTTTCATCTAGGATATGGATATTGAATTATTGAAAATTGAACTAGAACTAAAAGGTTTAGATTTGGCCTATGAAATAAAAATGATCTATTTTCTTTGATGTACACACCCTAGCTAAATATGGAGACAGTACAAATACATTATTTCAAACCTTTGGATTTTGCGAATAGCATTTTCCCTGCCATATTAGTACTATGTACATTAACCATTTTTTATGTTTTTTAAGAAACACAAAAAATTGAAACTGCTATGAGAGATTTTTGTTTGTTTTTCCTATGGCTTTTATGGATGCTGATGATTTAAAAAAGTTTTTTTTCTGAATTGGCAGGGGGAAAGAGGATTGAGTTTCAAAAATTCTCTTACATTTCATCTTAAACTACTGTCTTGAATGTTTTTTGGAAGCAAGTTCGATATGAGTTCAAAATATATCAATGTTAAACTGTGAATAAGAGGAAAGTTAACTTCTTAGGGTACATATCAAAATTATGACCCCAAATTTTGATCATTGACTAAAGAACACATAAAGAACATATTTGACTTTAAAATATAAGATTCAAGATTTACACATCTTCCTTTCTTTTAAAAGCATAAAATAAAAACAAAACTCAGAAATAAACGCTCTTTTGGAAAAGACAATGTAGACAAATTGGTTTCCTTCACTGGCTAAATAATCCTGATTTTGTTTAAGTTTACATGACTATTTTTATCAGGCTAGTTTGGAAATGTTACAATGACTGCTTATCATGAGTAGTGCTGGTTTGGATATGATTTTCTGGAAAACTGGTCAATACATCTTACATATCAATGTGAAAATGAATTCATGCTATCATGTTAGGAAATGATGGGTTACATAGGTTTGCACTGTCATATTTATTACACCTGTTTTGGAGTGCCTTCTTCTTCTTCTTTTTTTTTTTTTTGGAGATGGAGTCTTATTCTGTTGCCCAGGCTGGAATGTAGTAGCATGGTCTCGGCTCACTGTAACCTCTATCTCCTAGGTTCTAATAATTCCCCCTGCCTCAGCCTCCTGAGTAGCTGGGATTGCAGGTATGTGCCACCACATCCAGCTAATTGTTGTATTTTTAGCAGAGACGGGATTTTGCCATGTTAGCCAGGCTGGTCTGGCTAACATGGCAAAGTGGCTGGCCACCACGCCACCCAGAGTGTCATCTTTATACTCATGTGTACTTTGAGAAGGAAATACTCGGCTGTAATCATGGATAAAATATGCAGGGGAGGGGAGGATATTATAAACATTAACTGAGTTTAGGGTGGCATTAGGCAAGGATGACATCTAAATATCTAACTTCCATTTTACATTGTCATGTAAGTCTTTTTGCCCAGCGGATTAGGGGGACATTGAGGCAGATCTCCTGGAAAACAGAGGGAAGTGAAAGATCACTGGTCTCTCTAGTAATCTTGATGGGAAGGACTGGACAACACCATTAGCAAAATGTGCCTCTTAAAAACTCAAGACACAAGCATTATCTTCATCTCACTGAAATGATAGCTACATACTTTATTAACATAAGAAAATTGAAAAGCTTAAGAAAATTGTCCTGAAATTGGAATATTGGTAATAATTTGCTAGTTCCACTAAATCTGCTTCCTGCAAACAGTAAACATTTCAAATACATCCTTTAAATATTTTAGTAGGAAGTCTAGGAGAATGGCAGTTACAATGTATGTGTACAGGCTGGGTGAGGTGGCTCAATCCTATAATCCCAGCACTTTAGGAGGCTAAGGTGGGAAGATTACTTGGGTTTGGGAGTTTGAAACCAGTCTGGGCAACGTGGTGAAACCCTGTCTCTACAAAAAAAGTACAAAAATTAGCTGGTCATGGTGGCATGTGCCTGTCGTCTCAGCTACTTGCGGGGCTGATGTGGGAGGATTGCTTGAGCCCAGGAGGTCGAGGCTGCAGTGAGCTAAGGTTGCGCCACTGCACTCCAGCCTGGGTAACAAAGTGAGACCCTGTCTCAAAGAAAAACCCAAAAAAGATGTATATGTATGTTCATATGTATATATTCTCTCTGGGGTGTTTATTAATGCTCTATTTTTGTCACATTCCAGCCTAAATATAGTTCCCAGACTATAAAATTATGCCATACTGGATTATGTTAAATTTGTATTTGAACCGTAAAGAATTGCACGTATAAATTACATATCAAGTGTCCTCCTGACATTGGCAGAAGAATTTAAAGATATCAAGCTAAATATAATTAAAATAGCTAACAAGGGGCACAAGTCAAACACTGAGTCCTGCCTAGATCCATGAGGTGAATATTTATATGAAGGAAACCAGTAATAAACATGGCAATTTTTAGTGTGAAGTCCTGAGTCAGTTTTGTTGGTAGATTTATAAAACCAATCATCCTCATCATTTTTTCATTAAAATGCCAAGTTATACTCCACTCTATCACATGCTTAGTCTTATCAAGTTTCATGCAAGAACACCAATGACCTTTTGCCTATTCCTTCCTTTTGTCTCCCTTACTTAATTATATCTCAAATTGTAAATAGAAGCATCTATCTTGTACTGAAATGTGAGGTCAAGGCACTCACCTTCAGCATGTCCTTAATGCACCTGGAACATATCTTTAGTTACTTACCATGGTGGCTGCACATAACCCTGTCTGCATGCATGGCTATGTTAAGTTACAGTGAGGAAAAAAACCCAAGTTTTTATAGGCACTTCTGATTCTTTTCCAAGCCTTGGGATAGACCTGTATAATGCTCATGATACTTTCGTCTACATCAAAATTTCAATAACTTGGCAATCCTAGTGAAGAGTATAGCAATTATAGAAATTTTATGTAGAAAACAACTTACAAGTATTATACAGGTCAAATCCTGTAACAGGATGCTTCCCAAAAGATTTACTTTGATTTAGCTAATGTCTATTTGAAGTAAGCTGCTTTTTTCAGAGCAGGAAGATCTTTCATTGTACAGAGATGTTGGTTGTGATCATTTTTTTTTCTGGTGGGGATTTTGGCACACACACTTGGAAGAGTAGAAATGGTAACCATGTGTCATTACCACAATGAAAACACATGCAACTCACAAATTAGTAGGAAAACACAATGATTTCTAAAGTTATATTAGTGGATTAGTATAGTATACTAAATGAACATAACATAGCCTTATATTAACAATAATCTAATTATGAATGAAAATCTTAAGTAAGGGATAAAAGAAAATGAGAACTGGAGACAAGTTGGCTGCCCATTAAGTGATTTTAAAATTTTGTCATTTTGACCATGTAATTAGATTTCTTTTATTCTGGAATTACTGGTTGGAAAAGTCTGTTATTTTTTCTCTTTTCCTTTTTAATCAGAGCATGGTGCCTAATGTACTGTATCACATTTTTGTTGATTGAATGTGTGTGTGTGTGTGTGTGTGTGTGTGTGTGTGTATTTTGTCTCCTTATGAATATAAGCTATTTGAGAGAAAATGACACATTTCGTTAGAGGAAGTAAATACTTATTTGCCACCTACTGTGAGCCAAGCTTTTTACACTTAATTTAATTTGTACAATAATTCTATTAAGTAGCATTTATTTTTCACATTTACAGATGTGAAAACCAAGTCTCACAGGAGTCAAATATTTGAACAAGTCACATAATTAGTAAATGGTAGAGTTGAGACTCAAGCCCATGTTTTTACCACTTTTTCCTACCACAAATGTGTATCTATTCTTTTCTACGTGCCAGGCACTGGATTTCTTTTCCTCACATCACTAGCTTTATATTCTACACAAAGACAGTGTTTAGTATTTTCCTGATTAAGTAAATGATTGCAGGGAGAATAAAAAGCTCTCTTGTCTTCCTAAAGTGTCAATTTGTATTATAAACTGAAGCATCAGCTTCTAAGGCAAATTCAAGTGGTATCTTTAATATGGAGTCACAGGAAATGAGCTGACTCATTAAAGGGAAACTTGGATTTGGGTCCTGGCCCTGCCTCTAATTCCTATGTGACTTGGGATAAGTCACTTCTTATCTCTGGACCTTGGTTTCTTACTTGTAGAATGAGGAAATATGAGGCTCACTTAAAGGCACTTTATGTACTATTGCTTTAAATGCATTTGGGGAATTAATCAATACTATTGAGACTAACGAGTTATTTGAAGTAGTGTATTGATGGGCTAATATCCCTGAGTAATTAATAAATCACACCATTAATATTTCTGTTCTCAACCTACATGTTGAGGGGTAGGGGTAAATTTTTCATTCACAGGGACTTGAATAAAGCTATCTGAGTAAACAGCGACTAAACACAATCCTAGTTTATTTCAAGTGTTTGTAACTTGTTATGAAGCATATTTGTACTTGCAGTCTTTTAATAACCATAGAAAGCACTAAAAGTAATTTTTAAAACCCGGAAAGCTAAATGAAAACTGATATTATATACAATTAATTTGGAATTATAGTTCTACTCTGTTTATTTACAAATTTGCTAGATAAAACATAATCCCAGAAAAAAAGTGTTTCTTTTTGTTGCTTCTGCACTACGGCAAATATCTAGATATCTATAACATGTATATAATATAGTATATATATAGGCAATCCTCGTAAAGAGTATAGCAGTTATAGAAATATATATGGGTAGAAATCCTATAAAATGGTTATGTTCTAAGTATCCATAATGAAATTCTGTGAATTTTATTGCAGGAGAGAACAATGAAAAGGAAATGTGAGTGTGTGATAATACTAAACTTTCATTTCCATTTATCACTTCTAAAACACATTTTTGAGGCATTTTAAAGACCTCTCAAATGACAATGTATCTTATAATCACTGGCGTGTCAAACCATTTGGAATAATTTTTTTATTGCTTAGTAATTTATAAAGTACTGGTATATCTTAAAATCAGTGGTATCTTAGATTTGCAGAAATACAGCACCTCATAAATAATATATTAAAGCAGGTCTGCCTCTTACAATGTGTATATATCTTCAGAATTCTACCAAAATTGTAAAACTGATTTTTTGATCAAATATCAAAGGTAAGAGAATGAAGACTTTATTTATTCAGTCATGAGAAGGAATCATAGGTGCAGTCTTAGAGGTTTCTAGGTATTTGACTTATGTCTTAGTTTTCAAATCTCTTCATCCCCATTTAAAAAAATAGGTAAAGAGTCATGAAACGTTTAAAAATAAAGTTTAAAAGCATCTGTTAAAGTCTTTAAAAGATTAGCATGCAGCTGTTTCTCTCTTTCTTAGTCAACTCTGTTATATTCTATAAGCAAAACACATTTTCAGAAATGAAAAGTTCTTTGAAAAACATCCACTTTAAACTTGACTTCTGTGAATGGGTGTCTGAAAGACTTCCAGGTCACACCGTCTCACTCCATCACTTGGTTCTCACCTACGTTTCAGGAGACCACTAAAGTCAAGTTCCCCTGCATCCTCTTGACCTTCTCCACTGTCATTAACAAAAGAAAAGCAAATCTGGGTTTAATGCAGAGACATACACAGTCATTTCCCCCAAACACTCTACATATAACGTATATGCAATTTTGTACCAGCACACAAGGACTAAATCAACACAAACTATTTCTTTTCACACAAGTGACATGTTAAGTTTTTGGGGTATGTACTTGTGGAAAAGTAAACATGAGGAGCTTGTGTTACTCTATGATTTCAGAAGACACATATCTGTAGATTGCATATATAAAACTGCTTGGATTTGTGTTAAAACCAGGTAACACAAATGCACTTAAGCCAAGCAACACAAAGTACTTTGTTTTTGCAAGTTAGGGGCTCTAAACATACCTGTGTGAAAAGCAAAGAACTTTTGCTTATCTCTGTTATTCACGTAAGACAGAGATTGGCTTGGAGGACAAAGTGTACCAATGTCAGATATATAAGTACAAAGCCTTATATTCAAAGGTAACCTCTTTGTGTCCATAAACAGATGGATCAGATAATGTGATACAAACATGGCAAAAATAAAAAAGGAGCTAACACGGAACTTTTTAAAAGATGCATTCCTTTCTCTCTTAAAGGGTGATAATTATCATTCTAATATTCTTATTAACATTTACACCTTAAATGTGTTTTTTAAAAAATTGTCTTTAATTGTTAATGAAACTTTTACTAGCAGTTTTAAAAAGTGCTTTCCCATAGAGAAATGCATCTTAAATTAGGCATGCAGCCACCATTGTGATGTCATATCAACTCTAACTAGAAGCTATAGAGCTAACATTTAATTGGTACTGCATAGTTACTTACATGTTTATTTTTTTAATGAAGATTTTGTTTCCTGCTCTTTGCAAATATTAGTTATGGGTTTCTAAGAAAAGAGTCTGTGGGTTTAAAAAGAGTGTGTATAACATGTAAGTCATAAGAAAATAATGTGTTTTCAAAATTTCTGTGGTGTTTGCAGGCCTTTTGAAGTAAATATATTTCTGTTATTTTAAAGCTGGAAACTTAGTAGATCATGTCTCCCTCTCTTAAAATATACTTGTAAACGGTATGAGCATAGCTTTAGACCTATGCACCTATTAAGCATGGGATGAAGGGAAAGTGGAAGGAAGGTAATAGGATTTGAAAGTTATGACTTTTTTTTAAATTAAAAAATACCTAATACCAGTAATATTAAATGACTTTTAAAAGTAATTAAAGTTTTGATTTATTTGTAATAGAGGAGGAAAATATGCCTCATTAATAGGCTAAATTATTGTTTTCTAATAGTTTGGGTTTTCTTTCTTTATTTAATGAAACTGTATGTGGATTTAGTCTTAGGAAGAACAAAACATTTGCTGTCATTAAAGAATTTATATTATGGAATAATTAAGTATAGAGAATAACATAATGACAGGAAGGGGCTGGTTATATTTCTCAGTGACCAAAAAGTTTTTAAATTTTTTTCCTTGACCTCCCCTGATTTTTTTAGCCTTGGTAATTGCAAAAATATATTAAATAGATATCTACATTTGGCCTTTCTATAGTGTTCTTAATGCCAGTTTCATTTAGGATAATCCAATATTATATGGTACTAACTTTAGTAAGTAGCTACGTAGTTGTGGTTTTCTTGGGCACACGGTTCTGTAGCTCCCTAAGTGATTTCTGGATGAAAGGCAGTATAAATAACAGTTTTCTGCTATTACTCAACCAATGAAATGAGTCTCTTTGCATATCTCTTTTGCCCATTTGGTGGAAAATAATGCATTAAGGAAGAAGCCACATATGAATAAATTGAAAGTGTCTTTGAAGGCAACTGTGAAACCTCATAAACAGGAAATTCATTATAACAAGGATATTCTAAAAAAATGGTCAGTATATGCTTGATTGGGCCTTAAACCCATGGTTTTTCTAGAACACCAACTTTTAAATACCTGGTATGTTTGACTATGGTGAAAAGGGTTGTTCGTATTTGGGATATGGAATACAGGGGAAGGGAAGTGTGTTTGAAAATCCTCCACTTCTGTGTTATACAAAAGCTATCTAGATTTTCCTTTTGGAGTTACCTTCTCTTGAAAGCAGATCTGATGTCAATGCTTGGAGTAGTCCCAGTAGATTCTTTGAAAGGAAAGAAAACAATAACATAAATACCCATGGAGAAGGTAGTTTGTATCCAGTTTCTTTACAGGCTGTGAGAATTTTTTTTTTCTTTCCTGGCAACTTTCATTTAAGAGAATTCTTTAGATGGAAGAATGTCAGGTGAAGGGGGGATGCTTTTCTCCTGAATGGCTGTGCTGCCAAGGCCTCATCATACCTCATCCTCTCTTATGAATAACCAATGAAGGGACCTAGGGGTCACCTTGTCCAGGTGTCATTCTACTTGCCTCCCCCACTAGAATCACCTGAGGGATTGAAAAATGTATCCGTTTCTTGATCCTCTCTGCCAGAGATCAGGGAGGAGCACCCAGAAATCAATGTTCTTAAAAAGCCCTCCAGATGATCTTCTAGAGATGCCCAGCCAGGGTAAAGTAGTGCTGCCCAGTACTCCAGATTCCCACCTAATACAGAAATATCCACAGCAGCCGACCCATAGCCATCCAGCCTCTGCTTGACATCACTCTGAGTGAGACTCTCACAGCCTTCCTACATGGCTTTAACCAAAGAGCTCATCCTAATGTTAAGACAGAATTCACCTCCTCATCTTTTCTGCCTTTTGATTCTAAACTGCCTAAATGCTTCTTGTGCATGGAAAAGGGCTTTTTCTTTGTTTTCCTTGTTCTATGTGACAGACCTCCCCTCTTCGCAACAAGCCATGTATGCCTGACTTCCATCGCCCACACACTCAAGCTAGGTAGGGTGTGGTTTTTGGATTCTTTCTTTTCCTGTTTACCCTACTCCAGAAGAGGTCCAGACAGAGGTATAGTGCCCACAGCTAAAGACATCACTCCAAATGTAGAACATGTAGCATGTTGTAGAGAGAAGTATCATTTCCTAAACTTAAATCCTATACCACTTGGAATAGCCCAGTTTAAAATTACATTCATGGCCGGGCACAGTGGCTCACGCCTGTAATCTCAGCCCTTTGGGAGGCCAAGGTAGGTGGATCATTTGAGGACAGGAGTTTGAGACCAGCCTGGCCAACATGGCGAAACCCTGTCTCTCCTAAAAATACCGCCCCTACCCCCAAATTAGCCGGGTGTCCCAGCTATTTGGGAGGCTGAGGCACAAGAATTGCTTGAACCCAGGAGGTGAAGGTTGCAATGAACCAAGACTGTGCCACTGCCCTCTAGCCTGAGTGACAGAGTGAGACTCTGTCTCAAAATAAATAAAATAAAATATAAAATAAAATTACATTTGCTTTGTCTTTTGCAAGTACATCACACTTTACATTCACCTTAAGTTTATAATATTTGCTGCCAAGTCAACTTTTCCTTTGCATACTTATAAAAGTGAGGTTTTTTCCCAACCTAAATGTATGCATTTAGGCCTTCTATCTTTACTCTGGGTCGTACACAGAACATATGGATGAAGAACTGCCATACCTGACATTAGTCTTTATAAGAGAAATTCTCCCTTCCACCTGGGTATCCTGAGCTCTCATAGCGTATTACCTTATCCCCAAACCTGAGTGGGAAAGTGGACCCCATGAAACATACATTCTGTAGCAGCAAAAACTGACATCATCTTTTATCTGGGAGAGTGAAGGAATATAGATAACATGGACAAGAGATATTTAGTGTTAAAATCCCCCCCCAGTCCACTTTTATTATAAATTGTCCCATTACAGTTTAATTCAGCAGGGTTGCTGAGACTACAACAATCAGAAACACAGTTTTGAAGGAAGACTTCCCCCAAAATGTCACAGTATGAAATGAACTTCTCCTCCATCCCCTCACACCCCATTAAAAAAGTACATGTATCTAGGCAAGAAGGCTCTCTTACCGTGCACTTCAAGATCAAATGAACAGGTGTCAAACTTATCCTTATAGGTGACCTCGCATCTGTAATTTCCTGCATAGTTCTCTTTGGCCTGGATGATCTGCATCTCAAATGTGTACACCTGCAATGAAATGCATCCAGACACACACATTTCGGTTTATTTTCCAAATTTCTCAGCATTGGCTTAAAGCTGTATCTGTCTCTGGGAATTCCATACAACGTTCTCAGTACAGGAAGGCAGATGTGTCCTGCAGCCCCTGGACACAGCAGGGCAATCGCAATAGTGTAGACACTAGGAATGGTAACTCCAGAGAATTTTCTGGAACTGAAGTCTCTTAAAGCTGAACCTGAAAATGATCATTTACTCACACAGAAGGAACAAATTAGCTGAGTCCTTGTGCTGGGAGTTCAGGGCCTTACCCGACTGTGCCTCTCGAAGGTTTCCTTCAGCTGAAGGTGCTTCCCGGCTTTGCTGGCCAGATCCATCCATTTCCCTTTGAACCATTTGACAGTGGGTTTTCTCAGAAGATCTTCAGCCTTGACTTTGGCTATGAAGGTGATATTTTCACCTAGAAGAAGCACAGGTGACTCAGCTTGGTCTTTAAAAAGTGTCACTTGGTTTGCTTTCAACTGGAAGGAGCTGACATGGGACTGCACCGCAGAATATGGTGTGATTGGTGCCCTTGGAATTGTGCAATAAACTGGTCCTGATTTTTTATGAATGCTCTAGAGGTCCTTAGGCTATTCCAACTTGTTCTGCTTTGGGGGTTTATGGAGCAGAAAAAGTAATAGGGAAACCAGTGGAAGTAATTTTTATATATGGATAATTTTATATTTGGATAATTTTTTAATTTCATATATATGGATACATATGATATATATATATGAAATTTTATTTCATACATATGGATATATATGCGAAATAAAATGGAAAAATTGGATTTTTTTCACTCTTTTTTATTAGGCAAGGTGATGAGAAGCCTGGAATTATAGGAATGTGACTAAATCAAACTGATCTTGAAGTACACCTGCCAATCTGTTTGTATGGAGTGATTTAGACCCTGAGGACATGATACTGTAGTCCAGCTGCCAGCCCAGCATTTCAGTGTCTTACAGGAACACAAAGGGAACCAACATTTCCATTCACATGCAGTGTATTTTGACATTCTAGCCTGGAAAGAAGTAATTCTGGAATATAGTTAGCTATGTACTCATTTGCACAATATTGATAAGTGTCAAAGACTAGTTCAGATCATACTTATATCCCTTATAGAGATTTATTGGTAAAAATTCTTCAACTCTCAGGTCCTCCTCTAGCTCATCATCCTTCCTTCATAGCACTTGACATTTGTGACTATTTGTTTAATTTTTTTGTCTGCTCCTCTCAGACTGTAAATTCTGAGTGCTCACATGTTTTACTCAGTGCCTAAAACAGGAGGTATATAATCAATATTTTTGAATTTGAGTATTTGAAGGGTTGGACTATTTGTCTGATCAGCTGTCTCAGATATTATGAACTATGACCTAGCACATGTGTAGATTTGGAATCACCTTATGGAGTGAGTTGTGATAATGAGAGCAGACACTGGCTCAGAGCATTATGGTGTGTCAGGCACTGTTCAAAGTACTTCACAGCTAGGTCCTATTATTGTCACCATTTTACAGATGGGGAAACTGAGGCATAAAGAGGTTAAACTGTCTTTCCAAAGGCAATAGCTAGCAGGAAGCAGATCAAGATTGGAACCCAAGCCACCTGGCTCTGGGGTCCAGGCACTGGACTCCTATGTGCTGAAGGTTACTGAAATCATAACTGTCACTCATCTTTTCAGGTTGTAAAGGGTGGAATATTATCTAGCCATGAAAAGGAATGAAGTACTGATACATGCTACAATGTGGATGAACTTTGGAAACATTATGCTAAGTGAAAGAAGCCAGACACAAAAGGTCTTGCATTGTCTGGTTCCATTAATATGAAATATCCAGAGAGACAAAGCAGGTTAATGGTTGCCAGGGCCTGGGGGGAGAGGGCAATAAGGAATAACTGCTTAATGGGATATAGGGTCTTTTTGGGTGATGAAAACGTTTTAGAAGTAGGTAGAAGTGGTGGGTGTACAACATTGCAAATGTACTAATAGCCACTGAATTGTTTACTTTAAAATGGTTACTGTTATAATAAGTGAATTTCACCTCAATTTTTTTTTTTTGAGATAGAGTCTTGCTCTGTTGCCCAAGCTGGAGTACAGTGGCGTGATCTTGGTTCACTGCAACTTCCACCTCCCAAGTAGTTGAGATGACAGGCATCTGCCGCCACGCCCAGCTAATTTTTGTCTTTTTAGTAGAGACTGGGTTTCACCATGTTGGACAGGCTGGTGTCGAACTCCTGAGCTCAAGTGATGTGCCTGCCTCGGCCTCCCAAAGTGCTGGGATTACAGGCATGAGGCACCATGCCCAGCTCAGCTTAATTTTTTTAAAAAGGTAGGATTGAATGCTAGGCACTCACCAACTTTCACTGTTCCTCCTTGAGGTTTTTCAACAAACAAGACGGACACTTGGGAGTTGGCGTTCTGCTTGTCTTGTTCCTCCCCAGCAGGTGGTTCACCAATGGACCATTCTGATGAGCAGAAAGGAGGAAAAGGATCATTTCAGAGCCAGGCTCTTCTTAGGCAGTCTTACCTGGATTTGTTGTTCTCACCAACGCCGTAGCTTTTCTTTGTCTATTAAACCTAGATAAATACAACATCATTCTTTCCACCCCCAGCAGCCATCAGTAGAGGGGAACAGATTCCCATTCTTAGAGGGGTGTCTCTTCCATGATGGGGCAAAAGAGCATTTTGTCATTCCTAGCAATAGTGGAATTTTCCAAGTAAGTTGTTATTCTCTCTTTGTTGGTGGCCATAGTTCCTTTATTTCTCCATCCTGCCGGTACCGTAACAGGTAAACAATGGTGGTCAGTGTATTAAAGCAGTACTTTTGGTGTTTTTCTAGGTGACTGACTATAAGGCCACATCGATACAACTACATTGAAAAAGACTAAAGGGATGGGTCCATTGGAGCATAAACTGTCTGACAAGGATCAGACAGCCAAGCCTGGCCTGGTATTTCTAGATTCCTTGCTTTTGTAAGAGAGTTTTAGTAGGGTTATACAGATGTGGCCATAATTTGACAAGGAAGTAACAGATCATGACCTGTGGTACAAACTGCAAGGATACTAGCATTGTGCTGCAAGGGGAAAAAAGACAAAACAAAACAAAACAGAGAACTGGAAAGAAAAAGAAACTGTTTGAGGCTTTCCCATGAAGAGAGACAAGCTGGAAATAGAGTTTCTTTTGCATCTTCTAGTTTGCACTCTGGTGCTTAGTTTACTCTGCAGTCAATTCCAATTCTAGGATAGTAGAGAGAACTGTAGATATTCCCCCTGTCTCTGAGCCGAATGCAGAGTTCAGGTTCAGCCACTTAATAACTGGAAAAAAAATGCATAGGTTGCCAACTCTCTGCTTGTTAATTTTCTTGAGAAGAAGGAAAATGCACATTTAATTATCTTATTTTTCATGTATCAGTCATGCTTGATATTTCTATCTGTAGTAGACCATCATTTGCACAATGAAGTTAAACATTTTCACAGTCATGTGACTATCATAGTCATATGATTACACATTTTTAAACACCCGAGTTAATGTTAAAATTTTATGTTGTTTGTGTTTGTGATATTAATAGGAACAAAAGTGATCTTTCACATTTACAACGTAAGGATAAGTGTTTCTATTGTTTTGTTCACTTCTATACCTGCAGTGCCTCTAGGAGTGGTTGACCATAGAGGCCCATTATAGGACCGTATTAGGTCCTCAGTGAAAATTTATTAAATAAATGAATAACTTCACAGAACAGGAGCTACAGCTGACAGGATGCATTTGTAAGTGTTTTACTATCTGTATGTAAAGTTCTATAAGAATGTGAATTATCATCTTACTTTAGCACTCAAAGTTATGAAGATTGAGCTCTGTGTATTTGCTAATTATTAAAAATGATAGAACAAACCTGTGGTCTATGTGGCTAGATCCTTGAATGAGTGTGTATCATGCAAAATTAATTGTTTCTCAATACATTAGTTTTCTTGTAAGAGGAAACGTAATGAAAGATTGCTATAAAAACTGCAAACTGAATAAAACAAGGATTAGAGTCAACACAGCTTCAAGAAATGAGGTCATTAGTGATTGTATTAGGATGAGGTCAGGATGCCTTCTCTGGGCTTGTGCTCACCTGAATCTTTTCTTTCCAGAGCCCGACTACCCAAACCTGAAAGGAAAGTGTAATTTGGGTGATGTAGAGGGGTGGAAAGGTGATGAAAATTGAGTGCTGACTTCAACCTTCTTGGATTCCCCTAAACCCTGTCTCCTCTGGTGATAGGAAGAAAAAAACCCTACAAGTTGGCTTGGATGCAAAATCAGTAGAGCTCCAACTATGAAAGCATCTATAAAAGTATATGTCGCCGAGCGTGGTGGCTCACGCCTGTAATCCCAGCACTTTGGGAGGCTGAGGCGGGCAGATCACCTGAGGTCTCACGTTCGAGACCAGCCTGACCAATATGGTGAAACCCCGTCTTAAAAAAAAAAAAAAAAGCATATGTCTTATTTTAAAATGATAGAAAAATTTAAAAATCCTGGCCAGGTATGGTGGTTCATGCCCGTAATCCCAGCACTTTGGGAAGCCAAGGCAGGTGGATCACTTGAGGTCAGGAGTTCAAGACCAGCCTGGCCAACATGGTGAAACCATGTCTCTACTAAAAATATAAAAATTAGCCCAGCATGGTGGTGCGCGCCTGTAATCCCAGCTACTCTGGAGGCTGAGGCACGAGAATCACTTGAACTTGGGAGGCACAGGTTGCAGTGAGCCAAGATCACGCCACTGCACTCCAGCCTGGGCAACAGAGTGAGACTCAGTCTCAAAAGAAAAGAAAAGAAAAGAAAAATTTAAAAATCCAAATATCTTAAGTTTAAAGAACAGGGGAAAAGGGTGGGTATATAGTGAGAAATGGAAGACAAATACGTTGACTCCTAGCATTTATACCCAAGATTTACCAATCTTATTTATTTCTCAAAGAATGTCTCTTTCTAAGAAGTTTCTCATGTAAAACAAAAAACTGTCATTAAAACCAACATTTCCTTCTTGGTGCCAGCACAGGCAAAACCTGGTGCCCCTGCTCTGTGTACGGACTGAGTGAGGAGGCTCTCTGCCTTTTCTTTTCCTTTACTGTCAATGAATAATGTAAAAGCAGGGAAAAGGGTAGAAATTATCCTAACCTGGAGGCAAGGCGCTAGGCGGAGAGACTTCCTCTTCATCTGAAACAAGAAATAGGAGTAAAAAGTCAAGGAGAAAAGGGCTTCATCCCAAGTAACCTGAGAAGAGAGAAATCTGAAAAAGAAGAGGAGAAACCACACAATACACTTTGAACTGCTGAGCAAGCCGTAGAAGACTTGGTACCTTAAAAGTTAAACCTGAGTATTTCAGGCAAAGAAAGAAAAAATAAATAAATAAAAAGTTGATAGAGTAATGTAATCCAAATGGAAGCGTAGATTTAAAAATGGAACACCGCAAGTGTTTTGTGTGACTGTAGGTCAGGAAAAAATGAATGCTAAAAATCAAACCTTGATGAAATCAGTAATGGAGGTGGTTTTCCAGTCCTGATTTCGTAACTAAAGTGAATGACAGACATTATTCATATATCACATTCATTTGGACACAGACATAAAAGCTTATGTGTGTACTGTCTGATAACTCATTTCCACCCAGAAAACCTCGTGATTAATTGCTCTTCAGTATCTAAGAAACAAAAGTCAAGATAAATTAATATAAATCAATTATCTTTATAAGCTTTTTTAAACATAATATTGGTATTGGACAATGCTGTATAATTAATATTTACCCATGTGCATTGTGAAATTCAAAATATGTCTTTTAGTGTTTATGTGCAGAATATTTCCCCTTTGGAAAACATCTGAACTTCAGAGTTCACATTTGATTTATTTATTTTGGATAAACAAATTTATTTGTAAATTTAGTCAGCATACATAATTGACCTAAAAACTTCAGTAGAAGGATAAATTTTAAAACCGCTTGGAAGACCATCTCTATAAAAGTGATTTTTCCAGGACAGTAACCAGATGCAACCTAACCCAACACTGTCTTAATTGGCAAAGGTTCAGTGGGCAGGAGCTTTGTGCTTTTCATAATACAAATGCCATAAGAAAAAGAACTTCAGCATTAGTTCTTGTTCCCTGTTAGCAGAGGAGGAAAACTCAACCTAGTTATGAGGTCAACCACAACACAATGAAAAGCTGTGCTAGCTAATTAAGAATATTAGTAACAGATGATGCTGGTGTGAATAACTTGTATTTTATTCTACAGCCCTATCTCCCCAGTTAGTGTTTGTATTCTCAGCTAGAGGGTTAGTTAATATGTGGTGGAATGAGGACTTATGCAAGGTATAAATGTGCATAGCATTTTACCACTATGAAAACAAGTGCAGTCCAGTTAGAATAAAACCAACTGGACTCAAAATGACACACACCTTAATGATAAGACTCCCCATCATTTGTGAATGTAAAACATTTAATTTTAAAATGTTAACACTACAATATATAAAACAGCTATTATAAATTCACATGGTGTATTCTATTGCTGCCAGGTTTACTTTTTTAAAATTTAAAAAAATTTTTAAGGAAACTATAAGTTACGCTGTGGTTAAGACTTGTATCTTCATCCTTGAAAAAGGCCACATTCTATCACAGTGATGTATGGTCAGACTTAACAGCCCCAATTGTTAAACACCTGGATCAAGTCATAACCAGCTTTATTGTAAAGGGCCCTGTACACATTTATCAATTCTAGTACCTTAATAGTTACCCAACAAGTCATTAACATACAGAAACATTCATCATGAGAAGCAAGAAATACTTCCCATCCCTTCTGTATTTTGGCAACTTGTTACTCCTGAGCAACAGTGCTCACATCACTGAGGTCTGTGAACAGTCAAAGTTCACATTTTACATCCTTAAAGAGGCATTTGGTGTTATCTGAACCTCTGCTCTGCTCTTCCCAAAGCATAGTGTTTTTATAAATAATGAAATCTTTGTACTTAAAATACTAGAATATTTTTGAATTTACAGCCTGGGCAACATAACAAGACTCTCTCTGTAAAATAATAATAATAATAATAATCTTTTAGATTAGCCGGGCTTGGTGGTGTGTGCCTGTAGTCTCAACCACTTGGGAAGCTGAGGCCAGAGGGTTACTTGAGTCAAGGAGTTAGAGTCTGCAGTGAGCCATGATCACGCCACTGTACTCCAGCCTGGATGACACAACAAGACCCTGACTGTAAAAAGAAAAACAAAAGCAAAATAGAATGTGGATTTCAAAATGTATATGACTGTACAAAATAGGATACACAAAACACATGCACAGGAATGTTAAAAAGTGCTTTAAAGAAAAACTGACAAAAAAAAGTACATTTTAATATGATCTGTTAGAATATTTACTGTAAATATTACCTACTGGCCTGAAATGTTTTTTCCCAAATTGTCTAACAGGGATATGTTTTTTTTTCTTTTTCTTTTTTTTTTTTGTGAAACGGAGTCGTGCCCTGTCTACTGGAGTACAGTGGCGTGATCTTGGCTTACTGCAATCTCTGCCTCCTGGGTTCAAACGATTCTCCTGCCTCAGCCTCCCAAGTAGCTGGGATTGCAGGCGCTCACCACTACGCCTGGCTAATTTTTGTATTTTTAGTAGAGATGGGGTTTCACCATCTTTGCCAGGCTGATCTCGAACTCCTGACCTTGTGATCCATCCACCTTTGCCTCCCAAAGTGCTGGGATTACAGGCATGAGCCACCGCGCCCAGCCCAGGGATATGTTTTATTACTTTTTAATAAAATAAATAATGTTATATATTTATAATGTATTAATATAACATATTAATATCATTACTTCAGAACCCAATTGGTGATTCACTGGGTAATATGGGATTTTAGATTCTCAACAGGAAGCTCTCTGTGGTCAAAGAAGCTTAAAAAATACAGTGCCTTTAAAATATTAAGCCTTCAATAAATGAATGATAGTAATGATTAAAAAAAAATGTTAGGCTGGAGTTAAATGCTTGTATATTACTGTTTTGTGTTCGTGTGTTTACCGCAGGACATGTGAAAGCTCTGAATGTGCAAATAGTATGTCCTGGAAATGGGGGTGATAAGAAATGATATGGTCGTTAGCACCTCCCAAACTTAGTTCACTTTGAATTTTTTTCTTCTGAAATACCATACATATATTCACATTCCACAAAATTGTGCATTGCCCAGTATAGGTATTTCTGAGCTATTAAAGAATTCTGTATTTCAGAAGACTGTGAGATATTTAAAATTTTACATTATCAAAAATAAAATACCTTGTAATTTTCCTATATTATTATTTGCCATAAGTTTAATTCAGTATTTAGTATTTTATTCTTGTCACCTATTCAAAGGCTTTTACTTACTGAAGTATGTAAGAATCTCGATTTAAAGTCCTGTAAGAATTAACAGAAATGAAGTTAAAATTCAATCATATCCTAGAAAGGAGCTTCCTTTATTGTATGTAAACTAGAAGCTGGAAACATTTTGGGTCGAATGAACACTTTATAAAGGTTTCGTGGTGGTTTACGTTTTGTTTGTGCACAGAGCATAATGAAACCTTGAGTTAATCACCTGGAACGCAAAATGATTGAGAAGAGTAGTCACATACTTTCATGAAACTAAAGTGAAGGAAAATGTCTTTTTTAGTTCTGTTTTTAATTTTTTAAATTATTATTATACTTTAAGTTCTGGGGTACATGTGCGGAACGGGCAGGTTTGTTATTTAGGTATGCGCATGCCGTGGTGCTTGGCTGCATTCATCAGCCCATCATCTACATTAGGTATTTCTCCTAATGCCAATCTTGTTTTTAAAAAATTGATTGATATATAATAATATTTGTATATGTTTATGAGGTACATGTGATGGTTCATTACATGCATAGAATATGTAATGATGGCAGTCTGGGTTTTTTTGTTTGTTTTTTTGAGACAGAGTCTCCATCTATTGCCCAGGCTGGAGTGCAGTGGTGCAATCTCAGCTCACTGCAACCTCTACTTCCCAGGTTCAAGCAATTTTCGTGCCTCAGCCTCCTGAGTAGCTGGGATTACGGACATGTGCAACCACACCTGGCTAATTTTTGTATTTTTAGTAGAGACAGCGTTTCACCATATTGGCCAGGCTGGTCTCGAACTCCTAAGCTCAAGCAATCCTCCTGCCTCAGCCTCCCAAAGTGCTGGGATTACAGGCATGAGGAGGTACCATGCTCAGCCAGCAATCTAGTTTTTCAGCAAAAATTTGAAAGGTGAGTAGTTTTAAAGTCTACTAAGTGTTAAGACTATTTGGAAGACATGCACAATCACTTTAGACTACGAAGGAACACATATTAATGCAGTGCTTCACAGTATCATGAAATAGTCTTCCTCTAGATCACCCAGCAGTAACTGCAAAGAGCAATGACTTTTCAATTGGCAAGCTTTGATTTATTGCACATAAAGTTTTGCATTTGAGAAAGTGCTAGAAAACATAGTCAACATGAGCAAAGTTTACTGTTTCCTTTCTTTTATTTTTAATAATTAATTATTTCTTTTTTAGACGGAGTCTAGCTCTGTCGCCCAAGCTGGAGTGCTGTGGCGCCATCTTGGCTCACTGCAATCTCCGCCTCCCAGGTTCAAGCAATTCTGCCTCAGTCTCCCAAATAGCTGGAAATACAGGTGCTTGTCACCATGCTTGGCTAATTTTTGTATTTTTAGTAGAGATGGGGTTTCACCGTGTTGGCCAAGCTGGTCTCAAAGTCCAGAGCTCAAGCGATCTGCCCGCCTCTGCTTCCCCAAATGCTGGGATTACAGGCATAAGCCACTTTGCCCAGTCAGTTTCCTTTCTTTTAAAAGTTGCTTCGGTCCTGGCACTTTTTTTAGATTGGGAAATGTAGTTAAGATTTTGGGATTCTGACCTTAAATTCTCAAAAAATTGCCTGGTTGGATTTGGTTGAGTTCGATGAGGCTGAAATGTTTAATTGTTCTTATTTGCCATAGAACCCAGGTTCTATTGCTAGGAGGCAAATGAAATATCCAAATCTTTCTAGTTGTGTCCAGTTCAACAATATGTATATGAAAAATATAGCATCTTACAAACAACATTTTCAAACAAAACAAAAAATATAATATGTAAGTCATATTTCATTGTTTTTCTACTTAAAAGTAGTGATGATGAATACATAAACATCAGATTTTGACTTTTTGGAATATGACATACAGGGAAACCACAGACTCAAAGCAGCAGCAGGGGTATCTCCCCTAGCTACCAGAAGAGCAATTTACGAAAGCAGAATTTTATTCATCTGTAAGTCATGGGAAAATAGCATTTGTAACACAATAAAAATGATTATTTAAACAACTGAAGTTCCCAGAAAAGAACTCCTAGAAAGTAGAGAAAGAACCCAGTCTTATATTACAAGCCTGGGATTTTAGGGGAGTACACATAAATTCTTTGGAATGAGAGTGAGAGACTTGTAACTGAATAAAAAGCTCCAGAGATAGTAGAATGTGTAAATTCTTGTAATTATCCAAACTCTCTTGAGCATAAAATAACTCCTACCTATGGCTGATTTTAAATTGCCTTTTCAAATTATTTAAGCAGTATGAACTTGAGACAATTGTTGAGATTTAAGAATAAAGACCAAAAACTTATCAAATTCAAATATACGTGACTTGGAAACAAACAGTTAAATGCTGATACAATACCTTGTTTGATTGAGACAAATTCATGAATTCCTCAAGCAGAGTAATCAGTTGTAGTACACACTGGTGTTTGTGACCAAAATAACAACAGCAATAAAATATGGGAGACAATAACAACAGCTAACATTAATTCATTATGTTTTGAGGCACTCTATTAATTTACTGCATTTCCTTAATGAGATGATACATGCCTTCACACTCTGATGCTTATAAAACCATGATTTATCCTACAATAAATAGGTACATTTAATGAATTTTTTCTTCCTAAAATCTATTAAACCAATCTTGCCTCATAGTGGCTGTGTCTTCAAATCGAAAAGTGTGGTGATAGTAATTTTTAACAAAGTTCATTACAAAGAAGTAATGTAATCAGAATACATAGATAAGCCTGGAGAAATTTTAGTAGATGGTTGATTGTCTGACACCTAAAGGTAAATAGTACAAAAATATTTTAGCATGCTAGTAAAAAGCGCCAGGGTAATATTATTGCAGATGTAAAAGAACCTAAAATTTTGAAAAACCATTCTTTTAACTTAAAATCACATCATTCAGGAGGAAGTGTGTTGGAGCTGCTGCTGATTCACTTCCTCATCTGCCAATCACATTCGTACGAAAGGAAGACTTCATCTCAGGTTATGTGAGATATTTAATACACACAGGGTTCATTCACGATAGTTTATGTGGTGAATGCCTGGGAAAAGAAAATAAGTTTTTATTTATCTTTTAGTGATTACCAAAAGCAGTAATAAAAAAGTCAGTAACTTTACCCATTGAGCTTACAAAAAAAAAAAAAAAGATATAGACTCTAAGCTAATACAATGTAAAAACAAAATATCAGTACTTAGGCATGGAAATGAGTACTGGTCTTTAAAGTGGTCTCTGTTTCTAATGCTGCTGTCACTCTTGGGACCAGCCACAGAACCAGTTTCGCGCTTTCCACAGGGCCAGCTGTTGAGGCACAGCAGAAACCTACTCTAATTACCCTATGTTCAGACATAGGATGTTGGATCTTAGTTGATGAAAAAAAAGTATGATCCCACTTGATCACCCACATTATTCTCTACACATGGCCCTCTGTGACTCTTGTCTGCTTCCAAAACTGAAATCCGCCTTCCTCTGTTGATGGTTGTTCTTCCCCCTAAAGTGTAACTTGGCTCCAGGAGGGCAGGACCCAGTGCCCAGATCTGTGCGTGGCATGTAACCAACACTCAGCAAATCTTGCTGAATAAATATATGCTAGAATAAAAGGCAGATCTTTGACCCCACTGAGCAGACAGAAAAAACCTATATTTAGCATTCCATTGATTTGCTACCTGTAATTATTATGAAAGAATTCTAAGCCAGGGCAGCATTATTTTTATAAGGGCATTGCCTCCTAGTATGATTTCCCTGACGGGGATTTGCACATCTAATTTCTGCTATTGCTGTTTGGCTAAACACATTTCTTTATTGTCATCTCTCTTGTTTTAATTTCATGAGACTTGGCCCAGGTCCCAGGACAAAGTGGTCAGTATTAAGCAACAGGATAGCTGGATAGATAGCCACATGCAAACAAGCAAGCAAACAAACAATAATAAAACCCTTTGCTGGGAAATCGGCTGCTTTCCAGACAGAGACTTTTAGTAAATCTGAAAAAGTCAGCAAATCTAACCACAAACAGTACTTCTAAGATTAATATCAGAATCAAACAACTCTCTGTGGCTTCAAAGAACATTTTCAGAAAGTTTCTAAGCTGTTGCAGAATGATTCAATCAATCTGGGAATGATGTTAAGGCTGCATTGCGGTGAATAATATTCCTAATAGTGACAGATTTGGAGCAGTTAATTGAATATATGTCAACTAATTAAATAGAAGACCATTTAAAGTGCTGAAAATGTACTAAAATCCAGGTATGACCATTTTCAGTAGCTTTAGGCAAGTTGATCTTACAGTGGAAATCACGCATCTGTTCTGCAGCAGTGCCTCATTCCAGACCCTCAGTGACTAACAATGTACATGGGATGTTCATCTTCCTACCCAGCACACATGTTGAATGGAAAAAAAAAATCTAGCCAGATTACCACTGAATGGTCACCAGGTAAGCCATTCAACTGCTCATTCATTTTGCAAGTGTTTATTAGACGATTGCTATGGAAATTCAACCGCTCATTCATTTTGCAAGTATTTATTAGATAATTACTATGTGCAGCTCTCTGCCAGACGCTGGAGGGAAAAAGATGAGGGGGCTAATGTCAAGAAGCTTACAACCTGTTTGGGAAAGGAGTCAACCATTAATGCGTGATTTCATGGAGACAAGAGCGATGAAATGAAGGAGGCAATAGGTCCAAGAGAAATCAGGAGAAAGAAGGGGAGTTAAAAGTGAGCCAGGATGGTCAGGGGAAAGCTGTACAAAGGAGTGAAACCTGAATTGAATGATTAAAAAAATTAGATACACTGGCAGCTGGAGGAGGGAGGGAGAGCAGGGGAGTTCTAGTTCATGCTGGAGAAAAAGTAGGTTGCACCCATCAATCCTGTTTATGCCTGTGCAGGGCTCCTTTCTCAACCAGGAATATACATGTAGAAGTAATTATTATGTCTACTTTTTGCTTAAGTATTTTATTTGCAATTTCTCTGTCCTTGATGAAAGTGGGTAATAGTTGAAGAGGACTGTCTATTTATAATAAACTTCCATCCATTTACCTTCTTTATTTAGGGATGTGACTGTCTATCCTGAATTGATTTGCTTCCTAGGCATGTAAGGCAAATACATACATATACATGTATTTGCCTATATATGTACATACACACACACACACACACACACACGTGGCAGTTTATGTACCTGGGCATGTGACTGCATGTGGTCATGGTCTTGTTTATCTTCTGCAAATGTTAGAAAAATGCTACTAATTTCAAAATGCCCTCGTCTTCTAGCCTTGCTCTTTCATGCTGTGTTCTCCATAAATAAAAGAGTTTTTGTTGGTTGGTTGGTTGACTTTAACTTAAGGAAAGGCATTTTCTCATTTAAACATACAAGTATAATATGGTGACTTTTCAGATTAAGGGTCAGGCACCCGCTTTGTTTAAACTTTGACAGCTCGCCTCTGGGATTACATCATTTGCTCTGTTTGTTGAGCCTTGCAGCCTGGCCCAAACACCTTTCCAAATTTGGAAACAGAGGTGTATGCCATGGCTTTGTAGAGAATAATGTTACAATAATTTCAGCCAGGATGTCCAAACCTCCTTGAAACCATCCCATGGAAGGAGTTCTAGGAGGTTGCACTGTCTGCATTCCATAAGCAAATAACCTTCAAACTGTGGCCCACGTGGCCAGGATTAGTATTCATGTTACTCTCCATGGGAGCCACTGAAGGTCAAGGACAAAGTGAGTATACTAACATTATGCATTCATTATGAGAGCATAAGTTGAAATTAGCTGAAGAAAAGTAATCCAATGTACTGAAAGAACAAAAAAAGTATTTTACTAATGTGTAGGAGACAAGAATATCATAGAAATTAGGTAATGAAATATGATACAGCAAGAACAAAGAGATACTTAACATGCTTTTGAGCTGTGTCCAGGAAAAGAGAAACTTCTTGTTGCAGTCAGAAAATAATGATTCCAAAATTTAGACTTTGTTATTCATTATGCAAATAAAAGGTTTACTTTTAAAATGACAGTACAAACATATAAAGCAAAACTGTCTAATCCACCTTCATGAAAACTTCCCCTGTGGAAGACTAATGCTCCTTAGCTTAAGACAGATGGTCAGTAATGATAATCATTTCCTCTATGGTGAGACAAAGGAATTAGTATTTCATGGAGTAACAGAAGTATATGAGCAAGATTATTTTCTAAAATGAGACTATCTCCATATAAAGTAAAAATAAGATAATATTACAGGAATAAATTAGTTTCCAATTCAAGAAGGAGCAACATAACGTTTGCTTAATGCTATACTGTGTTCTGTGTAAATCATTACATAAATCTACACGAATACAAAGTCAGTGTTACACAGTGAGATGCTAGCCTTCAAAATTACTAGTGAAACCTGGAACAGTTCACACAATAACATGAAAACATTCCATTAAAAAAAAAATCTAGTTCATTCAGATAATTTTCCCAATTAATATACTCCCGAGAAGATAACAAACACGCCTTTTTCTTAGCATGCACATTGAAACTTGGAAACTACCAGTTAATTTTCTGGCATCTCAACAAGTGCTTGTGATATTTTTATCATTGTTGTTTTTCTTTTAGAAATACATGTAATGGAAACTTAGCAACGCACCATTTGTCATTATAGTGGTCTTGCAGATAAGATGCAAAGGCAGAACTCTAACCACACTGATGAAAGATAATGCAGAGAAATTCTGTGGGGCCACCATGGCAATCATTACTGACCTCTTTCTGCTTCTAATTTTGTTGAATTCAGCCTCACTCTCCCTCCCTCCAACTCACCTTTTGCTGGTGTAGTTCCGGCCTCCTTCCCTTTACTTGGTTCTGTGTAGAAAGTACAAGCATATTTTTTAAAGTGTCTTAAAGCGTTTTATTGTGTGATGAGCAATGAGGTGGAGAGGGGGAGGGGAAGAAATAAACGGCAACAGAACAGCTCATAAATGATACTGGATACTCGTGCTCTACACGAATTATAAGTTTAGAAATTATAATTTAGAGTCACACTAAACTTTTAGTGAAAAACAATCTGATCATTTTTGGAAAAGTACATATAAGAACACTCAATACAGATTTTGTTAAAATACACTCAGCTATACTTGGATCATGTTATATAACATGCTGGAGTAAGAATTGAGCAAAAAAATTGAGCCACTTTATTTTAGACCTCAACAAGGGACTGACTTTTTAAAGAAAAGTCAGTTTGCCCCATGTAATGATTCTAAGAGTTTGGACTTCTAGATTTTATAGTAAAGTAAAAAATATGTAATTGTGTGCAGTGTATGTTGTTTCAAAGAAAATGTTTCAGTGTCCATGTGAATCTTCTGGATTGGGTTTAGTGGCAATAAAGGCAAAACAAGAGCAGTAACATCAGATTCTATTAGTTGATACCATCTAGTTTGCATTTCTCTGTGTTTGGAATCATATTAGTTTAGATCTGCAAATGGTATCTGACTTGTATATGTAAGAAAAGAATTGTTTCAAGAATGAATTCTGTTTTTTTGGACTGATAAATAGAGATTCGAATCTCAGTTAACTAAGAAGGACAATTTTAGCAGAGTTTGGGGGGAGACATTTGAGCAAGAGGAAGTCAATATTGTGCAATGAATATGAAATATGGCATAAAAAGGAAACAATAGAGGCTCAGTGGCAGCAACTAATCTGAAAAACAGAAGGGAAAGATTTGCTTGTAATGGCCAGTAGTAGGTGCTCAGTGTACTCAAATGCTGGTCAAAGTAGATTTGTTACGGGCAAGGAGAAAACATACCAGGGAAGAGGAAGATCCTAAGAAGAATGTCAAACATCTACACTAGTTTCAAGATCAACATCTAAAGAAAATAAATCTGAGCTTGCCCCTGTTTGAACTCATATGGCTCTGAGCCAGTTTTGTTCATTTTGATACATAGTAATACTTTTCTATACTATTTAGGGTTTGAGTGTGTGAAGTATTCTTAGCTAGACAAAGGGCCTCTTGTGAGCAGCTAGATTTCTCAAACTGCCCTCCTGAAAAACACTCTCTGCTTGAGCCCAGGAGTTTGAGGCTGTGGTGAGCTGTGGTGGTGCCACTGCACTCCAGCCTGGGTAACAGAGCAAGACCCTTTCTCAAAAAAGAGAAAGAAAAGAAAAGAAAGAAAAAATGACCTCCGGGGGAGGAAAGCTTTGTAATTGCCTCATAAGTTTTTGTGTGAAAAGATGATTAGAAACTGAGACCTTATCCAATTCCTGCTTTCACCTAAGCTGGACCAGTTCTGCAGTGACCTGCTGGCTTCATACCACATTGTCAATTTAAGCAGCCCACAAATAATCACATACTGCTTGGTGAGGGGGGTGGGGGATGGTGGTCTTATAATATTGCCTGATGTTTTAATGTTGTGCTTGCATTTTATTTAATTGCTCTCCAGGCTGTATTCTAGTTTCTACTTGGCTGCAAACAAACTGAATACGGGAAAATGTTTTCTATGTAGAGTTCCCCACTACATCTGGTACAATATGCTTGCACCTAGCTATCAATATGTATATGGTAGGTATTTCTGAATCCTTCTGAAGGATTAGGTCAGAGTTGTGTACAGGGTAAATACCTAGTGAATAATAATTATAGAATGGATGACAGTTTCTCACCCTTTTCAAGGAGAAGAGGGGATGAGAAAAGCCACTTTGGCGTCTTTATAGGAAAATGCACATGATTTTGATTGCTTCCTTCTTGGGGCTATTTGGTAGATAAATGACTCTGAAGAGACATGTTGGGAATTTAAGCTATGTTGAGCTTTCAGTCTTCCAATCCTCTTCTCTTCTTTAGGTATATGTGGACATAAAAGCAAGCTTCACATATTGTGTGTCACAGGGGGACTGCCCTACCTGCCAAGGGTCTCACTGGATCTCTGTACTCGTTTTCTGTTGCCAGCTGGTGGACAATATGGTACTAAGAACTCAAGAAGTTGGTCCCATATTGAACCTCAGAGGCCACCAAACCTTTCTGGAAAGTCCTAGGGAGTTTCTGGAGGTGCTCAATAGTGACATATTTCAAGTTGAGAAGGGACAGCTGATCATCCAGGGTAGAGATGGATCCACTCCCCACTCTCATAAAGAAGATGTGGGTTTGTTTGACCTTTATTATATGGGAAAAAGCCTCACAAATCCTTCAGCCCCTTGGATGGAGGCTCAGCCTCCACACTGTAAAATGTGGACATAATAACTTCTACGTAACTTGAAAGGTTTCATAAGATTTCTCCCCCTAATATATATGAAGTGCCATCCAAATTAGATTAACACAAGAGGATTATATAAACACAATGTATTATTTTTATTATTACCAACTTATCACAATGGTCACCATCCAGCTTCTCAGTAGAAGTTAGGTTAAAGCTCACAGCTCACAGCACCCATAAAGGCCAAATCATGCTGGGATGGATGTTCTATATTTGTAGCGCAAACATGTGTGAAGCAGTGTTTTTACTCACCTTCCGGGGGCGGGGCTGGGGCTGGTACTTCATTTTCTAGAAATGGAAAGAATCATGGAAACGTTAGGCTCATTTATCACAGAGAACCGTTTTCCACAGCCCCGTCTCACCTGTGTGTACTCACAAGAGGGATGGAGCAGGAAAACACCTCACACACACACACACACACACACACACACACCCTGCTGCATCAAGAGGCCCAAGACATGCTGCCATTTGTGTGTGGTATTTTATACAGATTTCCAGGAGGTGGCATGGTGTAGTGATGGAAAGATAAAGGTAGAATGGGGGATCCGAGTGTCCTTGCCATTTAGGTATCCCCTCCAGAGGCAGGCTGGGCATTTAACTGTGCTGAGCCTGTTTTCCTGCCTCTAGAGAAATGGCTGCAACACCAATCATACATGGGCAGGACTACTGTTATGATGAAGTGAAACACAGTGGGTAGCAAGTATATGGCGAGCGTATCCTATAGAGTCTAAGGTAAGGTCAGTGCAGAAATGAGACCCCCTTTCCCAGAAAGCAAGAGCACCCCTGCATCTCCAACACTGTTCAGCTGCATGAGAGACACTTTCAGAACCAAGAAGACATCAAAGTCCTCTGGCTTTGCAGCGTTTTGTTGTTGTTGTTGTTTTACAAGGAAGGTGCAATTCACTGGGAAACAGAACTAAGCCCTGTCACAGTCATTTCTGGAAGCACGTGTGTTTGGACTAGATTCCCACCTACACTTATTCAAAATTTTCCAAGCTCTGCTTTTGAGGTTTTGGTTTACCCCGGCTTTGGATGTCTGGTTATTACAGAGCACTCTGGCTATGAAGTCTGACAAAGAAACTTCTGTTAAAGAATATACTATTTCCAAGTAGCTACAGGCATCCCCATGAACAAAGAGCATAGTATTTCCCCTGCCAAATCCCTGTGGATGCTCAGGACGGGGAATTAGTGACATGTGAGTATCACCCACTCATGAACCAGCTGCTTCATCTCCAGGACAAGAAGAGGCAGTTAATGAAGGAGATCCCTTTTAAAATTATTTTCTACTTGATTACTAAATAAAATATAAAGATAGCAAAGTTTTTATGTTATAGGGACATTGTGGAATCCTGGGAGCCTTTGTCAGTGTATGGGATTTCCACATTTTTTTTCTACAAGTGACTCTTGTTGAGCAGGGAGAATGAGGCTCAAAACGAGCAGTTTGGTGGAAGAGTCACCACTATGTGTAGGCCAAGTGCCCTGTTGTAGTCAAGGGAGGCTGGAATGAGCATAGAAAAATGAGCGGATTGCACCGTAACAGAAATCAAGAAAAGAGTAATGCAGGCCTGCTAGGATGCAATAATGTCTTTTTCCATCATTCATTTTGTGACTGGTATAAACTCCAATGTGTTTTTAAAAAGCTTTCTAGGCCAGGTGTGGTGGCTCATGACTGTAATCCCAGCACTTTGGGAGGCTGAGGTGGGAGGATCATGAGGTCAGGAGTTTGATATCAGCCTGACCAACATGGTGAAACCCTGTCTGCACTAAAAATACAAAAATTAGCTGAATGCGTGTGCCTGTAATCCCAGCTACTCAGGAGGCTGAGGCAGAATTGCTTGAACCTGGGAGGCAGAGGTTGCAGTGAGCTCAGATCGAGCCACTGCACTCCAGCCTGGGCAACAGAGTGAGACTCTATCTCAAAAACAAAACAAAACAAAACAAAACAAAAATTTTTATTCAGATGGCCATAAATAAGTATGTTGCTTACTATTTACTAGTGAGGGGAGAAAAAATATATATAACCAAAGGACAAAAATGTAACCTTATATAGATGGGCAGAAGAAAACGTGGCAGGATGTGATGTAATTTGCAGATACAGTGAAAACACAAATGTCCCTTGGATGGCATTGTCAGAAATGTTTTTGTTTCTTCACTACATCATGGAAAGAATCACCTGTGTTGTCGTCACCCAAAGCACAAAACTGTCAGTCAAAGCATTTTATTTTCAGAGATCTGAGTGCAGAAATGGAAATCCAATATTGCCCTCTTGGCTTTGAACAAGTTGTTGCGGCACACAGATATCAGAATACTGAGAGCAAGACGCCAATTTCTTTGACACTCTATCTTTCAGACTGGGCCACTGCCATGCCCTGCCGGAGGACTTCTTCCTGGCTCTGACTACAGACAAATTTCTCATCCCCTCCAGTCTCCTTTCCTCACAGCTGCAGAAGTTATTTATCCTACAACTGTGTTTCATCCCATTATTCTACTTGAGAGGGTTTCGATTACTGTTTGGTTAGGTCTACACTCCCCAGGTTTGCATTCAAAGCCGTTGTTGGGGGGCACTTTCTTCTCTCTCTCTTTTACTATGTTCAAATGGCCCCTCTGTTCTAGAGCCATTTCTGTTCACCTTCTGACCTTTCTGCCACTGTTCTCCCCAGCAGACTTCCTGCTTTTTCTGAGCATGTGATGGAGTCAGACTTAGGTTGGAATCCTGACTCTATGCCTTATTCTTTGTGCAAACATGGACAATTCCTTAATCTCTAACAGCCTCAGACTCTTCATCAGTGAAATAAGAATAACAAAATAAATAACCTCTTAGGGTACCAATCCTATGTACAATACATAGGGTAGTTCCTGCCATGTAGAAAGAGCTCTATGATTCACAGAATTAACTGTTACCATTATTATCATTTGGCAATCTTTATCCACATTGCCAACATTGTTCTCAAGACTCTCAGGGTTGATTATTCTATTCTGTTCTTCCTCCTTACTGTTTCGCATTCTGGACCACGTCATAACACATTCTCTTTTCACTATGACTTAATTATTTTCTGATAGTCTCTGTATATTTATGTTTCTGTTTCTCCCCCATCTAAACAAAGCCAGGGGATCCTTCCTTCCTTTCTTACCTCCCTGGTGTCTCCTTCTATTGCCGAAAACACATAAAACGCATAGAGAATTGATACAAAAGAATTAAGGAGGGCTTCTTTTGGTGGTTGGATATGAACTATTAAGTTGATCATACTTGTTCAGCATCTATGTAACCAGTTTCCATTTTTTTAAGAGTACCCATAGTTTGCTTAAAATCTAACTAAGGCCAATGGTGAATTCTAATCAAATAAGTAAAAGAGGATCATCTTGGGCAGTGAAACGGTAAATGTTCCCTGAATGTACAGTCTCCATTTCCATTTTGTCTATAGCCCCCTTGGGCTATGTAACAGACCAAAAATCAAAATGACAATTTAAAGGGCTTAATTCAACTTCCACTGAATCCACAAGACATTGGTCATGAATAGCTGACTGTATCAGAGAGAATGGCAGAAACATTATAGGACATTAATGCTAGGACCATTGTAGGATGGTTGCAGGAAGTAGAAAATGCATGGAAGGAAAATGTATACTGGCCTGGTAAATAGGCAGATCCAGAACTTTTCCTTCTCAAACTCACAGAAACCACATTACTTTATAGCCTGTGAAGGAGTAAATAAATTGCAACCCCTTATTAGGATGCACTGCATGTAGGACCTAGTGGATATGAGTCCTTATAATCCTTACAGTCTATGAAATCAGTACTATGATTATCTCCATTTTGCAAGTGGGAACTCAGGCTCTTTGA
Organism: Ateles fusciceps; assembly: GCA_036589455.1. Classification (NCBI taxonomy): domain Eukaryota; kingdom Metazoa; phylum Chordata; class Mammalia; order Primates; family Atelidae; genus Ateles; species Ateles fusciceps. The sequence continues at coordinate 4,009,526 of JAZHEH010000612.1, forward strand.
GATCCCACAGCCCAGGAAGGGTGGAGCCAGGCTCTACTCCAGGCTTGCTTGACTCAGAGCCTGGGCTCTGCAGCCTGGGTCCGCACTTTCTTTCCCTGCTACTTATGTTGACCAAGGCAGAAGAGGGCTGATGGACTTCTCAGAGCAAGTACACCATTTTCCCCTCTGAATTAATTGGTCTTAATCTCAAGGCGACATAATCTCATATGGATGTTGCCCTCCCTATTTGTAGGAGTGGGGTGCACATCAATTTCCTTAAGTATGAAATGGAAATAATGGCACAGTCTAACTCAGGGGTCATTGCAGGAATGAATGCATTAACAGGGGTAGAGAACATGGCAAATGTTAGATAGGCTTTATCTTTTCGTGGTTTTTATCATTATGATCATCATTTTTACTCTGACACACCCATGAAAAAGACACTTATGTCTTCCTCTACATGCTGTCTGCTAAGGATATGTCTTATTTCTAGGTCTGTGAGCTGCATGTGTTAAAACATGTTTGCATTTGGGGTGGGGACTGATGAAACACCTGGAGACTGGACAGAAGAGGTGGGTCCCTCATACCCCTACTGTAAAGTGGGAATGGTAATTGAGCTCGATGCAATTTATATGCATTATACTTTGTACACTGCACATAAGTAGATCAATCAACGATTCAATCAATCAATCATGATGAGACAGAAATGACAATAGAAAATAGAACCTCAGTCCTTTTCAGAGCATTTGAAACAGAGAATTCCAGTTGTCTTAAACCAGGAAACTGGGAAACCAAGGAGTGCTAACGGCCAAGCAGCGCATGACTTAAATGGAAAATGAAGTATTGCAGGTAAATCTCAGAGCCCCCAGGGTGTCCCCATTTACCTGGAAGGAAATGCTCATCCATCTCTCTCACTCTAACTCATATGTTTGTCTCTGACGGGTTCTGTCATGCTCAGCTTTGCCCACTTTTCTAAAAATCATTTACGTGTTCCTAAAATTCATTGGCTGCCTCTATAACATTCATTCATTAACAGTAATTTCCACAGTACCTCACTGAATAGGGACCATCGGCAGGAGCACCCTTGCCACCTTGAACTCCCATTATAAATTTAACAAGGTCAAAGGGGTTATAAAAGTGGTTACAATGTGATAAGATACCAGTGTTTAAGAAACTCACAGGTAACTGAATTTCCCTTTAGTATCAATTGAGCCGCTGAACCAAGTCAATCTGCTCTCTTAAAACATCGAAGACTCACTACTTCCAGAAATCCTTTAGAACGTCTCCAACTGAAGTATGTATATTAATTACTTAGGGATCTGATCAAGCTGCAGATTCTGACTCTTGGGGTCTGCAGTAGAAAGGTTCATGTTTCTGCATTTCACGGCTGCATAGTAGCTTGGGAGGTCAAGGTGGAGGATTGCTTGAGCCCAGGTGTTTGAGACCTACCTGGGCAACATAATGAAATCCCATCTTTACAAAACAAATTTTAAATTAGCTGGTGCTTCCCTGTAGTCCCAGCGACTTAGGAGGCTGAGGTGGGAGGATCACTTGAGCCCATGAGGTAGAGGCTGCAGTGAGCCAAGATTGTGCCACTGTACTCTAGCCAGGGTGACAGAGCAAGACCCCCTCTCCAGAAATTTTTTTTTTAAATTTTAAAAATAAAATGATTTCTGAAAGGTTCTCAGGTGATACTGCTGGTCCACACCCCACTTCAGTAACAAGGCTCAGCACACCCCCTAAATATCTCCCGGTCCTCTCCCTTTTCAAATGTGAGTGGGAATGCTAAAGGGTTTACAGTAGATGGGGACCTTTCTTCTCCCTTTGATCACAAGCTTCTTGAGGACAAGGCCCTTCTCCTTCTCCTTTTCAGATTCCACACAGCAGGTGCTCCATAAATATAGTTGACTGGCAGGCTGTTCCTCCTTGCACAAAAGCCCCTTCTCCTTGCTGCCAAGAAATCCATAACCGTCCCCTGGCACTCTGTGGACAGCTTTCTTGGTCTGTGTTACCCACAGGGAACACTATGTCTTTCATTGGTTTCCTTCCCGCTGGCTAAGGCTCCAGAGGCATTCACCCAAACTCCATCATTTAGACTTCTTCTTACTGTCAACACAGGTCTGCCATTTCTTAACAAGGGCAGGAGAGCAATTAGGGCTAGAGTTTTGGCTCTCAGGAATATTACACCCCTCGCCTTTCTAAGGAATCCCCCCTCTTTTAAAATCGGGGCTCCCAAAAACAGCAAAGCAAATTTGTGTTGAGGAACCTGCCCGCCAGTTTCTTAGCAAATAACACTCACTCAATCATGCCAACTGTTGTCAACTAGGTTAGCTGTGTCGCAATGATCAGGAGGCACCTACCTTTGATAAACTCTCTAAATCTTAAACAAGCAAGCAGATATTTATTGAGGTGAGGTCCTGCTGTGCTTCTGCTTATTCAAAAGCCAAAGGGCAAAGTTCTGTGGAATGTTCCTGCTACGTAAATACGGTTGGTTTTTTGTTCTCCTCTCTTTGTCCTCCCGCACGGCATCTTTATTAGCAAACATGCCAACAGGGTGGACTAAAGAGCATGTTTTAAAACTTTTTGAATAAAAAGGAAAACCTAGAATACTTTTTGAAAAAAAATAGGCCCAAGGAAATATTTTAATGGACAACCTAAAAATGAACTCGATTGTGAACGAACAACTGAGGCTAGCCCCTTCTTTCCTAGGCGAGGGCGGCTGTTCTTTGATCCTTTCTAATTAACAGATATAGACTTTCTCTCCCTCTGCAGCACTGAAATGCTTTCAAAGGGGTGGATCTATTTATGGTGGATTTTTCCTATGGTCACCTACTGTAAAAAGCACAGGTATGCCACCAATGGCATGCCTGCACAGCCTGTGCCAGGGCTTTCTAATTGACGGGCGCTGGTGGCAGCTATGAAATAGCCCCATTATGTGGTCTTTGTGCTGCTGCGGAAACACTGGAACCCAGTGACTCCATAAATGGTCTGGCCCTCTCTGGTGGAGTCCATTTCTATTTTCAATGATCAAGGGTTTTATGGTCAGTAACTTAAAGGGGAAAAGAAATCTTATGTCTTAAAATTCGTTATCCTGTCTCTCTTTATATGTCTGTATGTCTACACTAAAAAATAAATAAATAAATAAACAATCCAGTTCTCTCCTTCCTGTGGGTTGTCTCAAATATTACATTATTTGACCTTCTTAAACTGTCTTATGGGCTCTTATGTGCAGTTTAATTTAGCTTTTTTATAGCATGGAGAGCATAATGATATCACATGAATATATTACATAGGCATAAAAAAGAACACACAATAACAATTATCATTATATGTTAGGATTCTACATCTGTTTTTGTTGCTTTCCATCACTTTCTTGGAGGAAATTTTTAAAAAATAAAAATATTCTAAAACCATTCTTTGGAAATTTGAGGCATAGGAGAAAATTGTATGCTATTCTTAATTATTATGTCTTATTATCAAAGTAAAATTCTAGCTCTGAAATGAAACATGTGAAGCCTTTATGTTTTGTAAACATCATGATGAATAAGGAAGGTTCCACCTGGCCAACTCCTGTACTGTCACTTTTGGTGGTATAGCAAATTATCTTTCTTTTTAGATTAAATACGTAATAAACACTGTCAGGTGTCTCCCCTCTTGGTGGTGGGATCTGACACTATATGCATACTCCAACCTGGACCTCGTATGCCCAGACATGAGCACAGCGGAGGCTGCCATAGCATAAAATATTTCTGTCACGGAGGCATTCATAATGCTTAGAGATGTTTGATTCCATTAATCGTAAGTGTACCCATAGCTGGGTATGGTGGCTCTCGCCTGTAATCTCAGCACTTTGAGGAGCAGATCAGATCACTTGATCTGATCACAACCAGCCTGGGCAACATGGCAAAACTGTGTTCTACCAAAAATACAAACAATTAGTTGGGCATGGTGATGCGTGCCTGTGGTCCCAGCTACTTTGGAGGCTGAGGTGGAGAATTGCGTGTGCTGGGTAGGCAAAGGTTGCAGTGAGCCAAGATTGCACCACTGCACTCCAGCCTGAGTGACAGAGTGAGACCCATCTCAAAATAAAAAGTGTACCCCCCAAAATCAGCAAATATAAATGACGGTGTATTTTTATTGGCCAAATTGCTTATGTATCAGAGACGCAGAATTTGGGCATAAATCAACTTTTAATCCATCATTTTCACAGTCACTTGCTTAATTTGTTCCCCACTCTATTCATTATAGGCATTTTGGCTCTGGATATTTTATACTTTGGGATTTAAGAGAATTAGACTTTTTAAAGAGGTAGGTTGGATGCGGTGGCTCACGCCTGTAATCCTACCTGGGGTAGTTGGAGATCTCAGGAGTTCAAGACCAAACTGGGCAATGTAGTCAGACCCTTTCTCTACATACATACACAAAAGTAATTTTAAATTGATTTATAATAGTGGTTCTCAAAGTATTGTCTGGGATCTTCAGGAGATCCCTCGGTAGGGAGTCTACCAGGTCAAAATGATTTTCATAATAGTAATGCTTAGACATTATTTGCCTTTTTCACTCATATTCTCTAACAAATAGTCCAGTTTTCCAGAGAGTACGTAATGTGTAATGATATCAGTGTTCTGACAGCTAATAGAATGGTTTGTGTATTCTTGTGTATGTATGTGTGTGTGTGTTTCTTTTTTGAGAAAAAGGATTTCATTCTGTCACACAGGCTGGAGTGCCATGGCATGATCTTGGCTCACTGCAGCCTCAATCTCCAGAGGCTCAGATGATCCTCCCAGCTCAGCCTCCTGAGTAGCTGGGTCTACAGGCATGCACCATGTCCAACTAATGTTTGTATTTTTAGTAGAGACAAGATTTCGCCATGTTGCCCAGGCTGTTCTTGAGCTCCTGGGCTCCAGTGATTGGCCCATCTCAGCCTTTCAAAGTGCTTGGATCTCAGGCATAAGCACTTTGATCACAGAACATGCCTGGCCATGTTCTTGTGTTTTAAACCTTATCAATTTTAATTTTTTTTTAATGGAGTTTCGTTCTTGTTGCCTAGGCTGGAGTGCAATGGCGTAATCTTGGCTCACTGCAACCTCTGCTTCCCAGGTTCAAGAGATTCTCCTGCCTCATCTTCCTGAGTAGCTGGAATTACAGGCATCCACCACCATGCCTGACTAATTTTTTGTATTTTTAGTAGAGACAGGGTTTCACCATGTTGGCCAGGCTGGTCTCGAACTCCTGACCTCAGGTGATACACCTGCCTCAGCCTCCCTAGTGCTGGGATTACAGGCGTGAGCCACTGCACTTGGCCAATTTTAACTTTAAATACAGTAAATATTATATGACACACTAATATTTACTTCTTAAAAAAGCAAAACATATCCCTTATGTTGAGGGAAATATTATATGACACACTAATATAATATTTACTGTATTAAAAATTAAAATTAGTGTGTATAATACACTATTTATGCACATAAACAAATACTCTTTATTCAATTATTATTAAGGGTGCAAATGGATCTGAGACCAAAAGGTTTGAACTACTGGTTTTGAATTTACTGCAAATCTCTTTGGAAAAAGATTTTGTGCATGTTATTTTTAAAACAAACTCATGTCATATACATCATATACATCTGCAGCTTTGATAAAACGAATGAATCAGTCAAAATAAAAACCATGTATTGATTTTGAGGGCAATAACTTATTTTCCTAAGTGCACCATAATAGAGACAAAAGGGCAATAGTATCTAGTAACACCTCCCCCTATGGAGAATTCAGCTATCTAGCAACTTACCTAACAGCTTCTGACCACCCAAATCAAAGGGCATTTGAAGAGCAAAATGCATTTATCTCAAGCTCCTACTTCCATGCACTAAGAGTTTCTGTGTTTTCCTCCTGGAAGAAGGCCCTACCTCCTCAATAAAGGGGACTTGGGAAAGGTAAGCAGGGTGCTTGATGAACAAAATTTAAGGAGGCACTCACTGAAGGTGCTGACCCTGCATTTTTATGACCCAGAAGGTGAGCGCCTTCTTAAATGTTGTGCCTTAGATGGTGCTAAACCCTACTCAGCCAGATTAACTACCTGGAATGGAGTCTATGACAAAAGACAAAGGGGAGTGAGGGGAACAACTTCATATGCTGACTGACAAGAGACTGAAGAAGACAGTACACTTCTAGCGAGGGACAAAGTAGGAAAGCTATGAAAAATTGGACAGAAATTCAAAATACAAATCAATATGAGCCCATTTAACAAAAAAGCAAACAATTTGGGCTCTCAGGGTGTCACATGCTACTAATAACTGATATCTATAATTTAAGACAAATTATATCCACTGTATTTTATTTTTTAAAGCAAGGAGTAATGTATTACATTTTAAGAATGTTTCTATTCAAACTGGTTGAAAAAAATAAGGTTCTGAGGTTATATAAGAAAATTAACCTTTAGCTGTGCAGATAATCCAGCTATTCAGAATGATTCAGTCAATTTAATCTGTATTTATTTACTGTGGTCAAATGTTGCTGAAGACTATACTATACTCTAAGGTTCTGAATAGATGAAGTCTAATTGTACATTGGTTATGTAAATTTTCAATGACTCAGTGGTTCAACTTTTGGAATTTCCCTGAATCTACAGGTTTTTTTTTCCCTCCCCTCATCAATTCATTCTTTTTTCCTTCTAATTATGCAGGTTTCAACTCAGGATGTCATTTCACACAGGAAGAGGATTAAAATATGGTCCTTACTACATAGCAGCAGATAGCTTCTCATTGTTAACGCGGGGCTGGGGGAAAATTGCTTAGATGTGAGGACTTGACTTCCTCATTACTCATCAAGTTTCAAGGAATCAGATGGGGTTGGAATGGCATAGATGAGGGTATGTTTTGCAGGGGAAGCTTTATTCAAATTGAAGGAGTTTAAAATTTTAGGATAGGTCAAAAGGAAATTATTGCAAAAGTGATCTGAATTGTTAACAATTTCCTACTTTACTGTGCCTTTTCTGGGGATCTTGCATCACTTATTTTGAGACAGAGTCTTGCTCTGTCACTCAGGCAGGAGTGCAGTGGCATGATCATGGCTCACTGGAGCCTTGACCTTCTGGGCTCAAGCGATCCTCCTGCCTCAGCCTCCCAAGTAGCTGGGACTACAGGTGTGCACCACCACACCTGGATAATTTTTGTATTTTTTGTAGAGACGAGGTTTCACCATGTTGCTCAGGCTGGTTTCGAACTGCTGGGCTCAAGCAAGTCTCTGACCTTGGCCTCCCAAAGTGCTGGGATTACAGGCATGAGCCACTGTACCTGACCTTGTATGACTTATTTATGTGGCTATCAGGTTATAGGATAAATCTCTTAAAGGCCTTGCTCCAAGCCTCATGCTTCACATTGAGTGACTTTTTTTTTTTTTTTTTTGAGATGGAGTCTTGCTGTGTCGCCTAGGCTGGAGTGCAGTGGCATGATCTCAGCTCACTGCAACCTCCACCTCCCAGGTTCAAACAATTCTCCTGCCTCAGCCTCCCGAGTAGCTGGGACTATAGGTACCTGCCACCATGCCTGGCTAATTTTTTGTATTTTAGTAGAGACAGGATTTCACCATGTTGCCCAGGCTGGTCTTGAACTCCTGAGCTCAGGCAATCCGCCTGCCTCTGCCTCCCAAAGTGCTAGGATTAAAGGCGTGAGCCACCTCGCCCAGCCTGGGTGACTTTTTAAAAATAGAAGAAGAAGAGTCCTGATGCCAGGTGGGGTCATAAAATAAAATTCCACCACAGTAAACACAGTGGCACTCAATCACCCACCACATCCATATGTGGTCATGGAGAGTTCTTTATGTGGTCATCTCAGGAAAGCGCAGGCTGAGGAAGACCCTACCCACCAAAGAGCACCCCCTGATAGGGAGAGAAATCTTACTGTCCCACAAATTTAAGCCTTATAATCCTTGGTGACAGATACAGTTATTGTTAACTGTGTAAGGCAACTCTTTAAGTAGGAAAGGCCATACCCCGCAATGGAACAGTGAAGAAACAACCCAACCACTATCACCCTTAGGCTGACAACTAGAGACCCCCCGAATTGGACATGGCTCATTTCGGTAAGAACACAACAGATGTCATGGAGTATAGACCTTTTATTTGATCTGAGCTTCTGTGGGTGAAAGCAAAGATGTTTCACTACAGGTAAAAGAAGGAAATGTGGTAGTAGAAATGATGGTTGTGACTATCCTAGCAGCTTTCTTGGCATGTATTATAAATATTACACTAGGTAAGGAGGTGAGCAGTGGTTGTTACATCCCTTATATTGAGGAAAATGTCATCAAAGTTTATATGAAATATGAGGCTTTTAATACCTTATGCCAGACAAGATTTCTGAGTTTACTGCTTTAGGAGGAAAATGCTTGAGATCTTTCCATAAGTTAGGCCCTGTTCTAACCATTTTACCTGTCCAGGCGCGGTGGCTCATGCCTATAATCCCAGCACTTTGGGAGGCCAAGGCAGGCAGATCACTTGAGGTCAGGAGTTCGAGACCAACCTGGCCAACATGGTGAAACCCCATCTCTACCAAAAAAAAAAAATACAAAAATTAGCCAGGTGCGGTGGCGGGCACCTGTAACCCCAGCTATTCAGGAGGCTGAGGTAGGAGAATTGCTTGAACCTGGGAGGCGGAGGTTGCAGTGAGCTGAGATCGCGCCACTGCACTCTGGCCTGGGCTACAGAGTGAGACTCTGACTCAAATAAAAAATAAGATAAAAGAAGCACTTTATCTGATTTATTTCAGTTAATTCTTACTGAGATCCAATGAGTTGATACTGTTTTATTTATATACAAATGAGAAAATAGAGGTATACGAAGTTAAATAACTCAGTTTATGGTGCAGCTGGAATTTGAGCTGTCTAGAATGTTCTATGAATAGTATAATTTATTTATCTCACCATGTTTAATAATGAGTATAATTTAAGATGCATAAAGAAAAAGCCAAGATACATACTACCTGCATAACAACTCTAAAGGCGTCTAACTCCAAACATGACAAAATGTAGAACTGCACAAATGGACAAATTTTTAGTTGTAAGTAGAGCATTCTCTTCTAACATTCTTGAAAATTTTTGGAAGGCAAATTATATTACCAGTTGCAAGCAAAGTAATTTATAAAGATTATTATATTGTAATTGAGTAATTTATAAAGAGATCTGATATTACTTAGATGAAGATTTGGACAATTTTAGAAAAGAATTATATTTAGACAAAATAGCTAAATACACATCAAAAAATGAATAGAACAAAATCATAAGATCTAACATCTGACATATTAATATCTGACATATTAACATCTGATACATTATTTACGTAATTTTAGACGCTGCCCTGATGTGCCAAATTGGCCTAAAAAGAATTCCTAAGGGAGTATAAAAGGGCAAGTCTTATCAAAGTGGATTTAGACTTGAAAGGCATAATGAAAGTCAGATTACCGATAGCTTCTTGTGAACTCATTTTAGAAAGAGAAATAAGTGTGAGAGTGAATGATCCTGGTCTTTGCCTCTGCCAAATCAATCAGTTCACACCCCAATCTGATGGGACCTAAAAGTGTATTCTGGAACTGTACATTAAAGCCTGTAATACTCTGTTCCATGAATGGGAACATCCTGAAATTTGGCCTGTGGTCTATCTTTGGGCTGTCTAAAACAAATGTACTCTTTGTAAATTAAAACTGAGCCTATCCACACAGAGTAGAATTATGACAAGACAGTATCATCACTTTGATTTTGGGGAGCTGTCTTTGTAAAAAGCTGCAGGGACAGAAGCCCTCTTCTCATCTGGTTATGACATAATTTGCATACATGTAGAAAATTAAGTGACAAAGTCTTTTCTTCTTTTTCACAGTTTCATTTTCCTTAATTGCTATGCTCTCAAATGTTAGGAAACCCCTTTTGACTAAACAATAGCTACTGCATGATTACCCTAACTCGGAACACTGTAATTCAGCTACTACCTTTCTGTGTATTTATTGCATTTCCCCAGGATGCAGTATTCTGAACAAACCAAGGATTCCAGAAAAGACGTCTGTTTCCATCAAGCACTAACATGGAATAAGAACAAAGAGGACGTGGCCACATGCTCTCAGGTACACACATGAAATTGAAATTTCTGTACTTAGTTTTGATTGCTTGAACTTTAATACTGTTCTTTATCATCTAACACACTCAAGTATGTCTAGAGATGAAGTTTAGAATTACCACAGAAGATATTGGCTACCAAGAGTATTTTGTGTCTCTTAATATAGTTTTCATAGACTAATTCAGGAGCAGTGAAGATAAAAATAGTCATTATTAATTATAATAAAAATTCTTCTGTGTCCATAAACAGCCTAAAAATAATTTTTAAATAAAACAATTGCAATAATTTTAAACAAAAGTAACAAAAATGCTTCCTTGGGCTGGAAAAAAAACAATAGTAATAATTTCACAGCAGTCTCCTCTCATGACCGTATAAAATTTAAAAGAAGAGTGTATTTGTTTACAAAAGTATTGCAAAAACATCATTTTGTATTTATTCAAGTTTTTAAAGAGACCATTTATTTATTTGCTTTTATGTCCAAGCATTTTTTTAAAGCAACTTCAGCCTGGGTAATTGACTTCAACATTCATGTTTGGTTCAGGGATACTTTGAAATTGCTGTAAATAATTGTGTGTGTATACAGAGCCTAAAAAAAAAAGTTTCAAGGCTGTGTCTCATGGCCAAAATAAAGTGAGTCGTTGAGAGCATAAAGGATTGTAAGTGCTCATGTTTCCACTCTCCTGGGTTCCCAGACCAGCTAGTGAGCCTAACTTTCACCTTTATCATTCCACAAACTCCCTGACCCCTGACTTCACTGTTTGAAAGGCCTGGGAACAAGAAGGAATTTCTTTAGATTTACTGGGTGAGAAGTAAGGATACAACTTGTTTTTCCAAAGTCTTTTTAAAGCGTTATATTTAGGGCGCTTCAGAGGAAAGAACTGGCCAGTCCTTTATTTATCTTCCTAACAGGTGCAGTTGGAGCAGTCATAAAAGCAGGCTACTGAAAAAGAAGGATTCTGCCAAGTATTAAGCCCCTCTAGCACGCATTTGCCCTACAGTATTCCCCCTTACAACACAGAGCTCAAATATATGCCGTGAATCTTCAGCATAGCATGACGGTTTTTTTTAGGAGGCAAACAATATGATGGCATTCATTCATACAACTTCTTTATTTTCCATCCAGATCTTCAACTTGGCCTCGATGAACCATTTGAAGTCAAAAGGGAAACAATTGCCCTTGATAAAATATCTCCTTCCTCCTCCCCTATTCCTTTCTCTTACTTTTCTGCATAAATTATTAACTTTTCCCCAATTTGAGGTAAGGGTGATATTTATATATAAGATGACTTTCCAAAGACAAATTTATTTTGGTGTTTGAAATAGGCCATTCACTCTCATGCAGGTAGAAACTGAAGGTCAAAGAATAAATATGAGAAGGAGGTTTCCCATCAAGGGAGCTCCTTTTCTGATGCATGACTAAGCCCTGACAAATGCTTAGAAATAGGCGAGAGGTGATCGCTGCTCTCTCTACATTCAGGTAGGTTTTGGGCTCAGCAGAACTTTAAAAATGTCATGAAATCTCTAGACCCAAGGAAAAAAAGATATAGAAATGGTAAAAACCCTTATGGACCACCCTCCCCACAAAAAAGCTGTTTTTTTTTTTTAAACCATGATCCCATCTATTCCTACTGAAATGTAGACCAAGATAGGTAAGATGAATATTGTATGCTGATACAGCAAAAGAATATCTGTAGCAACAAAGCCATGCCTTTGATTCCTGAAGTTATCAGAATGGCACCTTAAAATTATGGTCATAAAGGAACCTGTGTTTGGCCATACGTTTGAGTTTTCAAGAAGGAATCTTACATGGAAAATGAGAAAATGACAGTGACTCTCCTGAGATTTCTTTTGAATGACACACAGACACCAAAGAGGAACTTTTGCCTTTTTGGACAAGTAAAGTACATTAAATGTAATAGGGTCTGATAAATCAGAAACAAAAAGTGAAATTCATGTTAAGGCCTCAACTCAGTGTTTTAGAGGAGAATTTTTCTGGGTTTTATAGAATCTGACAGTAATAGGCCAGGCACGGTGGCTCACACCTGTAGTCTCAGCACTTTAGGGCAAAGGCAAATGGATCTCTTAAGCCCAGGAGTTCAATACCAGCCTGGGCAACATAGTGAGACCCCCATCTCTACTACAAATATAAAAATTAGCTGGGCATAATGGCATGCATCTGTGGTCCCAGCTACTGGGGGAGGCTGAGGTGGGAGAATCACTTGAGCCTGGAAGGCAGAGTTTGCAGTGAGCCATGATTGCACCACGGCACTCAGCCTGGGTGACAGAGTGAGACCCTGTCTCAAAAAAAAAAAAAAAAAAAAAGAAAAAAAATCTGACAGTTAACAGTTGTCCCAGGATGTAAAAGAACTAGGCTTTATGGTTTTAATCATTACATATTCCAGAGGTAAAATTCTGAGAAAAATTATATTTATGTGTTTAACAGCCATTGATGGTATTTTTTTTAATGAACAAATATTCTGCCACAGAAGAAAGGCTATTGCAATTGTCTAGTTTTGTGTTGATAAGACTTATTTTTGACTGGAAAAGTGAAATTTCCAGTGAAAGGTGATTTCTTGGCCAGGCACAGTGGCTCACGCCTGTAATCCCAGCACTTTGGGAGACCAAGGTGAACAAATCACCTGAGGTCAGCAGTTCGAGACCAGCCTGGCCAACGTGGCAAAACTCCGTGTCTAGTAAAAATACAAAAAGTAGCCAGGGAAGGTGTTAGGCACCTGTAATCCCAGCTACTCAGGAGGCTGAGGCAAAAGAATCACTTGAACCTGGGAGGCAGAGGTTGCAGTGAGTGGAGATTATGCCATCGTACTCCAGCCTGGGTCACAGAGTGAGATACTGTCTTGAAAAAAAAAAAGAAAGGTGATTTCTGATTTCTTTACACACTAGGAACCAGGGACAATTAACTGAAGGGCACTTACTTGTACTCAATTAATAACTGATACAAAAATGAACGTATCAAAGGCATTCTGGGAGATCTCCACAAATCTGAAGCTTCCTACAACATCCTCCCAATTTGATCAGAATAACTTAAGTGTTCTAGGCCTTAGGTTCTTCAAGAATCCAAAGTGGTGTAAGGTTAAGTCTTTTATCTGGAACTGACAGTACAAATAACATAGTTTCCAAAGAATGCATAATATATGAGTGGTTACTCCTTAAGAATAATACTTGCTTTCTCCAAAAGGGGTCACTGAGCCACCCAGCATATTTCCAAGAGTCTAAACAAGAACTCTTGACTAATTACTTCCATTGGACTTCCTCCTCGAGATCCAAAGTTACATCTGTCCTTCCTCCTTCTCCTTAGAGAACCAGCTCTCCCAAGATCCAAGAAGAAAACTCCTATGATCCAAGAAGAAAACGATAGGCTGGGAGGTAGTTGAGTGAGACATTTTTTTGTACCTTTAGGTGCTGAAAACTCAGCCTCTTTGAGGAGTCACTAGATCCTCCTGGATCCTAGGAGAGCCAAACCAGCCCATGTGTCCTATCAAGATTCACAGCAAGTGGTCATGTCCTTCCTAGGCATGGCTTTCCAAGCTGTGGGAAGAGTTCAGATGACCCATATGGGCTGGAGGAGCCTGTTCTTTGGGAGGGTTTCTGCAGACAGTTTGAAATGACTCTGAAGAACTGGTTCGAGGCCATGTTTTGTTTTTTAGAGAGATGCTTATATGCAATCAAACTAATCCCAGTGAAAATGAAATCACAGTTAGGAGAAGAATAAAGGACCAGAATAGTTCATGAATTGCCATACTCCTTATTATTCTGATGTAAACAATATGAAAACGCAATTATTTCACTAAGGAAAGCTCTTCAAGGTACAGTTCCTTTAATAATCAGTTCTGCTGGTAAGGGAACCAAAAAAATCTCTGTACTTCCTCAATGGATTTTAAATATATCAGTAACTCTTTTTGCCCCACTCCCCCATCATCCAAATTTAAACTAACCAAAGAATTTGTGGGTATAAAATTACTGTCCTGGGTGGAGGAACTCCTACACAGAATAGCAACGTGCTTTTATAGCAAAAGAAGATCACGGAATCTTTAGTATCCTTGCTGATTTATTCAGAAAAAAAATATGTATTAGGGGTTGGGGGCTGAAGTTAAAGATATATTTTACTCTCTGCAGTTCTACAATTTCATTCCCTATGAAAGCACAGTGAATCAGACTGAGTTGTCAAATGAAAAGTAAACTTCATCGCCTCTAGCAATCAGAATAATTTAATTAGTTTATTGGCTCTTACAGCTCGTCACCTTATTTATTGGTTTTTCAGCTTTCTTCTCATTTTCAATTAGGCTTTAAAACAACAAATGCAAAATCATTCACTAAATTCAGGATAATTAAAACAATATTGTGTTTCCAGTTTGGAAACATGGTAGAATGCATTTCATCTGGGTACACTTCAGAGAGGTTAAAGTGACAGAGCAGATAAAAAGGACACTTAATACACACGTAAATCATTTGCATTACAAATAAGATACTTCAGCAGGAGTTGGACTCCCTGCCTGACAGTCAGGATTAAGTTCCCATATTAATGCATGCATTTGGTGTGGTTATTTTGGGTGGAAGACTTCATCCATCAATGCCCTCTGCCACTAAGTAAGGCCAACCTGTAAACTGATCACCACAGCCTGTCAACACTGGTTACTTAATTATATAAAGAAAATATATTTAAAAGACTTTTGATAATTTGGTTAGTATTTCAACTTTGTTTTCAACATGTAACATCTTTTTCAACGTTCCTCAAAATAATGGTTAAAGCATTTTTAAGAATTAAAAAATGAAAACTATGACTATTTTTGTTTCCTGCTAATCTTTCTTTTTCTTTTATTTGCAGAAGAATAAAGATTCAGTATGCACTAATGAAGGCTAATGTAAATGAAATAATATTTTTAAAAGATATTTAAAAACTCAATGTATGCATACTATTAATTTGTACTTTTTAGTATTTATTTTCATTATTACTAATTCCAATTTACTTCTGTTACCAATTAGTAGTTTTAATATACTAATTGTTTTTTATAGAAAGGAGAAACTTTGTTAGAGAAAACATTTCTTCTTCTAAGGAAGAATATGTTTATACTTTCAGCTTAACTATTCTTAAAAAGGCTACATATTATGAAATTCTCTACAATAAAACGCATGAAAGAACAATCTATTCATGATATTCAGAGATATCTCTTTTTACCAGGTGTTTGGTTTTCTTTCCATGCAAGAATTTAATAATGAACTTCCAAAGGCATTGATAAGAACAACAACAAAAACCTTCACTGTATATTTTAAATATCTTTCCATTAAAAAAATAGCAAATCTGGAAATAATGTCACAAATTCTTTTTTGGAATCTTGATCATTTGAGAAAATATTTTAAGTCTTCAACTCTCTGCAAATTGCAAATACATGGTGAAAAAATTTGTGATTAAACTAAGAAAATCTGATTGAAAATCTAATCTGTTTACTGTCAGCAATTAACATCCTTAAATTATGGTTTAAGGATTCTTTACAATTGAATGATAGAATTATCAGTTGATAATTTTACTCAATATTCCTTTAGAAACTATCGCGTCCGATAGTTTCTAAATTCTGTTTAGAAACTATCAGAAACTTTTCAATTCATTATACTCTCTCTGTAATTTTCCTCTGATCTGTTTACTCTAAAAGATCTGTTCCTTAAATCATAGTGATTTTATTATTTTCTCATCTATTTAAGAAATTGGTTATTTGAAGATAAATACCAAAATAAACACACTTTATTAAAGAGCACAACAAAAAGATTTCTGGATAAGTCTTACCCTCTTTCTTAGTGGGTTCTGGCATGGCCAAATAAGATGTTATTCTTTAAAGAGTTTTCTCTCCTCCACGACTAGCTGACAGAAACCCCACAGGCAGCCAGAGACAGTGCAGGTCGATGTGACAAGCAGCTGGGGAGAAACCCAGTGCTTTTATACTGCCTCTGAACATCAATCACGATGGCACCTCCCTTTCTTCAGCACAAAGATGCAGGAACTTGACAGCTATGGGGACCTTTCTCACATCTGTTGTCTGCACTCTGCTCTCTCGCCTACTGGAAGGAATCTCCTGCCCATCTCATGTGGCTGATGAGAACACCTCTAACTTTCTAAATTCAGCTGCAGCCTCGTGCTCCGTCTTGCTCTTCTCTCCGACAGATGCATGTGCTGACTCAGGAGTGCAAAAAGTTTGCTGGGTGATAAAAAAAATCAAATTGAAAATCATAATATGCCAATCCAACCGATACCTTAATTTTCACTAAGATTAGACAGAAAAGTCTCAGTATTAAGATAATCATTTTAATGCTCCAGTTAGCTTTACATTTTCATCAGTCCTTAATTGTTGCATTTATATTTTTTTTCTTATTTCTTAGTGATATGTCAGTATTAGTTTTTCAAGCCAAATCGCTACGTTAAATAACTTGTCTCATGTTCTTCTCTAAGAATATCAAAGATTTCTATTAAGGGATACTCTGCATTTGCCTTTTTTTCCAAAAACATCATTTTTCAAAATTATAGGACATATAAAAGAATGAGGCAATGATGCATGCTACAACATGGATAAAGCTTGAGAACATTACACTAAGTGAAAGAAGTCAGTCAGACATACAAACATAGACTATAAAATAATAGATCATGGCTAGGCGCAGTGGCTCGCGCCTATAATTCCAGCGCTTTGGGAGGCCAAGGCGGATGGATCACCTGTGGTCAGGAGTTCAAGACCAGCCTGGCCAACGTGGTGAAACCTTGTCTCTACTAAAAATAAAAAGTACAAAAATGAGCTGAGCTTGGTGTTAGGCGCCTGTAATCCTAGCTACTCAGGAGGCTGAAGCAGGAGAATCGCTTGAACCCGGGAGGCAGAGGTTGCAGTGAGCCAAGATTGAGCCATTGCACCCCAGCCTGGGCAATAAGAGTGAAAATCTGTCTCAAATAAATAAATATCACACATTGTACAATTCCACTTATATGAACTGTCCAGGATAGGCAAATCCATATGGTGAGAAAGTATATCAGTGTTTGCCAGGGGCCTGAGGGAGGTAGAATTGGGAGTGACTGCCAGTGGATACAGGGTTTCTTTTGGTCATAATGAAAATGTTCTGGGATTAGTTAGTGGTGATGGTTGTACAACTTTGTAAATATATTAAAAACCACCGAATTATACACTTAAAAATATATATGGTGGCTGGGTGGCTTGGGCCTATAATCCCAGCACTTTGGGAGGCCAAGGTGGGAAGATCACTTGAAGCCAGGAGTTTCAGACCAGCCTGGGCAACAAAGCAAGACCCTGTCTCTACAAAAAATAAAAATAAAATAAAAATATATATGGGGCCTGGGCAAACAAAGTCAAATAGACTAGGAGCTATTGTTTTGATTCCAGATGGTAAATAGAGGGCACACAAATCTAACTTAAGATGTTGAAACACTGTAGTAGATGTAGTCGCTTCCTTCCAAAATGTTCGTGGAACTTAATAGAGAAATAGGAACTACCAAGTAGTCAACCTGAGGAAGACACCTTACTTTCTTTGTTCACATGCACTAGGACTAAACCTGAGTTTATATGAAAATACAACCACCCACATGCCTTTATTGCTGTGTGTTTTCGAGATAATTTTCAAGAAACTTTGATTGATTTGTATTGAAGCAGCCACACTGTCTCTCATCTAATTTCCCTTGTGGCTGAGAGTGCAGCTGGTCAGACTTAGCTCTACCAAACTCTGTGCCAAGCTGACTTTTCATATAAGGGTGGAAACTCAACTTAGAACCTAATAGCATCATGGTTTAGTTATGTGGCAGGGAGGGGGGAGGAAGGCAGTCAAGATGGTAATGAACACTTTTTATAAAGAAAGCCTCTCCTTAACCACATAATACTACTGAGCACATTGTTGTACTTTTAAAAAACCTTCCTTTGCTGCTGAGTCTGCTCTAGGAATATCAATTAATAGATGAAACGAATGAAAGAACCTAGGATCTGAAGTCGGTCTCTTGGGTTCTATTTCTGAATCTATCATTAACCATCATAGTTGCTTTAAGAAAATCAGGTGGGCTTTCTGGGCCTCAGTTTCTTTTTGTGTAAAATGAGGGGCTTAAAAAAATGATCTTGGAGGCTCCTGATAGGTTTAACATTGTGATTCTATTTGGGAAATTTCTAAGAGAGAATTGTTTTTTCAGCATTCCCAGCACACTCAATACCACATATGAAATGGACATAGGGCAGAGTGTCATGTTGCATAAGAATGTTTATAGCGAAGGGCAGATTTCACACATGCCGCAAAAGAGGTACCATGCCATCACTGGCTTCTGCAGAAACCCCACTGGGTTTTTTAATACACTGATCATCTTACTGACGCGAACATATGCCAGGAAATATTGCAATCCACATAGAAAGTATTTTATGACCTGGGGAAGTTTTTGGTAATAAAGGAATTAATTATAAAAAGGCAAAACATTATTATGGGAATTGGAAGTACAGACAAATTCTAGGACAAATGATTGTACAGTGTATCAGGTAGTTAAGGTAAAATTTTAAATTAGGATAATAAGTAGACGTGTGATTTTCCTAGCGCTATATTGTTTTAGGAATACATAACCGCTATTTCAGATCTTATACATTCATCTAGAAGGTTGAAGATGCTTAGCTGTACTCTCAGGAAAGACAGGGGGATGGTCAACAGGTTTTTGTTTCTTTTGCTAAATGCTTTATTGGATTTTCCTTATTGTATTATTGAGGATGAGGTTTGTTTAAATACAACACAAAACCACAAAATACTAGCAGTTGAATCAAGATAGAAGTATTTCTCCGTCACATAAAGCAAGTCCAAAAGCAAATGGCTTAGAGTCATACAGTGGCTTCACAGTATCTCCAGGAAACCAGACTACTTCTTCCTGCTCTACCATCCTCCTGGTAACCTCACAGTCTAAAATAGCTGCAGATACTCTAGCCATTACATTCCTATTCCAGGCAGCCAAAAAGAAGAAGAAGAAAAAAACCAAACTTACTTTCTTTATTTTAAAGAGACTTGAAGTACCACACACATCTACTATATCCCACAGGCCAGAACCTGATTACATGATTCATCTAGAAGGTTGCCTTAGCTGTACTCTCAGGAAAGACAAGGGGATGGTCAACAGGTTTTTGTTTGACCTAACTACAAACAGAGCTGGGAAATATAGTCTTATTCTCAGGTAAAATTGGAATTCTGTTATTAAGGAGACCAAGGAGAATGGATGTCCAATAGGCAAGTATCAATCTCAGTCACACCTTTCAAAGTAAAAGCAGTAATTTCCCCCTCATTAACCAAAGAGTATGGAGAAGTATAAACAATGAATAAACGATCTCAACAATTTCACTCTCTCCCCCAATCTCATCCTCATTCCAATGTGTGAATTAGGGTCTAATTTTCCTTTGTGCTCATACACATGTGCACAAATGTATATATTCATATGTAGAGAGTTTTTCATGTATTTTTTTTAATGAATGGGATTATGTTATTTACATTATTTTTCTATTTTCTTTTTCCATGTAACCTCTCATAGACATGCATTCATGTTAATATGTATAGACCTAACTCAGTCTTTTTAAATAGCTAAATAATTGTTCACGGTGTGGATGTGCCATAGTATGCCATATTTTCTCAGTCACATACCTTTTGATGAGTATTCAGGTTGTTTTCAGTATTTGACCACCATAATTAATGCTGAAATCAACATCATGGTAAAGTAACAGAAATTGGTGTTGGTATAACTCTCAGAGTTTTTTATAAATGCCCTTTATCATGTTGAGGAAGTTTTTTTTCTATTTCTAGTTTTCAGAGAGGTTTTAAAAAAATTATGAAAAGGTGTTAGATTTTGTCAAATGTATTTTCTGCAATTACGCATTTCTACATAGAATGAATTTCCCCTTCTTTCTATGAATTTGGTGTAACATTTCTTATGTTGAGATACCCTTGTATTCTAGGATAAATCCTACCTGATCATGAGGTATAATCCTTTTAATATGCTATTGTATTCACTTTGCTAGCATTTTGTTGAGGATTTTTGCATTTGTATTCAGAAGGGATATTGGTCTCTAATTTTTTCCTTGTAGTGTCTTTGTTTGGTATCAAGATAATATTGGCTTCAAAAACGAATCAGAAAGTATTCCCTCCTCTTCATTTTTTGGAAAAGCTTGAGAAGGATGGGTGTTAATTTTTTTTTAAAGTGTTTAGTAGAATTCACCAGTGACCATCTGGTTCTTTTTTTGTTGGGAAGTTTTGATTATTGATACCACCTCTTTACTTGTTATAGCTGTTCAGATTTTCCATTTCTTCTTGAGTCTGTTTTGGTAATTTGAATATTTCTGGGAATTTTTACATTTCCTCTAGGGTATTCTATTTTTTATTATACTCTTGTTCACAGTATTCTCTTATAATCCTTTTTATTTCTATAAGGTCAGTAATGTCCCCACTTTTATTTCTGATTTTACCTATGTGCATCTTCTCTCTTTATTCTTTGTTAGTTTAGCTAAAGGTAGGTCACTTTTGTTGATCTTTTCAAAGAACGAACTTTTAGTTTTATTGACTATTGTTCTTCTATTCTCTATTTCATTTATCTCTGCCCTAATCTTCTTTTTTACTTCTTTCTGTGAGATTTGGATTGCTTTTGCTATTTTTTTCTAGTTTCTTAAGATGTACAGTTATTGATTTGAGATCATTCTTTTTTAATGTAGGTGTTTATTGCTATACATTTTCCCCTTCACACTGTTTTCACCACATTCCATACAGTATGCTTTCTACTTTTGATATGTTGTAATTTTGCTTTCATTCATTTCTTAGTATTTTCTGATTTTCCTGGTGATTTCTTCTTTGATCTTTTGGTTGTTTAAAAGCGTGTGGTTTGATTTCCATATATTTGTGAATTTTCTAGTTTTTCTTCTGTTACTGATTTCTAGCTTTAATCCATTGTAGTCAGAGAAGATATGTATGATTTAAATTTTTAGAAATGTATTGAGACTTGTTTTCTGACCTAACATATCACCTACCCTGAGGAGTGTTCAATGTGCCCTGAGAAGAATGTGTATTCTGCTGCTGTTGAGCAGAGAATTCTACATATGTCTGGTAAGTCTAGTTGGTTTATCATGTTGTTCAAGTTCTCTATTTTCTTACTGATCTTCTGTCTAGATATTTTATAGATTACTGAAAGTGGGGTGTTGAAGTCCTTAACTATTATTGTAAAGTGGTCTATTTCTCCCTTCAATCCTGTCAATGTTTTCTTTATGTATTTTGGGCACTGCTGTTTGGTGTGTATGTGTTTATAATTGTTAGACATTTTTGATTGACCCATTTTATATTGTTATTTTCATCTCTTGAAATAGTTTTTTAATTAAAATCTATTTTGTCTGATATTGATACTAAACTCTGTAGCCTTCTGACAATAAATAATATTCAACCATGAATAAATAAACTGGAAAAAATCATTTTCTGCCTCAAGGATACATTTCTAATAAAATATTATTTTGTGATTCTTAATGATTTATCAGTCAGTGTCATCTTTTATGTTGCCTTAATGGATTGTGTAAAAATAATACTCATATCAATAACTTAATTTCAAATACATTTAAAAAGTACTTTAAATCCTTGCAGTCACAGAACAAAGGTTTTTAAAATTTTAATCTGTTTATCTTTTGAGACAGAGAAATATAATGTGAGAAGCTTTTTTAACTTTTAGGGCAAAAAATTACTATGACATTTTTATTGCATGGGAGATATTTAAAATACATATAGTTTTATTTTGATTTTTAGTATCAACTTTTATAGAATGTTGGAAATTACAGCTTTGCAACTATTTAAACTTGTTTTAGAAATTTTTGAATATTAATTTGGAAGTGTGTGAAAAATTACCTCCAAAATTTTAGAAGGTGTTATTATTTAGTTTGGGATGCCATAACAAAATGCCATAGACTGGGAGGCTTAAACAATACAAATTTAGTTTTCATAGTTCTGGAGGCTGGAAGTCTGAGATCAGGGTGCGAGCATGTTCGGGTTCTGGTGAAGGTCTGCTTCCTGGCCTGTAGACCTCTGCCTCCTCACTAAGTCTTCATGGTGAGGAGAAACAGGGAGCAAGCGCTCTGGTATATCCTCCTCAAGGGCATTATTCCCAATGTGAGGGCCAGACCCTCATGACCTCTTAAACCTAATTACCTCCCAAAGGCCCCATCTCCAAATACCATCACATTGGAGGGTAGGGCTTCAACATAATAATTTGGGGAGGGAACATAGTTAAGTTCATAGCAGGAAATATATGAACAAAATAGCTTAAGACTTCTGTTCAGATGACTAATATGGTTTGGCTGTGTCCCCACCCAAATCTCATCTTGAATTGTAGTTCCCATAATCCCTAAATGTAGTGGGAGGGACCCAGTAGGAGGTAACTGAATCATGGGCATGGGTCTTTCCTGTGCTGTTCTCATGACACTGAATAAGTCTCAAGAGATCTGATGGTTTTATAAAGGGGAGTTCCCTTACACACACTCTCTATGTAAATGTGATTTTGTTTCTCCTTTGCCTTCAGCCATGATTGTGAGGCCTCCCCCAGCCATATAGAACTCTGAGTCCATTAAACCTCTTTCCTTTATAAGTTACCCACTCTTGGATTAGGGATCTAAGATGGCCAAATAGGAACAGCTCTGGATTGCAGCTCCCAGCGAAAATGCAGAGGGTGAGTGATCACCGCATTTCCAAATGAATTTTTACTGCCCACAGACCAGGAGATTCCCGGGCAGAAAAGCACCATGAGTCTCTAGTGCAATTGTTTTAGCTGGCGCAGCAGATCTCCGCATAAAAACTCACACAAATCCAGGTGCCATTTCAGCTGGCAATTGGAACGCCTGGGAGACAGAATCACCTGTTCGATAGAAAAAGGGGGCTGAAACAGGGAGCCAGGTGATCTGGCTCGGCTGGTCCCACCCCTACAAAGACCAGCAATCTGAAATGCTCTGGATTTAGAGTTTCACAGCAAGCACAGCTGGACTCGGAGATGGTCCAGCTGTGTGGGGGGGAAGGGTGTCTGCCATTACCAAGGCAGTCCACCACTACCGAGGCAGTCCACCATTACTGAGGCAGTCCGCCATAACCGGCAATCTGCCATTACTGAGGCAGTCCACCATTACAGAGACAGTCCACCATTACTGAGGCAGACTGCCATTACCAAGGCAGTCCTAACTATATTCCTATAAAAAAAACTGCAAGGAAGTTCACACAGCAGCTGGGCAGAGCCCCCAGCAGCTCAGCAATGACTCTGCTGGCAGACTGTGACTAGGCTGGGCAGGGTATCTCTGAAAAAAGGCAGCAGAATGACAGGAACTTATAAATAAAGCCCCACCTTCCCAGGACAGAGCACCTGGGAAAAAAGGCGGTTATGAGTTTCACTGCAGCAGACTTAAACATACCTGCTCAGCAGCTCTGAACAGAACAACAGAGCTCACAGCTCAACACTTGAGCTCCTATAAGGGACAGACAGTCTCCTCAAGCAGGTCCCCGACCTCCGTATAACCAAAGAGACACCTCATAAAGGAGAGCTCAGGCTGACATCTGGCAGGTATCCTTCTGGGACAAAGATAACAGAAGAAGAAACTGGCAGCAACCTTTACTGTTCTGCAGCCACTGCAGGTGATCCCCCAAGCAAGCAGGGTCTAGAGTGGACCTCCAGCAGTCCTACAGCAGAGCGGCCTCACTGTTAGAAGGAAAACTGAAAAACAGAAAGAAATAACTTCATCAGCAACAAAAGAGACCTCATCTGAAAATCACCAACCACAAAGACCACAGGTAGATAAATCCACAAAGACACGAAGAAACCAGTGCAAAAAGGATGAAAACACCCAAAACCAGAATGCCTCTCCTCCTCCAAGGGCTCACAACTCCTCACCAGCAAGGGAACAAGGCTGGATGGAGAATGAGTCTGATGAATTGATAGAAACAGGCTTCAGAAGGTGGGTAATAACAAACTTCTCTGAGCTAAAAGATCATGTTCTAAACCAATGCAAAGAAACTAAGAACCTTGAAAAAAGGTTTAACGAGATGCTAATGAGAATAAACAGCTTAGAGAGGAATATAAATGAACTCATGGAGCGGAAAAACACAACATGAGAACTTCGCGAAGCATACACAAGTTTCAATAGCCAAATCAACCAAGCAGAAGAAAGGGTATCAGAGATTGAAGATCAACTCAATGAAATAAAATGAGAAGGCAAGATTAGAGAAAAAAGAGTAAAAAGAAATGAACAAAGCCTCCTAGAAAAATGGAATTTTGTGAAAAGACCTAATCTGCGTTTGATAGGTGTACCTGAATGTGATGGAGAGAATGAATCCAAGCTAGAAAACACTCTTCAGGATATTATCCAGGAGAACTTGCCCTACCTAGCAAGGCAGGCCAACATTCAAGTCCAGGAAATACGGAGAACACCACAAAGATATTCCTCAAGAAGAACAACCCCAAGTCACATAATCGTCAGATTCACCGGGGTTGAAATGAAGGAAAACAATGCTAAGGGCAGCCAGAGAGAAGATCAGGTTACCCACAAAGGGAAGCCCATCAGACTCACAGCAAATCTCTCAGCAGACACCCTATAAGCCAGAAGAGAGTGGAGGCCAATATTCAACATTCTTAAAGAAAAGAACTTTCAACCTAGAATTTCATATCCAGCCAAACTAAGCTTCATAAGCAAAGGAGAAATAAAATCCTTTATGAACAAGCAATTACTCAGAGATTTCATCACCACCAGGCCGCTTTACAAGAGCTCCTGAAAGAAGCACTAAACATAGAAAGGAACAACCAATACCAGCCACTCCAAAAACATACCAAATGGTAGAGAGCATCGACACAATGAAGAAACTGCATCAATTAATGGGCAAAACAACTGCCTAGCATCAAAATGGCAGGATCAAGCTCACACATAACAATATTAACCTTAAATGTAAATGGGCTAAATGCCCCAGTCAAAAGACACAGACTGGCAAATTGGATAAAAAGTCAAAACCCATTGGTGTGGTGTATCCAGGAAACCCATCTCACATGCAAGGATACACATAGGCTCAAAATAAAGGGATGGAGGAAGACTTACCAAGCAGATGGAGAGCAAAAAAAAGCAGGAGTTGCAATCCTAGTCTCTGATAATATAGACTTTAAACCAACAAAGATCAAAAGAGACAAAGAAGAGCATTACATAATGGTAAAAGGATCAATGCAACAAGAAGAGCTAAGAATCCTAAATATATACACGCCCAATACAGGAGCACCCAGATACATAAAGCAAGTTATTAACAACCTACAAAGAGACTTAGACTCCCACACAATAATAGTGGGAGACTTTAACACTCCACTGTCAATATTAGATCAATGAGACAGAAAATTAACAAGGATATCCAGGACTTGAACTCAGATCTGGACCAAGCAAACCTAATAGACATTTACAGAACTCTCCACCCAAAATCCACAGAATATACATTCTTCTTAGCACCACATCACACCTACTCTAAAATTGACCACATAATTGGAAGTAAATCACTCCTTGGCAAATGCAAAAGAATGGAAATAATAACAAACAGTCTCTCAGACCACAGTGCAATCAAATTAGAACTCAGAATTCAGAAACTAACTCAGAACCACACAACTTCATGGAAACCGAACAACTGGCTCTTGAATGTTGACTGGATAAACAATGAAATGAAGGCAAAAATAAAGATGTTCTTTGAAACCAATGAGAACGAAGACACAACATACCAGAATCTCTGGGACACATTTAAAGCCGTCTCTAGAGGAAAATATATAGCAATAAATGCCCACATGAGATGCAAGGAAAGATCTAAAATTGACACCCTATCATCAAAATTGAAAGAGCTAGAGGAGCAAGATCAAACAAACTCAAAAGCTAGCAGAAGACAAGAAATAACTAAGATCAGAGCAGAACTGAAGGAGATAGAGACACAAAAAACCCTTCAAAAAATCAATAAATCCAGGAGCTGGTTTTTGAAAAGATCAACAAAATAGATAGACCACTAGCCAGATTAATAAAAAGAAAGAATAATCAAATAGCTGCAATAAAAAAATGATAAAAGGGATGTCACCACAGATTCCACAGAAATACAAACCACCATCAGAAATTACTACAAACAACTCTATGCACATAAACTAGTAAACCTGGAAGAAATGGATAAATTCCTGGACACTTATACCCTCCCAAGCGTAAACCAGGAAGAAGTCGAAACCCTGGAATAGACCAATAACAAGGGCTGAAGTTGAGACAGCAATTAATAGCTTACCAACCAAAAAAAGCCCAGGTCCAGATGGGTTCACAGCCAAATTCTACCAGACATACAAAGAGGAGCTGGTACCACTCCTTCTGAAACTATTCCAAACAATCCAAAAGAGGAATCCTCCCCCAAATCTTTTTATGAGACCAACATCATCCTGATACCAAAACCTGGCAGAGATTCAACAAGAAAAGAAAACTTCAGGCCAATATCCATGATGAAAATAGATGCAAAAATCTTCAATAAAATACTGGCAAACTGACTGCAACAGCACATCAAAAAGCTTATCCATCACGATCAAGTAGGCTTCATCCTGGGGGATGCAAGTCTGGTTCAACATATACAAGTCTATAAACGTAATTCACCACATAAACAGAGCCAAAGACAAAAATCACATGATTATCTCAATAGATGCAGAGAAGGCCTTCAACAAAATTCGGCAGCCCTTTATGCTAAAAACTCTTAATAAACTAGGTATCGATGGAATGTATCTCAAAATAATAAAAGCTATTTACAACAAACCCACAGCCAATATCATGCTGAATAGGCAAAAACTGGAAGTATTCCCTTTGAAATCTGGCACTAGACAAGGATGCCCTCTCTCACCACTCCTATTCAATATAGTATTGGAAGTTCTAGCCAGAGCAATCAGTCAAGAAAAAGAAATAAAGGGTATTCAATTAGGAAAGGAGGAAGTCAAATTGTCTCTATTTGCAGACGACATGATTGTATATTTAGAAGACCCTATCGTCTCAGCCCAAAATCCTGTTAACCTGATAAGCAACTTCGGCAAAGTCTCAGGATACAAAATCAATGTGCAAAAATCACAAGCATTCCTATACACCAATAACAGACTTAAAGAGAGCCAAATCAAGAACGAACTGCCATTCACAATTGCTACAAAGAGAATAAAATACCTAGGAATACAACTAACAAAAGATGTAAAGGACCTCTTCAAGGAGGACTACAAACCACTGCTCAATGAAATAAGAGAGGACACAAACAGATGGAGAAACATTCCATGCTCATGGTTAGGAAGAATCAATATCGTGAAGATAGCCATACTGCCCAAAGTAATTTATAGATTCAACGCTATCCCCCGTCAAGCTAACAATGACCTTCTTCACAGAACTGGAAAAAATTACCTTAAACTTCATATGGAACCAAAAGAGAGCCCGCATAGCCAAATCAATTCTAAGCAAAAAGAACAAAGCTGGAGGCATCACACTACCTGACTTCAAATTATACTACAAGGCTACAGTAATCAAAACAGCATGGTACTGGTACCAAAACAGAGATATAGACCAATGGAACAGAACAGAGGCCTCAGAGGCAACACCACACATCTACAACCATCTGATCTTTGAAAAACCTGACAAAAACAAGCAATGGGGAAAGGATTCCCCTGTTTAATAGATGATGTTGGGAAAACTGGCTAGCCATGTGCAGAAAGCAGAAACTGGACCCCTTCCTGACACCTTACACTAAAATTAACTCCAGATGGATTAAAGACTTAAACATAAGACCTGACATCATGAAAACCTGAGAAGAAAACCTAGGCAAAAACCATTCAGGACATAGGCATAGGCAAGGACTTCATGACTAAAACACCAAAAGCATTAGCAACAAAAGCCAAAATAGACAAATGGGATCTAATTAAACTCCAGAGCTTCTTCACAGCAAGAGAAACAATCATTAGAGTGAACCGGCAACCAACAGAATGGGAAAAAATTTTTGCAATCTACCCATCTGACAAAGAGCTAATATCCAGAATCTACAAAGAACTAAAACAGATTTACAAGAAAAAAACAAACAAACCCATTCAAAAGTGGGCAAAGGATATGAACAGACACTTTTCAAAAGAAGACATATATGAGGCAACAAACATATGAAAAAATGCTCATCATCACTGGTCATTAGAGAAATGCAAATCAAAACTACATTGAGATACCATTTCACGCCACTTAGAATGGCGATCATTAAAAAATCTGGAGACAACAGATGCTGGAGAGGATGTGGAGAAATAGGAACACTTTTACACTGTTGGTGGGAGTGTAAATTAGTTCAACCATTGTGGAAGACAGTGTGGCGATTCCTTAAGGATCTAGAAATAGAAATTCCATTTGACCCAGCAATCCCATTACTGGGTATATATGCAAAGGATTATAAATCATTCTACTATAAGGACACATGCACACGAATGTTCATTGCAGTACTGTTTACAATAGCAAAGACTTGGAACCAACATAAATGCCCATCGATGATAGACTGGACAGGGAAAATGTGGCACATATACACCATGGAATACTATGCAGCCATAAAAAACGATGAGTTTGTGTCCTTTGTAGGGACATGGATGAACCTGGAAACCATCATTCTCAGCAAACTGACACAAGAACAGAAAATCAAACCCCACATGTTCTCACTCATAGGTGAGTGTTGAACAATGAGAACACATGGACATAGGGGGGGAGCATCACACACTGAGGTCTGTGCGGAGGGGGACTAGGGGACGGACAGTGGGGGACAGGGAGTTGGGGAGGGATAACATGGGGGAGAAATGCCAGATATAGTTGATGGGGATGGAGGCAGCAAACCACATTGCCATGTATGTACCTATGCAACAATCCTGCATGTTCTTTACATGTACCCTAGAACCTAAAATGCAATTATATATATATATATATACATATATATATATATATATACACATATATATATGTATATGAAGAAAAAAATCTGGAGACAACAACAACAAATAAATAAATAAATAAATAAATAAATAATAAGTTACCCAACTTGGGTATATCTTTATTAGCAGCATGAGAATAGACTAATACAATGTCCATCTGGAAGAAGATGGTGACCAGGAGGAAGGGGCTCCTGGATCTAAATAGCAGTGGACAGACCCCGCCTGTCCCTTACTGCCCCCTCTCTTCATTTGCCTGGGACCTTGCAGGAGACTTTCCCCAAGATTCATCTCCTGGCTCTCTGTTATCTGTGTACATCCTCTCCCTCAGTGAGCTAATCCCCTCTCACATTCTCAGCTATTAGTGTGTGAATGACTCTCGGGGACCCACATCTGACCTTGATCCTGAACCTCCACTTCTGAACCTGATTTTCTATATATTAAATATTGGAGATACTAGTGATCACTGAAATTGTTATATGTCCTTTCAGTTTTTTCCTATTCATATTTTGTGGGGCTTTTTGAGTTTTAACTAAGTCATGAAAAGCAGAGATCTAGGAGCCAAAATAAAAGTAGTCAAAATCTAAAACAAAGCAGGTTGTCAAGTAATTTAAAATGTGAAGGATGACTCCATAGAACTATTACCCATGTTCTGAGGTCCACCAGTCCTCCCTCCCATGAGCTGCCTCATTCTATATGACATAAGAAATAACAAGTAGTACAGGTGGTAAAGATTTGGGGAATTTGCCTCATGCCTGTAATCCCAGCACTTTGGGAGGCCGAGGCAGGCAGATCACCTGAGTTCAGGAGTTGGAGACCAGCCTGGCCAACATTGGCAAAACCTGGTCTCTACTAAAAATATAAAAATTAGCTGGATGTGATAGCGCACACCTGTAATTCCGCTACTTGGGAAGCTGAGGCAGGAGAATTTCTTAAACCCAGGAGGTGGAGGTTGCAGTGAGCCAAGATTGTGCCACTGCACTCTGGCCTGGGTGACAGAGTGAGACTTCATCTTAACAACAAAACAAAGATTTGGTGAATTTGTGAATTTTATCATGGTTGTGCTAAGTAATGACTGAGTTCTCTCCCTCTCTCTCTGTGCAAGAGCCTGTGTGTGAATTTGATTTATATTCACTTGCAGCTAGCAGGATGATGATACTTCTATCTACAATGATATAAATTGATATTATGGATAATTGATCCTTAAATTCAGCACATGAGTGAATGTATGATAATAAAACTGAAATTATTTCCCCAAATCCTTCATCAAAATACATTTCATCTTTTTAAAACTTTTTTGCACAAAAAGTTCCTGGGCTGACCATTCTTGAAAAAGAAAGAAAACTGCCTTCTTGAAATTCCTTTGTGTAACTTAGAGTTTCATCTCACACCAAATACAAGTTCATACTAGAAGACTTGCAGGCTATCAATAGAACTCTGCTCACCCACCTTATTTTAAAGCTAAAGCATGTTAAGCCCTCTAAGCCGCTCCTCATAAGACATACCCTTCATCTCCCAAATTAGTCCTGGTGCCTTTGCTGGATCCCTTCCAAGACTCGGATGTTCTTTTAAGCTTCATGTCCTACCACACACCATGCAGTAGGCTACAAGTAGTGATGGTTCCTTTGCTTTAAAATCTTCTTTAATTGACAGACCCTAACAAGTTTCAACCTTCATTATCTTCTGCTCTTTGCTTATAGTGCTTACTGGAAAAACACAAACATTTTCCTAATTCTGATGAATGTAAATCATGTTACAATACATTTGCCTTTAGTAAGAAACCAAAAAACAAAACAAAACATAAAAATCAAAGTGCAGTGTAATTCAGAGGTCCCTGAGCCTGACTCAAGATTTTCCACCTGTGGGTCTTTGCGTCTATCATTGCTTACAACTGAATAGCATTCCCTCCTGTCACAGTGATTGCAAAGCTGATTTACTTTAGTAGAAGAAACTCAAAGGTGACTTTCTTCACAAAGTCTTCTCTAATGCTCTAGCTGAAAATAGTCTCTGACTTCCCTGGAAACTTTATGTATCCTCCTTGCCCGTTAATTAATCTTGTCTACCTTCTATTGTCTTTATGTGTACGTGTATTGTTTAAAACAGAGGTCTCAACTTGGTAGCCAATGAGCTAAATCCAGTTTGCAAATAAGTTTTATTTGACCCACACACTTGTTTCACATAAAAATATGAAAGTTATATAAAATATAAATTTCTGGCTTCTCCTAGCAGTGCTGAATTTGGGTAGAAACAATAAGCTGGAACTCAATAGGAGGCAACCCAGTTTGCTTCTGGGGTCCCTTCACTTGTTCACGTTAACTGCCTAGCCAGATGAACAGCTGAATTTGCAATATCTAGTCCAAACTATTGTGTTCTTGAGCCAGGATCTTGTCTTAATCATCGTTATGGTTCACAGTTTACAGTAAACATAATTTGTAGCTGAAAAAAATGTAAATGAGTTGAGAGTTTTTTAAGTGACCTTGACGTTATATCACTGGGACCTGGCCAATTCCTCCCCCCTCTCCTATCCCATCATAACTTTGTTCAGAATGTATCAGTAAGTATCTGCTCACCTTCTGCTATGTGTTGAAATCTCGGAGATACAAAACAAGTGAGTGCAGCACCCTGCCCCTCCCCCACAGGGGACTATTTGAGGCAATAAGAAATAAGCACATGAAAGTTGTGAGTAAGATATCATTATAGGTGCAAGGCAGCACAGCAAAGTGTTTAAGAGATAAGATGCTGGATTCAGACAGAGCTGGTTTATACTGCAGCTCTCCACCCAGAATCTTGTGATCTTGGGCAGATTATTTAACCTCTCTGAGCCTTAGTTTCTCCAACTCTTGCTAGCCCTCCTCTAAGATCTAGATTAGGACAATAATCATATCTGCCCCACAGAAGCATGGGAAGATTAAATGAACTAATACATGTGAAGTCCTTGGCACAGTGTCTGAACATGGTAAGTGTTCTACAGAAGGAAGGAGATGTTATTGGCAGCCTAAGGATCCAGAATTATGTATGGTACATACGGAAACATCTAATCAGTATACAGAATTCACCATGCTCCATCTCCCATCCAGTCTGTATTATCAAGCAGTTTGCTATTCTGTACTAAAAATGTCTCCTTAATATTCAGAGTTTACTCTAGTGTGATTGCCGACTCTGTGTGGGTGTGACGGAAAAGATCAGTTTCTCACCAGGAGTCCTTTTGCACCATGGACATGTAAAGGCCAGCCCTTGGTCTGCAGCTGCAGCTGCTATTTGTAGCCTGCACGATGCGATTCTGGGGCTCTGATTTATTTTCTGCCTTGTGCCTTTGTTTGAAAGACCCTAGGCCTGCCCAGCTGCCCTGGCTGTTGCTGCTGTCCCACAGTGCTCTTATTTTGCCTCATGGTTGAAGATGTTCTTCCTCCCTCAGCTGTCTTCCAGAATATTCAAGGAAATCATCATTTTTATCCATGTATTATTTGCAAACTATGCATCTGACAAAGGTCTAATATTCAGCATCTATAAGAAACTTAAACAAATTTACAAAAGAAAACAAACACCCCCATTAAAAAGTGGGCAAAGGACATGAACAGACACTTTGCAAAAGAAGACATACATATGGCCAACAAGCATATGAAATAAAGCCCAAGATCAGTGATCATCTCTGAAATGCAAATTAATACCACAATGAGATACCATCTCACACCAGTCAAAACAACTATCACTAAAAAGTCAAAAAATAACAGATGCTGGCAAGATTGTGGAGAAAGGGAACACTTATACACTTGGTAGGAGTGTATAAGTGTTCATTCAACCATTGTGGAAAGCAGTATGGTGATTCCTCAAAAAGCTAAAAGCAGAACTACCATTTGACCCAGCAATCCCATTAGTGGGCATATACCCAGAGGAACATAAATCATTCTACCATAAAGACACACACATGAGTGTTTGCTACAGCACTATTCACAATAGCAAAGACATGGAATCAACCTAAATGCCCATAAATGATGAATTGGATAAATGTGATACATTTACACCAGAGAATACTATGCAGCCATAAAAAATAAGAGATCGTGTCTTTTGCAGCAGCATGCATAGAACTGGAGGCCATTATCTTTAGCAAACTAACACAGAAACAGAAAACCAAATACTACATGTTCTCACTTATAAGTGGGAGCTAAATGATGAGCACTTATGAACACGAAGAATGGAACAACAGGCCAGGTGCGGTGGCTCATGCCTGAAATCCCGGCACTTTGGGAGGCTGAGGCAGGCAGATCACCTGAGGTGAGGAGTTTGAAACCAGCCTGGTCAACATGGTAGAACCCCGTCTCTACTAAAAATACAAAAAAAATTAGCTGGGCGTGGTGGTGGGTGCCTGTAATCCCAGCTACTTGGGAGGCTGAGGCAGAAGAATTGCTTGAACCTGAGAGGCAGGGGTCGCAATGAGCCGAGATCACACCACTGCACTGCAGCCTGGGCAACACAGCGAGACTCTGTCTCAAAAAAAAAAAAAAAAGGAAGAGAAGGAAACAACATACATTGGGGTCATCTTGGGGGTGGAGGTGGGAGGAGGGGAGAGGAGCAACAAAGATAACTATTGAGTACCAGGCTTAGTACCTGGGTGATGAAATAATCTGTACAACAAACCTCCATGACACAAGTTTATCTATGTAACAAATCTTTGCATGTACTGTTGAACCTAAAAGTTTAAATTTAAAAAAATTTGATTTTAAGACAATAAAAATGACTTTGTTTGTTTATTTGTTTATTTATTTATAGAGATGGGGGTCTCACTAGGTTGCCCAGACTGGTTTTGAACTCCTGGGCTCAAGTGATCTGCCTGGCTCAGCCTCCCAGACTGCTTAGATTACAGGCATGAGCTACATGCTCGGCTGATCATCATCATTTAGTAAACGTTTACAGTGTCCCCGGCATCCTGCTAAGCATTTTTCATGTAGTACCTTATTTAATACTCATAAAACACTATGAGATGGATACCATTGTTATCTTAATTTTAAGATGAGGAAACTGAGGTTAACAAGGAAGTTAAATAATTTTTCAAATCTCACACAGTTAGTAAGAGATAGAGCCAGTATTTGAAAACAGGTATGTTTTCCAGAATCCATGGCCTTAAACTATACTTCCTCAAATAAATGTAGGTGAACATCTTTCCTTTGAAAATACATTTCTTCCAACCTGAGTTGATTATTGCTCCCTTAGCACGGCAAATAATGTAACAAAGTTTTCCCCCCAGATTTCCTGCAACACTACTTTAAGGATTCTGAATTATGCTTGGGCTAAGGAAAGTGTAGTGATCAATTAGCAAAAGCTGCAGTGGGCTTCTATTTATTATGGAGGGGAAGGGACCACAAATAAGAGTCTTAGCATTTTAATTTTCAAAGATGTATCAATAGAATGATTTTATGAGTTAGGACCAGAAGTATGAAGAAATCATAGGTGTCATTCAAGGTATTCCTGAAAGTTATATTGTCCTTAGTGTTCATCAAGCAAAATAGAAAAGCATTTTCACATCTTAGGCCTCCACTGAGTTTAAGGTATTTCAAGTTTAATGGAAAATAATTTACATATACTCAAATTCTGTCAAGTTTAAAAGTCTTTGCTGTAAATGACAAACCTATGCACATATATTAAGAGCTGAAGAAACACAAAATGCAAGCAAATGAGCAAACTCGTTTGGAGTTGACTTCAATTCACAGATATTTGAGAATAGACAAAATTGGGCGATACAGGTTAGAGGACAACCTTCTTTCAGGTGTCAAAGCCCAACACTGGTTATAAAAAGGAGCTCAGGTTGACAGTGGAGTAGACAGAAAAATCACTAAGCATCTCTGGAGCTGTAGGTCTCAAGTCTGGACAAAATTTCTAGTTCTAAGGGACTTTCATTAATTTGGATGAGAGAGCAACCTCAGTTGACTAGTACAGTAATCATCTTCATTGAATATTCATTTTTTAAAACTCCAGGAAGATTTGGAACTATGTATAGAAAATTTTCAGAGAGTCAAAACTAATGCATTAATATTTTGCCTTAATATTAGACATTCGTATTGTGCT
The DNA here is from genome assembly GCA_036589455.1 of Ateles fusciceps. Classification (NCBI taxonomy): domain Eukaryota; kingdom Metazoa; phylum Chordata; class Mammalia; order Primates; family Atelidae; genus Ateles; species Ateles fusciceps. Next base: position 4,044,652 of record JAZHEH010000612.1, read on the forward strand.
ATTTAAGAGACACTATGGTAATTGTAACTTAAAATATGTATTTGAGTAAATAATTTATAGTTTTGGCTGGTGCAGTGACTCATGCCTGTAATCCCAGCACTTTGGGAGGCTGAGGCAGGCAGATCACTTGAGGACAGGAGTTTGAGACCAGCCCGGCCAACGTGGCAAAACCCCGTGTCTACTAAAAATTTTTAAAAATTAGCCAGACATGTGGCACATGCCTGTGATCCTAGCTGTTCGAGAGGCTGAAGCAGGAGAATCGCTTGAGTCTGGGAGGCAGAGGTTGCAGTGAGCCAAGATTGTGCCATTGCACTCCAGTGTGGGGGGACAGAGTGAGATCCTGTCTCCAAAATATAAAAAATAAAAAATAAATTATACTTTTGATTTTAAGTTGAAATCTCACTGAATTTATGGGCAGTATGAACATATTTCAGAAAATTTTCTTTTATGCACATGTACATGCACAAGAGTTAAGTATTTAAGAATTCATTTAGTTGATAAAAGCAAAATATTTAAAAAGAAAACAAATATATTGAACTTATAAAATCTAGTCTATTAAAGGGATGTAATGTTTTAGAAAGATTATTTAGCTTTAGCTAACTAGGTTTGTAAATGAAGCAATATTATTATATCTTCTTAAAAGTGATGAATAGGCCAGGTGCGGTAGTTAATGCCTGTAATCCCAGCACTTTGGGAGGCTGAGATCGGTGGATCATCTGAGGTCGGGAGTTCGAGACTAGCCTAACCAACATGGAGAAACCCCTTCACTACTAAAAATACAAAATTAGCCAGGAATGGTGGCACATGCCTGTAATCCCAGCTACTTGGGAGGCTGAGGCAGGAGAATCACTTGAACCTGTGAGGTGGAGGTCACAGTGAGCCGAGATCACACCATTGCACTCCAGCCTGGACAACAAGAGCGAAACTCCATCTCAAAAAAAAAAGTGATGGATAAACTTTGCCAGAAATAAAAATATAACAATTAGATTTTTAAGCTGAATTAAAAAGTTTTTTAAAAATTATGCTTATGAATGTATAATGATAATAAATTTCATATCTATTGTGTATTCCAAAGTAAACCTCTGAATAATCTTTTTTGCATACAAAAGACTCCACAGCACCCTAAACCTTCCACTCATAGAAAGCATCTCTTGCTTGTGATTTGATTCCATTAGCATCCTGAGATAACTAAGACTCTGGCCAATCGTCAGGGGATTCCAATTCAATTCATCTCAGCATCCCTTTATTGGGCACATTTTCTGGGCCCAGCACAGCGTTAGCACTGGATATTCAACAATGAAGAAGATCCAGAGTGTTGCCCACATAGAACCTATAGTTTGTGGGGAGACGGGCAAGTAAACAGTGATGCTCCTGGCAGTTTACCACATTATTTCCCTCATGGCGGTGGGATGGGTTGAGCACCTCTTCATATCAGCTCACTCTAGCTGATGCCATCTTGCCATTGTTGGTCTATAATGGTTTTTGTTGGTGGCCCCATGAAACTATTCAAGAAGCCAGATATTATTTCTTTCATGGACTGAAGAAGATATGTCTCCACCTACATAAAGGATTTCTTAGAGTCAAAGTTGCACTTGACACACAGGATGGCTGTTATTTCTCCCATTTTCCTTATCAGGTGAATAGTCTCACCTTCAACCCAATCATGTAGATTGGAAGATTTGACTCCTCATTAACTCCACCATCCTCCAAGCTCTACTAAGTCTATTTCCACCATTACACCATGGTCATTTCCTGTCAGAGACAAATGGATATTATCATAATTGAACATATAGATCAAGTCTCCAGTTACATTCGTAGACCTTTGCTTGTATGTAATTTGCATCCTGGGACGTATTTCCAAGCATACTTTTTCAAGTAGAAGATCTACAGAGTCATATCCAAATGATTTTTATGTAAATGACCTAAATCTCTAATAGCATGTTAAATATTCTACAGTTTGCATGTCATCTTGAGCCCCCCCACACAGGACCTTGGCCATGTCTCATGAAGTTTGGGTCTGTTCTATAATCCTAATAAGAGAATTCTAAATTTTTTCCAGAGAGGTCCTGAAGAGGGAGAAGTTTCAAAGATACCATGACACCTCTAGACCTTCCTATATGGGATTAAGAACTTTTCCACACAGATCCTTCTAATCCTAAGGGCTATGTGGATGGGCTGTGTGAACCTTCCAGGCTAACAACACAGAGCAAATATTTTTAAACTGAAACTAGGACAACCGACTTGAAAAAATTCTTGATAGCATTTACAAAAACCTTAATGTGACCTAGCAATTCTACTTCTGGGTTTATACCCAATAGAAATACGTTCTTATGCTCATGGTAAGACAAATAACAGCATTATTCATGATATCGAAAACTGAAAATAATCCAATTTTATCACAACGTATAATGGATAAACTGTGGTGTATTCACATAAAAGAATATTAAATGTTAATGAGAATGAATGACATGGATGAATCTCACAAAACTAATGTTAAGGAAAAGTCGCCAGACACAGAAAGAACATACTATATGATTCCATTTTATGAAGCACAAAATGGGCAAAGCTAACGTTAGCTATTTTAAGTTATAATATTCTGTTTCTCTAGATGCTGGTTACATCGGTTATTGTGTTTGTAAGAAGGAATTGAACTCTACTCATATACACACACTTTTGCACATTTATGTTACATTTTACTAGTATTTTAAATTGGAACAACAAATTATTTTAAGTATAAAAAAAGCAATTTTCATAATGTAATATTTTCTTCAAAATAATATGGGAAGCAGGGAACTTGGCAGACTACAAATTAAACAAAATTGGCTATGAGTTGATAGTTGTTGAAGATGGATGATGGGTCATTATAATCATAGAATACGATGTCATAATATTATTCTTGTATTTAAACTTTTTGGTACTAAAATTACCAAAGCAAGGAAAAAATCTTCTTGTCCATCCCATGCCAGTTATGAGTGGAAAGAGATTGCCCTATGGAAACAAAATCACGTTTTCTCTCTTTCTCTTAGTGTGAAATCTTTGGAAAAGAATAATTTAGTAAAAACCCTTTTATTCAATATGATAAGATAGTGGGATAATCAAAAACATCTGTTACAGCTGGTTGTTTTATCACACCTACTTTGACATTTATTTTTGCAATTTGAATGTATTTATGCATCCAACCTAGTTTTCTTTTCTTTTCTTTTTTTTCCCTAAGATGGAGTTTCACTCTTGTCACTCAGGCTGGAGTGCAGTGGCATGATCTCGGCCCACTGCAACCTCCACTTCACGGGGTCAAGCAACTCTCCTGTCTCAGCCTCCCTTGTAGCTGGGATTACAGGCACCTGCCACCATGCCCAGCTAATTTTTATATTTTTAGTAGAGATGGCATTTCACCATGTTGGCCAGGCTGATCTTGAATGCCTGACCTCAAGTGATCCACCCGTCTCGGCTTCCCCAAATGCTGAGATTACAGGTGTGAACCACTGCGCCCGGCCTCGACCTAGTTTTTATAGAAACAACTCTCCACATTCATATTTCATCTGTTTACTTAATATTTAATTAAATTCCAGCAACAAAAATAACTAGCATAAACAGGTTTGGGAACAAATAATACTCTTGATAAGCCTATAACTGACTCAACTGGTAGAAGAAAGCCAGTACACTTAGGAGTAGCCCAGAATGCTAGACACGTCAGTCAGTACGTTTTTTTAGAGCGAGTAAGGGGAGGTGGTTAATTTTGTTGTTCAGTTAAGTGGAGGAGGCTAAAGACAGTTAAAATAGTAGTGTCTATTATTTCTTGACTACTTACAATGAGCCCAGGGCTCTCCTGAGCATTTTGCATATATTATTTAATGCTTACATTCTGCATACATAATTCCACTTTATCTGTACAACAGCGCTGAAAAATTAACATCACCTTTTTACAGATGGCAAAAACATGTTTCAGAGAAATTGGGTAATTTGCCCCAATATATAAATGTTTCAGAAATAGAGGAATCGGAATTTGAACCTGGGATGTCTGTCTCCAATGCCCACTCCTTAGCCCTGTGGTGCACCATTTCCTATGCTCAGCCATGAGACCTGCCCAGTACCTAAAGTAGGAGAACGCCACTTGATGGCAAATGTCCTCTATGTGGAAGTTTCAATGGCTCAGAACATCATTAGGGCTTGAGAAATGGGTGATGGGGCTGGAGACTGGAGAAAGCCGAATGCCCTGCTCCGTCTTTCTTAGGAAACTGGCTCTGAAAGGAGAAAAAAGCACTGGCAAGGATGACGTCATAAATAATAGCAGTGAGTCACTTTTGGCAAGAAGAGTTTACTTTCTTTAATTAATTTGGACGGGTATCTTCAGACTTTTACATGCCAGACTCTTTCTCCTCAGCTGTCTTGGTGATATCATTACACAGTCCAGTTGCCCTCCCCTGAGGAAGAGAAGGAAAAAAACCTCAGGTTTGAACCGGATGCTTTGAACTTCCTCATAGAATACAAAATGGGAAATTTCTTTTAAAATTAGAGAGGTCATTTGCAATCCTGTTACATGTCAGAATCTCCAGGGCTACTTTTACTAAACACCCATGTTGAGGCTTCACCGCCTTGCCCAAGCCCATATTCTGATTGAATTGGTGTGGGGTGGGGCGGGGCTCTGGCACACTATTTTTAAATTAATATTCTCCTAAACTGGAGAAAACATGCCGCCCAGAGTTGCAACCACAGGTCTCAACAGACAGACTTTTTAAAAAAATAAATTTTATTCTATATATTTAAGGTACAAAACATGATGTCATGAGATACATACAGATAGTAAAATCGTTACTATAGTGAAGCAAATTAACATATCCATCATCTCACATAATTACCCATTTTTGTGTGTGTGGCAAGAGCAGGTAACATCTGCTCGTTTAGCAAAAATCCTAAGTACAGTGTTATTAACTATATTCCGCATATTGCACATTAGCTCTCTTGACTTATTAGCCTACACATTTGCAACTTTGTACCCTTTGACCTACATGTCCCTATTTTGTCCCTTGCTCCGTTGGTAACCACCGTCCTTCCCCCCGATAACAGTGCTTATTCTCTATCTTCCTATATTCTTTAAAAAAATTTTTTTCTGTGTCTGGTTTATTTTATTTAGCATCTGGAATTTCACTCCAGATTCATCTATGTTATGGCAAATGGCAGGATATCTTTCTTTATTTAAAGCCTTAAATAAAGAATCATATCACACTGTATAGATTTATTGCAGTGTTTTTATCCATTCATTTGTCAATGGACTCTCAGGTTGTTTCTCTGTCTTACTATTGTGAATAATGCTACAATAAACATGGTGGTAATTTCATTTTCTGGGGGGTATATACCCAGAAAGGGGATTGCTAGGTCATGTGGTAGTACTATTTTTAGTTTCTTTAGGAAACTTTATTCTGTTTTTTATATGGCTGCACCAATTTGTATTCCCACCAGCAGTGTAAAAGGGTTCCCTTTCCTTGAACTCCCGACCTTAGGTGATCCGCCCGCCTTGGCCTCCAAAGTGCTTGGATTACAGGCGTGAGCCACCGTGCCCGGCCCAGGGTTCCCTTTCCTATGCATCCTCACCAACATTTGTTATCTCATATCTTTTTTATGATAGCCCATCTTAACTGGTGTGAGGTAATATACTGGTTTTGATTAGTGATGTTGAGCATCTTTTCATATACCTGTTGGCCATTTTTTTTTTTTTTTTGAGTCGGAGTCTTGCTCTGTCACCAGGCTGGAGTACAGTGGCACAATCTCGGCTCACTGCAACCTCCGCCTCCTGGGTTCAAGCGATTCCTCCACCTCAGCCTCCTGAGTAGCTGGGACCACAGGCACGTGCCACCACGCCCGGCTAATTTTTTTTTTATTTTTAGTAGAGACAGGGTTTCACCGTGTTGGCCAGGATGGTCTCGATCTCTTGACCTAGTGATCCACCCGCCTCGGCCTCCCAAAGTGCTGGGATTACAGGCGTGAGCCACCACGCCCGGCCACCTGTTGGCCATTTTTATGTCTTCTTTGGAGAAATGTCTATTAAATCCTTTACCCATTTTAGACTTTTAAGGACTGAATAGCTGTAGCTGATTGGTCCAGAGGAATTATTCCCACAGATGCTTTATGCAATAGGGGTATTTCCGAAAGGCCACTATAAATATACCACCATCAAACTCAATAACTTTATAATTTCAAAAGGTCTGTTCTTCAATGTGGCTGCTCATCGACACTTCCGTTTGTTTGTCAAGTAGCTAATGATATAAAACTATGATCATTAAATACACCAAGAAAGCTGATATAAAGGGAATTCTGCACTGAACTGTTTTATGGTTATTTTTAAACAGCCTAATACCAAGCTGAGCACTGTATCATATTCTGTTTATAAGTCATATTAAAAATCAGTTTTCTTTCCCATTTTCTACCAAAGTTATCATATAGCTTTCATTTAAAATCTCAAGGTAGAGTAAAACGAAATTTTGGTGTTATATCAGACAAACTGAACAAGCAGATTTTTTAAAGCCCAAAGTTGTAGCTAAAAAAGAAAATGTGAAAAAAAGCATTAAAAAATGTGTTTGCATAAATAAGACAGCAAATAATCCTGTATTATTTAACTTCTGAAGTGGAAAATTCACCACTTATTTTTTTCCCCCCAATATCAATATCATAATGTTCTTGGGGCACAGGGGTCAACCTAAATGAGAATAAAAACAAAGATATTTTGTGTTTTATTGGTTCATATCACCTAATGTTTATGAAATATTCTGCTATGATACTCTAACTTTAAATGCTGTTTCTGGGGTTGAAAGGGAAAGAAGAGGATAGAAAGAAGATCTGGATTTTTTTTTTTTTTTTTTTTTTTGAGATGGAGTCTCTCTCTATTGCCCAGGCTGTAGTAGTGAAAACTCGCCTCCCAAGTTCAAGCAATTCTCCTGCCTCAGCCTCCCACGTGGCTGGGATTACTGGCACATACCACCATGCCTGGCTAATTTTTGTAGAGACAGGGTTTCACCACATTGACCAGGCTGATCTCGAACTCTTGACCTCAAGTAATCCACCCTCCTTGGCCTCCCAAAGTGCTGGAATTACAAGTGTGAGCTACTGTGCCTGGCCAGATCTGGGTTTTTTTCAAAAAGGACTGTACTTTTGCTGGCTATGGTGATGATAAGCAAATCCCATATGTGTTAGTATAAAATCTTCCTCAGAGGGCCCAAAGAATTTTCACAGTGCTACGTGGCATAGTTGGCCAAATGTATATACATTCGTTATTTTTTCCTTTCCCACCAAACCCAAAAGCTCATCTTTCTTATCTGCTCCAAGAAAGCCTCTCACATGCTTGAATTGTTCTTTGAGACAAGAACTCTGTCAGGACATACCCATATTTATAGAAAGGGCAGGCTGGGTGTGATAGCTCATGCCTATAATCCCAGCCCTATGGGAGGTTGAAGTGGGAGGATCACTTGAGCCTGGGAATTCAGGACCAGCCTGGGCAACATAGCATGTAACGTCTCTGCATTAAAAAAAAAAAAAAAAAAAAATTAGCTGGACATAGTGGCATGAGCTTTTAGTCCCAACTACTTGGGAAACCGAGGCAGGGGCATTGCTTGAGCCCAGGAGGTCGAGGCTGCAGGGAGCTATGATTGAACCACTGCACTCCAGCCTGGGTGACAGAGCTAGACCCTGTCTCAAAAATTAATAAATAAGTAAAATAAAAAATAAAGAATATTAAACTCTTACACTCAGCCTTTCTGATTATTTTTTAAAGAAAACCAGCACCTGCACATAGAGTACAACACAAAACAAACTGATGTGTCATCACATTTTTCCCACTTCTTTTGCAGTTCCTTCCTTCCTCCATGGCCATTTTAAATGTGCATATTTATAGTTGTAATGAATTGGACATTATACATATATTCATCCCATCGACTTCATATAGTCAAGGGTCATTTTCTTAATATAATTGACTAAAGCCACTCTCAACACAAAACTTTAATGTCCTTGCAACTCCGGAGTCCCCCTCTGTGAACTGTGTAAATTCAGTCAACATGTGAGTCTGATATTTTTAAGAGAAAGAAGTAATTCTGTAGATCCAGAAAACCAATGTTCTCCTCCAGAATTTCCTGGTTTCTAAAGACAGAGAAAGAGAGACACTGGTTGAGAGGCCCTCCTATGGGGAGATTCTTCATCCCAAAATAAACTCTTCCTGCTCAAGTTAGAGCCTCGGGCTTAAAGTATCAGCATCCTGGAACTAGAACAATACAAACATGGGATAAGGGGAATGAGAGAGGAGCATTTGTATGTGATGGAGTCATTGCCATGTTAGTGCAGGCTCAGTGACATGCAGGGAATGCAATGAAGTTAGGGGGGATTTTAGTCCATCATAAAGGAAGACTAGGTGCCATCTACTGGTGAAGAAACTGAAAATAAATCATACTTTGCATTTTTTCAACAAAACTCAGTCTCTTCAGACAATGCAGTCTGCAAGATATACAGATATTTATAGGATGTGCAAATTATCATGTGGTAATGATAAGTTGGAAAGGTTTAACCCATTCTCCAGCCTGATTTGGAAACTTACATTTCCATTTCTAAAATTTAACTTTACAAATCTCTGTGCACAAAGTGGTAAAGTTATGTAAAAGGATGTTCACTGTGGCACTGTTGGCAATTACTTTATAAAAAAGCCAAAAATAAGTTCAGTAATGAAAGTCTGATTAAATATATTATACATATTTGCTACACATTAAAATGGCACATACAAAGGAGGATATGTGTGGGCATAGCGGCTCACGCCTGTAATCCCAGTACTTTAAGAGGCCAAGGCAGGAGGATCGCTTGAGCTCAGGAGTTCAAGACCAGCCTAGACAACGTGGTGATATCCCTTTTCTACAAAGAAATATGAAAATTAGCTGGGTGAGCTGGCACATGTCTGTTGCCCAGCTACTTGGGAGGCTGAGGTAGGAGGATCATTTGAGCCTGGGAGCTTGAGGCTACAGTGAGTTGTGATAGCATCACCACACTCCAGCCTGGGCAACAGAGTGAGCCCCTTTCTCAAAAAAAAAAAAATAATAATAATTAATTATTTAAAAAAAAGAAAAAGAACTCTCCTCTCCTAAACAAAGGAGCATATAACCATCAAAATGATAAGAATTATACACATTGACATGGAGTAATATGTTTGAGATACCTCAAGGGAAATTAGCAAATTGCAGAACACATTATAATACCATCCTGTAATATAATAGTATTATGATATCCAGTATTATAATAGAACCCATAAAATTATTACTGCAGTTAATAATAATATGGAGGATTACTTAATGTAGTAACAGTTTTTATTTTTTATACCATGTACCATATATAACCAGGATAAAAAGAAACTGAGAAAAGTAATTTTAAAAGGAAAATGAAAAGTTTTGAAAGTTTTATCTATGTAATATTATTTAAATTTTATATATTTCTAAAGTAAAAATGGCTTATACTCTTTTAAAACTTTAGTTTATACAAACACTTCTTCTAGGAATTTATTCTACAAAAAGCACTTGCAAAAGATGGCAAAGATTATGTAAAATGATGTAGATGTAAAGCCAGGTGTAGTGGCTCATGCCTGTAATCCCAGCACTTTGGGAGGCTGAGGCGGGCGGATCAGGAAGTCAGGCGTTCGAGACCAGTCTGGCCATCATAGTGAAACCCTGTCTCAACTAAAAATAGGAAAAATTTGCCAGGTGTGGTGGTGTGCACCTGTAATCCCAGCTACTCAGGAGGCTGAGGCAGGAGAATCGCGTGAACTCAGGAGGCGGAGGTTGTAGTGAGCTGAGATTGTGCCATTGCACTCTAGCCTGGGTGACAGTGAGAGACTCCATCTCAAAAAAAATTATGTAGATGTAGACAAGGTGTAGAAAAGCTATAGAAATTTTAAAATCCCATGCAATATAGAAAAGAAAAAATAAATCATACGAAATTCCATTACCCATGCATTCAAATGTCATTGGTGTATTTCCTTCCTTTCTATGTCAACTTCACACCATTCTATACACATGTATTTGATGTGCTGTTTTCTGTGTTGCTGTAACTCTAGAAACTGCCCCATTTTAAAATGTCCTCTCTTTATCTCCTCTGCTGCATCTTGATGTCACGCGAAACAAAACATTTGCAGTTTTACCTTCCTATCTCAACACTTTCCGTTTGTTAGTCTCGTTTAAATATTGTTTACATGCTGTCACCAAGGATAAATCTCTAACATCTTCCAAAATAGAGACCAAGGAAACGATCGGATTTCTTTAAAGCTCAACTCAGCGCAATAACTTGGCTAATGGAATAAATACATGCTGAACAGTAGCACACATGCCTTACGAATAAAGGACTGGTTGAGAATATCATGATTCTTGCAAAGTCTGACAAATTACAAAACTAAGATCCTTCAGTGAAAGGAAAGCAGCTGGGAAGATTGGCCTGATCGGGTTCAAATCCAAGTGAAGAACAGCATAAGCCAGTAGGAAAGCTTATTTGGAAGAGAAGCGCTTGATATGCCTACCTTCTGTGCATTTCCCTATAACTGGCAGGGAGACTCCGAGTGGATTTAGAAAAGTAAAAATAAAGGGTTTATGCAACTTTGAGTGTTGACAGAAAAAGCTATCCAAGTGCGTTGCTTGCCTAAGAGGGGAGGAGAGAATAATTGGGTTGACAATGATGACAGGTCCGAGACTTGTGGGTTTAGTTATGTGAGGCCCTACTGTATTACACTTCAGAGTTATTTTGGGATGGTCACGAGAGAGCACTTGAACCCTGAACAGAGAACCTCTCCTTGCCTTATCCTATTGCAGATGACAGTGAAGGGTTTCAAATGCCCAGAGTCTGATGCAACTGCAAAATCCCAACCAAAAGGCAAGTGAAAAAGGGTCTCTTCGTTCTCTTGCTTTGCCTTTCTCTAAAAAAGTCTCAGTGTTCCAAAACTCATGTGTAGCCCTGTTTTTCTGTGGCATTTATAATGGTCTGCATAAGGGAACATTAGGCAGGACTAGTGACATGCTCGGAGTGGGCATCTGAGTTAGCCGGTGACAGGTACAGTAAGAAAATCTTAATAACTCCAGTTACACTTGGTTTTAGCCGACTTTGTCCTCAGAGCAAAAGGAAAACTAGCATTACCAAGAGCATATACCCAAAGCCAGTTTTCCTTGCAGATAAGCAATTCAGGAATATTCAAGCCTTCAAGCCTTTCCATGACAGAGACAGCAGAATAAATCTAAAATAATAATAAAGAGAAAAACCACTCTTAAAAAAATAATAAACAAGCCACACTATAATTTGTTGGACAATACGTCCCTCCAAGTTCAACTACTTGCTAGTCACTCTGGAAAACATCTCTGTGGCAAGCTAAGACATCGATCCCAAGTCCTGTCTTAGATTAGCACCAGTTAACTGGAGTCTTCTTCCCTTTCCTTCCATATGCCTGAACTTGACTAAGATCCCAAATGAGTAAGGATCTTTCATCTCAGCACCAGGCTTTCAGAGCAGTTATAAATATAGGCTCAAACTGGCTCACTCATGAGGTTAGGTTTTAACTTCTGACATATGAAGTGCTAACGGTTTCAGTGAATACCTGGCCAAAAATCTGCAGTGCCCTCTTTGCTTGTAATATATTATGATTCTGTTATCCCAGCTAGTAACAACTCAGTCACATGAAAATTTCTCCCAAACCCTTTGTTTTGTTTTTTTTTGCCTCACCCCATCTAGATTTAATTAGAATGCTTAAGCTCTGTATCATCAAAATGTTTAATATAAGAAGGAAACCATTCTTAACTCTTCATCTCAAGGCTAACGTAATAATATCACTAGCACAATAATTTTTCAAGTATAGCAATCCTATGTGGTAGGTACTATTAATGTTCTCATTTTCTGGATAGGAAATTCAGGAAAAAACTTTTAAGTAGTTTGCCCAAGGTCACAGAGCTGGGAAGTATGGTGGAGGTGAGATTTGACTCTAGATTGTCAGGCTGCAAACCTACATTCTAAATCTCATAGAAAATAAGTCTCTAATACACTGGTCTCTCATCTTACCTGCCCCTCACAACAATAAGCTTGTTCATGCATTTTGAGCAAAATCTGGTAAGGTGTTTGTTCTCAATTTGATTATTCGGTAATTCACTTTCACATGTGACCCTTAAAAATGTAAACAATAACGTCTGCTCCAAAGATATCAAGTCACCTTATATTCATGGATAGAATTAATTTTGCAGCTGTGAAAATTCTACCACCTGCGTAACATCTAACAGACATATCAATAGAGTAGAGGTGGTATTTTAAGTTACAGTCAGGTTGTGGAGTCATCCCTTGCTCCCCCTCCACCCTGGCAAACCCACCTGCTGCTATTCCTTTCATGTGCTTTGCACTCCTAATTTGGTTGTCTCCCCCTCCATTTGACTACGACACATTCTTTCCTATAGGTTGCCAAACATCCTTGCTATGGGATCCAAGAAAAAGCCATGTACAAGTATCCATAGTTTCCTTTCCTCTTTGGCCGGTCAAAGGGAATTCTCCCTGCACTCAAACCTCTGAAGAGGAAGGATTCTTGCTTATGGAAGGAAAGCTAAGTGAGCCTAACGAAGATTGGGGGATGGAGGTAGCAGGAGCTAGAGTGATAGGAAAACATTCTGGGAATGAATCTTAGAGGGAGATTTGGAGTTGCTGGAGAAAGGTTTGCAACTGCAGAGTGCAAAGGAAGTAGATTAGAAGGAGAGAGGATTTTAATAAGTGCTGCAGTGAAATGTGCATTTGGGTTCTTTTTTTTTTTTATTTTTAGAGACGGGGTTTCACCATGTTGGCCAGGCTGGTCTTGAACTCCTGACCTCGTGATCCACCCGCCTCGGCCTCCCAAAGTGCTGGGATTACAGGCGTGTGCCACTGCACCCAGCTGCATTTGGGTTCTTTTGAAATTTCTTTGAGAGATGCAACCAAAAGTGGAAGCCTTTTATAATTTTCTTCTGTTGACTTTTGCTTCTTGTTTTGTTTTGTTTTGTTTTTGAGACAGAGTCTCACTCTGTCACCCAGGCTGGAGTGCAGTGGCGTAATCTCAGCTCACTGCAACCTCCGCCTGCCTCCCGGGTTCAAGTGATTCTCCTGCCTCAGCCTCCCAAGCAGCTGGGACTGCAGGTGTGTGCCATCATGCAGTCCCATCAAATTTAATTAGAATGCTTAAGCTCTGTATCATCAAAATGTTTAATATAAGAAGGAAACCATTCTTAACTCTTCATCTCAAGGCTAATGTAATCATATCACTAGTACAATAATTTTTCATTTTGTATTTTCAGAAGAGATGGGGTTTCGCTGTGTTAACCAGGCTGGTCTCAAATTCCTGGCCTCAAGTGATTTGCCTGCCTCAGCCTCCCAAAGTGCTGATATTGTAGGTGTGAGCCACCGCTCCTGACCAACTTTTGCTTCTTTAAATGCAACTCTGTGCAGAGATGCGTATGTATGGAACCTCCCCCTTCTGGATTTATTATTGTTACATCCTTTTTCACACTTCACACCTCTAGGCAAAGATCAAATAGAAGACCGTTTCTGGCAGAGGAAGAGGGGAACAGACAACGCAAAGTCCCTAAATGGGAACAAGTTTGAGTTATTGGAGGAAGTTGGTGTGACTGGAGTTTAGTGGAAGACAGGGAGTTACAGAATGAGGTTGGAGTGATGGGCGGGGGTTAGATCCTGCAGTACTCTGAAGTTCAGGAAAGATTTCGGAGTCTATTCTAAGTGTAAGTTAAAGTCATGGGAAGGTTTTAAGGAGAGGAGTAGTGTTATGAACTGAATGTTTATGTCTCCCCAAAATTCATATTTTGAAATCCTAATCTCCAATGTGATGGTGTTAGGAGGTGGGTCTTTCAGGGGTGATTAGGTCGAGGATAGAGCCTCATGAATGGGATTAGTGCCCTTGTGTCAAGAGACAGGAGAGCTTGCTCTCCTTCTGTGCTCCAACATGTGAAGATTCAAGAAGATGGCCATCTGTAAAACCAGGAAGTGGATCTTCACCTAATACTGGATTGGCCAAGCACCTTGATCTTGAACTTCTCAGCCTTCAGAACTGTGAGAAATAAATTTATGTTGCTTGTAAGCCACCAATTTATGGAAATTTGTCATAGCAGCACAAACCGACTGAGACAAATGGAATGATTTATTTTACTTTTTTAGACTTTCTGGGCCTGGTGTAGTAGTTCATGTCTGTAATTCTGGCACTTTGGGAGGCCAAGGTAGGAACATGGCTTGAGCTCAAGAGTTTGAGACCAGCCTGGCAACATGGTGAAATCCCATCTCTACAAAAAAAAAAAAAAAAAAAAAAAAATTAGCCAGGCATGATGGCACACACCTGTGGCCCCAGCTACTGGGGAGGCTGAGCTGAGAGGATTGCTTGAGCCTGGGAGGTTGAGGCTGCAGTGAGCCATGATTATGCCACTGTACTCCAGCTTAGGCAAGAGCAAGACCTTGGTTTTTGGTTTGTTTTGGTTTTTTGGTTTGTTTTGGTTTTTTAAAAAAACTTCCTGGTTGCTGTGAGGAGTTTGGGTTTATGGGGCAGGTAGTAGGAGAATCAGGGAGATCAGTTAAGAAGGTTTTACATTTGTCTAGCTGGCTAGAATGATACTGGTGGCAAGGGGAGAGATGTGTGTAGATTTGGGATATGCTTTGGAGATTAGAACTGACAGTGTTTGCTGATGAATTAATGTAGGGAGGTTAGGGGAAAAGAAGAAATCAAGGACCTCGTAAATTTTTAGCATGATTCTCTGGATGTGTGATATTGCCATTTACTGAGATGGGGGGAGACAGAAGAGGGAACAGATTTGGGGAAAAAAAAGTAAAAAGTTCTGTTTTGGCCATGCTGTTTGAGATGCCTGGTACAGACGTCCACATGGAGAGATTAAGTAGGCAGTTGGCTATATGATTCTAGAGTTCATTCGGGGAAGAGTTCAGGGCAGGAGGTATTTGAAAGAATATCAATTGAACCATGCGTCCAGATGAGACGTCCTAAAATTCTGCTGCTACAGAAGAGAGCAGGCCCAGGAACAAACTCTGAGACTCCAAATTTACAGGCAGACCAGAGGTAGTAAAAGGGGACTGAGGAGTAGAGGGTTGCGAGCTAAAAAAGAAAACAAATAGAGTATGATAGCAGGGAAGCTGAAGAGAAGAAAGATTTTAAAAGAAAGAAGGCCAAAGGTGCCAAATGCTGTTCAGGGATAAAAAGAACACTAGAGAAATGACTGCTGAATCTGGCATGATGGAAGTCACCGGTGACTTTGGTGGATCCTAGTAGATGGGAGGAAAGGAAAGCAAACTGGAGTGACTTGAGGAGAGACTGAGGTGAGGAAGTGGAGGTATCAGCTTCCAGTGACTCAAGACACAGTCATGTGTGAAGGAGAGGCCGCTCAAAGACATGCTCAAGACAGGCTTTGTTTTGTTTTTACATAGAAGGTTCTAGAGAATGTTTTCATGCTGATGGCAATGATCAGCAGCTTTATTTAATCCTCACAATAAACCCCTGATGAAGGTATCATTAAATGCATGCTCATTTTATAGATGAGGAAACTGTGGGCCAGAGAGGTCAAGCATTTTCCTGAAAGTTCATTCAGCTGTTAAGTGATGGAGCCAAGATTCTAAATCTGAGTGTTACAGAAATTACAAGGTCGGGCTGGGCACGGTGGCTCATGCCTGTAATCCCAGAACTTTGGGAGGCCGAGGTGGGCGGATCACCTGAGGTCAGGAGTTCAAGACCCGCCTGGCCAACTTAAAACCTTGTCTCTACTAAAAATACAAAAATTTGCCTGGCATGGTGGTCTGTGCCTGTAATTCTAGCTACTTGGGAGGCTGCGGCAGGTGAATCACTTGAACCCAGGAGGCGGAGGTTGTAGTGAGCCAAGATTACGCCACTACATTCCAGCCTGGGTGACAGAGTGAGACTCCATCTCAAAAAATAAAATAAATAAAATAAAGAAATTATAAATTACAATGCAATTTCTATAATCCTCAAATTTAGAATCTTGGCTCCATCATGCACCAGCAGAATTATTATAATCACAATCTAATTTCTGTAATAAACAGGGCTAATCAAATACTAGGGGCTTAATAAAAATTTATAGTTAAATATGCCATCAATTCATTTATGAATAACATGGAGAGAAAGGAAAGCATAAAAAGGTAAGAAAAAGAAAATTAACATCAAGTCATGTATATTACTATGTTTGAGCTCGTGGAAAGGAGAGATATAATTAGGCAAAATTATTATCATAGTTCTTTTATGTTTGTTGTAACTAGCACCCTCTGGGTGACATATGAGCATGACCTAGGCTTATACTTTATTCTGTTAAAGTTGGTTGTGTATTACCGAGATACGGGATTCAATTATCCTGGGATGTCACTAAGTGATTTTTTTCCCCTGTGTTTTCATTCTCCATATACTGTGCAGTTTTTGCCAACCAATAGGTTTTGGATGTCTGCTATTTATCAATTACTGTGCTGGGTGAAAGAGAAACAAAAATGATTAGGGGTGATAGTCTAGTTTCTAGGGTCATCATAGAAAACCCAATAGTTCCAGTGCAGGGTGGCAGGTGCGCTGGAGGAAAAATGCACACAATGCTGTGCCGAGTGGACAGTGATTCCACCTCCTATGGGAAGGGGAAAAGAGAATGATCAGGCAAGTTTTCCAGGTGAGGCTGGCGGGGTGTGGAGGGAGAAAGCAGCCAGGGCACAGGCATGTAGGTGTGTACATCATGGTGTGTGCAGGGACTGGTGAGAGGGCTGGTTTGGCCAGAAGGGTAGGGTCCTGGGTGACTAACAAAGAAGCTGAGCCAGTTCTGAGGGGACTCATCTGCTCTGCTAAGGACCTGGGCCTCTAGGGTTTTTGTTTGTTTGTCACCAGGCTTATATAATTTTCCTGCATAGGTACACAGTGTCTGTGTGTTCCCTACTCTTGGACCTCTGACTTGAGTGAATCTGCTCCAACTGCCTCAGCCAGCTCCAACCTTAGTCTTTCTGGCAAGACATCCTAGAAGACTGTATTTTGGTAAGACTGCAACTGCCAACCGCAAGCTTGATGAGTAGCCTGGAGAATGTGGGGGCTATTCTGGGAGGCGTGTGTGTGTGTATGTGTCTATAGGGAACACAGGGGAGACATAATAAACACTTGTATAAAGCCTACCACAAAACATTACTTTTTATTGTCAAACAGTAGGCTAAACATTTTTGTTTCTTGGATTTGCTTTCAATATAATACAATTATTTAAAATGTTATCAATATTTTAAATATTTCCCCCAATATTTTCCCCCCCCCAAAGTGGTATCCTCTTCTTCTTATTGTTCTTATTATTGAGATGGAGTCTCACTCTGACACCCAGGCTGGAATGCAATAGCACAATCTCATCTCACTGCAACTTCTGCCTTCCAGGCTCATGTTATTGTCCTGCTTCAACACGCCCTGAGTATCTAGGATTATAGGAGTGAACCACCATGCCTGGCTAATTTTTTGTATTTTTAGTAGAGACAGGGTTTCACCATGTTGGCCAGGCTGGTTTTGAACTCTTGACCTCAGGTGACCCACCTGCCTCAGGCTCCCAAAGTGCTAAGATTATAGGCATGAGCCACTGTGCCTGGCTGGTATCTTATTTTTTGTTTGTTTGTCTTGTATTGTTTTGTTTTTAGTGATCCACTGCTAGGAATCATTATTTCTTTTTTTTTTAATTTTTGTATCTTTTTGAGATGGAGACTCACTCTCTCCCCCACGCTGGAGTGCAGTGGCATCATCTCAGCTCACTGCAACCTCCATTTCCTGGTTTCAAGAGATTCTCCTGCCTCAGCCTCCTGAGTAGCTGGGATTACAGGTATGTGCCACGATGCCCGGCTAATTTTTGTATTTTTGGTAGAGACAGGGGTTTCACCATTTTGGCCAGGCTGATCTCAAACTCCTGGCCTAAAGTGATCCGCCCACCATGGCCTCCCAAAATGCAGAGATTAGAGGCGTGATCTACCGCACCTGGTATACAGTCAATATCTCATTGTTTTGATATGGATTCCCCTGATCACCAAGGAGGTTGAATATGTTTATTAGCCCTTTGAGGAACATATCTACTATAAAACTATTTTTATTCATAAACACTTTGTAATGTGTTGCTCTATTTGAAAATCCATGCAAGAGAAACAACAATCTTTATAAATTCATAAATCTAAAAGTTCTTGTTTCAGATGGAGGTAAGAGTTGTACAGAGTTAATTGTGAGGTTTTTCTATTTATTGTTTAAAATGTTTTGTTAATGGATCTCACTACACACATGAACACACACACACACACACACACACACACACACACACACGCACTCAGCTCATCTCTAGCTTCTCCTTCGTTCTTGCCCTTTGCTCTGCTTTTCTCTTCCTCTATGGCAGACCCTGTAGGTGCCCCACCCATGTCTCCTGGCATCGACCATCCCAGTATGTGGCCTCCAGGATCTTACTGACTGTCTACCCAAGGCTCATTTCTTGGCCCTTGAGGGACAGGCCAGGTGGATTGGAGATGAAGTATAATGCCCTAGCTTCCTCCCTGCTCGGGGGAGAGAGAGAGTTTTGAGATGTGTGAGATACGGCCTCCCAGAGCCACCAGTAAGATTGTCTCAGTTGCTCAGAAACACACCCTGTATTGGCTTCCTTCCCTTCTCTTACTTCCCCATCTCCTTGTTCATGCTTCCTCAGGAATATCTACTGAACCTCTACTTTTAGCCAGGCACTTTGTGAACTGCTGAATCCACACCAGTGAAGAAGATGCCCAAGGTTCCTTGCCCCTGTGATCTTAGCCACATGATTTCCAATTCCTGTACTTCCAAATTTGTTGAAGAGCATCAACGAGTGCAGGTTGCAGAAAACAGCTTCTGCAGAAGCCCAATATTATTCCTAAAGAGGCCTAATACTCAAACAGTGTTGGCATGAACTCAGAGGAGTGGAAAACTTGGAATCTGCTGCTTTTCCCATTCTTTGTTAGAAATCTGACATGGGCTGGGCATGGTGGCTTACATCTGTAATCCCAAAGCTTTGAGAGGCTGAGGTAGAAGGATTGCTTAAGGCCAGAAATTTGAGACCAGCCTGGGCAACATGGAGAGACCCCATCTCTACAAAAAAATTAAAAAACTTGGCCAGGTGTGGTGGTGCACATCTGTAGTCTTGGGAGCTGAGGCAGGAGGATTGCTTGAGCCCAAGAGTTGGAGGCTGCAGTGAGTGATGATTATACCACTGCACTTCAGCCTGGGCAACAGAGCAAAACCCTGACTCAAAAAAAAAAAAAAAGAAAAAAAAAGGAATTTGATGTGAATTTCTGTAAGCTGACCACTGTGGAACAACCACGTGTTTCTAAGTCTCAGGTGTTCACATTCCCTATACCAGCCCTACCCCATTCCCACCTTTCATCAGGCATTCATCCTGAATGATAGGTAAATTGTAAGTCACAGGGGGATCTCAGAGCATAGTGTTGATCTTGACACTGTATCTGGTTTGATGGATTGTAAGTTCTTCTCCCTACACACACACCCCCGCTCCACATCTACCCATCCACCCCCACACTACATTACCTCAATGGAGAGGTTGCATACAAGATGCAGAAAACTTCCCTTTTCATATGTGGGTTGCTATGCTGCTAGGAGATCTGTGGAATTGAGGTGCACCTGCAGAAGTTATCATAAATGGAGGCTTCACTAATCTTCATGAACATTTTTCTCTCTGAGTCAAGCTTAGACTGGAATATTGTTGGGGACTTCCTTGACTTTGTGGTGAACATGTCTCTGTGTTCACTCATTTCGTAACTTCAATGTGCCAGGTGAGGGGTGTGCGGTGGGAATACAAACAGACACAGTACCTGCCTGTTGGAAGTCCACAGTGAAACGATGCACCTTCATTAGCAAGTAGATGATGCATAAGTAGGACAAATGGTATCAAGAAAAGAGCAGGACCTATAAGAATAATGACTTTTCTTTTTTTGAGACAGTCTTGTTGTATTGCCCAGGTTGGAGTGCAGTGGCATGATCTTGACTCACTGCAACCTCTGCCTCTCAGGTTTAAAAGATTCTTGTGCCTCAGCCTCCTGAGTATAGTTCTGGGACTGCAGGCATGTGCCACCACACCTGGCTAATTTTTATATTTTTAGTAGAGAGAGGGTTTCACCATGTTGGCCAGGCTGATCTCAAACTCCTGGCCTCAAGTGATCTGCCCGCCTCGGTCTCTTGAAGTGCTGGGATTACAGGTGTGAGCCACCACGCCTGGCCAAGAATAATGACATTTTGTATTTGTTATTTATTTACATATTATATTTGTGATAAAGAGAAAAACAGAGCATCTATTTTGGTTTGAGCTGGATGGGGCAAGGAAGTATTAAAGTAAATCAGAAGAATGAGGAAACATTGAGGTAGGGCAAGCATGTGGGGTGGGCATGAAGAAGAATGCTCCAGGCAGAGGAAACAGCACTGCCAAGGCCATAGGTGGAAAAGACTGCAACATCCTGGAGCTGGAAGAATAGAGAGGGTGGATGTGCAGTGAATGAGAGAGCGTGGTGATAGGGCAGGCGTTGGGTGGCTTCACGTGCCTGTTGAACATCATTATCCACCTGCTAGGAAGCTCATCTCTGGACTGTCCAGTGTGTACTGCATCAAAGGCAGCCCTGGCTTTTTCACCTTTGATTTGGCTTCTCTGTGCCTCAACTTCTCTCTCTGAAATACGAACCAAGATTGAGAATTGGATCATCTGGTTGGGAAAAGATGAGCTTGCTTTCAAGTAAGGACAATTACTAGAAAGGAATAAAAATGACCTATGTGGACCAGGCAGGGTGGCTCATGCCTGTAATCGCAGCACTTTTGGGAGGCCAAGGCGGGCAGATCACCTGAGGTTAAGAGTTCAAGACCAGCCTGGGCAACATGGTGAAAACCCATCTCTACTAAAAATACAAAAGTTAGCTGGGTGTGATGGTGTGTGCCTGTAGTCCCAGCTACTT
The DNA here is from genome assembly GCA_036589455.1 of Ateles fusciceps. Classification (NCBI taxonomy): domain Eukaryota; kingdom Metazoa; phylum Chordata; class Mammalia; order Primates; family Atelidae; genus Ateles; species Ateles fusciceps. The sequence continues at coordinate 4,065,646 of JAZHEH010000612.1, forward strand.
GGGAGGCTGAGGTGGGAGGATCGCTTGATCCCAGGAGGTAGAGGTCGCAGTGAGCCAAGATTGTGCCACTGCACTCCAGCCTGGGTAAGTGAGTGAGACCCTGTCTCAAAAAATATAAAATAAAATAAAATAAATAAATGAAAATAAAAACAAAATGACCTATATGCCAGGAATTCCACTAAGCCTGTGGGAGTGTATCTCTGTGTTGCATGTGAGAGCCACTCACCAGGGTCACCTGAATGGATCTCTGTGCTTCTCAAAGCGTGATCCTCCCTTGCCTTCCATGACCCTCTCCTGGTTTTCTTCCTACACAAGCATTTTCTCCTCTTTATCCTTTGCAGGCTTACCCCTGTCCGTGGGCTTTGGAATGATGAAGTCCCTCAAAGATTAGCTCTCATTTCTGCCTGGTTAGCTCCTATTCATCCTCCAAATCTCATCCCAAGCATCACCCTTAAGGAGAAGCCTTTCCTGGTCTCCTTGACTAATCAAACTTCTCTCACATAAGCATGGACAGCACAGGCTCCTTGCCCTCACAGCCCTTGTCATAGTCATAATTTTACATGAATTAGTGTGATTAATAAATTATTTCACAGAAACTCGGCTCCATGAAGACAAAGTCTCTTCTTTCCTGAGGCTTATCATCAGGGCCAGCTTCATAGACATATACTGCAGTCCCACAGGGCCCTATACTCAGAAGGGCCACGTGTTTGGTTTCATGGTCTGCCATCGCCATCTTGAAACTGGTAATGATTTTTGAACAAGAGGTCCTGCATTTTTCTTTTGCACCGGTCCCACAAATTACATAGATGGTTCTGCTTATCATTATATCTCAAGCACCTAGCACAGTGTCTGGCACATAGTAGATCCTTAATAAATATTAGTGGAATGAGAGAGAGTGGATAAATGATGGACTAACTAAATATAAAGTGCCCAGAGCAAAGAATCATGGCTGGGTCTTTCTGACTCCAAAGCCCATGCATTTTCCACCTCTCCATATTCTGCTAATTAATTACATTCAGCTATGGATCTGAGTTGACTAAATCTTCCCGGAGACCTGCCTTTCCCACTCATTGCTCCAAATTATTTTCTCCTGGGGCATCTTGGGGGTAGTATTGCAATGGCAGCATTCTCTGGCATAAACATCTCTCTGAGTCATAGAGCAATGCCGTTGCAGGAGCCCAAACAGCTGCAGCTGTCAGGCATCTGTGAGTTACTTTGAGAAGGCATAAGAAACATCTCCCGATTGGTTAAATCTACCTTATGCCCTGCCCCCAGATTTGTGGGACTGACATTTTCTACTGAATACTTTTATATACATACTTTTATAAACACAGCACCAGCTGCTAAAAAAAAAAAAATGGACCTTCTCAAATTCAGCTGAGATAATCCCATACTTCAATATTAATTTGAATTTTATCTGAAGCTCTTTGAACCTCCTCCAGTCATACTGAACTTAGAGGAGTAATATGGAAGAATTAGACTTAGGACTCAGAAATGGATAATTGATTCTGACGAGGTGAAGGGAATGTGTAAATTGGCCTGCCTTTTGAGCCTGACAAGTCTGTCTCGATGGTTAAGTATACAGCAGATAGTTGTGTAAAATCCTACCTTGAAGCAACCATCAAAGTGAAAACTTTAGGGCCGCCTTTGGTACAGCCCCCACTGGGCAAATATTTAGCTCTTTCGGCATTCCAGAGATGAGCTCTTCGCCCATAAGCCATCTTCAAATGGCATGCTGGGGAGACATTTAGGCTCAAAGGGAGTTAGCTGATGTGCTTTTGGCCATGCATAAATCACAGCCAGGGTGAGGGGCAGGGGGCAGGGGTTGCTGTGCAAATGGATCAGCCCTAGGACTGCATGGACTACTGTTCTTTAAATAAGAAGTTGAGCAGGGACTGCTTCGTGAGATTATGCTTTGCCACATGGACCACATCACTTACCTAGTCACGACGATGCCAGCCTTGCTTTAGTTTGTACTCTTAGTACAAGGATGCAGGGTGAATAACAAATCCTGTCTACTTTCACTGCATTATAAAGGTGGAAGTTTTTTAAATTTGATGTGATTCCGTTTGTCCATTTTTGTTTTGGTCGTCTATTCCTGTGGGGTGTTGCTTGAGAAGCTTTTGCTCACTCCAATGTCCTGGAGAGTTTTTCCAGTATCTTCTTTTAGTAGGTTCATGTTATAGATTTAAGTCTTTAATCCATTTTGATTTAATTTTTGTATGTGGCAAAAGATGGGGTCTAGTTTCATTCTTTTACATATGGCTATGCAGTTTCTCCAGCACCGTTAATTGAAGAGACTGTCCTTTCCCCTATGTATGTTCTTGGCAACTTTGGCAAAAATGAGTCCACCGTAGATGTATGAATTTATTTCTGGGTTCTCTATTCTGTTCCACTGGTCTATGTGTCTGTTTTTATGCCAGTACTATGTTGTTTTGTTTATTACAGCTCTGTAATATAATTTGAAATCAGGTAATGTGATTCCCCCAGTTTTGCTCTTTTTGCCTAGGATAGTAAAGTCATGAACTTTTAGACGGAATTAATCTCCCTTTCTCCCTCCAATGGGATGCAAATCAAGCTTCCAGAGTAATTAACCTTTTTTTAAAAAAATAACCAAAGATAGGCAGAGGTAATTAGCAGATCTTCAAATTCACATTTCAGACCATAAACAAAGATGGAGAGTAGATGTTGGAGAAGCGTCTACAATTAGTGCACTATGTACATTCAGGAAATACAAAAGTCAAATTAAAAAATGTATTTCTATTATTAGCTCAAAAAAGGGAAGGGATCTTGGTTTGTTTTGTACACTAATGTATCTCAAGAGCCTAAAACAGGGCCTGGAAAAGCATAGGTACTTGGTAAGTATTGTTAGTCAGGTAAATAAATGGATACATGGATATATCAGTTACATATGCAAAAAATTTTGTTTTTCTCATGGAGTACAATTTGTTTTTTTTTTTTAATCCAAAGTATTTTGACTCATGCATTCATCTTTTTTTAAAATATACTCTGTTTACATTCCTTCTTCCCATTTTCTGAGTCTATGTTAGATTCTTTCTTTATTTTTCTTTTTCTTTTTTTTGAGACAGAGTCTCGCTCTGTCGCTCTGTTGCCCAGGCTGGAATGCAGTGGCATCATCTCAGTTCACGGCAACTTTTGCTTCAGTCTCCTGAGTATCTGGGATTACAGGCATGCACCACCATGCCTTGATAATTTTTGTATATTTTGTAGAGACAGGGTTTTACTACGTTGCTCAGGCTGGTCTTAAACTCCTGAGCTCAAGCCATTCATCCGCCTTGGCCTCCCAAAGTGCTGGGATTACAAACGTGAGTGACCATGCCTAACCTCTTTCTTTCTCAAGCGTAAGATTTTCCAGTAGCACCCATGGGTACTGCTTAGACCCATAGCAAAACTCAACATTCAAGATGAGTTTGCAGGAGTAGAAAAAACCTTCAAGATGAGTGTGCAGGAATAGAAACAAGATTCTGCTTAGCAAAAGAAACAATCAACACAGTAAATAGACAACCTTCAGACTGGGAGAAAATATTTGCAAACCACGCATCTGACAAAAGACTAATATCTAGGATCTATAAGAAACTTAAATAAATCAACAAGAAAAAAAAAAAATAACCCCATTAAAAAGTAAGCAAATGGCCAGGCATGGAGGCTTATGTCTGTAATGGAGGCCAAGGTGGGAGGATCCCTTGAGCCCATGATTTTGAGACCAGCCTGAACAACATAGGGAGATGCCATCTCTATTTAAAAGAAAAAAAGTGGGGCCAGGTGCAGTGGCTCACATCTGTAGTCCCAGCACTTTGGGAGGCCAAGGTAGGTGGATCACCTGAGGTCAGGAGTTCAAGACCAGCCTGGCCAACATGGTGAAACCCTGCCTCTACTAAAAATTCAAAAAATTAGTCAGGCACCTGTAATCCCAGCCACTCAGGAGGCTGAGGCAGGAGAATCGCTTGAACCCAGGAGGCAGAGGCTGCAGTGAGCTGAAATTGTGCCATTGCACTCCAGCCTGGGCAACAAAAGCAAAACTCCATCTCAAAAAAAAATTAATAATAATAAAGTGGGCAAAACATATGAACAAATTATTCTCAAAAGAAGATACAAGTGGCCAACAAACATCTGGAAAAATGTTCAACGTCGTTAATCGTTAGAGAAATGTAAATCAAAACAACAATGAGATAGAATCTTATACCAGTCAGAATGGCTTTTATTAAAAAGACAAAAGTAACAGATGTTGGCAAGGATGAGGAGAAAAGGAAACTCTTATATACTGCTGGTGGGAATGTAAGCTAGTACAGCCACTGCAGAAAACAGTCGTATGGAAATTTCTCAAAAAACTAAAAATAGAATTACCATTCGATCCAGCAATCCTACTATCACATATCCACTCAAAGCATAATAAATCAATATATTATGTTGGTGCAAAAGTAATTAAAAAAAAAACTTTTGTACCAACCTAATATCAAAGGGAAACCTCCACTGGCATGTTTATTGCAGCACTATTCACAATAGCAAAGATACGGAATCAACCTGCGTCCATCAAGAGATGACTGCATGAGAATTGCTTGAACCTGGAAGGTGGAGGTTGCAGTGAGCTGAGATAGCGCCACTGCACTCCTGCCTGTGTGACAAGAAAAAAGAAAGAAAGAAAATAACAGACACTGGAGACTCCAAAAGTGGGGAGGATGGGAGTGAGGCAAGGTCTGAAAAATGACCTATTGGGTACCATATTCACTATTGGTATGATGGGTTTGCTAGAAGCTCAAGTCCCAGCATTATATGCAATACACTCATGTAACAAAGCTAAACTTGCACCCCCTGAATCTATAATTTAAATAAAGAAAAAGAAATGAAGGTCTTTGCCATATTAGGAAAGGCAACAATTCCCAAAGTTTAAAGAACATTGATCACCAATCAGATGTGTGATGATTTTCAGATAACTCCCTGTGAGACTAGGCCTACATTTACTAGTTTTTCTCTGACACTCAATATAAGTGCTATATGACAAATTTGAGGAAATCTTCCAGAAAACCTGGCAAAAAGAAAGATATGAAAAATAAGACCTGAAGTTGGCTGGGCACAGTGGCTCATACCTGTAATCATAGGATTTGGGGGAGGCTGAGGTGGGTAGATCACCTGAGGTCAGGAGTTCAAGACCAGCCTGGCCAACATGGTGAAACCCCATCTCTATTAAAGACAAAAATTAGCTGGATGTGGTGGCATGCACCTGTAATCTCGGCTACTCAGGAGTCTGAGACAGGAGAATCACTTGAATCCAGGAGGCAGAAGCTGCAGTGAGCCAAGATTGCACCACTGCACTCCAGCAGCCTGGGCAACAGAGCAAGAAGACTCATCTCAAAAAAAAAAAAAAAAAAAAGAAAGGAAAAGAAAGAGAGTGGTGGCTCATAACTACCTGTAATCCTAGCACTTAGGGAGGTTGAGGCAGGAGGATCCCTTGAGCCCAGAGTTTGAGACCAGCCTGGGCAACACAGTAAGAACCTGTCTCTACAAAAGACAGAAAAAGTAGCTGGGCATGGTAGCACATCCCTGTAGTCCCAACTACTTGGTAGGCTGAGGTAGAAGGATCACTTGAGCCCAAAAGTCAAGACTCCAGTGAGCCATGGTTGTGCCACGGCACTCTGGTCTGGGTGACAGAGTGAGATGTTGAAAGAAAAAGAAAAAGAAAGGAGAGACACCGGGAGTGGTGACTCACGCCTGTAATCCTAGCACTTGGAGAGGCTGAGGCTGGCAGATTGCCTGAACTCAGGAGTTTGAGACAAGCCTGGACAACACAGAGAAACCCCGTCTCTATTAAAAATGCAAAAAATTAGCTGGGCATGGTGGCACACACCTATAGTCCCAGCTACTTGGGAGGCTGAGGCACAAGAATTTCTTAAACCCAGGAGGCAGAGGTTGCAGTGAGCCGAGATCGTGTCACTGCACCCCAGCCTGGGTAGTAGAGTGAGACCCTGTCTCAAAAAAAAAGAGAGAAAAAGATAAAATTACAGGGCCAGTATAGGAGCTCCAACACCTGAATAACAAGAGTTGTAGAAAGAACAGAGGAAATGAAGGCAAGAAAAGCATCAATTAAATATTTCAGCTTGAAGTACCTGAGCTTCTAGATTGAAAGGATCCATCAGGCATCTTGCTCAGTGGATAAGAATGGACCCATTCCAAGTCACATTATTTTAAAATCTTAGCACTCTTTCAATTAAAACAAGATCCACAAAGCTTTCAGAGATGGTAAAACAAAATCAAAAACAGATTATATATAAATAATAAAAAACCAGGATGGTATCAAAGTTTTCAGTAGCAGTGCCAGGAACTAGGAACCAAAACAAACAAAAAGAAAGCCATGTTTGCAAAATTCTGAAAGAAAATTGGCTCCATCCAAGAATTCTATGCCCAGCTGTGTAAGTGTGGACATAACCTCAATACTTGCAGTTCTTCCCATAAAGAGGTAGAGTCACCACTCACCCCCACCCCACCCCGCCCCTTGAATCTGGGCTTGATCAATAGAATGTGGCAGAAGTGATATTCTGCAAGTTCCAAGACCTCAGGAAGCCTTGAAGCTTCTTCTCTTGCTGCTCTTAGAAACTGCAACTACCAAGTGAACTAACCTGGGCCAGTGTGGTGGATAATGAGAGACGTATGGCCCAGTCAACCTCATCACCCTAGCCAACAACTAGCTGACCCCAAAAAGTGAAACCACCCAGGTGATTAGCAGCTGACCTCAGACACACTACTGAATGAACTCAGTGGAAAACAGTCAAAATTGGCATCCCGTAGACATGTGTGCTAAACAAATGGTTTTTGTTTTAAGCTACCAAGTTTTGGGGTAGTTTGTTATGCAGCAGTAGATAACTGATACACCAGCCGAATTAGCAATTAAGTGCACCAGCAGAATAAAAATGTTTAGGGCCAGGTGTAGTGGCTCACACCTGTAATCCCAACACTTTGGGAGGCTGAGGCAGGAGGATCACTTGGGGCTGAGGCAGGAGGATCACTTTGAGACCATGCTGGGCAACACTGTGAGACCCTATTTCTAAAAAAACAAACAAAAAAATAGCTGGGCAAGGTGACAGAAACCTGTAATCCTGTAATCCTAGCTATTTGGGAGGCAGGAAGATCACTTGTGCCCAGGAGTTTAAGGCTGTAGTTAAGTTATAATAGCACCATTCTATTACAGCCTAGGCGACAGAATGAGACCCACTGTCTAAAAAAATAAAAAATAGAAATAAATAAACATGTTTTTAGGTATGCAAGGTTTTTATGCAGCTGAATTTCATTTAACTCTTCATCCACTTAACAATATTTATTACGTCCCTATTATGTACCAAGCACCATTGTAGGTATTAATACTAGGAATTAAAATCTTTCTTAAAAAAGCCTTTTAAATGATCTTCCAATTTTCAACCTCATCTCCTCACACTTCCCCAGATAACTGATAGTGTTGTGCAATTCTTCTTGGCTTTTCCTGCTTCTGGCATGGGTTTCTGTTTTCTCAGATCTGCTAAAGCCAGTTAGTAATGACCAATGTACATTCGAACTTCCAAAGTGTTGTGGGTAAAGTCTTATCATCCATTCTATTTGTTCTTGTTTGGGTTTGTGCCTTTTCTTTAAACCTTTACTGGCTATTTAGTGGGGTATTTAGGAGAGAGTGGAGATTATTGCATATGTTTCATCTTCTGTCTTTATCTAGAACTAACGGATCGACATTTACAGGGAAATAGTGAATTCTAAAAGGAAGATGGAAGCATGCCTTTCATTCATTCAAATGCTTATCAAATAAATACCATGGGCCACGCAGTGTGTTGGGCCTAAGGGGCACAACATTGAAAATGGCATAGTTTCTGTTCTCAAAATGTTTACCATCTCTTCCTTGGAAAGGAAAAGAAAATAGCAAGAATTACAATGGAGGAGCCAAGGAGTAGACACAATTGAGCCTCCTACAGTTTGAGGCTGAATATTCTTCTAGCAATGACCTCAAGGACAAAACCCATAAGTGACTCACATCTGTAACCCTCGAGTCTAACACATGGTAGAATCTTGATCTGGATTAGATTTGAGTCTCTGATATGACCTTTGTTTTATTTAGAATGAGCATGAACCAGCGAGATTTCACCCATGTTGCCATCTTAAGCAAGACCTTTAAGGGTTTGAACTAGATATTGTATGTGGTTCAAAAGCTAAAGAGAAATTGTTGACGTCACACTGTGCGTGCATTAGTGGAGAATATGTGTCTCTGGTCTGAAACTTAACATCACTGCTCACACCACATTTTTTCTTGGATATCTCTGAGGCATCTCAATTTCCACAAGCCAAAAATTGAACACATAGTCTTTTCTCTCAAATCTTGTTACCTCTGTGCTCTGTATCTTGAAGAAGGGCACAGGTATCCATCCAGTTATACAGCTTAAAACTCTAGGAATTATTCTCAACATCTCCCTCTCCCTTACCTTCTACATCCAATCTACTTGTCCTCATATTTAATATCACCTCTTGCCTGGACTATAGCAAACAGGAACCTTGTCTCCCTGCATCTTCTCTTTAGCTCCTCTAACAATTTTTTTCACATTATATTTAGTTGTCTTTTCCTTTTTTTTCTTTATTAAGACGGAGTCTTGCTCTGACGCCCAGGCTGGAGTACAGTGGTGCAATCTCAGCTCACTGCAACCTCCATCTCCCAGGTTCAAGTGATTCTCCTGCCTCAGCCTCCTGAGTAGCTGGAATTACAGGTGTGTGCCACCACGCCTGGATAATATTTGTATTTTTAGTAGAGATGGAGTTTCGCCATGTTGGCCAGGCTGGTCTTGAACTCGCAACCTCAGGTGATCCACCCGCCTCAGCCTCCCAAAGTGCTGGGATTACAGGCGTGAGCTACTGTGCCTGGCCAGTTGTCTTTTCTGAGGCAAATCTAATCATGTCTTTTGTCTTTGCCTCCTACCCAGAACTGAGACTCATTGGCCTTAAACGTGTAAAAGCACTTTACCTCTAAGCTGCAGTCCAACTCCTCTGTTGTCTGCTCTCCCAAACGTCAAGACAGAAATTCTGTGACAGAGGCTCAGAATTGGTTGGATAACTGGAGAAGGGTAGCCGAAGGAAGGACCAGAGACAGGGGTTACACGGTGATAGTGTCGGGTTGCACTTGACAGGGAATAAAAGGCTTGTGAAGCCCTTTGCCTGGTCTCTCTCTTGATGCACTCATATTTTTATTTAATCACCATTATAAAGAATCAAAGGGTGGTTTAACCCAGCAAAGAAAAGCATGCTCAAGTTTTGGAGACCCAGTAATAGCTTCCCAGTGTTCTCCATGTAAATATAAATTTCTGAATAGCTGTCAAGAGCCTGCTGTCTCTGGTCCTACCTACTCCTCCAGCCAAGCCTCCACCCTGTCCTTACTCTCTGTTGAAGGCCCACTGCCCTCTTTCCATCTCTCCACACCCCTGCCACCCCAGGATTTCTGCTCATGCTGTTTCCTCACCCGGGATGCAGTCCCCTCCCTCTTCACCTGGTTAACTCTGCTTATCCTTCAGCTGTCAGCCTCATCAGCACTTCTTTGGGGAAAGCATCCCTGACCAAATCAAATTCCTTCCTCATAGACAATCTGAACAACCTTTCCTCTTCTGAATAATAATGATACCAGTTGGCAAGTTTATTTGTGTGATTATTCGATTAATGTTTCTCCCTGACTGAACAGTAAGCTCATAATTTACATATCATGGTGCTTAGGCCCTCAAATACATCCTGAATTTTTTATTTATTTTATTTTTTTTGAGCTAGAGTCCCAATCTGTCACCCAGGCTAGAGTGCAGTGGCACAATCTTGGCTCACTGCAACCTCCACCTCCCAGGTGCCAGCACAGCTAATTTTTGTATTTTTAGTAGATACAGGGTTTCACCATGTTGGTCAGGCATGTCTTGAACTCCTGGCCTCAAGTGATCCACCCACTTCCGCCTCCCAAAGTGATCCTGTGATATTAATACAAATTTGTGGCTGGAAGCCATAGTTTTGAGAAGACAAGTACTATCTTCTTACCCTGGTAAAATATGGTTTTAATCTCTTGAGAGATCACCAAAAAAGAAGCTAGGAAAATTCTATAGCTGTGAACCTAATTTTATATCCTAATAAAAATATGATACTGCTTATTTTCAAAATTCAATAAGAGTCTATTTGCAGATTTAATGGTGTAAAAAGTTTGTCAAGTTACAGATTGCCTAGCTGTGAAAGCACAGCTCAAGACCAAACTTTCCCTGTTAAGCCTTGAAGTGAGGTAGGAATTTTGAAATGGCATATGATTTTCATCATCTTAAAATATCAGACATACGGTTCTAATTTAGAAACTCCAAAGTCAGACCTTACTGAGAAATTGCTTTGATCGTTAGGAGTTGGTTAAACTTATATCTGATTGTAGTAAGAGCTAACATTTACTGGGCACACACTCTGTGCCAGGCGACGTTTTAAGTGATCTTTTAATCTCCATAACAATTCTAAATGAGGTTTGTACTATAACTTCTCACAGTTTATAGAGGAGGAAACTGAAGCACAGAGAGATTATGTAATTTTCTCAAGATTATACACTTAGGTCTTCTGGCTGCAGGGGCCACACCTGCATTCCAGTACACTTCCTACTAGCCCATGTGTTTGTTGGGAACTTGAAATGTGGCCGAGCCAGAGTTGAGATGTGCTCTAAGTATAAAATACACATTAGATTCTGAAGACTTAGTATGAAATGTTGTATAAAAATCTTAATAATTTTTCTATTGATTGTGTGTTGAAATGATAATATTCTGAATACACAAGGTTAAATAAGATATTATTAAAATTAATTTTTGTTTCTTCCCTTTTTTTTTTTTTTGAGCCAGAGTCTTGTTCTGTCACCCAGGCTGGAGTGCAGTGGCACAATCTTGGCTTATACTGCAACCTCCACCTCCCAGGTTCAAGCAATTGTTCTGCCTCAGCCTCCCAAGTAGCTTGGATTAAAGGCACCCCCAACTACACCCAGCTAATTTTTATATTTTTAGTAGAGAGGGGGTTTCATCATGTTGGCCAGGCTGGTCTTCAACTCCCGACCTCAAGTCTCCACCGACCTCAGCCTCCCAAAGTGCTGGGATTACAGGTATGAGCCACTGCGCCTGACCTGGAAGCTGCATTTTAACTGAGCAAACATTTATGAGGACTTACTACGTGATGAGCAGATGAGGACTATAGACATAAAAGGCGGAAGTTCTTGCCCTTCAAGCAGGTCTTAGAAAGAAAATCTGAAGAACTGAAATATTGCTTTAAAAAAATCCTTGCAAATATATTGGGTTTACTATATTACTTTAGTTATCACATCAAAATACATAGAGCATTTCTGAAGAAGTCAGGGCAGTGCTGTTATTCCCATTTTACAGATGAGGCTGTGCTGCTGAGAAACCTTGGTTAAGGTCACGTGGCTAGAAAGCGGTCAATCCACACACTAGCAGGTCTTTGCCCTGCGTTATCAGCTTTTCAAAGCGCTGCCACAAGGAGGCTCTGCCTATGTATTGAGAAGTAACTCTAGGCAGACATCTGTGCTCTCTAATCTGGTAGCCACTAGCTGTATATGGCTATTTAAATTTAAATTAATTAAAAAATACTGGCCGGGCGTGGTGGCTCATACCTGTAATCCAAGCACTTTGGAGGCCAAGGTGGGCGGATCACCTGAAGTTGGGAGTTCAAGACCAGCCTGATCAACATGGTGAAACCCTGTCTTTGTATTTAAAAAAAGAAAAAATTAAAAAAAAATTAAATATTCAGGTTTTCAGTGGTGCCAGAGACATTTTAAATTCTCAGCAGTCACTTGTAGCTAGTGGTTATCAGATTGAACAGCACAGAATAGAACATTTCCATAATTCCAGAAAATTCTATTAGCTAGCACCACTACTAATTCATTTTAATTGGCATTATTAACAAATAACAGTCAATGCTTATTAATGTGAGACTTCATTTAAACTTCATAACAACCTCATAAGGAAGGCTCTATTATGATCTCCATTTTCAGATGAAAGAACTGAGGCCAGAAGGATTCAGCAACTTGCTCAAGATCATATGTCTAGTGAGGAGATATAGTTGAGATTTGAATTCAGTTAGTCTAGCACCAGAGTGAGTGACTTACCACTGTGTCAATCGTTCTCAAAGTGTGGTGCCCCAGCCAGCAGTAGCAGCACCTGGAAACTTGTTTGAAATGCAAATTATCAGGCCCCTGATTCAGACCGACTGAATCAGAAACTCATGGTGGGGGGTGTCCAGCCCTAGGTTTTAACCAGCCCCTCACACCCAGCTGACACTGATGCAGGCTCAGGTTTGACCACTGCACTCTTCTATGTTGCATTCCCGCTTTTTAAGCATCTCTGACATGCCCAGCACAGTGCTAAGCCTTGGCTATTGGTGTTTTTTAAACAGGAAAGAGTGTGTCCAAGAAATCTTTTTAAGAGAATAAAAAGAATAATTATTAATGAACATGTACTGAGCTTTTATGCTGTAGAAGAGTTGGGGGTTCATTTTTCACTGGAGTGGACTCAGAGCCATTATCTAACTTACCCATGGTCACCCGGCTCTTATGCGGTGGGCTGGGGAATGTGAAGCCAGGACCCTGACTCCGCTGGGCCTCCTCTTTACCACCAGGTCTTATTTAATGAACAGTATTTAGTGGACTTATTTAATAAGAAGCAACACGTCCTGTCCCCTAAACACGTATTTGTTTTTTAATCTGCTGCTTGGAGTGTCCTCACTTCTACTCTTTTAAAGGAAACAGACTCTCCCTTCTTCCCGTCCAGGTAGCATTCTAGTGATTTTTTTTTTTTTTTTTTTTTTTTTTTTTTTGAGACAGAGTCTCACTCTGTTGTCCAGGCTGGAGTGCAGCGGCACTATCTTGGCTCACTGCAACTTCCGCCTCCTGGGTTTAAGTGATTCTTCTGCCTCAGCTTCCTGAGTAGCCGGGACTACAGGTGTGTGCCACGACACCGGGCTAATTTTTTGTATTTTTAGTAAAGGTGGGGTTTCACAGTGTTAGCCAGGAAGGTCTCAATCTCTTGACCTTGTGATCCACCCACCTTAGCCTCCCAAAGTGTTGGGATTACAGGCCTGAGCCACCATGCTCGGCTTCTGTTGATTTTTAAAAAATGACTAACCCAACAGAATAATAACTTTTCATCTCAAAAGAGTTGTATCTTGGAGCATGCCAGCCTGAGATCCAGAACTTTTAAAATAGTTTTTGTTTGTTTGCTTTTTTGTTTGTTTGTGGGTTTTTTTGTTTTTGTTTTTGTTTTTTTTTTTTGAGAGAGTCTCACTCATTCTGTCACCCAGGCTGGAGTACAGTGGCGCCATCTCAGCTCATTGCAACCTCCACCTCCTGGGTTCAAGTGGTTCTCCTGTCTCAGCTCCCAAGTAGCTGGGACTACAGGCGCCCACCACTATGCCCGACTAACTTTTGTTCTTTTAGTAGAGACAGGGCTTCACCGTATTAGCCGGGCTGCTCTCAAACTCCTGACCTCAAGTGATTGGCCCGCCTCAGCCTCCCAAAGTGCTGGAATTACAGGTGTGAGCCACTGGGCCCGGTAAAGATTCAGAATTTCTATCCTTGGTGGTTTTTAGACAAAATCAGGCACATTCAGAATGGCGTGGCAGTATACTCCCTGGAGGTTTTCAAACAGCAGAAGTCCCTCCATTTATTCTTCAGTGTAACAGATCTTTATTGAAGACCTACTATGTGACACAATAGTCCTAGGCAACAAAGAAACAGCAATGAATAAGACACAAGGCTCCTCCCCTCACAGGGCTTATATTCTTAGTGTCTTATAAGAACCTATATTCTTATATTGTTTGTGGGAGAGATGCACAATATATAAGCAAATAAATAAAAACAATAAATGCAGATTGTAAAAATCAGTAAGAAGGCTGCTGTCTTAGGGAGTAAATGATGGCCATTAGGGAAGACCACTCTGCAGAGGGGATGTTAAGGATGATATATAAAGGATGAGAAGATGCCTGTCTTCTGAAGAGCCTAGGAGGTAGCATTTCAGAGAGAGGCAATGGCATTTTCAAAGGCCCTGAGGTGGGAAAGAACTTGGCCAGTTCTAGGAACTGACAGGCTGTGGGACATAGAGGGAGAGTGGCTACAGATGGGCTGAACTGATTTTGGAGAGATAGGAAGAGGCCAGGTCATCCAAAGCCTCATAGCCAAGGTACAATGCTTGCATTTTATTGTGAATGAGGGTTTGTGCTTGAAAAGGAGCAGCATGATCTGATCACAATCTTTTACAGTTTTGAAAGATCATTCTGGCTGTGAAATGGTTTGAGTCAAGAGTGATGCCGGGCACAGTGGCTCATGCCTGTAATCTCAGCACTTCGGGAGGCTGAGGCAGCGAGCTCAGGAGTTCAAGACTAGCCTGGGCAACATAGTGACACCCCTTGTCTACAAAAAATAAAACATTAGCCGGACATGCTGGCGTACACCTGTGGTCCCAGTTACTCGGGAGGCTGAGGCAGGAGGATCACTTGAGCACAGGGGGTTGAGGCTGCAGTGAGCTATGATCATGCCACTGCACTCCAGCCTGGGTGACAGAACAAGAACCTGTCCCCCAACAACAACAAAAAAGAGTCAAGAGTGGAAGCAGGGAGATCAGTTAGGAGGCTGACTGGATGATGACAATGGAGATGGAGGTAAGTAAATAGACACGAGAGATATTTGGAGATGATAGTGTACTCAGTACCTGATTAATAGACAGTTAAGGCAGGTGTGGTGGTGCGCAGTTGTAGTCCCAGATACTAGAGAGGCTGAGGCAGGAGGATTGCTTGAGCTCAGGAGTTTGAGGCTGTGGTGAGCTATGATCACACCACTGCACTCTAGCCTGGGCAACAGAGTGATACACTGTCTCAAAAAAAAAAAAAAAAGGCAGTGAATATATATGTACTGAATGAATGAATGAAATATTTCTAGTTCTAGATCCCACCATGGACAGTGTCTTAGTCAACATGTCTCCTCAGTACTTAACACAGTGCCTATTTAATAACCATTTGTTGAACAAATAAATCCAGCATGAGGACTCCACAGTGGATTCCGTAACAAGAGTGCTAAGATCTCTTCTCTTCTGGCAGCTCTAATTTACGGAGTACCTTTTGTAAGCCAATTATACATTCATCAATTTGTCCTCAAGACAACCCTGTGAAGTGGGTACTATTATCATCCCCCACTGTACAGCTGGGAAAACAAATTTGCAAACATATATATTCAATACGCTTATTCTATAAGTGCTTATCCTGTGTCTTGTGTGCAGGGTTCCATGAATTATAATGGCAGAGCTAGTTTTGAACCCAGGATGGTCTGATTTTAAAGCTTATACACTTTTACTAGGTTATACTACCTCTAATAATAATTAAAGACTTGAAAACTCTGCTGGGTGTGGTGGCACATATCTGTAGTTCCAGGTGTTCCATAGGCTGAGATGGGAGGATCACTTGAGCCCAGGCGTTTGAGACCAGCCTGGGCAACATAGCAAGACCCTCATCTCTTTAAAAAAAGAGAGAGAGAGAAGAGAAAAGGAAAGGAAGAAAAAGGGAAAAAAAGGGAAGGAAAGGAAAGGAGAAAAGAAAAGAAAAATGTGTAACCTTGCTAAACCTGCTCCATAATTTACAGATAACATCGAGTACAAAATGGGAGCCAGTTAGGCTGGGTTTAGAGCACACTATAAGCCTGTACCCCTGACCTTTTATCCCCAACTCAGAATACTCCTATGCTTGACACCAGGATATCTTGCCATGGGTGGAGACAGGGGAGCTGGCCAGCTCTGTGTGTCTGCATTCCCACTTGCTGTCCCAAAGGCCCAATCGCTTGCAGTGCCCCGACATCATGCCTTGATTGCTAAGTCTGGTCTGGCACAGGGGCAGAGGGACTCCAAGGCCTAGGAGCTGAGAATTCTTGCAGGCAGCTCCGGAGGGCCAGATAATGCAAGTGAGACGCCAGCATGCTAAAAAAGAGGGAGTGCTATTTTGAGAATCTGCTCAAGCAATGTTTCACAGTGGAAAAATGGTGGCACCCTGCAGCAAGATGTGACCTGACATGAGTTACAGCTCAGGTGTCAGTGCTCTGGGTTTCTATTTTTATTGCTAAACTTGCAATTTGAACTCTAAGGGCCGGCCCCCTAAGAAAGAGGTAAAAGTTGATGTGAACTCTGAAAACCTTACTGGAAAATGTCACAGATTAAGACTGGAGGGTCAATTTGTTAAGTTCATTATAAGATGTCTACACAAAGGAACACCATGCAGCTATAAAATGATAGGAAGTTTTGCTTGTCAACAAGGAAATATATTCATGTGAAATTTTTCCATGCAAAAAGATGGTTACAAAACAGTGTACGTGGCCAGGCATGGTGGCTCATACGTGTAATCCTAGCACTTTGGGAGGCCAAGGCGGGCGGATCATGAGGTCAGGAGTTCGAGACCAGCCTGGCCAACATGGTGAAACCCCAACTCCACTAAAAATACAAAAATTAGCTGGGCATAGTGGCAGGTGCCTGTAATTCCAGCTACTTGAGAGGCTGAGGAAGGAGAATCGCTTGACCTCGGGAGGTGGAGGTTGCAGTGAGCTGAGACTGTGCCATAGCCCTTCAGCCTGGTTGACAGAGAAAGACTCCATCTCAAAAAAAAAAAAACAAAACAGTGGATGCTGTGGCATCATTTTATAAAGTATATGCATGTTTGTATGTGTATAGAAAAAGGAGACCTACAATGGTGGTTATCGAGTCTTTATATCTAGTCTATAAGCTTTTTTTTGAGACTGAGTCTCACTCTGTCTCCCAGTCTAGAGTGCAGTGGTACGATCTTGGCTCACTGCAACCTCCATCTCCAGTGTTCAAGCAATTCTTGTGCCTCAGCCATCCAAGTAGCTGGGATTACAGGTGCCCGCCACCATGCCCAGCTAATTTTTGTATTTTTAGTAGAGACGGGGTTTCATCACGTTGGCTAGGCTCGTCTCGAGCTACTGATCTCAAGTAATCCACCCACCTCAGCCTCCCAAAGTGCTGGGATTACAGGCGAGAGCCACCATGCCTGGGCTATGAACTTTTTATAAATATAGATTATGTGGATATAACCAGAAAAAAAAGATGAAGCAATTTCCATTGTTAAGGAAAAAAGACGGTGATCAAGGGATCCATGACCAGGTGATTAAGGGAAATCCTCCAGGGTGAGGTTTGGGTAAGAAAGCACCCATGTCCTTAGCTCAAGCTTTGTTTCTGCTATTCTCATAAACAAACTGTTCTGTTTCTAAAATTGTCCTCAAATTGTTTATATGATGTTGATTTGATGTGATTCTGTGGATTCAATATATAGATTTGTATTCAAACAGCTTCTAAAAAGTCAATGAAGGAAAAAAGAAGATGTAAAAGTTAATCAGGCACCATGTCCAAGAGTTTATAGTCAGTGCACGGGGACTAATTAACATTGACTGCTAGCTGGGCGCTGTGGCTCACGCCTGTAATCCCAGCACTTTGGGAGGCCAAGGTAGGTGGATCACCTGAGGTCAGGGGTTTGAGACCAACCTGGCTAACATGGTGAAACCCTGTCTCTACTAAAAATACAAAAATAGCCAGGCATAATGGTGCATGCCTGTAACCCCCAGCTACTTGGGAGGCTGAGGCAGAAGAATTGCCTGAACCCAGGAGGCCATGGTTGCAGTGAGCCAAGATCACGCCACTGCACTCCAGCCTGGGTGACAGAGTGGGACAAAAAATATTGAATGCTTTGGCCAGAACCAAGACAGCTATTGATGTAGGGTTAATAGACATCCACTAAAGGCAGAGAGCCCTGGGAGAGGAGAGATGAAGTCTTCAAGGCAGGAGGTCAAGGAGCTTCCAGCACTGTGACTATGAGAGTTAACAGAGAACACATTGAATAGGGGAAATAGAAAGTTCGCCTCACCGTGTGACAGTGCGGAACTCACCTGTCCTTTTCAGTTTTCAGCTCTTCAATTTGAGGAGAGGGTTTTCACTCTCAATTTACTTCTTGACTAGATATTCTGCCTAATCCTTGATTCATTTAAACAGCATAACATTTTGAGTAAATATTTGACCTAGAAGAGGTTGTCTTTTTCATTAACAATTTGGAAGATATGAAATATATTAAATACTATGCAATTATAATACAGAGCACAAACTTCTATGTGGGTGTGCTATGGGTTGAATTGTGTTTCTGTGAAATTCATGTATTGAAGTCTTAACCCCTAGTATCACGGAAAGTGGACTTTTTTTTTTTTTTGAGACAGAGTTTCCCTCTTGTTGCCCAGGCTAGAGTGCAGTGGTACAATCTCAGCTCACTGCAACCTCCACCTCCCAGGTTCAAGCAATTCTCCTGCCCAGCCTCCCGAGTAGCTGGGATCACAGGCACCTGCCACCATGCCTGGCTAATTTTTGTATTTTTATTTTTTTAATTTTTTTTGAGACAGAGTTTTGCTCTTGTTGCTCAGGCTGGAGTACAGTGGTGCGATCTCGGCTCACTGCAGCCTCTGCCTCCCAGGTTAAAGCAATTCTCCTGCCTCAGCCTCCCTGTAGCTGGGATTACAGGTGCCTGCCACCACACCCAGTTAATTTTTGTATTTTTTAGTAGAGATGGGGTTTCACCTTGTTGGCCAGGCTGGTCTTGAACTCTTGACCTCAGGTGATCCACCCACCTCGGCCTCCCAGAGTGCCGGGATAACAAGCGTGAATCACCGTGCCCGGCCCAGAATGTGGCCTTATTTGGAAATACCATCAATAGGGATGTAATTAGTTAAGATAAGGTCATACTAGAATAGAGTGAGTCCTAATTCAATATGACTGGTATCCTTATAAAAAGGGGAAATCTGGACACGGAGACAGACATGCATAAATGGAAGACAATGTGAAGATCCACAGAGAGAAGGTGGTCACCTGCAGGCCAAGGAGAGAAGTCTGGAGCAGATCCTCCCCTCACAGTTCTCAGGAGGAGCCAACCCTGCCAGTACCTTGATTTTGAACTTCTAGCCTCCATAACTGTGAGATAATATATTTCTGTCGTTAAGCCACCCAGTTTGCAACACTTTGCTTCAGTAAACTAATATAGAATGCAATATATCCTAATGATATTTTGTGTTCAATTCTACCAAGAAGCACTGAAGGTGAATCATCATGTTTTCCTCATTTATGGTTGATGTCCCCAAAGCTCATAAGTAAAGGGCTTGACCAAGATCAAGTACAGCCACAAGTTGTCTCTATGTTCTCCTTCTGGATCTGGGTTCCCCCAAAACAATTCTCCACCTAAATCCTTAGAAGGACATCACAAATGGTAAAGTCATTTATCCCAAGCAAACCAACCCTTTGCTGAAGATGCAGACTTTGTTACCCATTAATAGCAGAAAGGACACTGGATCAATTATTAAAAGCACCAGCCAGGTGCAGTGGCTCACACCTGTAGTCCCAGCACTTTGGGATGCCGAGGTGGGTGGATCACGATGTCGAGAGATCGAGACCATCCTGGCCAACATGGTGAAATCCCGTCTCTGCTAAAAATACAAAAATTAGCCCATGGTGGTGCGCACTTGTAGTCCCAGCTACTAGGGAGGTTGAGGTAGGAGAATTGCTTGAGCCCAGGAGGTGGAGTAGCCAAGACCATGCCACTGCACTCCAGCCCGGGTAACAGAGAAGACTCCAACTCAAAAAAAAAAAAAAAAAAAAAAAAGTACCATGAAAAATTTAAGGAGGAATTTGTGCTTGCTGAGTTTTCTCCAAAAGAAATCATTATCTAAAATGAAAAGCCATAAGCATCCCTGAGTACTGGCAGGTATCAGTGGATTGATACCCAGGGTGGCAGGAGGGAAAAGACATAATAGCAAAAGACACAGAATAAATAACCAGGCAGGGGATGCAACTGACTTCAGTATTGAGACCATGTTACTCCCCCCTCTTAGCTTCCTTTAGTGTTCAAATCCTGCTTATGGCCCTTAGGATCAAATCACACTCCAGCCCTGACCCCCAAGGCCTGCCCTCCAGCTTATCTCATCTCTTCTTTCTCTGATCACATGCACAGCATTACCCCAGCTTCTCACATGACTGACTCATTCTTCAGGTCTCAATGCAGAGATCATCTCTTCAGGGTGGTGTTCCCTGACTATCTAACGTAACATGGACCCTTTCTACCATCTTGATTTCATGTTCCACTTTTAATTTTCTGAAGGGCACTTAGGACATTTTTGTTTATTTATTTGATCATGATCTGTTTTTCCCTTATAGAAAGTGAGATCCATGAGAGCCGGGACTTCATCTGTCCTGTGTTCCTTGCAGTGCTTCGTAGGGTTTAATAAATGTTTGCTCAATAAATGAATAGGCAATTTTCATTTAAATTAATAAAGAAGTTTGGGCCAGCTGTGGTGGCTGACATTGGGAGGCTGAGGCTGGAGGATCGCTTGAGGCCAGGAGCTCAAGACCAGCCTGGGCAACATGCTGAGACCTCATCTATATTTTTTAAAAAAAGGAGTTTGGCAGTTCATGGAATGTTTCATTGAAATTCTTTTGGTGCCAATTCTTAATATAATATTAGTGTAGGAGTGTAAGGGGGACGTCTTTAACAAAATCGGGCATACCACACACACTGTGAGAGGCTGAATGGTGTCTTTTACTTGTGTTTTCTTTCTTTCTTTTTTTTTGAGCGGGAATCTTGCTCTGTCACCCAGGCTAGAGTGCAGTGGCATGACTGTGACTCACTATAACCTCCACCTCCCGTGTTCAAGCTATTCTCCTGCTTCAGCCTTCCAAGTAGCTGGGACTAAAGGCACACACTACCATGCCCAGCTAGTTTTTGTATTTTTAGTAGAGATGGGGTTTTGCCATGTTGACCAGGCTGGTCTAAAACTCTGACCTTAAAACTTCCACCCACCTCAGCCTCCCAAAGTGCTGGGATTACAGGCATGAGCCACCACACCTGGCTTGGCTGAATGGTTTCTTTCTTGACCTTGGTGTAGGAGAGTGTGTTTGTATGATGCAAAGGAGAAGAATTTCAGTACAGCAGGTGCTCACAAACGTCCTTTCTTTCAACATCATTTCCTTATAACGTTGAGGAGGGAAAAAAAGTTGCTTCCTAGCTGGGGCTGCAGTCTGAAATTTGCATGTTCCCTCCGTGTCTGCATAGATTTTCTTCAGGTTCTCCAGTTTCCTTACACATTCCAAAGATGTGTGTACATGTTAGGCTAACTGGCATGACTGCCTGGTCCCAGGGTGAGTGAGCGTGGGTGTGGGTGTGGGTGTGAGTTCGCCCTGCAGTGAAATGGTGTCCTGTTTGGGGATGGTGCCTTGAGTGCCCCAGTCAGGCTCTGGCCTCCTGAGACCCTGAACTGAAATAATTAGGTAAATCATTATCTCACTGGTTTTTATTAATTTTATTTTTTTATTTTTTTAGAGATGGGTTTCCACCAAGTTGGCCAGGATGGTCTTGATCTCTTGATCTCGTGATCCAACCACCTTGGCCTCCCAAAGTGCTGAGATTACAGGTATGAACCACCATGCCTGGCCCTTATTAATTTTTCTTAAACATATGTATAGCTCACGTTCATTTCAGTGTTTAACATGAGAAATGTTTTGATCTTTATCTAGAAATTTGATGATGTTGGCCAGGCATGGTGGCTCATACCTGTAATCCCAGCACTTTGGGAGGCTGAGGTCAGGAGTTTGACACCAGCCTGACCAAAATGGAGAAACCCCATCTCTACTAAAAATACAAAAAAAAAAAAAAAAAAAAAAAAATTAGCCAGACATGGTGGTACATGCCTGAATCCCAGCTACTTTGGAGGCTGAGGCAGGAGAATCACTTGAACCCAGGAGGTGGAGGTTGCCATGAGCCAAGATTGTGCCATTGTACTCTAACCTAGACAACAAGAGTGAAACTCGGTCTCAACAAAAAAAAAAAAAAAAAAGAAAGAAATCTGGTGTTTTTGTGACCGGAAATATGCCATAAGAACTCAGCTCTTGTTTATATAAATTAGCCTATGGTCAAACTGGTTTCTTTATGCATCATTTCACCTAAAGTCAGAGTTTTCAAGAACCTGTCAATGATGTTGAGTGAGGACTTGCTGTATATGATGAGGCAGTTTGGGCTTGAAAACCTGAATAGTCCATAGAAAAGAAATGCTTCTGCATAAGAATAGCAAATGAAATTTCCTTCCTGGTCCACTGACTTCCCCAGCTGTGTTCAGTAAGCATGCTAGTTAGATCAGGGTCTCTATTGTCAGACAGCCTGGGCTTGAACCCCAGTTCTGCCCCTTCCTCACTGGGACCCCTTACACAAATCATAACCTTTCAGAGTCTCACTTTCTTCATCTGTGTGGATGATAATTATTGCATACTAGGTCCAGAATTCCTGTGTAGCAAGGGCTTAGGAGCAGCAGTGTGGTTGGAAAGAGATGTGAGGAGATTTGTTTAGAGCTGGTTTGGCTCTTTATTTAGATTGTTTATTTTGAGGCCCTGATGGAGATTTGGTGGACTTTGTGTAGACCTCCCAAGATACCTGTTGGTACCACCACTGGATTATTGAGTGGATTTAGTAAGATAACATTTAAAAAGCCTGAGCAGAGTTCCTGGCACATAATAAGGGCTCAACAAATGTTCCCTGCTGCATTGATGCCATGTGGATGCTCAGAAGAGTAACATAAGGCCCCCTTCTAAACAAACAATCAAACTGGATTTTCCAAAGTGGGCAAGGGAGGATGGGTGTCTCAACAAGTCCCTGGGGAGTACCAGTGTCCAGAGAAGGGACAAACTTTGAGTTCAACTAGTAGATCTTTAAGGACTGAAAATATAATTTCCCGAATACATTACCTCTCAGAAAAAAAAAAAAGAAATTTGGAAGTTTGTAAGGTGTTTCATTCAAAGGAGGCTTCGAATAGGAGACTTAAGAGTCTCTCTATTTTTGAATCCTTAGAAAAACTTATATTATGACTGATATGGTTTGGCTCTGTGTTCCCATCCAAATCACATGTCAAACTGTAATCCCCATGTGTCAGGAGAGGAACCTGGTGGGAAGTGATTGCATCATGGGAGCAGATTTCCCCATGCTGTTCTCATGATAGTGAGTATGTTCTCATAAGATCTGATGGTTTAAAAGTGTGTGACACCTCCCCCTACCACTTCTCTTCTGCCTCACTGTGAAGAAAGTGTTTGCTTCCCCCTTTGCCTTCCATCATGATTGTAAGTTTCCTGAGGCCTCCCAGTCATGTTTCCTGTTAAGCCTGTGGAACTGTGAGTCAATTAAACCTCTTTTCTTCATAAATTACCCAGTTCAGGTAGTTCTTTATAGCAGTGTGAGAACGGACTAATACATTGACATACTCTTGCAATTACTTTATTTTGTGCAAAAAAGTTCTGTTTGGGGGAAGAGTTATTTGCCTGAAACCACCTTGGTCAATGTTAGTCTGAAAGGCTTACAAAATTGGTAACAATGGAAACAAAAAAATCTAACACAGGCCGGGTGGCGGGGGCTCACTCCTGTAATCCCAGTACTTTGGGAGGTTGAGGCGGGCGGATCACGAGGTCAAGAGATCGATACCATGTTGAAACCCTGTCTCTACTAAAAAATACAAAAATTATCTGGGCTTGGTGGCGTGTGCCTGTAGTCCCAGCTACTCGGGAGGCTGAGGCAGGAGAATTGCTTGAACCTGGGAGGCAGAGTTTGCAGTGAGCCAAAATAGCGCCACTGCACTCCAGCCTGGTGCCTGGAGACACAGCAAGACTCTGTCTCAAAAAAAAAAAATCTAACACAGATTTAGTTATTATTTCTGAGGATGTGACTTCACAATTGTGAGTGTTGGTGTCGACAAGATTTTTAATGTTCACTCTAAATTTATT
Organism: Ateles fusciceps; assembly: GCA_036589455.1. NCBI lineage: Eukaryota > Metazoa > Chordata > Mammalia > Primates > Atelidae > Ateles > Ateles fusciceps. The sequence continues at coordinate 4,089,525 of JAZHEH010000612.1, forward strand.
CCTTCTATCTTAGTATCTGTTTGTACCCTTTAATCCACTTCTCTTTATCCTCTCTTCTCCACCCAGCTGACCCTTCCCAGTCTGTTATCTATATTTTCACTCTTACCTCCATGTGAGCAAATATTTTACCTCTTATATCTGGGTCAGAATATGCGATATTTGTCTTTTTGTGCCTGGCTTATTTCACTTAAGATAATGATTTCCAGTTCCATCCATGTTGCTGCAAATGACATGCTTTTATTCTTTTTTATAGGTGAATAGTTTCCTATTGTGTATATATACCACATATTAAAATCCAGTCATCTGTTGATGGACATTTAGGTTGATTCCATATCTTTGCTATCGTAAATAGCGCTGTGAGAAACATGTGAGGAGGGGGTATCTCATTGATAAACTGATTTCTTTTCCTGTGAATAGATACCCAGTAGTGGGATGGCTGGATCATATGGAAGTTCTATTTTTAGTTTTTTGAGACTTCTCCATACTGTTTTCCATAGTGGCTATACTAGTTTCCATTCCCACCAACAGTGTGTAAGCGTTCTCTTTTCTTCGCATCCCAGCTATCTGTTATTTTTATGTATAAAAAAAGATCACTTTAATGTTTGCAAATGAGTACTTGGTCTTGTGATGACGTTTCTTGTAATAGAATCATAAATAATTCAAGAAGAGCTATAGAAACAATTCAGATGGCAAGGACAAATTGGGTTGGTGGCTTAAAAAGTGGCCCCAGTGACTTGGATGCTAAATACCCGTGTAAAATATGAATAAAAACATTCTATAGAATAAGAACACTTTTTAAAAGCAGGTTTTCTAAGTTAATGTTGGTTATAGGTTGAATGTACGTGTCCCCTCCAAATTCATATGTTGAATCTCTAATTCCCTATGTGACTATATTTGGAGTAAGGATGTAATTAAGGTTAAAAGGGGTCTTTAAGGGTGGGGATTAGTGTCTTTATAAGAAGAGACACTAAAGAGTTCTCTCTCTCCCTCTCTCCCTCCCCCCCCCCACCACCACTTGAGGACAGAGCAAGAAAATAGCAATTGGCATGCCAGGAAGAGAGCCCTCACTAGGAACTAAATTGGGTGGCACCTTTATCTTGGACTTCCCAGCCTCCAGAACTGTGAGAAATAAATGTCTGTTGTTAAAGCCACCAAGTCTGTTGTGTTTTGTTGTAGAAGATTATATTAGTCAGGGTTCTCCAAAAAAATGGAGTGTGTGTGTGTAGAGAAATTTATTGTAATAAATTGGCTTATGCAATTATAAAGGCTGAGAAAGAAGTCTCAAGATCTGCAGTCAGTGAGCTGGAGATGCAGGAGAGCTGATGGTGTAGCTCCAGTCTGAGTTTGATGGTGAGCTCCAGGCTGAGAACCAGGAGAGCCTGTGGTGTGAGTTCTTATCTGAAACCCAGCATACCTGAGACTCATGAAGAGCCAAGGTTTCAGTCTGACTCCAAAGGCAAGAAAAGACCAGTGTCTTAACTAAAGCAGTTAGACAGGAGTTCTTTCTTAGCCTTTTTGTTCTATTATGGTTTTCAATTGATTGAAAGGCCCACACACATTAGGGAGGGTGTGGTATGATATGTGTGTGTGCATGCATGTTTGTGTATGTGTGCATATGCGTGTGTGTGTGTGTGTGTGTATAGGTTTTTGTCCATGGTTCCTGGCTCATAATTCCCATAGCTTTTGTTATAATGTTGGGGTGCTTTAGACCTCAGAATTAGGCCTCAGAAACAGACCTCTCTCTCTCTCTGACCTTCTTCTGCCCTCCTTTCACCTGCTCCTTTCTCTTTTTAAGGCGAGAATCTCCCCCTCACCTTTCTTTTTTCTTTTTTTATTCAAGATGGGGATCTCATTCTGTTGCCCAGGCTGGAGTGCAGTGGCATGATCTCAGCTCACTGCAACCTCTGCCTCCTGGGTCCAAGCAATTCTCTTGCTTCAGTAATCCTGAGTAGCTGGGATTACAGGTGTGTGTCATCACACCCTGCTAATTTTTGTATTTTTAGTAGAGATGGGATTTTGCCATGTTGGCCAGGCTGGTCTCCAACTCCTGGCCTCAGGTGATTCACCTGCCTCAGCCTCCCAAAGTGCTGGGATTACAGACATGAGCCACTGTGCCCCGACACCTTTCTATTAATATCTTAAAGTTGGTCATGTAGGCCTTGTATGGTGCCTCATGCCAGTAATCCCAACACTTTGGAGGCCACAGCGGGTGGATCTCTTGAGCCCAGGAGTTCAAGATCAGCCTGAGCAACATGGCAAGACCCCATCTCCACTTGAAAAAAAAAACAACAAAAAATAATTAGCTGGGCATGGTGGCTTGCACCTGTAGTCCCAGCTACTTGGAAGGCTGAGGAGAAAGGATCACTTGAGCCCGGGAGACAGAGGTTGCAGTGAACTGAGATCATGCCACTGCACTTCAACCTGGGTGACAAAGCGAGACCCTGTCTCAATCAATCAATCAATCAATCAATCAAGTTTTCGATGAAGAAATCCTCTTACCCACATAATCTGATAGTAGGTCAGGAGATCCCCCATTTCAGAAGGGTTTCTGCCATATATTCTAGAGGAAGGGATGCTCCACAGAGAGGCCAAGAAGAATCTGGATAGGCCTTGCTTTGTTTCCCCACTTGGTTTATAGTATTAGATCACACCCTTTGTGTCCAGTCACTTTTCTATATGGTGGTCAGTCATGCCTATCCAATGAAATCTCCACAAAAAGCCCAAGAGAACAGGGTTCAGGGGGCTTCTGGATAGCTGAACATGTGAAAGATCCTGGAGGGTGGCATGCCCAGGGAGGGGATGGAAGGTCCACGCTTTTACCCCTATAGCTCATCCTGTGCATTGCTTCATCTGTATCCTTTGTAATATCCTTTATCATCAGCCAGTAAACATAGGTAAGTGTTACCCTGATTTCTGCCAGCTGCTGTAGCAAATTAATCAAACCCAAAGAAGAGTCAGGGAACTCCAACTTGAAGCCAGTCAGAAGTTCCAGAGGCCTAGGTTTGTGACCGGCATCTGGAAGATAGGGGGAGGCAGCCTTGTGGGACTGAGCCCTCAACCTGTGGGATTTGACACGATCTTTAGGTAGATGGTGTCAGAACTGAACTGGAGGACACCTAGCTGGTGTCTGCTGCAGAATCACTTACTTGCTTGTTGGTGGGGAAAATCCTATGCACATCAGATTACAGAAGTCTTCTGGGTTGATTTTTGTTGTGTGAGAGCAAAAGAGCAGTTTGAGTTCTTCCACTATAACTGAGGGCAATTTCTCTTACTCAGTCTACCGATTCAAATGTGAATCTCATCCAGAAACACCTGAATAATATAGACTATAGAATATAGGCAGAATAATGTGTGGCCAAATGTCTGGGCAACCTGTGGCTCCATCCAGCTGACACATAAAATCAACCATCACCGATCCACCTGTTGTCCACTTGGCACCCATACATATATCTCCTTAAACCAATACTATATTTATATTATGGATATAAATTAGTCTATATTATTTTATATATGTAATTTTAAATATTTATGTGTAATAAAATTACTATATAAATGTAGATATTTGACTAATCTACACCCTAGAAGGAAGTTTGTATTTTCTTTCTTTCTTTTTTTTTTTGAGACAGAGTCTCACTCTGTCGCCCAGGCTGGAATACAATGGCGCAATCTCGGCTCACTGCAACCTCTGCCTCCCAGGTTCAAGCAATTTTCCTGTCTCACCTCCCAAATAGCTAGAATTACAGGCACATGCCACCATGCCCAGCTAATTTTTTGTATCTTTAGTAGAGATGGGGTTTCACCAAGTTCCCCAGGCTGGTCTCAAACTCCTGAGCTCAATCAATCCACCCGCCTCTGCCTCGCAAAGTGCTAGGATTACAGGCGTGAGCCACTGCGCCCATCCGAAGTTGATATTTTTAAGTGACTGAAAACTTATTTTTTTGACTTCTCAGTGAGAAAACAAGGGATTGAGTTACATTTGGAGTCAGTTTACATTAGTGGAAACAGCTTTTCTGTGGCCAGATATGTCATTTAGCCCTCATGATAGTCTTGAGAGAGAGTAATAGCTACATTATAACAACAAATAGTGTCTCAAAGAATTTAAGTCACTTATCCAAGAATGAAAATTCAGACTCAGATTTTTCTACTCTAAATCTGTTGTACTTTCACAGAAGGAACTTCATACTCAGCAACCTCTCATATTAAAAAGCACAACACCATATTTTGTTATGTCAGTAACATTTTCTATGCCATAAACCTCATTGTAATGGTCTTTCATTTATTTAATTTCAGCCATAATTACATAATTTACTTGTGATTTCCTTTCTTCTACAAATGACTTGCCAGATGGTCATATTCTCCTCCTCAAAAACCATATACCAGCCAGGGGCAGTGGCTTATACCTGTAATCCCAGCACTTTGAAAGGCTGAGATGGGAGGATCACCTGAGGTCAGGAGTTCGAGACCTGCCTGCCAAAAATGGTGAAACCCTGTCTCTACTAAAAATACAAAAATTAGCTAGGCATGGTGGCAGGCACCTGTAATCCCAGCTACTCGAGAGGCTGAGGCAAGAGAATTGCTTGAATCCGGGAAGCAGAGGTTGCAGTGAGTCGAGAGCACACCCCTGCACTCCAGCCTGGGTGACAGAGTGAGACTCCACCTCAAAAACAAAAACAAAATCAAAAAACCAAAAAAAAAAAAACAAAAAACCCCATATACTAATCCAAGAAATAAGTGTAAAAATTCTCTTTTATGTTTTAAAATTATTTTTATTTTCAGTATTTAGATTCAGAGGTTACACGTGAAGGTTTGTTACACGGATATATTGCATAGTGATGAGGTTTGGGTTTGATTGAACCCAACACCCAGATAGTTGAGCATAGTACCCAAGAGACGGTTTTTCAATTCTTGCCCCCTTCCTTCTTACCCCCTTTTAGAGTCCCTAGTGTTTATTTATTCCCAGCATTACGCCCATGGGTACACAATTTTTAGCTCCCACTTATAAGTGAGAACATGTGGTATTTGGTTTTCTATTCCTATGTTAATTCACTTAAGATAAGGGCCTCCAGCTGCATCTATGTTGCTGCAAAGGACATGATTTCATTCTTTTTATGGCTGCATAGTATTCCATAGTGTACATTTACTACATTTTCTTTATCCAGTCTACTGCTGATGGGCACTTGGTTTGATTCCGTATCTTTGCTATTATGAGCAGCACTGCAATAAACATGCAAATATAGGTATCTTTTTGGTAGAATGATCCATTTTTGAATCAGCAATTCCAATAACCAGTAATGGAATTACTGGTTTGAATGGTAATTCTGTTTTTAATTATTTGAGAAATCTCCAAACTGCTTTTCACAGGGGCTGAACTAATTTACAACCCCACCAACAGTGTATGAGCATTCCCTTTTCTCTGCAACCTTGCCAACTTCTGTCATTTTCTGACTTTTTAATAATAGCCAATCTGACTGGTGTATGATGGTATTTCATTGTGGTTTTGATTTGCATTTTCCTGATGATTAGTGATGTTGAACATTTTTTCATACGCTTGTTGGCCACTTGCAGGTCTTCTTTTGAGATGCATCTATTCATGTCCTTTGCCTACTTTTTAATGGAGTTGTTCGTGTTTTTCTTATTGATTCGCTTAAGTTCTTTATAGATTCTGAATATTAGTCCTTTGTCAGATGCATAGTTTGTAAATATTTTCCCCATTCAGTAGGTTCTTTGTTTATTCTGTTCATAGTTTCTTTTGCTGTGCAGAAGCTCTTTAGTTTAATTATGTTCCAGTTGTCACTATTTGTTTTTGTTGCATTTGCTTTAGAGAATTGAGGAGGAGGTATTATTCCTCAACTCATTCTACATAATCAGTATCGTCTGATACCAAAATCTGGCAAAGACACGCACACAAAGGAAAACTAGATGCTGATATTTCTGATGAACATGGATGCAAAAATCTTCAACAGAATGCCAGCAAACTGAATCCAGCAGTTGAATTAACATCAAAAGTAAATTCATCACTATCAAGTAGGCTCTATTCCTGGGATGCAAGGGTGTTTCAACATATGCAAATCAATAAACGTTATTCACCACATAAACAGAATTAAAAACAAAAACTATATGATAATGTTAATGGAAGCGGAAAAAGCATTCTATATAATCTAACATCTGGCCGAGTGCAGTAGCTCATGCCTATAATCCCAGCACTTTGTGAGGCCAAGATGAACAGGTGGTTTCAGCTCAGGAGTTTGAGAACAGCCTGGACAACATGGTGAAACCCCTTCTCTATGAAAAATACAAAAATTAGCTAGGCGGGTGTGGTGGTATGCACCTCTGGTCCCAGCTACTTGGAAGGCTGAGTTGGAAGGATTGCTCAAAGCTGGGAAATCAAGCCAGAGGGGAGCTGTGATCCAGCTGCACTCCAGAATGGGCAAGAGAGTGAGACCCTGTCTCAAAAAACAACAAAAACCCAACATCCCTTCATGATATAAATCCTCAACAGACTAGGCATCAAAGGAACATAACTCAAAATAATAAGAGCCATCTATGACAAACCCACCACCAATATCATGCTGAATGGGCAAAATCTGGAAGCATTCCCCCTCAAGAAGTTGAATAAGACAAGGATGCCCATTCTCACCACTCCTATTCAATATTGTACTGGAAGTCCTAGTCAGGGCAATCAGGCAAGAGAAAGAAATAAAAAGTCACAAAAATAAGAAAAGAGGAAGTCATATTGTCTTTCTTTGCTGATGATATGATTCTATACCTGAAAAACCCTAAAGATCACACCAAAAGACTCCTAGACCTGATAAACAACTTCAGTAAATTTTCAAGATACAAAATCAATGTATAAAACCCAGTAGCACTTCTAATTTATTTTTATTTTTTTGAGACAGGGTGTTGCTCTGTCAGCCAGACTGGAGTGCAGTAGCATGATCATGGCTCACTGCAGCCTCGACCTCCTGGGTCTAAGTGATCCTCTTATCTCAGCCTGCCAAGTAGCTGGGATCACAGGTGTATGCCACCACACTCAGCTAATTTTTGTATTTTTTTTTAAGAGATGTGGTCTCCCTATGTTGCTCAGGCTGGTCTTGAACTCCTGGGCTCATCTGATCCTCCTACCTTGGCCTCCCAAAGTGCTAAAATTGCAGACATGAACCACTGCTCCTGGCAAAAATTTAATAGCGTTTTTATACACCAAAAATGCTCAAGCTAAAAGCAAATAAAAAACATGATGCCATTTACAATAAATACACACAAAAATAAAATGTATCTAAAAAGGAGGTGAAATATCTCTACAAAGAGAACTACCAAACGTTGCTGAAAGAAATCATAGATGACACAAACAAATGTAAGAACAGTTCATGTACTGCCCAAAACAATCTATAGACTCAATGCAATTCCTATGAAATTACCAACATTATTCTTCACAGAATGAGAAAAAAAAAACAATTATAAAATACAGACAGAATCCAAAAATAGCCAAATGCATTCTAAATAACCAAAGCAATCCTAAACAAAAAGAACAAAGCCAGAAGCATCACATTACCCAACTTCAAACTATACTACAAGGCTATAGTAACCAATGCAGCATGGTATTCATACAAAAATAGACATATAGACCAATGGAACAGAATACAGAACCCAGAAATAAAGTCACACACCTACAACCAATTAATCTTAGACAAAATTGACAAAAATAAATGATAGGGAAAGGACACCCTATTTGATAAATGTTGCTGGGAAAACTGGCTAACCATATGCAGAATAATGAAACTTGACTACTACCTCTCACCATGTACAAAAATTAATTCAAGATGGATTAAAGATGTAACTGTGGCCAGCCACAGTGGATCACACCTACAATCCCAGTCCTTTGGAAGGCTGAGGCAGGCAGATTGCTTGAGACAAGGAGTTTCAGACCAGCCTGGGCAACTTGGCAAAACCCCATCTCTACTAAAAATACAAAAATTAGTCAGGTGTGGTGGCACGCGCCTATAGTTCCAGCTACTTGGGAGGCTGAAGCATGAGAACTGCTTGACCCTGGGAGGCGAAGGTTGCAGTGAGCCAAGATCACACCACTGCACTCCAGCCTGGGTGACAAAGCAAGACTCTGTCTAAAAATAAAAATAAAAATAAAAAAGACTTAAATGTGAGACCTCAAACTATAAAAAAAAATCCTAAAAGAAAACCTAGGAAATAATCTAGTCATTGGACTAGGTGAAGAATTTATAACTAAGTTCTCTTCATTACTTTTTATTTATTTACCAACCGAAGTAAGTCTCTGTACTCCACCAAAGTCAAATGAGTTGAATAACTTATTGAGTATGAAGGTAATAAGATAGCAAAATATTTTTATGAGTTGGATCGACATATTCCTTCTGCCACTGAGGGGACATGATAGGATATTCTTGCTTTACAAAAATGTTTTTACATCATCCTGCTATCATGTAGTCCCTACATATAAATGTTTCTAAAAATATCTATAATAAACATTGGGTTGTTTTTGCCTCTGAAGAAATTTGCATAGGGAAACCTATTAGAAATACTAATTTCATGTGGGCAAATGCATATAACTGATAGTTTTCCTTGTACTTTATTTTTTTTGTATTAATGTGAGGAGAGGTAGAAAATTTTTCTTGTATTTTAAAGTATCTTACATATTTTAAGTATAGCAAAATAATTCCTTTGTCATAGTCTAAGAAACACTAATGCCTCTAACGCTGATTATCTAACTTCTTTGTATTAGATTAGGTTGATTTCCCAGTGATTTAATAAAAATGTTACACAAAATTAACAAATCATGTCACTGTCTTTGAAGGAAACTGTCAGCTTACAAAAAAAAGCAATGAAGCCGGGCGTGGTGGCTCATGCCTGTAATCCCAGCACTTTGAGAGGCCAAGGTAGGCAGATCACGAGGTGAGTCAGAAGTTCGAGACCAGCCTGGCCAATATGGTGAAACCCTGTCTCTACTAAAAATACAAAAATTAGCAGGGCACAGTGGCTTGTCCCTGTAATCCCAGCTACTCAGGAGGCTGAGGCATGAGAATTGCTTGAACACAGGAGGTGGAGGTTGCAGTGAGCCGAGATTGTGCCACTGGACTTTAGCCTGGGTGAAAAAGTGAGACTGCCCGTTGAAAAAGAAAAACAAAAGAAAGCAATGAACAAAATAATAATGCAATAGATAGATACATGTATATAGAAAAGAAAAACAAAAGAAAGCAATGAACAAAATAATCAATGCAATAGATAGATACATGTATATAGATATAAATGAATAGACTGATATAGTTTCTCAAAAGACTATAAAGCAGCAGACAATAAAAACCCAAAAAGCATATTGGATAAAGATAAGGAAAAAAACCAGAAACCAAGTACAGATAAAAAAGTGAAAATTAAATCAGAAGTCATGAATTAGAGTGTTTAAATAGGTGAATAAATAAATTAATAAGATTATTACTGAATGTCTATTATGTGATGTTTTGAAGTTCCTGGCTATCAAAGCAAGAAGAAAAAGGAGAAATAAGTAGAATTAGACACAATCAATGCTTCTGAAACTTTTCCCATAGAGTTCAAAGAGAATGACTCCTGAGGTGCATAGACTGAAACAATCCACCGGAAGTGAGACATAATTTGCAATCTAGCATAAGAATTCATTAAAATATTTCATTCTATCTTTGACATATTGGAATTAGTTTTAATTTTAAAATAACAATTTTTTGTTGTCCCTAATCTAGAGTGTACTAGTCTATTTTCACGCTGCTAACAAAGACAAACCTGATACTGGGAATAAAAAGAGGTTTAATTGAACTTACAATTCCACGTGGCTGGGAGGCTTCAGAATCATAGCAGGATGTGAAAGGGACTTCTTACATGGCAGTGGCAAGAGAAAATGAGAAAGATGAAAAGGCAGAAACCCCTGATAAAACCATCAGATTTCATGAGACTTATTCACTACCATGAGAGCAGTTTGGGGGAAACTACTCCCACAATCCAATCATCTCTCACTGGGTCCCTCCCACAGCACATGGGAATTATGGCACTACAATTCAAGATGAGATTTGGATGAGGACACAGAGCCAAACAATATCATTCCACCTCTGGCCCCTCCAAATCTCATGTCCTTGTATTTCAAAACCAATCATGCCTTACCAACAGTCCCCAAAGTCTTAACTCATTTTAGCATTAACCCAAAAGTCCACATTCCAAAGTCTTATCTAAGACAAGGCAAGTTCCTTCCACCTATGAGCCTGTAAAATTAAAAGCAAGCTAGTTACTACCTAGATACAATGGGGGTAGAGGTACTGGGTAAATACACCCATTCCAAATGGGAGAAATTGGCCAAAACAAAGGGGCTAAAGGCCCCATGTAAGTCCAAACTCCAGTGGGGCAGTCAAATTGTAAAGCTCCAAAATGATCTCCTTTGATTCCATGTCTCACATCCAGGTCATGTTGATGCAAGAGGTGATCTCCCATGGTCTTGGGCAGATCTGCCACTGTGGCTTTGCAGGGTACAGCCTCCCTCCCAGCTGCTTTCATGGGCTGGCATGCAGCTTTTCCAGCTGCACAGTGAAAGATATAGGTGGATCTACAATTCTGGGGTCTGGACAATGGTGGCCTTCTTCTCACAGCTCCACTAGGCAGTGCCCCAGTAGGGACTCTGTATGGGAGCTCTGAGCCCACATTTTCCTTCTGTACTGCCCTAGCAGAGATTCTCCATGAGAGCCCCACCACTGCAACAAACTTCTACCTGGACATCCAGGCATTTCCATACATCTTCTGAAATCTAGGCAGAGGTTCTCAAACCTCAATTCTTGACTTCTGTGCACCTGCAGGCTCAACACCATGTGGAAGCTGCCAAGGCTTGGGGCTTGGCAAGTTACGATCCTCTGAAGTTACGATCCAAGCTCTACGTTGGCCCTTTTCACCATGGCTGGAGCAGCTGGGATGCAGGACACCGAGTCCCTAGACTGCACACAGCATGGGACCCTGGGCCCTGCCCATGCATTTTTTCCTCCTACCTTAGGTCTGTGATGGGAGAGGCTGCTGCAAAGGTCTCTGACAAGCCCTGGAGACATTTTCCCCATTGTCTTGATGATTAACATTCAGCTCCTTGTCACTAATGCAAATATATGAAGCTGGCTTTAATTTCTCCTCAGAAAATGGGATTTTCTTTTCTATTGCAAAGTCAGGCTGCAAATTTTCCAAACTTTTATGCTGTTTCCTTTTTTAAAACTGAATGCCTTTAACAGCAACCAAGTCACCTCTTGCTGCTTAGAAATTTATTCCACAGGATACCCTAAATCATCTCCCTCAAGTTCATAGTTCCACAAATCTCTAGGTCGGGGCAAAATGCCACCAGTCTCTTTGCTAAAACATAGCAAGAGTCACCTTGCTGGACGTGATGGCTCATGCCTGTAATCTGAGCACTTTGGGAAGCCAAGGCGGGTGGATGACCTGAGGTAAGGAGTTCAAGACCAGCCTGACCAACATGGAGAAACCCAGTCTCTACTAAAAATACAAAATTAGCAGGGTGTAGTGGTGCATGCCTATAATCCTAGTTACTCGGGAGGCTGAGGCAGGAGAATCACGTGAATGTGGGAGGTAGAGGGTGCAGTGAACCAAGATCGCACCATTGCACTTCAGCCTGGGCAAGAGAGCAAAACTTCATCTCAAAAAAAAAAAAAAAAAAAAAGGAGTCACCTTTACTCCAGGTCACAACAAGTTTCTTATTTCCATCTGAGACCACCTCAGCCTGGATTTCTTTGCACATATTATTATCAGTATTTTTATCAAAGCCATTCAGTAACTCTCTAGAAGGTTTCGAATTTTCCCACATTCTTCTGTCTTCTTCTAAGCCCTCCAAACTGTTCCAACCTCTGCCTGTTACCCAGTTCCAAAGTTGCTTCCACATTTTTGGGTATCTTTTCAGCAGCACCCCACTCCTGGTACCAATATATTGTATTAGTCTGTTTTCACACTGCTGATAAAGACATACCTGAGACTGGGAAGAAAACCAGGTTTAATTATGGCAAGAAGTGAAAGGCACTGCTTACTTGGTGGTGGTAAGAGAAAATGAGGAAGATACAAAAGCGGAAACCCCTAATAAAACCTTCAAATCTCATGAGACTTATTCACTGCCACAAGAACAGTATGGTGGAAATCACCCCCCTGATTCAAATTATCTCCCACTGTGGTCCTCCTTCAACATGTGGGAATTATGGGAGTACAATTCAAGATGAGATTTGAGTGGGGACACAGAACCAAATCATATCATGGAGTAAAATTTGTTCTTCAGAATAAAGGACCACATTAATTCTATAACTTAACACTGCGTTACCACAATATGGTACATTTCCTCTTACCCTGGGAAGTAAATATAGTTTTAGAAGTCTAAGTTTACAAATTTCTCATCTTATTAATTTTTAAAAATCAGGTTCAGTGGCTCATGCCTGTAATCCCAACACTTTGGGAGACTGAGATGGGCAGATCACCTGAGGTCAGCAGTTCAAGATCAGCCTGGCCAACATGGTGAAATCCCACCTCTACTAAAAAGATTTCTGAAAATTGGCTGGGTGTGGTTGTGCACATCTATAGTCCAAGCTACTCAGGAGGCTGAGGCAGAAGAATTGCTTCAATCCAGGAGGCAGAAGTTGCAGCAAGCCAAGATCTTGCTACCACACTCCAGCCTGGGGGACAGTGTCAGACTTTCTCAAAAAAAGAAAATTTTTAAAAATCATATAACAGACTTTTTAAAGTAAAATCTTTAAATTTATTATTATTATTATCATTTTGAGATGGTGTCTTGCTCTGTTGCCCAGGATGGAGTACAATGGCGCAATCTCGGCTCACCATAACCTCTGCCTCCCGGGTTCAAGCAATTCTCCTGCCTCAGCCTCCTGAGTAGCTGGGATTACAGGTGTGCATCACCATGCCCAGATAATTTTTGTATTTTTAGTAAAGATGGGGTTTCACCATGTTGGTCAGACTGGTCTTCAACTTCTGACCTCATAATCTGCCCGCCTTGGCCTCCCAAAGTGCTGGGATTACAGGTGTGAGCCACCGTACCAGACAAATATTTAAATTTAAATGTAACATATGGGCAGGGATAGCCCCCAGGAGATAGTGTAAGAAAGGAAATAGGTTTTAGTCTTTATAAAATATAAAGACTGTCTTGAATTAGCTTGGTCTCTGACTGAATAATGTGATCTATTCCAAATCTATCTTCAATTGAAGTTAAAATAAATTATTTCTTGAAGAAATAATATCATCCACAGTCTATAATTTTTCATCTGCAATATCTAACATTCTCTTAAAAATTAATGCAATTGGCCAGGCCCGGTGGCTCACACCTGTTAATCCCAGCACTTTGGGAGGCCAAGGCGGGTGGATCACTTGAGGTCAGGAGTTTGAGACCAACCTGGCCAACATGGTGAAACCCTGTCTCTACCAAAAATATAAAAAATTATCTTGTGTGATGGTGCATGCCTGTAATCCCAGCTACTCAGGAGGCTGAGACAGGAGAACTGCTTGAACCTGGGAGGCAGAGGTTGCAGTGAGCCGAGATCATGCCACTGCACCCCAGCCTGGGCAATAGAATGAGACTCCATCTCAAAAAATAAAAATAAAAAATAATGAAATCAAGAAATGAGACCAAGAAGGGAAAGACAATAGAAACAGACCTGCAACTGATACCACAGAGGTGTAATAACTACCTTGGCCAAGAAGAGAAAACCTCAATCTTTGTGAAGGGTAAACTTAAGAGTAAAGTTGATTTTCCTCTACCTAAGAAGTTTGGAATTTGAGGGCACCAGGCATCATGGAAAACAGAGGTCAACGTAGGGTTGAACATAGGGTGATTGGTTGTAAATCTTTAAGTGGAGCAAATGCATCCCTAAGTCCACTATTCAGAAAGATAACCATTTCATTTCCTAGGAGATCAGTTTTATTATGTAGATAACTTGAATCAGAATGGCTCCAATTTAGATTAGAGGGCAAAGTGAAGAATGAACCTGAAAATATGAAGATTAGTGAACATCTGCTTATTGAATGGTAGGAACCTCAGATTTTTATTCAACCTGCTCTGAGAACCTCAGGAACCAAGAATATGCCCCTCCAGACAGGAGACTGGAATATTCTTCCAAGAAAGATTTTCTTAGAAGAATAATATTTGGGTTCCCTCCAAAATATCCTGCTCCCAAGTATATCATCTTAAAATGGACCCCATAGTCAGTAAGTTCTATCCATAAACCCTTTTCAGTACCTCACACTTACATGTTAGTGAAGAGACAAGAATCAATAGACAGCTGAATAAAGTGACAAACATAAAATAGAGGGGAAAGCAAGTAGTAAAAGCATAAAAGAGGGACTTGGAAAGAAAGGAGATTATACTGGAAATGGAAGAAAACTTAAAGCTATGTATGTAATTAATAACCTAACAGAGGTAGAAGATAATGCATTCATAGAATAAAAATAGGATATAATGAAAATGAAACAATCAGAAAACAAGACGAAACACTTGGAAGTTAAAAACGTAATAGCTAAAAAAAAAAAATGTAATAGCTAAAATAAACTTTAAATGAGGAATTGGAAGAGGAAGTTGAGAAAATATCCCAGAAAGTAGAAGAAGAAATACAAAAAGAGAATGGAAATGATGACTACTAGAGTCAATTCATTAGGTCCACCAATTAGAAGTTCCCAAAGGAGAAAACAGAGAAAACCCCTGTGATACAAGTTTACCTATATAAAAAACCTGCACATGTACCCCTGGACCTAAAATAAATAAAAGTTTAAAACATAATTGCCATGTTGTCCTCCAAAGTTTGTACTAATGTATACTCCCACTAACAGTGACAGAGGCCAGGCGCAGTGCCTGCAATCGCAGCACTTTGGGAGGCCCAGGTGGGCGGATCATGAGGTCAGGAGTTCAAGACCAGCCTGACCAACAATAGTGAAATCCTGTCTCTACTAAAAATACAAAAATTAGTGAGGTGTGGTGGCATGCGCCTGTAGTCCCAGCTACTCAGGAGGCTGAGGCAGGAGAATCACTTGAACCCAGGAGGCAGAGGTTGAGGTGAGCTGAGACCATGCCATTGCATTCCAGCCTGGGTGGCAGAGTAAGATTCCATCTCAAAAAAAAAAAAAAAAAAAAAAAAACAGTGACAGAGAGGAGGCAGTTATTTTGTATATGACTTTTGCTAATAACATTGAATAAACTTAGCAAAGGCTTTTTGGCAAATGATAATGTTGTGGAGATCTAACATTGCCACAGGTAGAGAACCTATAGGAATGCATTCCTTACATAGTCCTTAGTGAGTAGGGTGGTATGGTAGAGAGAATTAGATGGAATTGAGTTCCAGCTGACAATGAAACATTCACTAGCGGTATGAATTTAGAAAAGATATTAAAATTATTCCAGCACATTTATAAATTTCTCCATTTATAAAATGGAGCTACTAACACCCACCCTGACTCATAGTGTACCTTGCCTGAAAGAGACAGTTAGCAAACATACTAGTATTCTAGTAAGCTCTGACTGCCTGTCCACTGTTCTTATTTATAATTGATCAACTGAGTGTCATAAGTAACTTGATTCAATTAATGGTTTATGTTGAGTCCTCCCTCACCCTCAGAAGCAGACACTGAGACAAGAATGTGAATGTTAGTTGTTTAAGAGGTGGTCCAGGAAGCATCAGTAGGAGACTAGGGAAGTAAGACAGACAAAAGAAGAAAGCCAGCTGAAAGCAAGTTATGCAGCAGGTTACTGGAACTCAGCCCTACTGGGTAATTCTGGGGAAATCGTGTAGAACATGTCTCAGAATTATCCCAGCTAAGGGTGAAGAAGCAGAGATATGTGTCTACCACACTCCCAGCTGTCACTCGTGAAGAACTACTTCTAAGGGGACACTAAAACCTGAGCACTTCCAAGGTACCCCTCAAGTCCTCAAAGTGAGCTCTGGCAGCCAGAAAATGCTCTTGGACAAAGAGGTAGCATCAATTATCTTTTTTTTTTTTAATTGAGATGGGATTTCACCATATTGGTCAGGCTGGTCTCGAACTCCTGACCTCGTGATCCACCCGCCTCAGCCTCCCAAAGTGCTGGGATTACAATCAATTATCTTCTATAATTGTAACTGGTGGTTGCATTATTCTGAGCCCTTCAAACTTAATTCCAGTGAAATTAAATCATAAAACTGGAATATTATAAGAGCTTCCTAGAAGAATAAAATCTTATAAAGAAAGCCTCTATATTGCAAAAGTTAGAAATTATAGATTTTAATTTCTTAGGCTAGCTTCAGTTATAGAAATGTAAGTTACAATTTTACTTGATATTTGGAGAATTTAAATACTGTGCTGAAATTGCCCTCTCAGAAAGATAAGGAAAAGTTGTTTAGGGGCTACTTAAATTTCTATGACCACGGAAGTACTAAGAACAAACCGTATTTTTGGAGATTAGCCAGGGGGGGGGCAAAGGTCTTTAAAATTAAACTATACATGCTCTGATCCTTTTTATTATGGTTTAAAATTCTAATTAACGTTTGTCATTTTTTTGGCTGCCCAGCATCTGAACTCCTTCCTATGTTCGGGGAATTCTTGACCTTGTGTCTTGGTAGGAAGAAGAAACAGTCTCCCAGGATAAGGGTTCAGCGTTCCAGATAATCCATTTTCTAGTTTTCTTCACAGCCAAACATGGGCTCCTGATTTAGCCTCAGCCAATCAGAAACCCCTTCCTCTAGAATTTGAACAGGGGGATAGGGATATTGCGAAGAAGCAGGGAAACCTCAGCCAATCAGAAGTCCCCACCCCAAGAATTTGAATGGAAGGATAGGGATGTCAACAAGCAGGGATGATGGAGAACCATCTCTGAACACAATGGCAGTTGCAGCCAGAGAGTTTCTGGGGGCAACCATGATACTGTGGATGCTATGCTAGTGATGTATAAGTGACATAAACTAGAGGGTAAGGATTGGTAACAGTGACAGTGAGGTCTCCTCTTTTTTTTTTAATTATTATTTTTTTTTAGTGATGGGGTCTCGCTATGTTACCCAGGCTGGAGTACAGTGGCTATTCACAGGTGTGATCCCATTACCGATCAACACGGGAGTTTTGACCTGCTCTGTTTCCGACCTGGGCCGGTTCACCCCTCCTTAGGCAACCTGGTGGTCCCCCGCTCCCGGGAGGTCACTATATTTATGCCGAACTTAGTGCGGACACCCGATTGGCATAGCGCACTACAGCCCAGAACTCCTGGGCTCAAGCGATCCTCCCACCTCAGCCTCCTGAGTAGCTGGGACTACAGGAACGAGCCACCACACCCGGAGAGGTCTTCTCTTGAACAGATCTTTTTTTTTTTTTTTTTGATGGGGTTTCACCATGTTGGCCAGGCTGGTCTCGAACTCCTGACCTCAAGTGATCTGCCCACCTCAGCCTCCCAAAGCGCTGGGATTACAGGCGTGAGCCACCATGCCCAGCCTTGAACAGATCTTTGGTGTGGTTCAGGGCTTTGTCTGACTGCATGGTCTCCAGCCTTTTCAGAGATTCCATAAGCCACCTAATACCATTCAGCAAGTTCCTTTTGCACCTAAGGGAGGCAAAGCTGATTTCAGTTAGTTACAACGAGGAAAGTTTACTGCTTCAAAATTCAGCATCCAGGAAGAAGGGTGTTGTCAGTAGCAAATGCCAAAATGTAGAACTGGCAATCCCAGACCTCTGAACACATATTAACATATTGCTGTGCAGCACCGAGAAAAAAACATCTTTCTAATGCCCATCTCAGACAATGTCATAGAAAAACATAAATAGGAAACTTATCCCAAAAGGCAGAAGCAGAGCCCATGGAGGAGATGATAAGAGTAATCCCTGAAGAGAGTGGAAATAGGGCCATCCTGAGGGGATGACCAAAGAACTTCCGCTCCCAGGCAGGAATCTCACTGTTCCCATGATGTTGGATAAGAATGTGTTTTACGGGGCCGGGCACGGTGGCTCAAGCCTGTAATCCCAGCACTTTGGGAGGCCGAGGCGGGCGGATCACGAGGTCAAGAGATCGAGACCATCCTGGTCAACATGGTGAAACCCCGTCTCTACTAAAAAATACAAAAAACAATTAGCTGGGCATGGTGGCGTGTGCCTGTAGTCCCAGCTACCCGGGGAGGCTGAGGCAGGAGGATTGCTTGAACCCGGGAGGCGGGAGTTACAGTGAGCCGAGATTGCGCCACTGCACTCCAGCCTGGCGCCTGGCAACAGAGCAAGACTCTTGTCTCAAAAAAAAAAAAAAAAAAAAAAGACATGTGTTTTACTTATTTACTTACAAGACATGTTTTGTTTACTTACTTGTTTGCTTATTTATGATTTCAAATTCTATTTCGATTCAGGGCTGGGCGCAGTGGCTCACGCCTTTAATCCCAACATTTTGGAAGGCGGAGGAGGGAGGATCACCTAAGGTCAGGAGTTTGAGACTAGCCTGGCCAACATGGCAAAAGCCTGTCTCAACTAAAAATGCAAAAATTAGGCTGGGCAAGGGGGCATGAGCCTGTAGTCCCAGCTACTCGGGAGGCTGAGGCAGGAGAATTGCTTGAACCCAGGAGGCAGAGGTTGCAGTAAGCCAAGATTATGCCACTGGACTCCAGCCTGGGCAACAGATGAGACTCTGTCTCAAATAAATAAATAAATAATTCAGGGGGTACATGTGCAGGTTTGTTACAGGGGTATATTGTGTGATACTGAGGTTTGGGGAATGAATGATCCTGTCAACCAGGTAGTGAGCATAATTCCCAATAAGTAGTTTTTCAACTCTTATTCCCTTCCGTGCCTCCCACTCTAGTAGTCCCTAATGGCTATTGCTGCCATCTTTATGTCCATGAGTAGCCATTGTTTAGCTCCCACTTAGAAGTAGAACATGCGGGATTTGCTTTTCTGTTTCTGTGTTAATTCACTTAGGATAGTTGCCTCCAGTTGCATCTATATTGCTGCAAAGGACATGATTTTGTTTCTTTTTTGTGGCTGCATAGTATTCCATGGTATATATGTCCCACATTTTCTTGGATAAGATACACATTAATCTGTGTTATATTAGCTGAGCATGGTGGTACGCACCTGTTAGTCCCAGGTACTCTGGAGGCTGAGGCAGGGGAATCGGTTGGACCAGGAAGGCGGAGATTGCAGTGAGCCGAGATCACATCACTGCACTCCAGTCTGGCAACAGAGCAAGACTCTGTCTCAAAAAAAAAGAAAAAATATGTGTTATAGACAAGTGGGAGTTTGCAGGTCAGACTTTATATCGTCTATTGCTGGACTGCAGTGTTGCTGGAAGAGTAAATTCAGTAATGAATCAGAGGAGACAACTGAACATTGAACATTATACCACAATCCTGGGCTTGGAGGTAGTGACCTAATGAGACTTAGGGTTGCCACCCCTTAGGGAGTATTTGAATGTTCCACAAAGGCATGAACATTTTTTAAGAGTTTTCCGAGAACATGGGCAGTCAAAGAGATGGACTAGAGCACAAGTTGTTGGTTTTCCACTCAATATCCATTACTTCCTTTCTCCTTCCAAGCAAAACTCATTTTACTCAGGTGTTTGTCCTTCTCTCCTACAGCTACCCTCTTCCTCTTCCATAGAGAAATCCTATTTGGTTTGAATCAATCACAGCTGTCCCCTTCTCCTTGCCAGTGATTGATTCAGTGCTGAGCATGAGGCCCAGGTCTGGTCATTAAGACATGAAGAGAGGTGTTCTGGGGGCCTCTTGTGGTTTCCTTGTGACCACAAAGGAGACACTGGAAGAAATGACCCTTTCTGCCTCGGAACATTGCTATGCCAAGATGTATCTGGAACTGCACTGTGAGGATAAGGCCAGAGGCAAGAAGAGAAGACCAAAAACTCAACTAAAACTGAAGCCAGAGCAAGAATGTATCATGGTTGTAGCCCACTCTTCCTTTGGACTCCTTGGTCAGTGACATAATAAATTTTATTGTTTAAACCAGTTCATGTCAGAATTTTTTGGTTACTTGATGCTCACAGTATCCCCAACAATCTTCTTGCTTTTACTGAGTTAATAAGAAGAAACAAAATATTCCAAGAAATATCATTCCGACCCCAAAACTTGTAAATGTGATCTTTCACTACATGACTTGCTAGAATTTAATTGCTTATGTAAAACATGATGGTTATATAATATCTTATTGGTTCACTTAATCATAAGGTGTTTATTGGCCAGGCATGGTGGCTCACACCTGTAATCCCAACATTTTGGGAGGCCAAGGTGAGAGGATTGCTTGAGACCAGAAGTTCAAGACCAATAGGGGCAATGTATAGAGACCTATAGTCTCTACAAAAAGAAATTAAAAATTAGCCAGATATGGTGTTGCACACCTGTAGTTCCAGCTACTTGGGAAGCTGAGGTGAAAGGATCTCTTGAGATCAGGAGTTTGAGATCTCGCCACTGCACTGCAGCCTAGGTAACAGAGCGAGACCCTGTCTCTTACACACACACACACACACACACATACACACACACACACACACAATTTTTATTATAAGAAATTTAGTTTGCTCACTTGAGCTTCATATGGACCCATTAGCCGTTCACTGATCAATTCACCACTACAAATCCACTGCAACCTCCGCCTCCTGGGTTCAAATGATTCTCCTGCCTCAACCTCTCAAGTAGCTAGGATTACAGGCACGCATCACTACACCCAGCTAATTTTTGTATTTTTAGTAGAGATGAAGTTTTTCCATGTTGGCCAGGCTGGTCTTGGCCTCCCAAAGTGCTAAGATTACAACCGTGAGCCACCGTGCCCAGCCAGAAAATTACTGAAGTACTCTATTTCACACAACCATGGCAAAGCACACCCAATCCCTACTTGCAGTCCTTTTTCTCTCTTGAATCTATCCATGCTCTTGAAATCCATCCAGGCCTAAATTTAAAAGGTAGTCATCGACCAGACTCAAAACACCTTTTCACCATATTGGAAGGGCAAATCTAACTTATCTTGAGCTTAGATTTGTGGTCAAGAAACTTTAAGAAACACAGTTGTTAAAAATGTTTCCATGGGGGCTCTCAGTGCCCACTGAAACCTGGAGTTGTAATAGACTACTGGATCCATATTTTCACACCTTAAGAAGGTGCCCCAACCCACAGGTACATCAACTTCAACTGGAAACCTGACTGTGATTTAACAAATCCTCGAGGTGACCAGATGTATGAACAAGCACTAACGCTGCCCACTTGCTTGATCCTATAATCTATTCTGGATATCCAGACAGAATTGTGACACCTGAAACAATGAGATCAACTGTTTAATTTAACATCACCCTTCCAGTAAGTCCGTGTCTTCGCCAAGCTGAAGCTTTCCTGGTCTCATTGTTTAAGAGTTTCTAAAGAGCTCAATCTCGTGCTGGGTGTGGTGGCTCATGCCTGTAATCCCAGCACCTGGGAGGCCAAGGCAGGTGGATCACCTGAGGTTAGGAGTTCAAGACCAGCCTGGTCAACATGGTGAAACACCGTCTCTACCAAAAATACGAAATTAGCTGGGTACCGTGGCATGCGCCTGTAATCCCAGCTACTTGGGAACCTGAAGCAGCAGAATTGCTTGAACCTGGGAGGCTGAGGTTGCAGTGAGCCAAGATAGCACCACTGCACTCCAGCCTGGATGACAGAGCGAAATCCTGTCTCAAAAAATAAAAATAAAAATAAAAGAGCTCGATCTCCAGTCTCTTCTTTACAGGTCCGTTGGTGGGGCTGAAAATTTCCACCCTGACTGGCTCTTTCTTGGACATGCCCCATCCTGAGGCTATCTAGAGGCCCCACCCTAAGTCATCTCATTAGCGTAAACTCCAGCGTGATAAAGGGGGACTTGTTAAAAATAGTAAAAGATACTCCCTTGCTGGGGCGTGGTGGCTTATACCTATAATCTCAGCACTTTGGGAGGCGGAAACTGGAAGATTGCTTGAGGCCAGGGGTTCAAAACCAGTCTGGACAACAACATAGGAAGATCTTGTCTCTACTGAAAAAAAAAATTAGCTGGGCATAGTAGCACATGCCGCTAGTCTCAGCTATTCAGGAAGCTGAGGTAGGAAGACTGCTTGAACCTGGGAGATTATAGGCAAGTGGGACGATTGCTTGAACCAGGCAGGTTGCAGTGAGCAATGATCACACCATGGCACTCCAACCTGGGTGATAGAGCAAGACCTTTCTTAAAAAAAAAAAAAGATATTCCTATCACTCAGGGAAATTTGAAGAGTTTTAGGAGCTGCATGCCAAGAATCAAGGACAAAGACCAATTTTTAAAAATATAAGACTGGGCACGGTGGTTCACACTTGTAATCCAAGTATTTGGGAAGCCAAGGCAGACAGATCACTTGAGGTCACGAGTTCAAGACCAGCCTGGCCAACATGACAAATCCCTGTCTCTACTAAAAAGATAAAAATTAGCCAGTGTGTTGGCATGCACCTGTAATCCCAGCTATTCAGGAGGCTAAGGAGGAGAATTACTTGAACCCGAGAGACAGAGATTTGGGTGAGCTGAGATGGCACCACTGCACTCCAGCCTGGCGACAAAGTGAAACCCTGTCTTTAAATAAATAAATAACAAATTGTTTCTCTCTGTAAAGTTAATGATCTTTGGGTTTTTAACTGATGCAGCTAATTTATGTACAAGCATTCAACTCACTTGAATGACCATGCGCAAATTATTTAACCTGTGCCTCAGCTGTTTGCCTATAAATGAAGATAAAAGGAACACATACTTTATAGGATTGCTGTGAATAGAAAATGGAAAGTACTTAACAAAATTTCTTCCATATGAAAGTGCCAAGTAAATGTTAGCCATTGTTATTGCTAAGAAAGTGGCTCAGAGAGGAACTTACCTGTCACCCTTCTCCCTGGTGTGTTAACTTCACCCCTGAACAGCTCTCTGATGTTGGCTTTGGCAGAAGAGGGTGAGAGGACCCAGAAGGGACAGGGAAATGGCAAGAGGGCCCAGAGAGAAGACTAGAGGTGCTTATCAATAAGGAAGGAGATAATGGGGGTAAGGGGCAGGGTTGGAGGAAGCAGATGAACATATAACTAATGACATTCACTGAATTCATTGAAAGGATCTGGCTGGCCATGGTGGCTCACGCCTGTAATCCCAGCATTTTGGGAGGCTGAGGTGGGCGGATCACAGGTCAGGAGTTCGAGATCAGCCTGGCCAACATAGTAAAATCCCGTCTATACTAAAAACACAAAAAATCAGCGGGGTGTAGTGGCAGGCACCTGTAATCCCAGCTACTTGGGAGGCAGAAGTTGCAGTGAGCTGAGATCATGCCATTGCCTTCCAGCCCGGGCAACAGTGCAAGACTCCGTCTCAAAAAAAAAAAAAAAAAAGAATTATTTTTTCTTTTTTAAATTTCTTTTTTATTTAAAAAGCTTTTTCACTTCATACTGGATACCCCTGGTGTGGCATAATCTACTTTGCACAGAGAAAGCAGGAGAAGAATAAGAAGGAGGAATAGAGGGTGGGGAGGAAGGAAGAGAGGAAAGACACATACTGAAGCTGTCTTTATCTATTATAATCTTTGCCACCCTCCGCTTAATGCATTTGCTTTTTCCCTAATTCAGTAAGGAAGATGCCTTTGAGTAGGACTGCCCCATAGAGTATTTTTTAATATAGAACATATGGCTGAAATGAGGAAAAGGAAAATATCCTTGGCACTTATGCCTATGAATAGGAAGAACTGAAGGGAGAAGAAAGGATAAATCAGAGAAGGCCAACCTGCTCCAGGACCACCCTGAGTGTGGGCAGGGTCGCCGAGGGTAAAGGGCTTCCTCACTGGATGGGACCCGCCTTTCTGTGTTGTGTTCTAACCTGTGCTCTCTATGTTAACGTTTCCTGTAGAATGTTTCTTTTGCATCTCATCGCCAAGGTAGACTTGTGTTTTTCAGAGCATGCCTCCCCCAGCCTCAGCCCCGAGCGGATTTCTTATCTGGAAATGGTACACTAAATTCTCTGGGTGGCTTTCTTGTGGTCCCAAAGGATGCAGGGCAGGTGCTGTCTGAAGGACCCTGGTCTTTCCAGGGGCCGCGGGGCTGCTTTTCCTTTGTGTATGTTAAGCTTTTCAAACTATGCAGGGGATGGAAAGCCCTGCCGTCCTGAGGGCAACCAGGTCGGCCTGAGAGCTGTGCCGCTCCTCTGCCTGGTCAGTGGAGGTGCCTGGGTGGGGAGCAGGTCTCAGGCCTCTTGTCCTCTCCCCCGGTGGCTCCAGGCCTCACTAGTGGCAAGGGCAGGATGAAACTGCGCTGCTGGGAAGAATCTGTCCAAGCTCTTGGCTTGGAGGCCCATGCTGCCTCCGCCCAGAGGAAGTTCTCCGGAATTCACCTTTCCTTTGAGTTGTGCTGAATGCCCCACCCCAGGTCTCTTTCCCTTCTGAGTGTTAATGCTGGGAGGGGAATTGTGTTGTGAGCCCTCTCTGTTCTCACCTAGCCTGGCACTCATCACACCTTGGTTTTGGTGCAGCTGCCAGCGCTCCTCTGGTTGGGCCTTTCAAAGGCTCCACCTCCCATTCTGCAACACTGTGGGTTTGGGGCAAATGCAAGAGGTCGGTTTGCTCCGGGCTCTCCATTTCTGGCCTCAGTTGCCTATAGGACGGTGGTCAGGGATGCCCGGAGGCATCTATCCAGCTGCCAAGCCAGCGTTCCCATTTTGTGAGTGACCCATCTATCCACGACCAGAGGGATATTTTCCTGCCTTGGCAGAGGAGGGAGTCAATGGAGCAAGGTAGCTCCACCAGGCAAGCTGTTTCCCCCAGCATAGGCGCCGGCAGTTGGCACAAAGCTATAGAGCCCAGGGGCAGTCCCTAAATTACCAGGCCAGTGTTGCCCCCTGGTGTTGCTGAGTGGTCCCCTGCTGGTTTGTTGGGACTGAAGGGAATCCAGGTTGGCAGAGCTGGAGCCAGCTGGGAGCAGGATTCTGGGAGCTCTGCAAAATCAGTCGGAAGTGCTGGGAAAGGCGCCTGATGGAGACAGAGTGCCCAAGACTTGCTTGAGGCTAGCCCAGTGAAGAAAAACCCAGAAACTCATGTTTCCAGAGGTCAGTCTGTCAGACAGGAAGGACCCAGTGTTTGAACCCAGCTTCAGTCCTCAGGCTCTGAGGTTGCCCAGGCCAGGAAAGTCCAAGGAAGGGGCCTGGTGGTGCTCCACTTCCAGTTCTTTAAAGATGGGGCTTTTTATTCTCTTAACCCCTTCAGGTGGGTGCAGACTGAGTTCTCGTTAGCAGCTGGAAGATATATGTCCTACACTTTCCCCTTCCTGGCCCAAGAGAGCACCCAGAAGGCAGTAGGACCTGTTTTTTCAGGTACTGGGAACAGGGGGCTCACTGCTTGGACTCTGCTTAGGGTTGGGATAGTAAATATCCTGCTTTACCCTTCCCTCTAACCCCAAAGCTGGTGTGTTCTGGTCATCACAGAATTTCATTGAGCCCAGCTGCAGCTATGTGGAGCTGGTGCTGTAGGTGATCATCTGGTACATTGAGGGGGACCTGTTTGCCTCCTCTGCTGTATAAGCTGTCATCTTGGGAGACAGGGGAAGAGAAGGTGGTGGGCCAGTCCTGTGTCCTCCTCTGCTTCCCAGGCCCCTGCATTACCCATCTGTGTTTCTTGTGCAAAAGAGAGGAAGAGGCATTAAGGGATGAAGGGTGATTATGTATTACTTACCCATTTCTGAATAAAAGTTTGTTATTCAAAAAAAAAAAAAAGAAAGAAAGAAAATGTGGGTGGTGTGTGTCTCTGTGTGTGTATATAGCATTATTCACCATGAAAAAGAAACGAAATCTCCAATTTGTGACAACATGATGAACCTGGAAAACATGCTAAATGAAATAAGCTAGTCACAGAAGGACAAATATTGCATGTTTCACTTATATGAGATATCTAAAATACTCATACTCAGAAGGAGAGACTAGAGCAGAGATTGCTAGGGGCAGGGGGAAGGAGGAAAGGGAGAGTTGTTGCTCAAGGTATATGAAGTTTCAGTGATGCTAAGACAAAAATGTTCTAGAGATCTGCTGTACAGCATAGGTCCTGACATGGTTTGGCTGTATCCCTACCCAAATCTCACCTTGAATTGCAATTGTAATAATCCCCACGTGTCAAGGGCAGGACGAAGGACCAATTGAATCATGGAGGTGGTTTCCCTCATACTGTTCTCATGGTAGTGAATAAGTCTTACGAGATCTGATGGTTTTAAAAAGGGGAGTTCCCCCTGCACACTCTCTTGCCTGCTGCCATGTAAGACATGACTTTGCTCCTCATTTTCCTTCCACCATGATTGTAAAGCTTCCCCAGTCATGTGAAACTGTGAGTCAATTAAACCTCTTTTCTTTATAAATTACCCAATCTCGAGTGCATCTTTATTAGCAGCATCAGACTAACATAATGCCTGTAATTCACAATATGGGAATTACATCCCTAAAAATTGTTATGGGTAGATCTCATGTTAAGAGTTCTTATTACTGGGACACCCCCCCAACTACTTACCTTTCCCTACCCTCCCTCCACACACAAAGAGACACGGAAACTTTTAGAGGTGGTGGATATGTTTATTTCCTTGATAGTGGTGATGGTATGGGTGTACACGTATATCAAACTTATGAATTGTATACACCAAATGTGCAGTTTGTATTGTATATCAATTATACTTCAATAAAGCTCTTAAAAAATAAATAAAATCAGGACTACAAAAAATAATAAAATAAAGGAAGTACTGACAGGAAGCACATGGAGGCAAAAGTTTAATGCAGGATACCTGGGCCAAGAGAACTGGTAATCCAGGCTGCCCATGGGATGCTTCTCAGACCTCCAGCTCAGTGGAGAAGAGTTTGACTGAGACTTCAACCTGATGAAAGTGACAAAATGGAGAATGGGGTACCATACACTAGGGATTGAGGGGCTATGAATAAAAACTAAAAAGCCTTCCGTGTCCTTGGCAGTTGGGTGCACATGCCATGGCAGGGAAGAATGACCCTGTTTGTAATAGGACATCATTTTTCATAATAGAGGAAGAGGGTTTTAATCTCCGAGCACTGCTATGAGCATGTCTTTATAAGGAAGAACCTGCTTGCAGAAATGGGCTTTGGTCAGCGCTTTTTTGCGTGGAAGGCAGAGCCCAGGCTTCTGCCTGAGAGAAAGCAACTCTGCATAATGTAGGGAAGAGAGTTAGAGCTGACTGGGGGCTTTGGGGAAGAATTGTCAAGATGAACCCCTCAAAGTGGCGTTGGTTATGGGAGGAACTATGGGGAGAACTAAATGCTGATGAAATTGTATGAAGTTGGTTGAATGATTTGTGTGATACACTCTTTTTACCTTTTCTCCTTTCTTTTTTATTATTATTATTTTCAAGTTCCCATTGCCCAGGGGCCATTTCCCCTTTCAATCTTTGGTAAAACTTATGTTTCTTTTAAACTTCATTGTTATTATTTTAAATAGAGATGGGTTCTCACTATGCGGTCTGGGCTGGTCTCAAACTCTTGGGCTCAAATGATTCTCCTGCCTTGGCCTCCCAAAGTTCTGTGATTATGGGCGTGAGCCATCACACCCAGCCAAAATGTATGTTTCTTATTAATGCTTTATAAGGCATTTTCTTTGTGAGGGCATGGGTGTAATTCTCAGTGCTGCATGGATTGAAATAGACTACACCTGGAGATGGCCAATTTCAAGTCCACCTTCCCTCAATCAGTCTGGATTGATCATGTCCTTTCCTCAGAGTCCCTGGGGGAGGAAAGGCACCCAAGAGAGGGACATGAAGGAAAAGAGGACACTGGACATTCTACAACTCCCAGAGGTCAGGCCCGGGGAGCACTTGGCCTGGACTGAAGATGGCCCATGTAGCCTAGAAAGTTTTCCTGCTATGTTGGGCACAGTGGCTCATGGCTGTAATCCCAGCACTTTGGGAGGCAGAGGCAGGTGGATCTCCTGAGATCAGGAGTTTGAGACCATCCTGACCAATATGGTAAAACCCCATCTCCACTAAAAATACCAAAAAAAAAAGCCAGGCGCTGTGGCTCATGAGTGTAATCCCAGAACTTTGGAAGGCTGAGGCAGGCGGCTTACAAGGTCGAGATTGAGACCATCCTGGCCAACAAAGTGAAACCCTGTCTCTACTAAAAATACAAGAAAATTAACTGGGTATGGTAGCATGTGCCTGTAGTCCCAGCTACTCAGGAGGCTGAGGCAGGAGAATTGCTTGAACTGGGCAGGTAGAGGGTGCAGTGAGCCGAGACCGCACCACTGCACTCCAGCCTGGACGACAGAGCAAGACTCCGTCTCAAAAAAAAAAAAAAAAAGTTTTCCTGCTTTGTGGTAATACAAATGGCATAGGCATTCACCTGCCAAGCATGGAGAAACAAAGGGTTTCTTTCCAGGGCTCCTTGTGAAATGTGGAGAATACGCCATAGCTTTCAAGCCAGACTGCCTATATCCTGGTTCCTTTCTGAGTTTACTATTTGCTGGTCTCTAGCCTTTATGAAGTCTTTTTGTTTTCTTTCTCTAACTGTTCTAGCCTGTCTTAGTTGGGCTAGTTCAAGGGAAGAGACTGAGTGCCAGATAGATACCAGGGCAACAGCACCTCCCTATGGCTTCGTGGCAGGATAGCAAGAACATTAGCACCTGGATCTACCTAAGGAAAGGGCCAACCACAAAGGGGATTTGTAGGAGGTATAAGCTTTAGATTTTTATTATCATTAAGGAAAGTGGCATTTTTCCTTAGACTGTCACCTGTTGAATGCCACATGGTTACAGACCATGAGTGGAAGTGCAGAAAAAATAAAGAATCAAGATATCCACTAAAGCTTTTTTTTCCTTTTTTATTGTAAATTCACAATTTATAATCATATAGATTTATGGGTTCTGGGAAGAGGGAGTTGCACGGGAAAAAATTTATGGGGTGCAAAATGTTACGATTTATGAATGCAATGTGAAATAATTAAATCAAGCTAGTTAACATATCCATCACCTCAAATACATAACAATTTTTTGTGGCAAGAACATTTGAATTTTACTTAGCAATTTGAAATGTACAACACTCTATTAACTATATTTACCATGCTGTTCAATAGAATGCACAAAAAAGAGAAAACATATTCTCCCTATTTGAAATTGTATACCCTTTGCTCAGCACCTCTCCATTTCCCCCTCCTCCAGCTTCTGTCACCATCATTCTATTCTTCACTTCTATTAAGTTCACTGTTTTAATTCCACATATAAGTTGGAACACATAGCATTTGTCTTTTGGGGCCTCACTTATTTCACTTAGCTTAGTGTTCTCCCAATCCCATCAACGTTGTCACAAATTTCAGAATTTCCATCTCTTTCCCTCTCTCTTTTTTTTTTTTTTTTGAAATGGAGTCTCACTCACTCTGTCATCCAAGCTGGAGTGCATTGGTCCCATCTCAGCTCACTGAAACCTCTGCCTCCCAGGTTCAAGCCATTCTCCTGCCTCAGCCTCCCAAGTAGCTGGGATTACAGGTGTGTATCACCACGCTTGACTAATTTCTGTATTTTTAGTAGAGACGGGGTTTCACCATATTGGCTAGACTGTTTTTCAACTCCTGACCTCAAGTGATCTGCCCGTCTTGGTCTCCCAAAGTGTTGGAATTACAGGCATGAGCCAATGCACCTGTCCAGAATTTCCTTCTTTTTAAATTAAAGGCTGCATAGTATTCCATTGTGTATATGCAACACATAATACCCAGAAGTGGGCTTCTAGATCATGTGTTAATTCTATTTTTAGATTTTTTTCGGGGGGGCAGGATTCTCCATACTGTTTTTCATAATGGCTACACCAATTTACATTTCCACCAACACTGTACAAGTGTTTCCTTTGCCCTACATCCTCAACAACATTTACATTTTGGTTTTTCATTTGAAAACATTGTTTTGAAATAAAGTACAGGATGATTAAAAATATAATAGTTATTTAAAATATAATAATAAACATTTTAAAAGACATCTGACAGGTGAGAGATTATATCTCATTGTAGTTTTAATTTGCATTTCTCTAATGATTAATGATGCTGAGCATTTTTTCAATATCTGTTGGCTATTTGCATGTCTTCTTTTGAGAAATGTTTTTATCACTGGAATGCAAATCAATAAATGTGACATGCCACATTAACAGAATGAAAGACAAAAACCATATAGTCATCTCTATTAGATGCCAAAAATCATTTAATAAAATTTATTATCTTTTTTTGATAAAAACTCTCTCTTATCTTTCATTTTCTAGGCAGAGAGTGAGAGCAAGAGAGAGCGAGTAAGAGAGAAAGATTACCAAAAAAAAAAGTTCACCAAATCAGATATAGAGGGCATATACCTCTTCTAGGATACCCTTGAGTGAAAATTTTAAAAAAAGAAATGTAAGGCTGGGTGCAGGGGCTCATGCCTATAATCCCAGCAATTTGGGAGGCCAAGGCAGGCAGAGCACTTGAGGTCAGGAGTTTCAGACCAGTTGTGCCACTGCACTCCAGCCTGGGCGACAGAGTGAAACTTCATCTCAAAAAAAAAAAAAAAAGAAAGAAAAAGAAAAAGAAATGAAGTGTAACTCAACACAATAAAGGTCATGTATGAGAAGCCCACAGCTAACATTACACTCAAAGCCCTTCCTGTAAGATCTGGAACAAGACTAGGATCTTGACTGTTTTAATCTGTTTCTGTTGCTCAGTAAAATACCTGAGCCCAGGTAATTTATAAAGAAACAAGGTTTATTTGGCTCATGTTTCTGCAGGCTATACAAGCATTGTGCCAAATCTGCTTCTGGTAAGGGCCTCAGGAAGCTTCCACACATGGTGGAAAGTGAAGGGGAGCCAGAATATACAGATTACACGGTGAGAGAGTGGAAGCAAGAGAGAAAAGCAGGAGGAGGTGCCAGGATCTTTTCAACAATCAGCTCTTGGTTTGGTGCAGTGGCTCATGCCTGTAATCCCAGCACTTTGAGAGGGCGAGATGGAAAGATCACCTGAGCCCAAGAATTCAAGAGCAACCAGCCTGGGAAAAAAAGCAAGGCTCTAGCACACTGGTTGGGTAAAAAAAACAAAAAGTGAGACTTGGCCAGGTGTGGTGGCTCATGCCTATAATCCCAACACTTTGAGAGGCCGAGGTGGGTGGATCACAAGGTCAGGAGTTGGAGACCAGCCTGACTAACATGGTGAAACCCTACCTCTACTAAAGATATAAAAAATTATCTGGGCATCGTGGTGCGCGCCTGTAATCCCAGATACTTAGGAGGTTGAGGCAGGAGAATTGCTTGAACCTGTTAGGCGGAGGCTGCAGCAAGCCAAGATCATGCCATTTTACTCCAGCCTGGGCAACAGGGCAAGACTCCATCTCACAAAAAAAAAAAAAAAAAAAAAAAAGTTAGACTCCATCTCTAGGAAAAAAATTAAAAAATTAACCAATCTCTACAGGAATTGGGTATGAAAGAAAAAAAATTTAAAAAAGAAGAAGAAAAAAAACCAGTCATGGTGATGTGCACCTGTGGTCCAAACTACCTGGGAGACTGAGGTGGGAGGATCACTTCAGCTCAGGAGGTCAAAGCTACAGTGAGTTATGATTGTGCCACTGTATTCCAGCCTGGGCAACAGAGTGAGACCCTGTCTCAAAAAAAAAAAAAAAAAGTGAATTTATAAACAAAATTTTTTTATGAATTAGCTCTTGTGAAAACAAAGAGTGAGAACTCACTCATTATTGCAAGGATAACACTAACCTATTCATAAAGGATCTGTCCCATTATCCAAACACCTCCTTACCAGGCCCCACCTTTAACATTGGGAATCAAATTACGACATGAGATTTGGTAGCCAAACAAATCATATCAAACCATAGGACCTACTCTCCCACTTCTGTTCAACATAGTATTGAAGTCCTTGCTAGAGCAATTAGGCAAGAAAAAGAAATAAAAGGCATCCAAATAGGAAAATAAGTGAAATTGCCACTGTTTGCTGATGGCATAATCTTATATGTGGAAAACCCTATGGACTTCAGCAAAAAACTGTTAAACCTCATATGTGAATACAATAAAGTTGCAAGATACAAATCAACAGACAAAAAAATCAGTAGCTTGCTTTTGATTAGTGTCAATATGTTAAACATTTACAAGAAAAAAAGAAATAATATCAGTAACATTTCTATACACTAACAACAAACTTTCTGGAACCCAGGGTTGTGAAAAAAAGAAAAAAAGAAATAAGAAACTATTCAAAAAGAAACAAAGGGAACAATCACTCACAAAAAAAATTTTTTTAATTAGAAATAAATTGACCAGGTAGGTGTTAAAATCTGTACTACCCAACGGGACCTGCAGATTCAATGCAATCCCTATGAAAATCCCAATATCTCCCCTTTGCTGACTTTTTTGGTAAAGCAATAAAAACAAAAAAGAAAAGAAAATCCCAACATCTACTCTTGCACCAACCTAAGTTAAAAAAAAAAGAAAAGAAAATCCTAACATTATTTTTTATAGAAATAGAAAAAAAATCTAGCCTGTAATCCTGGCACTTTGGGAGGCCAAGGTGAAAAAACTGCTTGAGTCAAGTAGTTCATCTCTACCAAAAAAAAAAATTAGCCAGGCCTAGGGTACCAGCTACTCCAGGGACTGAGGTAGGAGGATGGTTTGTTTGAGCCCAGGAGGTTGAGGCTGCAGTGAGCCATGATTGTGACACTGCACTCCAGCCTGGGAAAGAGAGTGAGACCCTGTCTAAAAAAAAAAAAAAAATGTCTTTTGCAGGGACATGGATGAAGCTGGAAACCATCATCCTCAGCAAACTAACACAGGAACAGAAAACCAACCACCACATGTTCTCATTCATAAGTGGGAGATGAACAATGAGAACACATGGACACAGGGATGGGAACATCACATACCGGGGCCTGTGCAGGGGAGGGGGGTGCGCCATAGGGGGAAAGGGGAGGGAGAGCATTAGGACAAATACCTAATGCATGCGGGGGCTTAAACCCTAGATGACAGGTTGGTGCAGCAAACCACCATGACACATGTATGCCTACGTAACAAACCTGCACATTCCACACATGTATCTCAGAACTTAAAGTAAAATAAAAATAAAAATTAAACAAAAATTTTTAAAAATTCATGTGAAACTGCAAAAAAAAGAGCTGAGGCAATTATGAGCAAAAAGACCAAAGCTGGAGGTATTTGCTTCAGAGCTCTCTGAAGTTGACAAAGCTCAAAGTATCACACTACCTGACAAGAAAAAGATATATCAACAAATGGAACAGAATAGAGCCCAGAGATGAATCTAACTGATTTTCAGCAAATATGCCAAGAAGACAGTTTTATTCAATAAATGGTGTAGGGAAAACTGAATTTCTGCAAACAGAAAAATAAAATTGTACCCTTATTTCAACACCGTATACCAAATTCAACTCAAGATAGATTAAAAACTTAAACATTCCTGTATTAGTTTGCTCAGGAAAATTGTGAAAAGAAAGAAAGAAAGAAAGAAAAAGAAAAGACTAACTTAAACATAAAATCAAGAACCCTAAAACTACTTGAAGAAAATATAGGGGGTCTGAAAAAAAAAAAAAAGAAAATGCTTAGGAACTGCTGTGTAATTAAAAAAAAAGAAGAAGAAGAAGAAGAAAGAAAGAAAATGCTTAGGAACTGATGCGTAATTTTAAAAAAAAAAGAAAAGAGAGAGAGCCGGGCACAGTGGCTCATGCCTGTAATCCCAGCACTTTGGGAGGCTAAGACGGGTGGATCACCTGAGGTCAGGAGTTCGAGACCAGCCTGACCAATATGGTGAAACCTCGTCTTTAAAAAAAAAAAGATTTGGCTGTGAACCGAAAAATAAAATAAAATAAAATAATAAAAATAATAATAATTTTTAAAAAAGAAAGAAAATGCTTAGGAACTGATGTGTAATTTTAAAAAAGAAAGAAAATGCTTAGGAACTGATGTGTAATGAAGAAAGAAGAAGAAAGAAAATATATAGGATCAGATGATGACTGCCAGAAAGAAGAAAGAAAGAAAGAAGGAAAAGGGGAAACATACAAGACATTGGTCTGGGTAATGATTTTTTGGATTTAATCCCAAAAACATGGACAACAAAATTAAATATAGGCAAATGGTATTATATCAAACTAAAAAACTTCTGCACAGTTCATGATGTGTATCTAAAACAAACAAACTAAAAAGCTTCTGCATAGCAAGGGAAATAATCACCAGAGTAAAGAGACAACCTATGGAATGGGAGAAAATATTTGCAAGCCAGATATCTGATAAGGGGTTAATATCCAACACACATAAGAAGCTCAAAGAACTCAATAGCAACAAAACAAAAAAAAAGCAATTAAGGCCTGCTTTCTGCTGACCAAGTCTTCTTTCCTATCCCTCCCTAATAAGAAGGAAGAAAAAAGGGCAATTAAAAAATAGGTAACTCCTCGTTAGTATAATGGTAAAATTTAAACATTAAAAAAGTTTTGGGGCCAGCTCAGTGGCTCACATAATCCCAGCACTTTTGAAGGCCAAGGTGGGCTGATCGCCTGAGCCCAGGAGTTAGAGACCAGCCTGGGAAACATGGCAAACACTGTCTTTCAAAAAAAAAAAAAAAAAAAAAATTAGCTCTGATCCAGTCTAGTGCCAAGCTAAAATAAAATAAAAATAAAAATTAGCTGGACTTGAGCCCTGTTTGTGTCACTGCACTTCAGCCTGAGTGACAGAGTGAGACCCTGTCTCAAAAAAAAAAAAAAAAAGCTTTGAGTTGTAAAAATGGATCAGATCAAAAGAAAAGGAAAAAAAAGCATAAGGAACCTGAATAGATATTTCTAGTGACGTTTTTAAAGCCATGAACCCATTTTGGCACAAAGACTTTATCATATGCAGTCATTTTTCTGTAAATTATTTCTTGTAAAGCCATCAGATACAAAAGAGTGATTTTCTTCACCTGAATACATGACAAGAAAATGCTGAAATCAATATATAAATCAAATCATCTGCACTGTCACTGTTAATCTAAAAGACAGTGGTTGCATAGAGAATAGCAAGAAGTTAGACCAGCTTATTGAAGTGGGAAAAGAAAAATAAAAAGAGCTTCAGAGGTAGGCTTTGCCTCTTAAAAAAATTAAAAACATTATCCTGAGAGTGACAGTGTGTTAAAAAAAAAAAAGGATAAAAAAATTAAAAACATAAGTCACTGTGTTGTGCTTGGGAGTTAGCAGCCAAAACAAACAAACAAACTCAAAAAGAAGTCGCCATCTGTGAAAGAAAAAGAAAAAATATAAAGACTTCACATCCATTTAAGTATGCAGAAAAACAAAACAATTTTTAAAATAACATAAAGTGGGTATAGTTGGGAGTTTTGCAGTGGACATACAGAATGGAGTAAGACACTGGGGGGCTCCAAAAGGTTGGGGGGATGGGAGCGGGGTGAGAAATGAAGTCCTACCAATAGTGAACATTGTACTATCCTGGTGATGAGTATGCTACGCAATATACTTCACCGCTACGTAATATATCAAAGCAGCAAAACTGCACTGTACTCCTAATCTATAAAAATAAAAAATTATCTTGGCTGAGACCGCTTTAAATAAAAATTTAAAAAAAAGAGAGATGCTACTGGATGGCAAGTCACTAATATAAAAAAGTAACCAGTCACTGACCTGGGTTAAAATAAAAAAGAAAAACTCAAGATGGATTAAAGAAATTAAAATTACATTTAAAAAAAAGAAAGATCTGCAGGAACTGGGTATGAAAAAAATAAAGAAAAGAAAGAAAAAGTTTGTAGGGATTTGCACTAGCATGGGTATAAAAAATTAAAAAAATAAAAAATAAAACTTGTTGGGATTTCCGATGCCAGCAAACCATGAAATACGAGAGTATATTTAGCAATCACAGTGATTTAGCTCATGGTAATTGGCATATGTATAATTATAATTTGCATTCCAGTTATTTAAACTGAGATATTCTTGATCAGGTTGAACACATGGTGAGTAGAAGATCTCTTTCCCCAAGAAATAAGATGGAGAGAGTCTTTGGAGAACAGCCTCACTGAACTGGTAAGTCAACTTCCTCCGGATTTTGGTAATTTCCCCCACTTCTTCCATAATTTCTCAGTGCCCTGGCCATTTTCTGGTAAGTCATGGTCTTCCGGTTACCTTTTCTTTTCCCCCCAAAGCTCGGCAAGTTTTTCTTTGTTTTTTGATACAAATTGAAAAATGCCTTTGGTTTTATCTACCCACTGAATACAAGATGCCATCTCGGGATTACACAGGGATTCGTGAAGGTATTCAAACAGTCGGAGCTTCTCCTGCCTAAAATGAAGGGAAGCAAGGTCAAACTCCACCGTGGATGTACACGGAGAACAGCTTCAGGAGGGGTTTGCTGAGTAACTACCGAGCAGGATTGAGACTGGCTTTTCTCCTACTCACTGCCCTTACGAATGCATGATGGCATCATTTTATGGGACTCCAAGGTTAAAGATCTATTTGGTCTATTCAAGTTTCAACTGGATCTTTCTTTCTTTGTTGGAGGAGTTAAGAATGTTGTCCAGCCGGGTGAGGTGGCTCACGCCTGTAATCGCAGCACTTTGGGAGGCCGAGGTGGGTGGATCACTGGAGGTGAGGATTTCACCAGTCTAACTTGGTGAAACCCCGTCTCTACTAAAAATACAAAAATTAGCCAGGCGTGGTGGCACGCGCCTGTCATCCCAGCTATTCGGTACTCGGGAAGCTGAGGCGGGAGAATCGCTTCAACCCTGGAGAATCGTTTGAGGCGGAGGTTGCAGTGAGCGGAGATCGCACCACTGCACTCTAGCCTGGGAAACAAAGGGGGACTCTGACTTAAAAAACTTTCTACAGAACAAGAACACTGAGCAAAATGGACCACAAAGTTCAGCAGTTTTGACGGGAAGCCTCAAAAAGCCATTTCCAGAAAGCAAGTCATTTGAAGGGGCTTTATTCAAATGAGTTAAGGGATCTAAATGCACTTTGTAAAATGCAAAATAGAATGCAAATATATTAGGGAAATTAATACCAAAGATGCACAGTTACTTGAGAAATAAAAAAGAAGAAAAATTCAAATGGAAATGCCACAAATGTTTTTATATCACGTTAACATTATTTATTTAACAATGCAATGGCCACTGTGATATTTCTCATTGTTGTGAAATAAAACGGTACCACTAGAATTTTTATCTTTTTAGGAACACAGCCATTTATATTTCAGAATAACTAGGCAGGAAATTTTGAGAGAATCTGTGTGGTTTTTGCTCAGTTTATAGGATTTCTTTTGCCTAACAGCTTATGAGAACAAAAGTGACGGCCCACTTTGTGACTTCTGAGTTAGCCTGTAAACACTGCGCTCTGCCAGATCTGTCAGTAGCTACAAAATTTGCAGCCAAATTCCATTTTCCCTTGAGGAGGTACAATAGTGGATTCCCAAACTGCTTTAAATAGTCTCTGGGGAATAATATTCTTGAATGATGCATTTATCAGTCATCCAAAGACCTCAAACATTTTGATAAAGATTATCTTTTGTATTATATTATCTTGAATTTATGAATTGAGAAATAAAAGGGACTTACCAAAACACACATCATGAATTAAAGTCACAGCTTAAACAAAACTCTTCTGCCTCTCTGATTTTACAGACTTATGGGCAAAATAAAAAGAGAAAACAATAAAAAAATAAAAAAAAACAAAACTCTTCTGCCTCTCATTCAGTGATCAAGTCAGTCTTAATGGATCATCTTTTAAGTTTTCATTATTATTTTAATGTTTAAATTTTTATTCTTTAAAAATAAGGTATTATATACTCATGGTAAAAGACTCAAACCAAAGTACAAACTGAAAGTAAAAGTGCCAGTGTATTTTACATATTTCTAGAAAAGGTTTTCTCTTAATTTTTACATGCACAAATACATGCATATCCTTTGAAATTACAAACAGGATTATACTCTTGTACTTTTTCCAGTATATAACGTATGTTAAGTAAATTCTGGGCACGGTGGCTCACGCCTGTAATCCCAGCACTTTGGCAGGCCAAGGTGGGCAGATCACTTGAGGTCAGGAGACCAGCCTGGCCAATGTGGTAAAACTGTCTCTACAAAAAATTAGCCAGGCATGGTGGTGAGTGCCTATAATCCCAGCTACTTGGGGAGGCTGAGGTGGGAGGATCGCTTGAGTCCAGGAGCTGGAAGTTGTAGTGAACCGAGATCGAGCCACTGCACTCCAGCCTGGGCTACAGAGTGAGACTCCAACTCCAAAAATTATTAATAGATAAATAAATAAATAAAATATATAGCCGAGGGGAGTCTCTCTGAACCTATTCTGGTTCAGGGAGGCTACCTGATTCACTTAAAAAAAAAAAAATTATAGGTCGGGCACAGTGGCTCATGCCTGTAATCCCAGCACTTTGGGAGCCTGAGGCAGGCGAATCACTTGAGGCCAGGAGTTCAAGATCAGCCTGGCCAACATGGTAAAACCCTGTCTCTACCAAAAAATATAAAAAATTAGCTGGGTGTAGTGGTGGCGCCTGTTTTCCCAGCTACTCTGGAGGCTGAGGCAGGAGAATTGCTTGAACCCAGGAGGTGAAGATTGCAGTGCGCTGAGATCATGCCACTGCACTCCAGCCTGGGCGAAAGAGTGAGACTTGGTCTCGAATAATAATAATAATATAGGGGCTGGGCACCATGGATCACGCCTGTAATCCTAACACTTTGGGAGGCCCAGGTGGGTGAATCACCTGAGGTCAGAAGTTTGAGACCAGCCTGGCCAACATAGTGAAACCTTGTCTCTACTAAAAATGCAAAAATTAACCAGGTGTGGTGGGTGGCGCAACCTGTAGTACCAGCTACTGAGGAGGCTGAGGCAAGAGAATCACTTGAACCTGGGAGTTGCAGGTTGCAGTGAGCCAAGATCACACCACTGCACTCTAGCCTGGGTGACAGAGTAAGACTCTGTCTCAAAAAAACTTAAAAATAAATAAATATATATATAAATAAAAATAAATAAGATATATTGGTGAGGGAATCTCTCTGAACCTATTTTAGCTCAGAGGGCTGCCTGATTCACATTTTTAAAAAAATTATATGGCTGGGTGTGGTGGCTCATGTCTGTAATCCCAGCACTTTGGGAGGCCTAGGAGATCACACCACTGCATTCCAGCCTGGGCGACAAGAATAAAACTCCGTCTCAAAAAAAAAAAAAAAAAGAAAGTAATTATAGGTGACAAGCAGTTCCATAAGATGACAGTAGAGCAGAAAAATTCCTATCACCTAGTATCTACTATATATACTTTTTATCATTATTTTGGACTGTACTCCTTCTACTTAATTTTCTGTTAAAGTTTACTACAAAACAATCAACAAATAGTTAAAAAAAAATGCTAAAAAATAAAAAGTTAACTGTGCAACAGCCTCAGGCAGGTTCTTCAGTAGGTATTCCAGAAGGCACTGTTATCATAGGAGATGACAGCTCCATGTGTTATTGTCCCTGAAGACCTTCCAGTGGGACAAGATGTGGAGGTGGAAGACAGTGACAGTGATGATCCTGACACTGTCACTCGTGGGCTAATGTGTGTGTTTGTGTCTCCGTTTTTAACAAAATAAGTCCAAAAAGTAAAAATAAAAATAAAAATAATTAAAAATAGAAGACTGGGTGTGGTGGCTCACACCTATAATCCCATCACTTTGGATGGCTTGAATCCAGGAGTTTCAGACCCAGTCTGGGCGACAGAAGGAGACTCTATCTCTAAATAAATAAATAAATAAATAAATAAATGGAAGTCTCACCCAAAATGAATGGCTTGGAGTGGTTCAATAAATCAGAGTTAAATTACTCTCAATTGTGATAAGAGAATATTTTGCAAATACAATTCCAAACTCAGATATAAAATCCCTTTAAAGCTGCTAAGAGGAACATCTGGTTCTTTTACCCATATAACGAATGATGGCTCAACATACCTTTTCCCCGCTTTTGCTGGAGAATAGTGGGTTGTACCAGCTGGTTTTCAGTTACGTTCTGCAGAGATTGATGAATATTTCCTTCAAAATAGAAGTCCGCAGCATTGTTCTATATAAATAATGCAGCAGGATATTAAATGAGACTTTCCCTGTGGTCCCCTATTATCGGCTGAAGTCAAAAGCTAGGGCCAAAAAAGAGGCTAAGCGTCTCCCAGATGTAAAAGGAATTACCTCCAACTGCAGCCAGATAGCTCCCAGGGCAGCACAAGCATCAAACCCACATAAGGAGAGGACCAGGGGACAGAGGGTAATCTTTGGCTTTGTGAAGAGTGTCCTACCCTCCCTACAAAAAGAAGGGATTGCTTCAAGTCTGTAGTACCCGCAGAAAGGGAAGATGGGCTTCCATTCCTGTGTTGGATGCCCATGTAGGCAAGAAGAGATAAGAAAAGAAAGATGTCAGTAGGCAGCTAGGAAGATAAAATAAAATGAGTAATGAAAACAATAAAAATTTTAAAACAAAAGAAGGGCAGAGCACAGTGGCCCGTGCCTGTAATCGCAACAATTTGGGAAGCCAAGGCGGGAGAATCACTTGCGCCCAGAAGTTCAAGACTAGCCTGGGCAACTTAGTGAGACCCCACCTCTACAAAAATTTTTAAAATTAGGCCAGATTCGGTGGCTCCTGCCTGTAATCCTAGCAATTTGGGAGGCCGGGTAGATAGATCATTTGAGGTCAAGAGTTTGAGACCAGCCTGGCCAACATGGTGAAACCCTGCCTCTACTAAAAGCACAAAAAAATTGGCTGAGTGTTGTGGCTCACGCCTGTAATCCCAACGCTTTGGGAAGCTGAGGTGGGTGGATGAGGTCAGGAGGCCAACATGGTGAAACCCCCTCTTTACTAAAAATACAAAAATTAGCTTGGCATGGTGGCAGCACCTATAATCCCAGCTAGCTACTTGAGAGGCTGAGGCAGGAGAATCACTTGAACCTGGGAGGCAGAGGTTGCAGTGAGCCGAGAGGTTGCAGTGAGCCATTGCACTCCAGCCTGGGTGACAAAAGTGGAACTGTCTCAAAAAAAAAAAAAAAAAAAAAAAAAAATTAGCCAGGCGTGGTGGTGGGTGCCCGTAATTCCAGCTACTTGAGAGGCTGAGGCAGGAGAATTGCTTGAACCCAGGAGGCAGAGGTTGCAGTGAGCTGAAATGGTGCCATTGCACTCCAGCCTGGGCAACAAAGCAAAAAACAAAACAAAACAAAAAACTCCATCTCAAATAATAATAATAATTTAAATTAAAAAATTAGCCAGGTGTGGTGGTACATGCTTATAGTCCCAGCTACTTGGGAAGCGGGAGGCAGGAGGGTCACTTGACCCCAGGAATTTGAGGCTTTGGTGAGCTATGACTGCACCACTGCACTCCAGCCTAGGTGGGAGAACAATACCTTGTCTTAAAAAAAAATAAAGAAAGATGGCAGCCAAGGGAAGGCAGAACAAAGAAGGGACAGGAAGAAGTAGCCCCAAGTGCCTACCATTTACATATGGCAAGGGTATGTGGATCTCCAAGGGTTAATTAGACACCAGGAAGGGGGTGGACTTGAGCTGTCTTTCCACACCCCAATCAAGAGGGCTGACCAGGAGGCAAGCAGTCCCCAGGCATAAGAGGCTGTGAGGTGCATGTTAGAAAATGGGAGTTGAAGTAGAAAGATGTAAAGTTGCCAGATTTAGCAAAAAAAAATATTGGGCATCTTGTATTTTACCTAGCAACCCTAAGAGGATGTGGAAGAGGTTAAGCTGGAACCAAAGGACCTTCTTTTTAAAATTTTAATTTAATTGTTTTTTTTTTTTGAGACAGGGTCTTGCTCTGTTGCCCAGACTGCAGTGCAGTGGTGTGATCACAGATCACTGCATCCTCAACCTACTGGGCCCAAGCAATCCTCCCACCTCAGCCTCCAAAGTAGCGGGGACCACAGGTGCCTGCCACCATGCCTGGCTAATTTTTCTTTTCCTTTTTTTTTTTTTTTTTTGATATGGAGTTTTGCTCTTGTTGCCCAGGCTGGAGTGCATGGCGTGATCTCGGCTCACCGCAACCTCGGCCTCCTGGGTTCAAGTGATTCTCCTGCCTCAGCCTCTGGAGTAGCTGGGATTATAGGCATACGCCACCACATCTGGCTAATTTTTTGTCTTTTTAGTAGAGACGGGGTTTCTTCATGTTGGTCAGGCTGGTCTCGAACTCCCGATCTCAGGTGATCTGCCCGCCTTGGCCTGCCAAAGTGCTGGGATTTCAGGTGTGAACCACCACTCCCAGCTGGCTAATTTTTTTTATTTCTTTATTTTTATTTATTTATTTATTTATTTATTTATTTATTTATTTATTTTGTAGAGACAAGGTCTTGCTGGGTTGCCCAGGCTGATCTCAAACTTAGGCTCAAGTGATTCTTCCTCCTTGAGAGAGTGCTTTGGACTGGATGCACTGTCTTGTGGAGAGGCCCCAAGGGAAGAATTTATAGGAACAACAAAAAAAAGGATATTTGACATAGTGTGATTGAAGGTAGTGACTGAAGAAAAATAAAAATCAATTCACATTTATACCCCATCTCATGAAGACCACTTGATAAAATGGATGCATGAAGAAAACAACTAAAAGAATACATGAATGGGGAGACGGGCAGGGACTTTTCCCTTTGCAGGTGATGCTATTAACAAAATGTAAATGAATTGGTCCAATACATAGAGACAACACTGAGCCTGAGAGGG
This sequence comes from Ateles fusciceps, assembly GCA_036589455.1. Taxonomy (NCBI): domain Eukaryota; kingdom Metazoa; phylum Chordata; class Mammalia; order Primates; family Atelidae; genus Ateles; species Ateles fusciceps. The sequence goes on from JAZHEH010000612.1 coordinate 4,132,216, forward strand.
AAAACAGAGCAGGCTAATATAAGACTGTAGGTAAAGCCAGTGCAGGGGAAGTTTGGACTTTTGCCCTGTGGCTTTTAGGGGAAACTTTTCTGCAATTTCCCAGATGGACTAAGGAGAAGCATTTGATGTGAAAACCCTAAAACACCTCCTCTTTACAGAAGTCATTCAAGCCAGTCTGAGGCTAAGTAGAGAACAATGATGAAGGGGCATTTCCTTCCTGACAGCATATGATCTTTCACACTGTCAAGCTGAGTACAGTGAATGGCCCTTTGGTTAGGAAGAATTAATATTGTGAAAATGGCCATACTGCCCAAAGTAATCTATAGATTGAGTGCTATCCCCATCAAGCTACCAATGACCTTCGTCACAGAACTGGAAAAAACCACTTTAAACTTCATATGGAATCACAAGAGAGCTGGCATAGCCAAGACAATCCTAAGCAAAAAGAACAAAGCCAGAGGCATCACACTGCCGGACTTCAAACTATACTACAAGGCTACAGTAATGAAAACAGCATGGTACTGGTACCAAAACAGAGACATAGACCAATGGAACAGAACAGAAGTCCCAGAGGCAACACCACACATCTACAACCATCTGATCTTCGACAAACCTGACAAAAACAAGCAATGGGGAAAGGACTCCATGTTTAAAAAATGGTGTTGGGAAAACTGGCTAGCAATATGCAGAAAGCAGAAACTGGACCCCTACCTGTCACCTTACACTAAAATTAACTCCAGATGGATCAAATATTTATACATAAAACCTAACACCATAAAAACACTAGAAGAAAACATAGGCAAAACCATCCAGGACATAGGCATAGGCAAAGACTTCATGACTAAAATACCAAAAGCAATGGCAATAAAAGCCAAGATAGACAAATGAGATCTAATTAAAATTCAGAGCTTCTGTACAGCAAAAGAAACAATCATTAGAGTGAACCAGCAACCAACAGAATGAGAAAAAGTTTTTGCAATCTACCCATCTGACAAAGGGCTAATATCCAGAATCTACAAAAAACTAAAACAGATATACAAGAAAAAAACAAACAACCCCATTCAAAAGTGGGCGAAGGATATGAACAGACACTTTTTAAAAGAAGACATATACGAGGCCAACAAACATGTAAAAATGCTCATCATCACTGGTCATTAGAGAAATGCAAATCAAAACCACATTGAGATACCATCTCATGCCAGTTAGAATGGTGATCATTAAAAAAATCTGGAGACAACAGATGCTGGAGAGGATGTGGAGAAATAGGAACACTCTTACACAGTTGGTGGGAGTATAAATTAGGTCAACCATTGTGGAAGACAGTGTGGCAGTTTCTCAAGCATCTAGAAATAGAAATTCCATTTGACCCAGCAATCCCACTGTTGGGTATATACCCAAAGAACTATAAATTGTTCTACTATAAAGACACAGGCACACGTATGTTCATTGCAGCCCTGTGTACAATAGAAAAGACCTGGAACCAACCCAAATGTCCATCAATGATAGACTGGACAAAGAAAATATGGTACATATACACCATGGAATACTATGCAGCCATAAAAAACGATGAGTTCGTGTCCTTTGTAGAGACTTGGATGAATCTGGAAACCATGATTCTCGGCAAACTGACACAAGAACAGAAGGCCAAACACCGCATGTTCTCACTCATAGGCGGGAGTTGTTGAACAATGAGAACACGTGGACTCAGGGAGAGAAGCATCACACACTGGGGGCAGTGGGTGGGGGGGTAGAGGAGGGACAGCGGGGGGTGGGGGAGGGATAGACTTGGGGAGAAATGTGGGGTATAGTATGCACCTAAAGTAAAATGAAAATTTTTTAAACAAGTATTTTCAGGCAGGGCCCAAGGTGGCTCACGCCTGTAATCCTAGCACTTTGGGAGGCTGATGCGGGTGGATCACCTGAAGTCAGGAGTTTGACTTGGCCAATGTAGTGAAACCCTGTCTCCACTAAAAATACAAAAATTAGCTGGGCATAGTAGCGCATGCCTGTGATCCCAGCTACTTGGGAGGCTGAGGCAGGAGAATCGTTTGAACCTGGGAGGTGGTTCAGGTGCAGTGAGCTGAGTTCATGCCACTGCACTCCAGCCTGGGCAACAGAACCAGACTCCATTTCAAAAAAGAAAAAAGCATGTTTATAGTCAATGCTGTCTTAAGTTGAGTTTCTGATAGTGTATGTGAAATGGAAGGCTGGCAAGAATAGGGTATTTGCCTGTTACTAAGGGATGGTCTGATACTTACGATTACCGTTCTCCAATTATAGACAGGCTCCTCTGTAGGCAACACTCCATAGCAGCTGGAATTTCCTTTGACATAAGCACGATGGTTGATTAAAGCCAGGTAATTTTTGTAATCTAATTTAAAAGCAGAGAAAGAAACTGAAAAAGTCAAAGTTTGTGTCTGTGCACATAAATATGTGTGTGTATATATATATATATATATATATATATATGCACTTACAGATGCAATTGCTCTTGTCTACGTTTTCTTGCCACTTTGCACTTCTCCTGTGGTGTTTATCACATTATGCTACTGTTATGGCTACTCTTATACATATCCCATTTGGAGTACATGCTCCTTGCAGGCTGAGACCCCATGATTTATTTTTTTGTTGTTTTTTTTTGAGATGGAGTTTTGCTCCTGTTGTTGAGGCTGGAGTGCAGCAGCACGATCTCGGCTCACCGAAACCTCCTCCTCCTGGGTTCAAGCAATTCTCTTGCCTCAACCTCCCAAGTAGCTGGGATTACAGGCATGCGCCACCACACCCAGCTAATTTTTGTATTTTTAGTAGAGATGGGGTTTCTCTAGGTTGAAATTACAGGTGTGATCCACTGTGCCTGGCCAGCATGATTTATTTTATCTTGGAATACCCTGCAATACCCTATGTAAACTTAATACACAACATATTTACATCCTATTTAGACTATATAGTCTGTAGGATAATGGGTGAGGAACGATAAAAATACTTATTCTTCCACGTAGAATAATCTTGTTGGGTGGGTAGAAGGTCTATAAGATTAATTAGAATAATTTAGAAGCCTTTTGTGAATAGTTAAAATGAACTGTGGGCCGGGCTCGGAGGCTCACACCTGTAATCCCAACACTTTGGGAGGCGGAGGCAGGTGGATCATGAGGTCAAGAGTTTGAGACTAGCCTGACCAACATGGTAAAACCCTGTCTCTACTAAAAATACAAAAATTAGCCAGTCGTGGTGGCGCACGTCTGTAATCCCAGTTACTCAGAAGGCTGAGGCAGGAGAATTGCTTGAACCTGAGTGACAGAGGTTGCAATGAGCTGAGATCACGCCACTGCACTCCAGCCTGGGTGACAGAGCAAGACTCTGTCTCAAATAATAATAATAATGATAATGAACTATTAGATAAATAAATGTCAACCAGATATTTCTAATAGCAGGTAATTATATATCTTTGTATTCCTGTGTGGAATGTCATCCTCTATATTCTCTGCATTTTTATATGTGAGACTTTAATTTTATTTAGGCTAGATACTCCTGGACATATTTTGGCTTTGCTGGAATTAATACTGAATGCTTCAGGTAAAAATGATCTTCTTATTTTTGAGGCCAGGAGTTCCAGACTAGCCTGGATAACATAGTGAGACCCTACCTCTAAAAAATAAATAAATAAATAAATAAATAAAAAAAGAAAAAAAGGTATTCTCTGTTCTGATCATTCTTGTGGAAGACAGTGGTGCCATCTGCTTCTGCCTCCCGGGTTCAGCAATTCTTAGGCCTCAGCCTCCAGAGTAGCTGGGATTATAGGTTCGCCACCAAGCCTAGCTAAGTTTTAGAATTTTCAGTAAAGACAATTTCACCATGTTGGCCAGGCAGGTCTTGAACTTTTGGTCTCAAGTGATCTGCCCACCTTGGTCTCCCAAAGTACGGGGATTACAGATGTGAGTCACCGCACTTGGTCAGCTGATCATTATTCTTTATATGTGTATGTGACCAACAAGCCATTTGATGTACCAGCAGAAGAGGGTAAATGACTTATCTTTACCTGGCAAGTACTGAAGATCGCCAGTTGAATGTTGCCTCAGTACCTCAAAAGCATCCTCAAATGCTTGACCCAGCTTGTCTTGTTCAACACACGTCTGTTGGAAAAATGGCAGAAATGTGGAGTTATAGCATTACAAATTCAACTTGAACTCCCTAATATAAAATAGTATTTAGTCTAAAGCAGGGTTTCATGATCTTGGCACTGCGGACATTTGGCTGTCTCTGTTATCAGGGAGCTGCCCTGTGCATTGTAAGAAGTTTAGCAGCATCTGTGGCTTCTACCCACTGGATGCCAGTAGCACCTTCACAGTTGTGACCATCAAAAATGCTTCCGACATCACCAAATGTACCCTGAGGCACAAAATTAATGACAGTTGAAACCCACTCCACTACAGTCTAGTATTTAGAGTATGGTATTCATTCTATAGTATAGTATTTAACATTCTTGCAAAATTTTAGCAAAGAGTTGTAGAGCAGAGAAGAGTGATTTAGAAAAGAAAGGCCAAGGAAATATCTTCAATGGAACAGAATCTAAAATAAAAATAAAATGCTCTTTCTTTCTTTCTTTTTTTTTTTTCAGACACAGTCTTGCTCTGTCACCCAGACTGGAGTGCAACGGTGCAATCTTGGCTCACTGCAACCTCCGCCTCCCAGGTTCCGGCAATTCTCCTGGCTTAGCCTCCCAAGTAGCTGGGACTGCAGGCATGCGCCACTGTGTCTGGCTAATTTTTGTATTTTTAGTAGAGATGGGGTTTCATCATGTTGGCCAGGCTGGTCTCGAACTCCTGATCTCAGGTGATTCACCTGCCTTGGCCTCCCAAAGTGCTGGGACTATAGGCATGAGCCACCATGCCTGCAAAATGCTCTTACTTTCTAAAGTATGTCTCCAAGACATAAAATTGAACTGCTTTGCAAACTATTTCATATCCTTATTAATATAATTCATATATTTTATTTTTAAAATGAAGGGAAAGTAAAGAAAAAGTTTTTTTTAATTATTATGCTGTAAAAAAAATTATTATGCTGTAGACCTCCTCTGTAGACAAAGAAAATTTTAAAAAATCAGCTTACCATGTTTCATTAATAAATTGACAGTTCTGTTCCTTGACAATTATTGCTTGAAGAAAAGAATAAAACAAAATAAAATAAGTTGACAATTCTGAAAAAGTTTAATATTTAAAAAGCAAAATTAAATTCAATCTCTAATTTGATTCTAAATAAGATTTTGCTCAAAAATGTTTTCGGAAAATATATAAACCAAGAGTACTTCCTCATCTTTGATGAGTACAGATTTTCTTTCTACAAAATATTCTACAAACATTTCTTTTTGCTTTTCCATTATTACAAAATGTTTTAAATATTAAAGCAGCTATATATATTAACTATCTAAGCTGCTTGACTGATAAGAGAAAGTAGAAATAACTCAAAAGTATATTTAAATATTTGCAAATTATTTTAAATACTTTAAAATTCTGAAAATCAAAAAATCCTTTTTACCTTAGCATAGCCTTATAAAAGTAGGACTTTTTTTTAAAAAACCTTTCTTTGGTATTATACTGATTATACTGCCTTCTGAGAATCTGGCATAAGCCATCCCTTTCCTCCCATGAAAATTGGACTTACGTTGCAAATAAAATTCAGCCTGTGAAGACTATACTTGGACTTGCTTGAATCCTAGGTTAATAAAACTGGTCTATAATTTTGTTACCTACTTTCTCATCTCTAAGTAATTCTGATTTTGCTTTAGATACACAATTATCACATAGACCCACAATTAAATGCCTTTAACTCTGTGTTCTATAGACCAAAACAACGAACAAACAAACAAAAACCAACCCACATCATAAAAAGAACTCTGGTGGGTCCAAAATTGCTTATCATTTCATTAAGCCCAGTAATTCTTTTTTATGCAAGTATGTATCTTCTTAGTATTTATACCGCAAACACAATGTGTTTACTCTTTAGTGTTTAATGCTGAATAATAAAATGAGATGTAATCTAGGGCCGATATTATACACATCTATCATATATCAATATAATTCTATGTCAAACATCAAAATTCTATGTGGCTCTTGGAAATCACGACATCATGTGAGTTAAAATAGAAGAAAATCCAGAAATCACTCTTTGGGCCACGGTCGTTAGTGAATATTATCAGTAGCACATATTTTTAAAAAGCCACGTCAATGATTTTCAATTAACTACTTGGACTCAAAAGTGCAGAAGCACTGAAAGTTGTATTTTGAATTAAATACTTAAAATGAACATGTTCTCTTTGACTAAAATGCTCCATAAGACTATCGCAACTGTTAAAAGAAGCAAATCTAAAAGGAAGAAAAACGCTCAAAAACATTATTGATTACTACGATTGCTTACTATTTCTTGCATCTGAACATGCAGACAATGAGAAACACTCATTAGGCCAAAGGGAAAAATGAACAGTGATTAGAAGACATTTAGAAAAACATAAGCTGAGCACTTACCGGGAAGATACTTCAACCCTTTATAGAGATGTTTCATTAATATCAGAATTGGAAATTCAATGGTAGGCTATCGTGAAAATAAAAAATTATTTTCCAGGTTAATGGCTCTGATAAAAAAAGTAATAATTTTTTAAAAATCAGAATTGTTTAGACACAACCATCAAGAACACACTGGCAGAGTTGCATTAAATAGCTGTTTTTAAGGAAGTTCTTCAAAAGGGGATTTTTTTTAAAAGATACAGTGCCTTCACAATTTCTATGTCATGATACGACCAGTAGACACTAGGGGCTATTATTTTGAAGAGGCATAAAATAGTTTGCATCCCATCAGCCAAAAAGCAAAAAAGCATTAGAACAAACCCCATGAAACCCCCGCCCAACTTGGGTTGCAGCTCTTCAGATTGCATAGCCCCACCGGAAACTTCTAACCCAGGCAACTCAGGTCCACCCTTCTTTTTTTAAATTCATATTACTTCTCTCCCAATTCTGGACTCTATACTCTCTTTCTTGCGTGGACTGTTAACAGCCTTCACTCTGGACTCTCCTAATCAGTCTTTTCTCCTAAACCACTTTACTTACGCTGCCATTCAATGATGGCCTTACTTAGAGAACTTAAAGGCTTAGGCCCTTGCCCCGGCATTCAAGGCTCTTGAGCCTCATCCTGCCACTCACTTGAGTGGGGAAAATGGATTCCATGCTCTTGCTTTCCTCCACACCTAAATTCAGTGGGGGTTCCAAAATGGTTAGGAGTAGCTTATGGGTGACCAGGTGGTTGGACATACCTGAGGCTGCTGCATTTCTAATGCAGGTCCAGTTCTCTTACTTGGTTTGAAGGTTTATTTGGCGAGACTCTGATGGAAATTATGGGATGCTCCCTCCACCTATAATACTTTCTTCCCGGTTCATCCCCCTGCAGATTCACCCATTTTATGTTACCTGTCCATCAGTGTCCAAAGCAGCATCCACTTGCACACGGTGGAAATAACCTTCCCCTCCACTGAAACACGTCTTAACCTGTAATCTGCCATTTTAATAGCTGTCACGTTTGGCCAGGGGGAGAACCGCTAAGAATTTTTTGTAAACCTTGTGGGTGGGGAGAGTGTAGAGGGTCTGTGATTTCAAAGCTGCCAGTAATTTCTGTTTTGCATTGTTGGAGCCTGACCTCACCTTTGATATGGGACTATTGTTTTGGACCTATTCCTTTTTGAACGAATTTGTTATGCAAATGTAAACACACAGTCCTTCTTCTGATATGTAGATCTTATAGTAACAAGTATAAAACTGTAATCGCTAACCTTGATTTGTTCTTAATCTGTGTCAGTCTACACCCTTTTCAAGCCAACTTATTTGGTTCATTCATTCAACAAATATATATTACTGAGCTTTTCACTCTTCTGGGCACTGTCCCGTATCTAGGAGCTACAGCTCTGAACAAGTCCTTATGAGAAGAAATGATTTAAAAAAAAAAAACACATTGGTAAAGTATTAGATAAAAAGTGTCAAAAACAATAAAAAAGAGAAAGATGATGAAGAGAATCTGTGAATAGCCAGGAAAAATCTCTGAGGAGGAAACTGGGGTGAGCTGAAACCCAAGAGAAGACTTAGGAGTGAGCAGGCAGGCATAGTGTCTGCTGCCTATGTCCCCACTAAGCAGCTATGCAGGAGGATGGCTTGAGGCCAGGAGTTCAAGACCAGCCTGGACAGTACAGTGAAGCCCCCGAGCCCTGCCTCCCCGTCCTGTCTCAAAAAAAATGAAGGCGTGAGCAAAACTAAAAAGCAAAGATGCAAATATTTGGAGGAGCACCTCTTGGCAGAGGAAACAGCAGGTGCAAAGAGCTGGGGGATGGAAATGAGTTTGGCAATCAAGAAACAGAAAAAAAGCAGGAGGGAGGAGAGCAGGCTGAAGGAAGATGCACCTGGGGGCTAAAAGGCAAAGTTGGAGAAGAAAGAGGCAGGATCCAGATCAACTTACACATCAAGCCCTAAAAGAACCAAAAGTCATGTATGGTGATGGTTACCTCTGTACACGTGTCACCGATGAGGAGATCTAAATTGAAGTTCAAGGATGTTTTGTGATTTTTCCCTAAGGTTCAACTGTTAGTGAAGTGGGGGTGAGCCAGATTCAAATTTGGGTTAATTCCACTTCATGTGCACACTCTCAGCCCTGGAGCCCTGTGTGTGCATGCAGTTGAGGCTGCCTTCGACTGGCTGCGCAGTCCCAATGTCGAACCCCACAGCACCCAGCCCATGCTTGCCATATATTAATACTACAGATGTGGTGAGTATTTGGTATTTGAAATTAATGCAAACACAAACACAGCAAACTCTTTCTTTTTTTTTTTTTTTGAGACAGAGTCTCCCTCAGTCCTCCAGGCTAGAGTGCAATCGTGCAATCTCGGCTTACTGCAACTCTCCACCTCCTGGGTTCAGTCCCAGGCTGACGTGCAATGGAGCAATCTCTGCTCACTATAACTCCGCCTCCTGGGTTCAAGTGATTCTCCTGCCTCAGCCTGCCCAGTAGCTGGGATTACAGGAGCGTGCCACCAAGCCTGGTTAATATTTGCATTTTAGTAGAGACGGGGTTTCACCAGGTAGGCCAGGCTGGTCTCAAACTCGTGACCTGAGGTGATCCAAAACTCCTGACCTCAGGTGATCCATTCGCCTCAGCCTCCCAAAATGCTGGGATTATGGGCGTGAGCCACCATGCCCAGCCTAAACTTTCTTTTACTTTTTAAATTTTTATTTTTATTTCTCAGATGAAGTCTCTGTCTGTTGCCCATGCTGCAGTGCAGTGGTATGATCTCCGCTCACTGCAACCTCTGCCCGCCAAGTTCAAGCGATTCTCTGCCTCAGCCTCCAGAATAGCTGAGATTACAGGCCCATGCCACCACGCGTATTTCAGTAGAGACAGAGTTCACCATGTTGGCCAGGCTGGTTTCAAACTCCTGACCTCAGGTGATATGCCTGCCTCAGACTCCCAAAGTGCTGGGATTACAGGCCTGAGCTACCATGCCCAGCCTGTATCTTTTTTTAATGTAAATAAATTAAAGTCTGATATTTCTAGGTGAAATCTCATCCAAGTACTAAACTGGCCCAACTCTCTTGGTGTCCGAAATCAGAAGAGATCAGGCCTGAGCCTGTTCGGCGGGGTATGGCCATAAACAAGTAAACTTTTTTTTTTTGAGACTGAGTCTCCCTCTGTTGCCCAGACTGGAGTGCAGTGGCGCAATCTCTGCTCACTGCCACCTCTGCCTCCTGGGTTCAAGTGATTCTCCTGTTTCACCTTTCTGAGTAGCTGGGACTACAGGCTTCCACCAAAACGCCCAGCTAAATTTTGTATTTGTAGAAGAGACAGAGTTTCACCATGTTGGCCAGGCTGGTCTCAATCTCCTAACCTCAACTGACCCACCTGCCTAGGCCTCCCAAAGTGCTGGGATTACAAAGTGCTGCTAAGCCACCATGCCCAGCCAGCAAGTGAACTGTCTAAACTAGCATTTTCCCAACTATTGTCTCCAGAGTTTGATTATGCAGGATGTTAATAAATAAACCTTGCAAAAGTGTTGAGTGGAAGCTAGGGTTGCTGCCTAGAGCTTCCTTAGTGAAACCAATGAGTGTGTCGAATTTTTCTTTTTCTGAGGTAGGCTCTCCCTCTGTTGCCCAGGCTGGAGTACAGTGGTGTAATCATAGCTCACTGTAGCCTCAATCTCTAGGCTCAAGTGATCCTCCTGCCTCAACCTCCCGAGTAGCTGGGACTGCAGGCAGGCTCCACCATGCTAAGGGAATTTTTAATTTTTTTGTAGAGATGGGGGATGTCTCACCTTGTTGCCCAGACTGGTCTTGAACTCCTGGGCTCAAATCATTCTCCTGCCTTGGCTCCCCCAAAGTACTGGGGATACAGGTGTGAGACACTGCGTTCAGCCTGTTGTTGGATTTTACATATATATATACACACACACAGACACATATATGTATATGTACACATACATACAACCCTATATTACAGATAAGAAAACAGAAATGCAGCTCTAGGGTCCTCTGATGTGAAGAAAAGATAATGCAGTAGGCTTTTAGCATTTTAGAAGTAAAAACTCCTATTTCTTGACAATCCGATGAAAGCCAGCAGTTATTTGCCCAGGAAAATGCCATCAGCACACATTCCCAGGCAAACCCTCCCAGTAGGGCCACCGCTACAATATTTATTTAATATATGGACACCAGTGTTTCCCTCAACTCCATAAATGAGCTAAATAACAAGCTAAGGGCTCTGAAGAGAGGATCCTTGATTGACAGAGTTGCTTTTGCAGAAGTTCATTGTCCTCAGTGGCAATGGAGATTATTTTAGAAAATCTTAAGCAACACATGTGCTGGTGTACAAATCATATGGTGCCATGCTTCAGGTGGCGAGAATAGGGAACTGCAGAATCCAAAAAGGGAGATCAAGTTCAAGCTCTTATCATTCTTCACAATTTTTACTTAAATAATTCAATTGTTGAAGTGACTAAAGAACTGGGTGTTAATCTTGGCAAGATCTTTGGAAATCTTAATAAGGAAATAATAAAGATTGTTAGTAGACTGGGGAGAAGGTGCTAGAAAATTCCTCATGTTTGGCTGGGTGCAGTGGCTCATGCCTATAATCTTATCACTTTGGGTGGCTGAAGTGGGAGGATTGCTTGAGGCCAGGAGTTCGAGATCAGTCTGGTCAACATAGTGAAACCTCATCTCTGTTATTTTAAAAAAAAAGAAAAGAAGAAGAAAGGAAGGCTGGGTGTGGTGGGTCACGCCTATAGTCCCAACACTTTGGGAGGCCGAGGCAGGCAGGCAGATCACAACCTGACCAACATGGAGAAACCCTGTCTCTACTAAAAATACAAAATTAGCCGGGCGTGGCGGCTCATGCCTGTAATCCCAGCTACTCAGGAGGCTGAGGCAGGAGAATCGCTTGAGCCCAGGAGGTGGAGGCTGCAGTGAGCAGAGATTGCACCATTGCACTCCAGCCTGGATGACAAGAGGGAGACTCCATATCAAAAAAAAAAAAAAAAAAAAAACAAATTCTAGGTCTTGCTTTTTTAATTACTCTCATTTTACAGATGAAGAAACAGAGGCTCAGGGAGGCTGAGTAGCATATTCAAGGTCACACAGCTAGGAAGAGATAGAGGTGGAGGTTTTCAAACCAGTTCTACCTGATTCTAACCAAAGGTTTTTAACCATTCTGCCTGACTTTGCTTCCTTATTTGAAGTGAGGATGAGAAGAATGTGATAACAATGGCCTTATGTCCTACAGCTCTTGAGAGCTTTTATAGTGTTTGAGAACAGTAGTAAACACACATCATGATAGCTGTTATGTCACTGAAGTGCTCTGCTTTTACCATGTTGGGAGCTGCAGCCTGGCTGGTAAGTGGCAGAACCAGGGCTCAAACCCAGTTCTTCCATTGCCACGTCTGGTACCTCTTCCTGATCATCAGGTTGCACAACTATTCCCCATACAGTCTATGTATTGATCATAATTACTTTAATGGCTCCTACCAGTGTTCATATCCACAGAGGAAACTTCTCTGACACAGGACTAGTAGGGAACAACGCAGCTGCACAGAGAAAGATGGGACAACAGACCCATTCTCATGGTCCCCAATGAGGTGCTAGCAAAGTAGTGATTTTCTTTTTGTTGTTGTTGTTGTTTTTTGGGATGGAGTCTCGCTCTGTCACTCAGGCTGCAGGCTAGAGTGCCATGGCTGGTGCAATCTCGGCTCACTGCAACCTCCGCCTCCTGGGCTCAAGCGATTCTCCTGCCTCAGCCCCCGAGTAGCTGAGACTACTCAGTGTACGCCACCACACCCAGCTAATTTTTGCATTTTTAGTAGAGATGGGGTTTCACCATGTTGGCCAGGATGGTCTCAATCTCTTGACCTCATGATCCACCCGCCTCGGCCTCCCAAAGTGCTGGGATTATAAGCGTGAGCCACAGCACCCAGCCGAAATAGTGATTTTTTTTAGTTCTGTGTTCTGAACCATGACTGATTGTGCAAAGGCACTTTCTAGTCTTCCTAAAGCAGCTGAATTCTGATGACCTACTGGTGTATCTTATTGCATTCTAAGTTGCAGCCAAATTTTTTTTTCTTGCTTTTTAGACAGAGTCTCTTTCTGTCACTAGGCTGGAGGGCAGTGGCACAATCTCGGCTCACTGCAACCTCCGCCTCCTGGGTTGAAGCAATTCTCCCGCCTCAGCCTCCCGAGTAGTTGGGACTACAGGCGCCCACCACCACGCCTGGTTAATTTTTGTATTTTTAGTAGAGACGGGGTTTCACCATGTTGGCCATGCTGGTCTCGAACTCCTGACCTCATTAACTGCCTGCCTTGGCCTCCCAAAGTGCTGGGATTACAGGCATGAGCCACCGCACCTGGCCTTTTTTCTTCTTCTTCTTTTAAAATTAGCCCTGAATCATAGTGGCTCATACCTGTAATCTCAGCACTTTGGGAGGTTGAGGTGGGCAGATCACCTGAGATAAGGAGTTCGAGAACAGCCTGGCCACCATGGTGAAACCCTAGCTCTATTAAAAATGCAAAAATTGGCCTAGCATGGTGGTATGCACCTGTAATCCAAGCTACTCGGGAGGCTGAGGCAGGAGAATTGCTTGAACCCAGGCAGCAGAGGTTGCAGTGAGCCGAGATTGTGCCACTGCACTCCAGCCTGGGTGACAAAGCAAGACTCCATCTCAAAAAATAATAATAAGGCTGGCACAGTGAGGCTGGAGAATTGCTTGAACCCGGGAGGCAGAGGTTGCAGTGAGCCGACTACAGGTGTGCACCACCACACCAGGCTAATTTTTGTCTTTTTTGTAGAGATGAGATTTCACCCTGATGCCCAGGCTGTTCTACCAAATTATTTATGCATCTTTATGCTAAGCCTGAAGAACACATATGCCTCTGCTTCATCCCTTTTGGCCTCAGAAGTTTCTAAACCTAAGCCATATACCCGCCTGGGAAAGGGAAGAGGAAAATGACTCCTCCCTTCATTTCTTAGTGGGTTTATAATGCCTATTTTCACTTTCTAGTTTACTAAGAAGACAGACTTGCCAGGAAACAACAGACGCTGGAGAGGATATGGAGAAACAGGAACACTTTTACACTGCTGGTGGGAGTGTAAATTAGTTCAACCATTGTGGAAGACAGTGTGGCGATTCCTTAAGGATCAAGAACTAGAATTACCATTTGACTCAGCAATCTCATTACTGGGTATATACCCAAAGGATTATAAATCATTCTACTATAAAGATACATGCACACATATGTTTATTGCAGCATGGTTCACAATAACAAACAGTTGGAACCAACCCAAATACCCATCAATGATAGACTGGATAAAGAAAATGTGGCATATGTACACCATGGAATACTATGCAGCCATAAAAAAGGATGACTTTATGTCCTTTGCAGGGACATGGATGAAGCTGGAAACCATCATTCTCAGCAAACTAACACAGGAACAGAAAACCAAACACTGCATGTTCTCACTCATAAGTGGAAGTTGAACAATGAGAACACATGTACACAGGGAGGAGAACATCACACACTGGGCCTGTCAGGGTGGGGGATAGGGGAGGGATAACATTAGGAGAAATATCTAATGTAGATGATGGGTTGAGGGGTGCAGCATATCACCATGGCATATGTATACCTATGTAACAAATCTGCATGTACCCCAGAACTTAAAGTATAATTTTTTAAAAAAGAAAACACGAATAATAAAAGATAGGGTGGCTTGAGTAAGATGAATGTGGTGGAAAATAAAAGACATATGAGGTCAAAGAAGAAATAGCTCAAAAGAGAGATAAACAGCGCTTGGTGGAGGAGGCAGGATTGATCCGAGTCCTGGAGTATAGATGGAATTTTAAGAGAGGAAGGAGAGGAACAACAGCATTTTTGAAGAACAAGACATGTGCCAAGTAGACGGCTTAGTACATGGTAGAAGCTCAAGTCTTTTTTTGAATAAAGAGTTGATGATTTAAAAAAAAAGATTCTTTTCTGTGAGGGACAAAAAAAAACAACAACAAAAACAACAAAGAAGACAGACTTGCTGTTGATTCTGCTTTAAATTTAGGTCCTTTTGATTAGGAATTTTTTTTCTAGCAGTTTGTGAGTGGCAACTCTCCCTGTTTTAACAAAATTAATTAGCAGGGCAATAATGTCCTTTTTATAGAGAAGCAGCATCATGTTCTTTTTTTAAATTTTTATTATTTATTTATTTATTTATTTTATTAAATTTATTTATTTTACTTTAGGTGGGAACTACATCTGGCATTTCTCCCCCATGTTATCCCCTCCCCCACCCCTCCCCCTCCCTCCCCCACCCCCCATTGTCTCTCTCCTACCCCCTGCAACTGTCCCCTGTGTGTGATGCTCCTCTCCCTGAGTCCACGTGTTCTCATTGTTCAACACCCACCTGTGAGTGAGAACATACGGTGCTTGGCTTTCTGTTCTTGGGTCAGTTTGCTAAGAATGATGGTTTCCAGATTCATCCAAGTCCCTACAAAGGACACGAACTCATTGTTTTTTATGGCTGTGTAGTACTCCATGGTGCATATGTACCACATTTTCTTTGTCCAGTCTATCATTGACGGGCATTTGGGTTGGTTCCAGGTCTTTGCTATTGTATACAGGGCTGCAATGAGCATACGTGTGCATGTGTCTTTATAGTAGAACGATTTATAGTTCTTTGGGTATACACCCAATAGTGGGATTGCTAGGTCAAATGGAATTTCTATTTCTAGATGCTTGAGAAACTGCCACACTGTCTTCCACAATGGTTGACCTAATTTATACTCCCACCAACTGTGTAAGAGTGTTCCTATTTCTCCACATCCTCTCCAGCATCTGTTGTCTCCCGATTTTTTAATGATCGCCATTCTAACTGGCGTGAGATAGTATCTCAATGTGGTTTTGATTTGCATTTCTCTAATGACCAGTGATGATGAGCATTTTTTCATATGTTTGTTGGCCTCATATATGTCCTCTTTTGAAAAGCGTCTGTTCATATCCTTTGCCCACTTTTGAATGGGGTTGTTTGTTTTTTTCTTGTATATCTGTTTTAGTTCTTTGTAGATTCTGGATATTAGCCCTTTGTCAGATGGGTAGATTGCAAAAACTTTTTCTCATTCTGTTGGTTGCTGTTTCACTCTAATGATTGCTTCTTTTGCCGTACAGAAGCTCTGGAGTTTAATTAGATCCCATTTGTCTATCCTGGCTTTTATTGCCATTGCTTTTGGTATTTTAGTCATTAAGTGTTTGCCTATGCCTATGTCCTGGATGGTTTTGCCTATGTTTTCTTCTAGTGTTTTTATGGTGTTAGGTCTTATGTTTAAATCTTTGATCCATCTGGAGTTAATTTTAGTGTAAGGTGACAGGTAGGGGTCCAGTGTCTGCTTTCTGCATATTGCTAGCCAGTTTTCCCAACACCATTTATTAAACATGGAGTCCTTTCCCCCATTGCTTGTTTTTGCTGGGTTTGTCGAAAGATCAGATGGTTGTAGATGTGTGGTGTTTCTTTTGGGTCTCTGTACGGTTCCATTGGTCTGTGTCTCTGTTTTGGTACCAGTACCATGCTGTTTTGATTACTGTAGCCTTGTAGTATAGTTTGAAGTCTGGCAGAGTGATGCCTCCGGCTTTGTTCTTTTTGCTTAGGATTGTCTTGGCTATGTGGGAACTCTTTTGATTCCATATGAAGTTAAAAGTGGTTTTTTTCCAGTTCTGTGAAGAAGGTCATTGGTAGCTTGATGGGGATAGCATTGAATCTATAGATTACTTTGGGCAGTATGGCCATTTTCACGATATTGATTCTTCCTAACCATGAGCATGGAATGTTTCTCCATCTGTTTGTGTCCTCTCTTATTTCGTTGAGCAGTGGTTTGTAGTTCTCCTTGAAGAGGTTCTTTACATCCTTTGTTAGTTGTATTCCTAGGTATTTTATTCTCTTTGTAGCAATTGTGAATGGGTGTTTGCTCTTGATTTGGCTCTCTGTTTGTCTGTTATTGGTATATAGGAATGCTTGTGATTTTTGCTCATTGATTTTGTATCCTGAGACTTTGCTGAAGTTGCTTATCAGTTTGAGAAGATTTTGGGCTGAGACAGTGGGGTCTTCTAGACAGACAATCATGTCATCTGCAAATAGAGACAGTTTGTGTTCTTATAGAAGTTAGCTGGTTAACTGGGAGTAGAGAAGAAGGATGGGGGAATCCTCTAAGCTCAAAGAAGTTTAGGAAGCTGATACATTAATGAGATACCAAGTTTTAGCTCCGTACTTATAACTGGCTATAAGTTTCTGGTTCCAGTTGTCATCAGTGAGAATTCACTGCTAGTAGGAATCTAAATTGGTACAACCAGTTAAGAAAATAGTCATTAGCAAAGCTTAACTCACAGGTCCTGTCTCAGGCATATATGAAAGAGAAACTCTTATATACAAGCATCAGGACATATGTGGAAAGAAGTTGGTTTTAGCAGCCATGTTTATAAGGAGAAAGAACTACAAACTATATATTTATATCTATCTATAGATATATAAGTATAGATAAACACAAACATATATAGGTCTGATAGATATATACTCACATACATAGTGACAAGAGAATGAACGAATTGTGGTTTATTCACATAATAGAATAATATAGAAGTGTGAAAATTAATAAACTATAGCTAAGTGCAATTACATGGAAGAATCTTGAACACATAATATTCAGTGAAAAAAGGGAAACCTAGAAAAACGCATAAAATATGAGATTTCTACAGAGTTCAAAAATAAACAAAACTATAAATATATTCTTTATCTGTCTATCTCTATCTATCTATCATCAACAATTGTGTGTGTGTGTGTGTGTGTGTGTGTGTGTGTGTGTGGGAGTAAAGCAAGGAAATAAGCACAAGATTTAAAGCAATGGATACTTTTAAGAATGGGGATGGAGGGAAATAGTTCGTCTAGGGGTGGCACATAATTTATCAAAACAATTAATTTAGCTGGGTGTGGTGGCTCATCCCTGT
The DNA here is from genome assembly GCA_036589455.1 of Ateles fusciceps. Classification (NCBI taxonomy): domain Eukaryota; kingdom Metazoa; phylum Chordata; class Mammalia; order Primates; family Atelidae; genus Ateles; species Ateles fusciceps. The sequence goes on from JAZHEH010000612.1 coordinate 4,149,759, forward strand.
AATCCCAGCACTGTGGGAGGCTGAGGGGGAATGGATCAACTGAGGTCAAGGGTTCGAGACCAGCCTGGTCAACATGGCAAAAGTCTGTCTCCACTAAAAATACAAAAATTAGCTGGGCATGGTGGTACATGCTTGTAGTCCCAGCCACTTAGGAGGCTGAGGCAGGAGAATTGCTTGAACCCAGGAGGCAGAGGTTGCAGTGAGCCGAGATCATGCCACCACACCCCAGCCTGGGTGACAAGAGTGAGACTCCACCTCAAAAAAAAAAAAAAAAAAAAAAAAAATTTCACCCAGGAGATGGGGTCATGGGTGTTTATTTTACTGAAGTATTACATATTTGTTTTTGTATGTTTCAAAAAACATAACTGATCATAAACATAAAATAATAATGACAGACAAAAAATAATAACAACTAAAATAATAGACAGTGACAGATAAAAGGAACAAAGGATAAGAGAAGGTCAAAAATAAAAACAAAAAAATTTGTTTCAAAAATAAAAATGAAGTCCTAGCAGAAAAAATAAATAAATAAAATAAAATAAAGTCCTATACTCAAATGGGAATAATTTTGCCATCAGGTAACACTATACTTAACATATGGACCTTCTCGATTCATGTTTCTTGGTATGCCGGTATGAGTTGATATGAAAGAAGAAACACTTGGTTGAGACAGGGGTCTCACTATGTTACCAAGGCTGGTTTTAAACTCCTGGGCTCAAGTGATTTTCCCACCTCAGCCTCCCAAGTGAGGAGGAGGAAGCAATCCATTTCTGAACAAAGTAATCGCTTATTGTGAAGATGGATGCAGAGTGTGATAGGCCATAAATTTTCTTTTCTTTTTTTTTTTTTTTTGTGACAGAGTCTTGCTCTGTCGCCCAGGCTAGAATGCAGTGGTGCAATCTTGGCTCACTGCAGCTCGGTCTGCCAGGTTCAAGCAATTCCCTGCCTCAGTGTCCTGAGTAGCTGGGATTACAGGCACCTGCCACCACACCCAGCTAACTTTTGTATGTTTAGTGGAAACGGGGTTTCACCATGTTGGCCAGGCTGGTCTTGAACTCTTGACCTCAAATGATCCACCTGTCTCAGCCTCCCAAAGTGCTGGGATTACAGGCATGAATCACTGCACCTGGCCGATAGGCTGTGAATTTTAGAATATTTCAGAAATGTTCAAGGAGACCAGCCCCCTTGTGAGATGCAGAGACAGATTAAAAGTGGACCAGACAGACAAGATCCAGAACAACACTTTATAATGAGCTCTAAAATATTATCACCAATATAAGGATATTGGTGAAATCTATTTACCAGAATTCCTCTTGAGGACTGGATTATATGTGGTTGGAAAAAAATGTTTGATAAACCATGCAGCAGCTGAGGGATCTGCTTTTTTTTTTTCTTTGAGACAGAGTCTCCTTCTGTCACCCAGGCTGGAGTGCAATGGTGTGATTTTGGCTCACCGCAACCTCCACCTCCCAGGTTCAAGTGATTCTTCTGCCTCAGCCTCCTGAGTAACTGGGACTACAGATGCATACCACCACACCTGGCTAATTTTGGTATTTTTAGTAGAGAAAGTGTTTCTCCATATTGGTCAGGCTGGTCTTGAACTCCCAACCTCAGGTGATCCACCCACTTCAGCCTCCCAGTGTTGGGGTTATAGGCGTGAGCCACCGTGCCTGGCCTGGGATCTGCTCTTGTATCCAGGATAGTCCCTGGGATATCTTCCTTTATTAAACTCGTGAACATCTACTGATCACCAATAGTTGCTGCTCTAGATGCTGGGATACATCAATGAACAAAGCAAACAGAGATTCCTTCTAGTCATTTCTGCAGTAAGCATGGGTCTGATGCATGAATTAGAATCCATCGTAGAAGATGAGTAGTTTGTGAAAGAATAGAAAGCCAAGCAGGGTAAGGAGAATCTAGAATGGGAGAAGGTACCCCTTTACATAGAGTGATCAGGCCATGCCATATTAAGACGGTAGCATTTGGGCAAAGATGTGAAGGAGATAAGGAAGTGAATTGTGTAAACGTCTGTGGGAAAATGACTAAGGCAAGAGAGTAGCAAGTGAGATAGCAGCTCCTCACGCCTGTAATCCCAGCACTTTGGGAGGCCAACACAGGCGGATCACTTGAGCTCAGGAGTTCACAACTAGCCTGGGTGACATTGCAAAACCCCATCTCTACAACAAATACAAAAATTAGCCGGCATGTGGTCAAATGCCTGTTTTCCCAGCTACCTGGGAGGCTGAGGTGGGAGGATCGCTTGAGCCCAGGAGGTCGAGGCTGCAGTGAGCCCTGACTGCACCACTCGACCTCCAGCCGGGGTGAGAGAGCAAGACTGTGTCTCAAAAGAAAAAAAAAACACACACACACAGAGGACCAAGCGCAGTGGCTCACACCTGTAAACCCAGCACTTTGGGAGGCCAAGGCCGGTGGATCACAAGGTCAGGGGTTTGAGAACAGCCTCACCAATATGGTGAAACCTTGTCTCTACTAAAAATACAAAAATTAGCTGGACGTGGTGGTGTGTGCCTGTAGTCCCAGCTACTTGGGAGGCTAAGGCAGAAGAATCACTTGAATCCGGGAGACCGAGGTTGCAGTGAGCCAAGACCCACCACTGTACTCCATCCTGGGCAACAGAGCAAGACTCCGTCTTAAAAAAAAAAGTAAAAAAAGTTCTTACAATTTTTCTGTTCTTTTTTCTTTCTTTTTTTGGGTTCACTCATCTGCACACCAAGTCATTTTGTCCCTCATTGCTATAACCCCAGCAACTTTCTTTGACTATTATTGACTGATATTTTGAAATATGAAAGAAATGGCAAAGTCAGCCACTTAGGAAAAAAGAATAATATGCAAAAACTTGAGCCAGGAAGAAATGGTTATCCATATGGAAAAAAAACCAGATTACTTCCTTGCCTCACATTAAATATAAGAATCAAATTTTAATGGATTAAGAACATAAATGCAAAAACAAAACTTTTAACAGAAAATATGGTAAATATCCTTATCATTTCAAAGTGAAAAGAACTTCTTCTTTTTTTTTTTTCTGGAGACGGAGTCGCCTAGGCTGGAGTGCAGTGGTGCAATCTCAGCTCACTGCAGCCTCTGCCAGATTCAAGCAATTCTCTTGCCTCGGCCTCCTGAGTAGCTGGGATTACAGACATGTACCACCTCGCCCGGCTAATTTTTGTATTTTTAGTAGAAATGGGGTTTCACCATGTTGGCCAGGCTGGTCTCGAACTCCTGACCTCAGGTGATCCACCCACCTCAGCCTCCCAAAGTGCTGGGATTACAGGCGTGAGCCACCACGCCAGGCTGAAAAGAACTTCTTTAGATAGGACACAGAAAACAAATACTAACCAAATAAAAATTCAAACATTTCACCTTAATATGAAGAACTCCTGTATCAGGCAGAGTTCCTTCCTCTTCTTCTTTTTTTTTTTTTTTTGAGACAAAGTCTCACTCTGTTGCCCAGGCTGGAGTGCAATGGCACAATCTCGGCTCACTGCAACCTCTGCCTCCCGGGTTCAGGTGATTCTCCTGCCTCAGCCTGAGTAGCTGGGATTACAGGCGCCCACCACCACACCCAGCTAATTTTTCTTTTCTATTTTCTTATACATTGTTACAAGGACGTATCCAACCCTGTATTTTTAGTAGATACAGGGTTTTACCATGTTGGCCAGGCTGGTCTTGAACTTCTGACTTCAGGTGATCTACTCACCATGGCCTCTCAAAGTGTTGGGATTACAGGCCTGAGCCACCACACCCAGCCCAGGCAGAGTTTCTGTTGGAAACAGATGGCAAACTCAGGCCAAGATGATTCAACAGAGTTTATTTACAAAGTGATTAATTATAACAGGAGAAGCAGAGTGTTGGGGAACTATCAAGAAAACAATGCAGAAAGCCTGGGTTAGCAGTAGCTTCCACCACCAACAGGAGGCACAGAGAGGTAAACTGAACCTGAAAGAGAAGGAGAATCCTCTAAGGCAGGGCTCCTTTGGCCAGGAAATGCAGCACCTCATGGAACCTCACAGGGAAAGAGCTAGGAGGAAAAAAACGCTGACCTCACTCTGTTCCCTCCAGCTTCCTGCTGGGGTTCCTCTTTTTGACCAAACTCAACTAGAAAGTAGGGAATATGTAGCCCATTGATGAGCATCATATAAATAGGCCTCCTGGGGCAGAGGGGGGGTGGAAATCAATCTAGAGGGGCAAACATGACTCATAATAACTAAAAATCATCTTTAAAAAAATAAAAAGAGCGATCACTTATTCTATTTTATGGAATGAAATATTGCCAATTTAAAATTTTAAAACTAACAATTTTTTTTTGAGATGACATTTCGCTCTTGTTGCTCAGGCTGGGGTGCAATGGCACAATCTTGGCTCACTGCAACCTCCACCTCCTGGGTTCAAGCGATTTTCCTCTCTCAGCCTCCCAACTAGAGGCACGTGCGACCATGTCCGGCTAATTTTTTGTATTTTTAGTAGAGACGGGGTTTCATCGTGTTGGCCAGGATGGTCTTGATCTGTTGACCTCGTGATCTGCCTTTTTTTTTGAGACGGAATTTCGCTCTTGTTACCCAGGCTGGAGTGCAATGGCACGATCTCAGCTCACTGCAACCTCTGCCTCCTGGAGGCAGTCTCCTGGAGGAGAATTCAAGCAGTTCTCCTGCCTTAGCCTCCCGAGTAGCTGGGACTACAGGCACGCGCCACCATGCCCAGTTAATTTTTATATTTTTTTAGTAGAGACAGGGTTTCACCATGTTGACCAGGATGGTCTCGATCTCTTGACCTCGTGATCCACCCACCTCGGCCTCCCAAAGTGCTGGGATTATAGGCGTGAGCCACCGCGCTCAGCCCCATCTGCCTGTTTTGACCTCCCAAAGTGCTGGGATTACAGGCATGAGCCACCACACCTAGCCTAAAAAGTTTAACAATTTTAGGAAAAAATATGTGTAAGAACTGTACACTAAACACAATGTTGAGAGAAATTCAAGAGGATATAAATAAATGGAAAGATATACAATATTCATAGATTAGAAGACTCAAATGTTTAGATAGCAAATCCCTTCAAAATGAATTACAGGCTAAAGACGAGGCCAACCAAAATGCCATCACATGACTTGTAGAAATTGACAAGCTGAATGTAAGATTTATATGTAATTCCAAAGATTCTAAAATAGCCAAAACAATTTTTCAAAAGAAGGACAAGGCTAGAGACCTACCATAAAGCTACAGTAATCAATACCATATTGTGGTAACAGAATAGAGTGTACAGAAATAAACTTACACATGTATGGCTGATGGATTTTTTGAAGATGCCTAGGTAATTTAATTGAGAAAGGTTTTTTTTTTTTAAAAAAAGAAAACAAATGGAGATGAAATAGTTTGCCATCAAGATGGGGAAAGAGTGAACCCTGACCTTTACCTCATAACATATATAAAAACTAACTCAAAATGATTCAAAATTTAAAGTAAAAAGGTAAAATTATACAACTTTAAGTTGAAAACATAAGAGAAAATTTTTGTGACCTTGTGTCAGGCAAAGATTTTTAAAATAGGACACAAAACCAAAAATAAGAATTGGAAGCCAGGCCTGGTGACTAACGTCCGTAATCCCAGCACTTTGGGAGGACCAGGCAGGTGGATCACCTGAGGTCAGGAGTTCAAGACTAGCTTGGGCAACATGGTGAAACTCTGTCTCTACTAAAAATACAAAACTTAGCCAGGCATGGTGGCGCCTGCCTGTAATCTCAGCTACTCGGGATGCTGAGGCAGGAGAATAGTTTGAATCCAGGAGGCAGAGGTTGCAGTGAGCTGAGATGGAGCCACTGCACTCCAGCTTGAGCAACAAGAGCGAGACTCTGTCTCAAAAAACAAAAAACAAACAAAAAAACACAGTAAAACCTTCTCTACAAAAAACACAGAAATCATCCAGACGTGGTGGCGAGCACATGTAATCCCAGTTACTCAGGAGGCTGAAGCACGAGAATCGCTTGAGCCCTGTAGGTGAAGGTTGTAGGGGGCCAAGATTGTGCCACTGCACTCCAGCTGGCATGACAGAATGAGACTTAAAAAAAATAATTCATATCCACCAGGAGCAGTGGCTCACACCTGTAATCCTAGGACTTTGGGAAGCTAAGGCGGGTGGATCAATTGAAGTCAGGAGTTCAAGACCAGCCTGGCCAACATGGTGAACCCCCACCCCCCTCCCCACTTTCTACTAAAAATACAAAAATTCACCAGGCATGGTGGTGCATGCTTGTAATCCCAGCTACTCGGGAGGCTGAGGCAAGAGAATTGCTTGAACTCGGGAGATGGAGGTTGCAATGAGCCATCCCACTACTGCGCTTCAGCCTGGTTGATAGGACGAGACTGTGTCTCAAAAAAAAAAAAAAAAAAGAAAAGTAAAGAAAAAGAGAAAAAGAAAGGCTTGAAAAACTGAACTTCATTAAAATTTAACTTTGTCTCTTCAAAGAATGCTGTGAAGAAAATTAAAAGCCAAGCCACAAACTGGAAGAATATACATCAAGCCCTCAAATAACATACCCTTTTGGTCCATCTTCTTTTATCCTTTGGCTCTAACTTTGATGAGAAAACAAATGGATTCCTGGCATGGGCCACTTCCTGTATGGGGTAGGCACTTCCTGTGTGGAGTTGGCACTTCCTGTGTGGGGTAGGCACTTCCTGTTTGGAGTTGGCACTTCCTGTGTGGGGTAGGCACCTTCTCTCTGTAGTCTGTATGGGTTTGTTTTGGTACTCGTTTCCTCCCACATCCCAAAGATGGGTGCGTTAGGTTCATCGGGGTGTCTACATGGTCCCAGTCTGAGCGAGCATAGGTGTGGCTGTGGGTGTGGGCTCACCTTGAGATGGGATGGCGTCCTTCCAGGGCTGTTTCTCACCTGGGCCCTGAGCTGTCGGAGTGGCTCTGGCCACCTTCCACCCAGAACTGGTATAAGCAGATTGGAAAAGGAATGAAGAAATTTATATAAATTATTGTAAAATAAAAGTTTGTAAAGTATGGGACAATTATACAAATGCATGACAATAAGTAATGTGACACGAGCGCTCAGAGAGCCGCCATTTTGATTAGTCTTTGCTTTGGGTGAGGGGGGGGCACTTTGGACAATTTTTGCTTTGCGAACATTTATTCCTTGATTTAACCCACAGCCACTGTGATTGCCTTCATCACCGATTCCCCCAAAATTGGGTAAATAATTATCTTACTTGTTTTTATTCCTATTTCTTAAATGAATACATAGCTTCCATTTGTTTGTTAAATATTAAAATGTGTTTTGGTCTTGTTGGGTGGGGTGGCTCATGCCTATAACCCCAGCACTTTGGGAGGCTGAAACAGGCAGATCACTTGAGTCCAGGAGTTTGAAATCAGCCTGGGCAACCTGGCAAAACCCTGTCTCTACTGAAAATACAAAAAAAAAAAAAAAATTAACTGGGTATGGTGGTACACACCTGTAATCCCAGCTACTTGGGATGCTGAGGCAGGAGAGTGGTTTGAACCCAGGAGGCAGAGGTTGCAGTGAGCCGAGATTGTGCCATTGCACTCCAGTCTGGGCAACAGAACAAGATTCTGTTTCAAAAAATAAATAAATAAAATAATACTAATAGAAAAATCAGCCAGGTGCGGTGGCTCATGCCTGTAATCCCACCACTTTGGGAGACTGAGGCAGGTGGATCACTTGAGATCAGGAGTTCAAGACCAGCCTGGTCAACATGGTAAAGACTCCTCTCGACCAGGCGAGGTGGTTCACGCCTGTAATCCCAGCACTCTGGGAGGCCGAGGTGGGCGAATCACCTGAGGTCGGGAGTTCAAGACCAGCCTGACCAACACGGTGAAACCCCGTCTTTAAAAAATAATAATAACAATAATAATAATAAATAAATTTTTAAAAAAAGACTCCTCTCTACAAAAAGTACAAAAATTAGCTGGGCATGGTGGCACCCATCTGTAATCTCAGCTACTTGGGAGGCTGAGGCAGGAGGATCACTTGAACTCAGGAGGCAGAGGTTGGAATGAGCTGAGATTGCACCACTGCTCTCCAGCCTGGACAAAAGAGTGAGACCCTTTCTCTCTCAAATAATAATAATAATAATAGTAAAACTCAAATTTTAAAAGAGGACAAAGTATTTGAACAGACACATCACTAAAGAAAAATATAGGCTGAGTGCAGTGTCCCACACATGTAATTCCAGCACTTTGGGAGGCCGAGGCAAGGGGTTTGCTTGAGCCCAGAAGTTCGAAACCAACCTGGGAAATATAGCGAGACCTCATCTCTACAAAACTTTACATATTGGCTGCTCATTCTTAATAGCTTCAGCCTATCGTCCCAGCCACTCAGGAGGCTGAGATGGGAGGATCGCTTGAGCCCAGGAGGCCTTGGCTGAAGTGAGCTGTGATCATGCCAGTGATCACAGAGGCACTCCAGCCTCAGTGACAGAGCAAGAGACCCTATCTCAAAAAAAAAAAAGAGAAAAAGAAAAATATATGACTAATAAACAGTGAAAATAAGCTCGGTATCACTTGTCATTAAGGACATGCAAATTAAAAACTACAATAAGCTATATCTACGCATGGAATAGAATGGCTATAATGAAAAAGATTGACAATTACCAAATGTTAGCAAGGATATGAAGCAGTTAGAACTCTTTTTTTTTTAATTTTTTTTCTTTTTTTTTAGAGACAGGGTCTCGCTAGGTTGCCCATGCTGGAGTGCAGTGGCTATTCACAGGCACAATCCCGCTACTGATCAGCATGGGAGTTTTGACTTGCTCCATTTCTGACTTGGGCCGGTTCACCCCTCTTTAGGCAACCTGGTGGTCCCCTGCTCCCAGGAGGTCACTGTATTGATGCTGAACTTAGTGTGGACACCTGATCGGCATAGCATACTATAGCCCAGACTCCTGGACTCAATTGATCCTCCCACCTCAGCCTCCCGAGTAGCTGGGACTACAGGCACGCACCACCATGCCTGGCACAACTCTTATACGTTGCTTGTAGAAATGTAAAATGGTATAACCATTTTTAAAAAAAAGGTTTTCTTTTTAAAAATTATTTTACAATTTTTATTATTTTTTTATTTTTTAAAATTACTCATCAGCAATACAGACAAGTTAATTTCTTTCTTTCTTTCTTTTTCTTTTCTTCTTTCCTTCCTTCCCTTCCTTTCTTTCTCTCTCTCTCTCTCTCTCCTTCTTTCTTTCTTTTTTTCTTTCTTTTCTGAGATAGAGTCGTGCTCTGTGGCCCAGGCTGGAGTGCAGTGGTGTGATCTCAGTTCACTGCAACCTCGGCCTTCTGGGTTCAATGATTCTCTTACCTCAGCCTCCCAAGTAGCTGGGATTATAGGCATGTGCCACCATGCCCAACTAAATATATATATATATATTTTGTATTTTTAGTAGAGACAGGGTTTCACCATGTTGGTCAGGCCGGTCTCGAACTCCTGACCTCAGGTGATCCATCCGCCTTGGCCCCCCCAAAGTACTGGGATTACAGGTGTGAGCCACTGAGCCTGGCCTCTATGCCTAATATTAATAATAATGACAACATCACTGACATTATTTATTATAAGGCACAGAGGGGTTAAGTAACCTGCCCAAGGTTATGTAGGACTCTCTATTAAAGGAAAAGCCTCCCTTTTATGGAAATATTACACAGAGGCAAATAAGTCCTGGTCCTCCCATCCATAACCAGGAAAGCAAAATTCAGTAAGCATTGATTGAGGATTAGCTGTTGGACATGCAAATGCAAACAGGACAAGGTCTCCCCCTTGTGGCTTTGAGAGTCTTTCTTTTTTTTTTTTTTGAGGGTTAGGGTTAGGGTTAGGGTGAGGGTTGAGGTTTGAGAGTCTTTAGGGAAAATAAATGAAAAAAGAGCCCAAGTAATTCAGCATAAGAAATAAATATGGGAAATGTTATGCATGGATGTGGAGTAAGGATGGGAATAAATCAAGAAAAGTCACAGAGAGAAAGAACATTGAAAAGGCACTTTAAAAAATTCAGCTCTTTATAATCTTCTCAGACCAATCTACTTTGCAAACAGGGAACACAGCTTTTGTGGTAGTCCTTCCACAGTGCCAAACTTTTCTGGTGTACACAGAGTTCCTGTTTACCTGGGACTAAAGGTGTTCCCCAAATGTGGCACTTTCAGTTTTAAAATTGAACAATTAAAAAGTCCCAGGTGGGGCTGGGCACAGTGGCTCATGCCTATAATACCAGCACTTTGGGAGGCTGAAGCGGGTGGATCACCTGAGGTCAGGAGTTCGAGACCAGCCTGGCCAACATAGTGAAACCCCTGCTCTACCAAAAAAAACAAAATATTAGCCAGGCGTGGTGGTGGGTGGGTGCCTGTAATCCCAGGTACTCAGGAGGCTGAGGCAGGAGAATCACTTGAACCTGGAAGGCAGAAGTTGCAGTGGGCCAAGATCATGCCATTGCACTCCAGCCTGGGCAACAAGAGTGAAACTCTGTCTCAAAAAAAAAAGAAGTCCCAGGTAAACCAGGAAGACTTGGTCACCACAGGCGTACTTAGCATAGCCGTAACAACAAGAGCTAGCATTTATCAATTATCTAGAATATGCTGAGTGTTTCTTTTTCTAAGTACTTTGGATGTATTCACTCTTTTTAATCTTTCCAACAATTTTACCCCCCCGGGTAAGTGGTATTATCAATCTCATTATGCAATGAAGGAAATCAAGTCACACAGATTCTCAAGGTCAAAATCTAGGAGGTGGTGGAACCAGGCACAGTGATCTTCTAAAGTTCATGCTTTTCTCCATTGTTCTATCTTTCTGGGCACACATAATAATAGCCTGCTATTAGAGCTGGGTGTGGTGGTGTGCGCCTGTAGTCCTGGCAACTCCGGAGGCTAAGGCAGGAGGTTGGCCTGAACCCAGGAGTTTGAAACTGCAGCGAGCTATGATTGTGTCATCACACTTCAGCATGGACAACAGAGCAAGACCCTGCCTCTAAAAAATGAAACAACCATCCTGGCCAACGTGGTGAAACCCCGTCTCTACTAAAACTACAAAAAAATTAGCTGGGCATGGTGGCACGTGCCTGTAGTCCCAGCTACTCGGGAGGCTGAGGCAGGAGAATTGCTTGAACCCAGGAGGCGGAGGTTGCAGTGAGCCGAGGTCGCGCCACTGCACTCCAGCCTGGGCCTGGTGCCTGGTGACGGAGTGAGACTCTGTCTCAAAAAAAAAAAAAAAAAAAATGAAACAAAACAGGGTGGGAGTGGTGTCTTATGCCTGTAATCCCACTACTTTGGGAGGCCGAGGCGGTTGGATCACTTGAGGCCAGGAGTTCGACACCAGCCTGACCAACATGGCAAAATCCCATCTCTACTAAAAATACAAAAATTGCCAGGCGCGGTGGCTCACACCTGTAATCCCAGCACTTTGGGAGGCCAAGGTGGGCGGATCACAAGGTCAAGAGATCGAGACCATCCTGGCCAACATAGTGAAACCCCGTCTCTACTAAAAAAATACAAAAATTAGCTGGACATGGTGGCAAGCGCCTGTAGTCTCAGCTACTTGGGAGGCTGAGGCATGAGAATTGCTTGAATCCAGGAGGCGGAGGTTGCAGTGAGCCGAGATCGTGCCACTGCACTCCAGCCTGGCACCTGGTGACAGAGCAAGACTCTGTCTCAAAAAAAAAATAAAATTAACCAAGCATGGTGGTGTGTGCCTGTAATCCCAGCTACTCTGGAGGCTGAGGCAGGAGAATCGCTTGAACCCAGGAGGTGGAGGTTGCAGTGAGCTGAGATTGAGTCACTGCACTCCAGCCTGGGTGACAGAATGAGACTCTGTCTCAAAATGAAATAATAAAATAAAAATCAAATCCAGCTGTGGTTGGTTCTAAGGATCTTGGACTACCCAGGAATGTCCAGAACAAAAGTCAGACTTGAGAATTAAAGCATTCAAAAGATTACTAATCATATTGATTTGAACCTAGGACTTCCAAGTCTCCCAATCCCATGCCCTTCCAGGTAAACATTTCTAATGCTTTGAATGAGGTTCTAGGTACCCATAACTATAACTATAGGTTAAGTGGGGCTTAATTTCAGCTCTATTCAGCTAATATTTTTATTTTATCAGTTTTTCTTTTTTAGACAGAGTTTTGTTCTTGTTGCCCAGGCTGGAGTGCAATGGCGCGATCGGCTCACCACAACTTCTGCCTCCCAGGTTCAGGTGATTCTCCTGCCTCAGCCTCCACGATGCCTGGCTAATTTTTGGTATTTTTAGTAGAGACAAGCTTTCTCCATGTTGGTCAGGCTGGTCTTGAACTCCCGATCTCAGGTGATCTGCCTGCCTTGGCCTCCCAAAGTACCAGGACTACAGGTGTGAACCACTAGGCCTGGCCATATTTATCACTTTTTAAAAATAAGCTATCCTTGCCATGTGCTGTGGCTCACGCGTGTAATCCTAGCACTTTGGGAGGCCAAGGCAGGTGGATCATCAGGTCAGGTGATCGAGACCATCCTGGCCCACATGGTGAAACCTTGTCTCTATTAAAATACAAAAAATTAGCTGGGCGTGGTGGTGCGCACCTGTAGTCCCAGCTATTCGGGAGGCTGAGGCAGGGGAATCGCTTGAGCCCAGGAAGCAGAGGTTGCAGTGAGCTGAAATCTCACCATGGCACTCCAGCCTGAGAGACAGAGCGAGACTCCATCTCAAAAAAAAAAAAAAAAAAAGAAATGAAAAGAAAAGAAAAAAAAAAACACGAAGCATCCCTGCAAAAGAAGAGAAATTTGAAAGTTAGTTTTTTACCCATGGTTTTCTAAAAATTAAAATAGGAAGGCTTAGCCAGAGCAACCAGGCAAGAAAATAAAAAGGGCATCCGAAGTGGAAAAGAGGAAGTCAAACTATCTATTTGCCAATGATATGATCATATACCTAGAAAATCTTAAAGACTTCTCCAAATACTCCTAGATTTGATAAATGAATTCAGTAAACTCTCAGGGTGCAAAATCAATGTACATGCCAGACTCGGTGGCTCACACCTGTAATCCCCACACTTTGGGAGGCCTAGGCAGGCAGATCACCTGAAGTCAGGAGTTTAAGACCAGCCTGGAAAACATGGTGCAACCCGGTCTCTACTAAAAAACAAATACAAAAATTAGCTAGCTATGGTGGTGCATTCCTATGATCCCAGCTACTTGGGAGGCTGAGGCAGGAGAATCGCTTGAACCCGGGAGGCGGAGGTTGCGATGAGCCAAGATAGTGCCACTGCACTCCAGCCTGGGAAACAGAGAGAGACTCTGTCTCAAAAAAAAAAAAAAAAAAAAAAAAAAAAAAATCAATGTACACAAGGTACCAGTATAAAAGGAGATACGTAGATCAAAGGAACAGAATAGAGGACCCAGAGATAAAACCAAATACTTACAACCAACTAGTGTTCAACAAAACATACAAAATTATAAATTGGGAAAGGGACACTATTCAATAAGTGGTGCTGGTAGAATTGGATAACCACATGCTGAAGAATGAAACTGAATCCCTGTCTCCAGAGCAATCCATATTCAGAAGTCAATTCGATATGAATTTAAGACGTAAATCTAACACCTGAAACCATAAAAATTCTAATCAAAAACCTACATAAAGAATTTATGGACATTGGCCTACATAAAGAATTTATGATTAAGACCCCAAAAGCTAATGCAACAAAACCAAAAATAAATAAATGGGACCGAATTAAACTAAAAAGCTTCTTGCGCTGCAAAAGAAGTAATCATCAGAGTAAACAGATAATCTACAGAATGGGAGAAAGTATTTGCAAATTATGCATCCCATCAAAGAGGTAATATCCAGAATCTACAAACAACTCAAACAAATTTTCAAGAAAAAAACAAATTATCCAATCAAAAATTAGGCAAATGACATGAATAGACACTTCTCAAAAAAAAAAAAATATACAAATGGCCAAAAAAATATGAAACAATGCTCAACATCACTAATCATCAGAAAAATGCAAATTAAAACCGCAATGAAATAGCACCTTACCCCAGCTGGAATTGCCTTTTGTTTTGTTGTTGTGGTTGTTTTGTTTTCTTGAAACAGGGTGTTGCTCTGTCACCCAGGTTGGAGTGTAGTGGCACAATCTTGGGTCACTGCAACCTCTCCTCCTGGGTTGAAGCAATCCTCCCACCTCAGCTTCTCGAGTAGCTGGGCCCATAGGCACGCACCACCACACTGTGCTAATTTTTTTTGGTATTTTTTGTAGAGATAGGGTTTCACCATGTTGCGTAGGCCGGTTTTGAACTCCTGGATGCAAGCAAGCCACCCACCTAGGCCTCCCAAAGGGATTACAGGCATGAGCCTCTGCACCTGGCCCAGAATTACCATTATTAAAAAGTCAAAAAACAACAGATTTTGGTGTGGATGTGGTGAAAAGGGAATGCTTATACATTTCTCATGAGAATTTAAATTTGTACAACATCTATGGAAAATAGTATGGAGATTTCTTAAAGAACCAAGAAGAGATCTACCATTTGATCCAGCAATCCCACTATTGGGTATCTACCCAAAGGAAAATAAGACGTTATATCAAAAAGACACCTGAACATGTATGTTTATTGCAGCACAATTCACAATTGCAAAGATATGCAATCAATCAATTGGTTGACTGGTGCCCATCAACCAATGAGTGGCAAAAGAAAATGTTGTATGTATACACACCATGGAATACTATTCAGTCATAAAAAGAACCAAATAATGTCTTTTGCAGCAATGTGGGTGGAGCTGGAGGCCATTATTCTAAGTAAAGTAACTCAGGAATGGAAAACCAAATACTGCATATTCTCATTTAAAAGTGGGAGCTAAGCTATGGGTATACAAAGGCATACAGAGTGATAGAATTAACTTCGAAAACTCAGAAGCGGGGAGTATAGAAGAGGGGTGATGAATAAAAACTACATATTGGGTATAATGTGAACTACTCGGGTGATAGTTGCACTAAAATCTCAGACCTAACAACTGTACAGTTCATCAGTGTCACCAGAAACTGTTTGTACCATAAAAGCTATTGAAATAAATGAAGATATATATATATATATATATTACAATATCATTCATGATGGCATCAAAATGAAATACTCAAGGATAAATTTAACAAAATATGTACAAGACCTATATGCTATAAATGACTGAGAAAAACCAAAGAAGACCTAAACACTGTTATTTACTGTTTATGAAATAAATAAAAATTTTAAATTTTACAATTTTAAAAATTAGGCCGGATGAGGTGGCTCACGCCCATAATCCCAGCACTTTGGGGACTGAGGTGAGCAGATCACCTGAGGTCAGGAGTTTGAAACCAGCCTGGCCAACATGGTGGAACCCCGTCTCTATTAAAAATACAAAATTAGCTGGGTGTGGTGGCGCACACCTGGAATCCCAACTCCTCGGGTGGCTGAGGGAGGAGAATCACTTGAATCTGGGAGGTGGAGGTTGCAGTGAGCTGTTGTTGTGCCATTGCACTCCAGCCTGGACAAAAAGAGTGAAACTCTGTCTCAAAAATAAAAATAAATAAATAAAATTCTAAGAATTAAAAAAAGAAAGCTTTTCATCCTCTTTTAAAAATGACAATGGCTGGCAGGATTAAACAAATTCATGGGAAATGGAAAATATGTCTATGCTTCAACTAGTATTTCTCCTGGTATATAAATAATTTTACTTCCTCATTGTTCTTCTCTGCTTATGCAATATTCTGAAGTTATAAAGTTATGAAACTTGAAATCAAGTATCTAAAGTTTGTTATTTATTTATGTATTTATTTTAAGACAGGTTCTCACTCTATCTCTGTGGCCCAGGCTGGAATGCAGTGGTGTGATCTTGGCTCACTGCAGGCTCAACCTCCCAGGCTCAAGTGATTCTCCTGCCTCAATCCGCTGAGTAGCCAGAACTATAGGTGTGTGCCACCATGCCTGGCTAATTTTTGTATTTTTTGTAGAGATAGGGTTTTGCCATGTTTCCCAGGCCATTCTTGAACTCCTGGGCTCAAGTGATCCTCCCACCTTGGCCTTCCAAAATGCTGCGATTACATGTGTGAGCCACCTTGCCCAATCTATTTATTTTATTTATTTATCTTTTCAAGACTAATCAAGTACAGTAGTTAGAAGGGGGAAAAGAGTAGATAGAATAAGGAGTTCAATCTTTGAGAACAATCAATTGAGGTAACTCACTGTCTTCAGAATAGCCAGGTTTATGACTTCATGTCTAAATATCTCAATGTTTCGATGATATATATGTAACTACAGTATCATTATCACATTTGGGGAGTTTGTTATTGTTATAATATTGTTATCTAATATGTTGTTCATATTAGAATACCACCAATTACCCTTGATTACAGAATGGAAGAAAGTATTTGCAAACCAGCCATCCAACAAGAGATTAATAATCAAAATACATAAGGAATTCAACTAAATAGCAAAAAAAGATAACCTGATTTTAAAATGAGCAACAGATCTGAACAGACATTTCTCAAAAGAAGACAAATGGCCTACAAGTATGTGAAAAAAATGTTCAACATCACTAATCATCAGAGAAATGTAAATCAAAACTGCACTGACATATCATCTTACTGCAGTTAAAATGACTATTACCAAAAAGACAAAAAATAATGGATTCTGGTGAGGATGTGGAGAAAAGGAAACATTTGTACACTGTTGGTGGGACTGCAAATTAATACAACCACTATGCAGAGCAGTATGATGGTTCCTCAAAAAACTAAAAATAGAACTACCATATGATTTAGCAATCCTGCTACTGAGTATATATCCAAAAGAAAGGAAATCACTATAAAGAATCATCTGCATTCCCATGTTTATTGCAGCACCATTTATAATAGCTGAGATATGGAATCAGCCTAAGTGTCCACCAATGGATAAATGGTCAAAGAAAATATGGCACATATATATAATGAAATATTATTCAGCCATACCTAAGGATAAAATCCTGTAATATGCAGCGACATGGATTGAACTGGAGGTTATTATGTTAAATGAAATGAGCCAGGCACAGAATGACAAATACCATATGATCTCACTCATGCTTGGGAGGTAAAAAAGTGGATCTCATAGAGGTAGAGAGTCAACTGGTAGTTACCAGAGGCTGGGAAGAGAAGTGGGGCAGGGGACAAGGAAGAGAGATTGGTGAATAGGCACAAAAGTACAGTTAGATAAAAGGAATAAGATCTCATGTGTGATAGTACAGTAGGGTGACTATAGTTAACAGCAATATATCGTATATTTGGTTTTTTTTAAATTATACTTTAAGTTCTAGGGTACTTGTGCAGAACATGCAGGTTTGTTACATTGGTATACACGTGCCGTGGTGGATTGCTGCATCCATCAGCCCATCATCTACATTAGATATTTCTCCTAATGCTATCCTTCCCCTATCCTCCACCCCTTGCTATCCTTCCCCTACCTGACAGGCCCCTGTGTGTGATGTTCCCCTCCCTGTGTCCATGTGTTCTCATTGTTCAGCACCTACTTATGAGTGAGAACATGTGGTGTTTGGTTTTCTGTTCTTGTGTCAGTTTGCTGAGAATGATGGTTTCCAGTTTTATCCATGTTTCTGCAAAGGACATGAACTCATCCTTTTTTATGGCTGCATAGTATTCCACGGTATATATGTGCCACATTTTCTTTATCCAGTCTATCATTGATGGGCATTTGGGTTGGATCCAAGTCTTTGCTATTGTGAACACTGCTGCAATAAACATACATGTGCATGTGTTTTTATAATAGAATGATTTATAATCCTTTGGGTATATACCCAGTAATGGGATTGCTGTATATTTCAAAATAGCTATAAGAGAAGAATTGGAATATTTCCAACATAGAGAAAGGATAAATGTTTGAGGAGATGGATATCCCAATCACTCTGATTTGATCATTACACATTGTATGCATGTATAAAAATATCACATGTACCCCCAAATATGTACAGCTATTATGTATTAATTTTTTTAAAAGTGTTACTGGTATCATGCTCTAAAGAAAGAGAGGACCAGGGTGCAATGAGAGCCTGTAACTGAGAAATGAGCTCTACCACTAGCTGGATGATCTTTTGTAACTTAGCAGCCCCAGTTTTTTTCTCTGAAAGTACATTGGCTTAAATGATCACAAAGCTCCCTTCCAGCTCTAACATTCTATATTTCTTTGTGAAGTCCTCTTTTCTTTATTTGTGTAAGCAGTTTTTTAATGGAAAAAAAATCAATTTAGCAGAAATGTTGGCTAGCTGATACGGCAATGTGACTTTTTTTCATACTGCTAATGTAAATCCAATAGTCATGGGTAGCCTCCTTCAATGTTTTTGCTGAAACTTCAAAATACTGCTTACTAATCATCTTCAGAGGAACTTTATGAGTTATGAGTAAGCAAGTTTCATTGAATAAGACAAAGGCAGCTTACATCCATTTAGCAAAGATGGCCCTCTCTGTGGTGGCATTTGAAAAGAATGCAGAGAAAGCTGGTAATGGGAAAGTATCTCTCCTTCTAACTACCTGAAATCCCACGGCATTCATAACTCTTCAGAAAACCATTGAATGACAATGAATGTGTTTACTTGGAAACAATACCACTTTTTTTTTTCCTGTTTAATACTTAAGTGTGAATTTCTTTCTTTCTTTCTTTCTTTTTTTTTTGAGATGGGAGTTTTGCTCTTGTTGCCAGGCTGGAGTGCAATGGCGTGGTCTTGGCTCACTGCAACCTCTACCTCCCAGGTTCAAGTGATTCTCCTGCCTCAGCCTCCCCGAGTAGCTGGAATTACAGGCATGTGCCACCACGCCTGGCTAATTTTGTATTTTTAGTAGAGACAGGGTTTCTCCATGTTGGTCAGGCTGGTCTTGAACTCCTGACCTCAGGTGATCCACCCGCCTTAACCTCCCAAAGTGCTGTGATTACAGGCATGAGCCACTGCGCCCAGCATTTTTTTTTTTTTTTTTGAGTATGAATTTCTTATGTCAGCTGGAAGTCACTAGGAGCTAAGGAAAAAGTTCAGAAAGACTTGGAGCTTGAGGGACTTGGCCAGAGAGTGCAGACTTAGGTTGGGGTCCAGAAATAGGCATGCCCTAGGAAGACCCTGGCTGCCAGGCCAAGGAGACTCCCCAAAATGAAAGATCAAGCCGGACACAGTGTCATCGAATTCAGGAGTTTGAGACCAGCCTGGGCAACATGGTGAAAACCCGTCCCTACAAAAAATACAAAAATTAACCAGGTGTGTGTGGTTCGTGCCTGTGGCCTCAGCTACTCGGGAGGCTGAGGTTGGAGGACTGCTGGAGCCCAGGAAGTCAAAGCTGTAGTGAGTTGTGATTGAGCCACTGCACTCCAGCCCGGGTGATAGAACAAGACCTGTTTAAAATAAAAAAAAACAAAGTAAAGAAAAATCAAGGAAAAAGAACTTTACTGCACAATGTTTTAGGGGATGACAATGAGTGTCTGACATGTTTGTTACCAAATAAGTTCACTACCTAATAACAAGCACTATAACATGCAACAGTGGTCTTGCGTATGCTAAGAAAGAAGCATAGTCTAAGTACTTCAAACAAGAGAAGAAAGGGGTGTGAATTTTTTCAAATGACTGAAGGTCTTTGCTACCAGTTACATAACATCTGTATACCCTGACAGGTATCAAAGACAAAAAGAACAAGAGAAATTTAGCATGAACATGAATTCATGTGACTTTGATTCCCACGTTGATGCCAGCGGAAAAGTCTATACATAACAGCAAAGTACGTTTAAAAAAAAATGACATGACTAAGCAAAACTGGTATTAATAAGTCAGTTCTTCTTTTTGTAAAGGACTCGAAACTTGCTAACTTAATAGGAGGAGTTTTCTCATGCCCATAGCACCATTTTCACATCCCGCATTCTGCCAGATTGGTATTTCCTTCCTTATTGCTTAAAGATTGTCAGTATTTTGAAAGGAGAAAAGAAGTCCATTCAAACGCGTGTAGACTATTCTCAACAATTCTGATAGAACAAGGAGAATTTAAAATATCAGAAACCATTAAATATGTTTTTTTAGTTGAAAGGGCAAGGAGCTTTGGCTAATGTTCTGTACTCTTGGGGAAAATATCATAGTTATATTAGAAGTAAATATATTTCTGTATTCATTCAAGTGAAGTAATTCATTTTATTTCATGTTATTGTTTTCTTTTGCCAGCCTAGGAAATTACTTATTTGTTTTTTTTTAACTAATGATTCGTATTTCAATAGTATTTGGGAACAGGTGATTTTTGGTTACATGGATGAGTTCTCTAGTGGTAATTTCTGAGATTTTGGTGCACTCTACCCAACGTGTATCCTTTTATCCCTCACCCCACTCCCACCCTTCCTGCTGAATCCTCAAAGTCCATTATATCATTCTTTTTTTTTTTTTTTTTTGGAGATGGAGTCTCGCTGTGTTGCCCAGGCTGGAGTGCAATGGTACACTCTTGGCTCACCGCAACCTCCACCTCCCGGGTTCAAGCAATTCTCCTGACTCAGCCTCCCAAGCAGCTGGGATTACAGGTACACGCCACAATGCCCAGCTAAGTTTTGTATTTTTAAGTAGAGACGGGGTTTCACCATGTTGGTCAGGCTGGTCTCAAACCCCTGACCTCGTGATCCACCTGCCTCAGCCTCCCAAAGTGCTGGGATTACAGGCATGAGCCACCACGCCCAGCTCCTTATATCATTCTTATGCCTTTGCATCCTCATAGCTTAGCTTCCATATTTCATATTATTCTTCAGTTGTCTCAAACATGATATACACATTTGTAAGGAATTCTAAGAAAGAGAAAAAAATTCTTCACAATTATATCCATATCTAGTATTACAGAAGGAAATTTGGGGGATCCAGTGGTTTTCAAATCTTTTTCTTTTTAACCTGTGGAACATATTCCTACAATAGACTGTCACTTGGAATGTCAACATATAAAACACAGGAAAGCTACCCTAGCAGGGAAGGGAACTGAGACTGCGCTCTGCATCTGGGCCTCCAAAGGCATTATAGAACTGTTTGAAAAACCACTGATCTGTCCCAAGCTGTTTGATACTGCTCCAAAGGTAAAACTAAGTTGCTTAACTTAGGTTAACTGGCTGCTCCTAAAACATAAAGCTTGTTTAAAAGAGAATCTGGGGCCCAGCATGGGTTGCTCATGCCTATAATCCCAACACTTTGGGAGGCTGAGGCGGGGGAATCACTTGAGATCAGGAGTTCAAGACCAACCTGGCCAAGATAGTGAAACCCCATCTCTACTAAAAATACAAACATTAGCAGGGCATGGTGGCAGACGCCTGTGATTCTAGCTATTCAAGGAGGCTGAGACAGGAGAATCTCTTGAACCCAGGAAAATCTCTTGAACCCAGGAGGTGGAGGTTGCAGTGAGCCAGGATTGTATCACTGCACTCCAGTCTGGGCGACAGAGCAAGACTCTGTCTCAAAAAAAAAAAAAAAAAAAAAAAAAGAGAGAGAGAGAAACAGAAAGAGAGGGGGAGAGAGAGAGAGAGACAGAACCTGGTACTAGAACATTGGTCTTTGATTCTCAACCCAGTATTCATTTAAAAAAAATTTATTTTATTTATTTATTTATTTATTTATTTATTTTTCAAGACGGGATTTCAGCATGTTGGTCAGGGTGGTCTTGAACTCCCGACCTCAGGTGATCCGCCCATCTTGGCCTCCAAAGTGCTTGGATTACAGGCGTGAGCCACCACGCCCGGCCAAATTTTTTTTTTTGAGACAGAGTCTTGCTGTGTCACCCAGGCTCCAGTACAGTGGCACAATCTCAGCTCACTGCAACCTCCACCTCCCATGTTCAAGTGATTCTCCTACCTCAGCCTCCCAAGTAGCTGATAATACAGGCATGCACCACAATGCCTAGCTAATTTTTGTAGTTTTAGTAGAGACAGGGTTTCACGATGTTGCCCAGGCTGGTCTCGAACTCTTGACCTCAAGTGATCTGCCTGCCTTGGCCTCCCAAAGTGCTGGGATTACAGACATCAGCCACTGCACTTGGCCTCAGTATTCATTTTAAATAAAAAAATTTTTAATCACTATTTTGTCACCAGAGTTCAACACAGGATCTGCTGCACATCATAGGGACCTGAAAGAATATATTATGCTGACTCAGTCAATACCAAACAGAGATCATCACTTATACATGTATTAACTATTTTAAATTTATTTTTTGTTTTTATTTACATAGAGATGGGGTTTTGGCATATTGCCCAGGCTGGTCTTGAACTCCTGGGGTCAAGTGATCTGCCTGTCTTGGCCTTCCAAAGTGCTTGGAATTTACAGGTGTGAGCCATCTTGCCTAGCCAAGGTCATCAGTTATAATACACATTAGAAAATTTATTAAAATAATGTAATGGCTGGTGTGGTGGCTCATGCCTATAATCCCAGCACTTTGAGAGGTAGGTGGATCACTTGAGGTCAGGAGTTCAAGACCAGTCTGACCAACATGGTGAAACCCCATCTCTACTAAAAATACAAAACTAGCCGGGTGTAGTGGCGCATACCTGTAATCCCAGCTACTTGGGAGGCTGCGGCAGGAGAATTGCTTGAACCCAGGAGGCAGGAGGTGGAGGTTGCAGGAGCCGAGATCAAGCCATTGCACTCCAGCCTGGGCAACAAAAAGTGAAACTGTGTCTCAAAGTAAATAAAAATTAATTAATTAATTAATGTAATAATATACACTATTTTAATGGTTTTTCTTTTGTTAGGGGGTGGGGACAGAGTTTCACCCTTGTTGCCCAGGCACAATTTCAGCCCACTGCAACCTCCACGTCCTGAGTTCAAGTGATTCTCCTTCTTCAGCCTCTTCTTCCTAGTTAGTTACAATTTATCAGCTTACCCTAACCTCTCCTCCAGAGAATTTACTGCAATCTGTGTGTGTCTTATTTACTTACTTGTTTACATGTTGAAAGCTTCAGCTTGTGCCTCCTTTGGGGCAAAACCCCGGGACCAAGCATGCCCAGGCTTAACGGCCAGGGCTCAGTGAATATTTATTTATTTATTTTTGAGATGGAGTGTGCTCTGTTGCCCAGGCTGGAGTACAGTGGTGAGATCTTGGTTCGCTGGAACCTCTACCTCTTGGGTTCAAGTGATTCTCCTGCTTCAGCCTCCTGCATAGCCAAGATTACAGGGGTCCACCACCACACCTGGCTAATTTTTGTATTTTTAGTAGAGATAAGGTTTTGCCATGTTGGCCAGGCTGGCCTCAAACTCCTGACCCCAGGTGATCTGTCCACCTCGGCCCCCTCAAAGTGCCGGGATTACAGGCATGAGCCACTGCACCTGGCTAATTTTTGTATTTTTAGTAGAGACAGGGTTTTGCCATGTTGGCCAGGCTAGTCTCGAACACCTGACCTCAAGTGATCCACCTGCCTCAGCCTCCCAAAGTGCTGGAATGAATATTTATTTATTGAATGAATGAATGATCAAACATGCACAGGCGCCAGGGGCACACAGCTGTACACAATAAACTTAGAATTTAATAGGAATGTGAATACAGGCTGTGCTTGGAATGGTTGTGAATAGACAGGGGTTTTCTAGTTCTGGGGAGGCAGTTTGGGGGAAGAGAAGACTACTCTCGGTCCCCTGCATGAATACTTCAGCCCTACTTCTTTCCTTAGATAGTACTTTTTTTTTTTTTTGAGACGGAGTCTCACTCTGTCACCCAGGCTGGAGTGCAATGGCGCAATCTCGGCTCATGCAACCTCCACCTCCCAGTTCAAGCAATTCTCCTGCCTCAGCCTCCTGATTAGCTGGGACTATAGGTGCACGCCACTACACCTGGCTAATTTTTTGTATTTTTAGTAGAGACGGGGTTTCACCATGTTGGCCAGGATGGTCTTGATCTTCTGACCTCGTGATCCACCCACCTCGGCCTCCCAAAGTGCTGAGATTACAGGCGTGAGCCACCGGGCGCCCGGCCTCTTAATTAGTACTTAACCTCACTTTCCTCAGCTATAAATGAGAGCAATAATATCGACTTTGGTGTCCATTAATAAGTCTCTTCTCCATGCACGCCAATGAGGCTTACAGGAGGTGAGCTGATGCTACAGGAGCACCTCATTATGTGTATTTAGGGGATGGCAGGGAAGTCTGGAATCACTCATCTTGAGCCAATGGGTATAGTTTCATTAAAAGGATTGAGACCCAAATGGGACTGTTGGGGGGGTTAACTAGAGAGGGCCCATCAGAGGTCTATTTGCATGAAAAACCCAGGAGCCTTCTAAGAAGATTCTTATTCCAAGGAATTACTTAGATATTGTAGGAGAAAGCCAATTCTGAATGTTGCATGTTACTAGTCACTCAGATTTGAAGAATTTATGTATCATGTCAAAACCAAGAACTGAGTAATTTTATTTATTTATTTATTTTGGAGATAGATGGAGTCTCACTCTGTTGCCCAGGCTGGAGTACAGTGGCATGATCTTAGCTCACTGCAACCTCCCCCTCCCAAGTTCAAGCGATTCTTCTGCCTCAGCATCCTAAGTAGCTGGGACTACAGCCACACACCACTACCCCCAGCTAATTTTTGTATCTTTAGTAGAGTGGTGTTTCACCGTGTTGGCCAGGCTGTTCTCAAACTCCTGACCTCAAGCGATCCGCCTGCCTCAGCCTCCCAAAGTGCTGGGATTACAGGCATGAGCCACTGCACCCAGCCGAGTAAGTTCTTTTGACACAGAAGTTTTTATAAGATGTGGTGGGGAAAGGATTGCTCCACACAGCTTGAACCCCTCTGTGTGTTGGCACATGGGAGAGTGCACCTGAATATCTCCCTGCTGCGAGAACATGTACATGTGGACTTTGCTTGGGGGTTAGGAGTCTTACAGTTTTATGTAGAAGGCAGAGCCTGAGAAATGCTATGTATTATTGTTAATAAATTTCTACCTTTCAGTTGACCTTCCCAGTGTCTCCCAATTTTGCTGCTGTTGAAAAGAATGAAGTAACTCTATATGTATTGATACAGATTATTTGCCAAGATATGCTATTTTAAGTGTAAAAAGATACAGAACAGTGTAAATATTATGCTGCTATTTATATTAAAGGAAATATACATGTATCTGTGTATGCATAGAATACAATTAAAAGGAAACACAAGACTATTAATAGTGATTAGTTATGGGAAGGTGATTCTGGGTAAAGAAGTTAGGGTGGTAGATATATATATTTTAAAACTGTGCATTGCAAAAATAAAATTGAAATTGAAAATGACTCAGGCTGGGCAACATAGTGAGACTTCATCTCTACCAAAATATTAAAAAAAAAAAATAGCCAGGCATAGTGGCACGTGCCTGTAGTCCCAAGTGGGAGGACTGCTTGAGCCTGGGAGGTTGAGGCTGCAGTGAGCCAAGATCACACCACCTCATTCCAGCCTGGGTGACAGAGTAAGACTCTGCCTCAAAGAAAAAAAAAAGATGACTGGTGAATTAGTCTGAAGTTTCTCACAGTATTGACCACCATGTACTTACTCATCCCAAATAATAGGAAAAGAAGAACACACCATTTAGAGAATAATTTGCAAATATTTTCAGTTTTTGTGTGTGTTTTTTTAATAAGGAAATTTCTTATTTTCGGTAGGCCAGTTTGTTCTCCCAGAAGCAGAGCACAGAAATGGTGCTGAGGAGGTCTGGTTCTGATGTCAAACAGCTTGGACTCCAAATCTAGCTCTGCTGCTTACTAGCTATACACCTTGGGCAAACTGCTTAACTTACCTAAGCTTCAATTTCATTGCCTTTAAAATATGGAAGAATAACAGTATTTACTTAATAGTGTAGTTTATAAAGATTTGTTTATTTTGAAAATGGAGTCTCACTCTCCCAGGCTGGAGTGCAATGACGCAATCTCAGCTCACTGCAACCACCACCTCCCGAGTTCGAGTGATTCTCCTGCTTCAGTCGCCTGAGTAGCTGGGATTACAGGCACCACCACCATGCCTGGCTAATTTTTTGTATTCTTAGTAGATACGGAGTTTTACCATGTTGCCCAGGCTGGTCTCAAACTCCTGACCTCAGGCGATCTGCTTACCTCGGCCTCCCAAAGTAGAGGGATTACAGGTGTGAGCCACTGCAGCCAGTTATAAAGATTTAATGAAGTACAATAGTTGCCCCTTATCTGAGCTTTTGCTTTCCTTGATTTCAGTTACCCATGGTCAACTCTGGTTCAGGAAAATAGGTGAATATAATAAGATAGTTTAGGTAAATAAATAGGTGAATACAATAAGGTGAGTACAATAAGATATTTTGAGACAGAGAGTTTACATTCACATCACTTTTATTACAGTGTGTTGTACAATAGCTATATTTTATTTTATTATGAGTTAGTTATTATTGCTAATCTATTTCTGTGCCTAATTTATAAATTGAACTTTATCATAGGTTTGTATATATAAGAAAAAACAGTACATATAGGGTTCAGGATACTATCTGCAGTTTCAGGCACTCACTGGAGTCTTGGAATGTATCCTGTGCAGATAAGGGAGGACTATGCAATGCAGTTGAAGCTAACAGCAAACTGACTGACCCACAGTTAGTGCTTGATAAATGTTAGAAGGAAGTACATGTAATGAATATTCAGTGCACACATGATAAGAATTTGTGGAATAAACATTTGTTTTCCTTTTTGAAAAATGTGGCTAAATTGTGACAGATATAGATAATAAAACACATTTAGAGATATTGCATTTGTCTAATCAGCAATCTAGTAATTGCCAGTCACTGGTTGAAGTCTAAGCCTCTCAAGGATGACAGCCATTGTGAGTGGAGCCAGGTGTGGAGATGCAAGCTGCAAATGGCAGAGCTTCACAGCTGTCTGGAAGAGACTTTGTTCAACCTCCTTCATCTACCTATGTTTTCTGATGCTCTTAATATTCTTAGTCTTCCCATGTCTCACTTCACAAGATGGAAAGAACCATGGACTGAAGAAGAGAAGAGTTCAAGTTTGATTCTGTATTTAATGAGCAGGGTGACCTCAAGGCCACAGTATCCCCCAATTGTAAAACAAGGAGACTAGAATAGATGGTCTCCGAGGTTCTTCTGGCTCTAAGAATTCTATAAAAATGCCAGGCCTGAGTCAGCACTTCTGGTCTCTTTGAGCTCTGTATTCTGTGTTGCTCTATTCTGAAGAACTGAGATTAGGAGGTGACAAAGAGCTTTGCAAAACCAGAACTAAAGATGATCTTCTCCCATAAATATTTTATCAGAAGTTGGAGAACCAAATAAATGAAAAGGTAGTTAAAAGTGAATATTAATGTCTGTCTTCTGAGAATTCTCACTTTACTTTGTGAAGAGGAGTTTCCATCAGAGGTATATAAACTAAATATAGAATAGAAATTCTTTAGAGTTTAAAGAAAACAAACCGTTTTAAATGACTAAAATCTGTTAAGAATAAGATTCATTATACTTTACAGCTCCTATTAAAGTGATACACTACTTTTACTAGGTGTACTCATTGAGCTTATATTTTCCAGCATTGTCAGAAATATTATACGTTTTGCATAGTAATGATTATAATGTTTTATGTTTGTGGAGCTAGTACTTTACAAGTTTACCAAGAAATTTTACAGTAAATTTCAGTTATAATGACTTACATCCAAAATATTTATCTGGTAAAAAAATATGGTATTTTGTAATATAGTTATTTACTCTTGTCATAAATGATAAATTGATATTTGGGTTAAAGTGTATTTTATAAAACAAACATTGCAAGTTGGTTAAAACCCCAACTGTTCAATAGAAATGCAAAGTAGCGTGGTAGGTTCTGAAATGCTTCTAAGTTTTTTCCCACAATAGTGAGTTAGGCAATATTCAAAGAACTTCCTTATTTTAACTGTAAGATTTAAAATAACTTCTCTATATCAATAATAAAGATTCTTTGTCTTTCACCAGCAGAAAGTTCACTTCATTATTTGATATGCAGCATGATATTTAGTATAAAGCAGATTGTTTGACCAGGCTATTGAAATCATGATATAATAACAAATCCCCATACTCTATGGACAAATCTTTTATTCAACATGATGCTAATTTCTCATGCATAATATATTATGTGTATTTGGCTTTGAAAAGTGAGACAAAAACAGCAGTAGCAAATGCCATTGTTCCAGAAGCTAAAGAGAAATTTGAAATTTAATATAAACATTTGAGATATTTTTTAATGTCATTAACTTTTGAATGGATCAAATTGTTGCTTAGCTTGGACTGTCTCATTTGAATAGACTGGGGAAATTCCAAATTGGCAATTTCTTCCATGTTCTGGAAAACAATTTTATACAATACTGAAACATTTGATATCTCCCTGGAGCACCAGTGCTGTAGTGAGTTATTCATTCATTCATTTATTCAACAATAACTTGCAACGTACTATACGTGAGGCATTGTGGCAAACCTCCTAGGAAAGAAAAAAAGTATATAACTGGGTACTTGCTTACATAATGATAAGCAACAATTAATAGTTGTAAGTGATTAGTGTAACATTCCAAGTGCCAACAGTGGATATTATAATAGAATACAGAAAGATGGGGGGGATTGGGGAACTAGAGGAGTCAGGGACAGCTTTACACAGGAGAAAGAGCTTGAAAAGATGAGCTGGATGTATATGGAGGGAAATGAATAAAGAAATCATCTCAGGGAAGAGAAGCAATATACAGAACTTTATAGCATCAGTCATGAAACAGACAATAAATAGGTAGCGAACATAGGACTTCGTAATTACTTAAACAGTTGTCTTAGTCTGTTTTCTGTTGCTTAAAACAGAATACCTGAAACTGAGTAATTTATAAGAAAAGGACTTTATTCCTTATAGTTATGGAGGCTGAGAAGTCCAAGGTCAAGGGACCATGTCTGGTGAGGGCCTTCTTGCTGGTGAGGACTCTCTGCAGACTCCCAAGGCTGTGCAGGATGTCTCACAGTAAGAGGGATGAGTATGCTAGCTCACGTGTCTCCCTTTTCTTAGAAAGCCACCAGTCCTACTCTCATAATAATCCATTAATTCATGAATCCATGAATCCAGAAATGGATTAATCCATTCATGAAAGCAGAGTCCTCATGGCCCAGTCACCTCTTAAAGGCCCCACTTCTCAAAACTGCCACACTGGGGATTAAATTTCACCATGAGTTTTGAAAGGGACAAATATTCGAACCATAGCAAGGACAGGATAGTCTGTAGATCAGCTGCATTACCATGCCCTGGGGAGCTTGTCTGATTCTGCACATTCAAGGTCTTTGGTGCTTTGTATATAGACATTAAAGTCTGAGAAGTTTCACTCTTGACCAATCCTTCATTTTGCAGAGGATCTGAACCACAGAGTGGCTGGATGGCTTTCCTGATGATTATGGCAAACCTCACTCTAGAAGCAAAATCTACCAAGTCCTGGAAACAGTGAGTTTCCGCCACCCCCGCCCCCCCACCCCCCCACCGATTCCACAATGTTTGACTGAACTGGAGAGAGGTAGTGAGTTGGATTTGATTTGATTATGGAAGTATTTGAATGCTAACTTAAGAAACTCAAGCCTCATCCTTCATGAATTCAACAAACATTTTTTGAACTCCCGTGTGGTAGCACTGGGGATACAGAGAAGAATAAGAAAGACCCTGCCCTTAAAAAACTTAGCCTTCTAAAAAAGTAAGTAACTGCTATGATTTAAATGTTCCTGCCAAAACTTATGTTGAAATGTAATTGCCGGCTGGGCGCGGTGGCTCACGCCTGTAATCCCAGCACTTTGGGTGGCTGAGGCAGGCGGATCACAAGGTCAGGAGTTTGAGACCAACCTGGTCAGAGACCAGCCTGGCCAATATGGTGAAACCCTGTCTCTACTAAAATTAGCCGGATGTGGTGGCGGGCGCCTGTAATCCTAGCTACTTGGTAGGCTGAGGCAGGAGAATTGCTTGAATCCGGGAGGTGGAGGTTGCAGTGAACTGAGATCACACCATTGCACTCCAGTCTGCGTGACCCAGCAAGACTGTGACTCAAAAGAAAAAAAAAAAAAAAAGGGAGAGAGAGAGATAACTGCCATTATAACAGTATTAAGAGGTGCTGTTGACTGGGCAGAGAGGCTCATGCCTGTAATTCTAGGACTTTGGAAGGCTGAGGCAGGAAGATTACTTGAGAGGAGTTTGAGACCATCCTGGGAAACATAGCAAGATCTTGCCTCACAACAAAACAAAACAAAACAAGAGATGCTTTCTTTAAGAGGTAATTCAGTCACGAGAGCTCTGCCATCATAAATGGATTAATGCTATTATCTCAGGAGTGGGCTAGTTATGGGAGTGGGCTTCTGATAAAAGGATGAGTTCAATTCTATTTCTCCTCTTGTCCTCACAAGCTTGCTTAACCCTCTGCCATGTTATGATGCAGCACAAAGACCTCACCAGATGCCAGTGCCATACTCTTGGACTTTCCAGTCTCCAGAACTGTGAGAAATTCATTTATTTTCTTTATAAAATACCCAGCCTGTGGTATTCCATTATAGCAGCAGAAAACTGACTAAGATAGTAACCAATAATTATAAACATCCTTGGGCAATGAATTTTAAAGGTTTTTAATAGAGAAATTAACATGATTTATTCTGTGAACATCTGTTGAGTACTTAGTACAGGACAGAATTTATTAGATGCAAAGTGATGGTGTTTAAAGGTATTTTAGGGTGAGGAGTAATAGGCTACTGCCCAAGAGTAGGAGATAAAGGATGAATGATTAAGATTTGGTCACTGTGAGGCCAGAGAAAGGCCCTCTGCATTAACCCATAGGTGGCAAGGAGAGGTAGAATTTGGCTCATTGAGCAGAGATATAAGGAAGTTGGAAGAGTAAACCAGATTTTCGGAGTTTTGTTTGTTTTACTTTTTAGTTAGCAAAAAGATATGTTTGGTTTTAGACATATGAAGCTTGAGTGAATATCTCATAAAGAACTCTCTAGTAAGTAGTTGGAGATTCAGAACAGGAGCTTGAGAGAAAATCAGGACTGGAGAAGTGGTTCATCAGATGTTTTTGTTCATAAGAATCTATCTGCTGAGGCAGGAGGATTGCTTGAGCCCTGGAGTTCAAAGCTGCAGTGAACTATGATCATGCCATACATTCCAGCATGAGTGACAGAACGGGACCCTGCCTCTTAAAAAAAAAAAAAAAAAAAAAAAGCCAACACTTTATTTTAAGCACTGGTAAGTCAATAAGATTTGATTAGGCAGTTTCAAGTTGTTGATTGGTTAGATATATTTTGTTTACATTTATTTATTTATTTATTTATTTATTTTGAGACAGGATTTCATGCTGTTGGTCAGGCTGGAGTGCAGTGGCATGATCACTCACTGGTACAGCCTCAATCTCCCCAGCTCAAGTAGTCTTCCTGCTTCATCCTTCCAAAGTGCTGGGACTACAGGCATGCACCACCACACCTGGCATTTTTGCTTTTAAATGAAGTTCCAAAGCCTTTGCTTTCTCAGCTACAGTTAACACAGTTGGCTTAATAATCCAAATCACAATCATTAGGTTCACTTTTGAGACTCAGGAAACAATATCCGGCTGAGTACAGTGGCTTATGCTTGTAATCCAGCACTTTAGGAGGCTGAGGTGGGCGATTGCTTGAGGCCGGGAGTTCGAGGTCAGCCTGGGTAACACAGCAAGACTCTGTCTCTACAAAAACAAACAAACAAACAACAACAAGAAAAAAAACCAGCCAGGCATGGTGGCATGTGCCTGTAATCCTAGCTACTTGCAGGCTGAGGCAGGAGGATCATTTGAGGCTAGGAGTTTGAGACCAGCCTGGCAACATAGTGAGACTCCATCTCTACAAAAAAAAAAAAAAGTTTAGAAATTAGCTGGGTGTGGTGGTGTAGTAGTTTCAGCTACTTGGGAGGCTGAGGTGGGAGGATCACTTGAACCCAGAAGGTTGAGGCTGCAGTGAGCCGAGATCGTGTGACTGCATTCCAGTCTTGGTGACAGAGTGAAACCCTGTCTCTTAAAAAAAACACAATATCCCCCAAATGAAGGCCTCAGAAGCAAAACTTTTTCTTTTTCCTGATGTTCTCTCAGTCTCATTCTCCCACAAAACTAGCCATAGAAACCAGAATCCCTCTTCCCAAGGCAGATCATAGAAACCATTTACTCCATTTCCCAAGTCCTACTGTAGTATATTGTACTATGCAAGTGCTCACTTTTTAAAAATATATTGGCTAACTTACAGCTGTCCTATATCCTACAAAAATTGACCAAATATATAAATAGTTATTATGGTTAATGCATAGGTGAGTAGTTTAAATTCCTCTAAGAACTGTGTAACAAGTAATTTAATTTGTAATTTTTCGAACTATTGTTTTCTTTTTTGAGACAGAGTCTCGCACTGTTGCCCAGGCTGAAGTGCTATGGTGCTATCTCAGCTCACTGAAACCTCCGACTCCCAGGTTCCAGTGATTCTCCTGCCTCAGCCTCCCGAGTAGTTGGGATTGCAGGTGCTGCCAACACATCTGGCTAATTTTTTGTATTTTTAGTAGAAACAGGGTTTCACTATGTTGGCCAGGCTGGTCTCAAACTTTGCCTTGTGATCTGCCTGCCTCAGCCTCCCAAAGTGCTGGGATCACAGGCATGAGCCACCTCCCAGGTTCAAATGATTCTTTCCACCTTAGCCTCCCAAATAGCTGGGGCTACAGATGTGTGCCACCATGCCCAGCTGATTTTTTTTTTAAATCCAAAATGTGTTTATTGAGATGATTTCCCACTCATCTTAATTCAGAGTGCTTTTAGTGCTGCTTCCTCCTAAAGGAACATCCTTCTGTAAGCCTTGCTTTTCCTCCTGTAGGCAGGCAGAGGAGACCGGGGGCAGGCAACACAAAAAACTTCTGTTTGTGCATGGCTAAAGACCATGGTAATTTTATAGCATCCTGGGCATTTCACACCCATGAAGTAGGAATTGGGGCTCTACACCAGGCATTTCCTCTTGTGTTTCCTCTTCTCCTCTTCTGAAGAGGGATGAAGTAGATCCTTTGCAATAGGCATGTTCTCGCAGGTAGGTCATCACTGCTGGAAAGGATTAAAAAAATTTTTTTTTTCTTGAGATGGAATTTTGCTCTTGTTGCCCAGGCTGGAGTGCAATGGCGTGATCTTGGCTTGCAGCAACCTCTGCCTCCCGGGTTCCAGCAATTCTCCTGCCTCAGCCTCCCAGGTGGCTGAGATTACAGTCATACACCACCACAGTTGCTAATTTTGCATTTTTAGTAGAGACAGGGTTTCTTCATGTTGGTCAGGCAAGTCTAGAACTCCTGACCTCAGGTGATCAGCCCACCTCGGCCTCCCAAAGGGCTGGGATTACAGGCATGAGTCACTGTGCCCAGCAATTTTTAAGTTTTTTATACAGATAGGGTTTCATTATGTTGCCCATGCTGATCTCAAACTCTTAGGCTCAAATGATCCACCCTCTTTAGCCTCACAAAGTGCTGGGATTACAAACATGAGCCACTGCACCCAGTCATCAAAGTTTCTTTATCAAAGGATGAGTTTGGCCCCCTTTTGGCTCTCTCTTGCCCTCTCTTTGCCCTTCCACCATGGGATAACACAGAAGAAGGCCCTCGCCAGATGTCAGCCCCTCCATCTTGGACTTCCCAGCCTCCGGAATCATAAGACAATACATTTCTGTTTATTATATATAACAAATAAATAAAAACAAAAATAAAAATTTAGGTCACAGGCCAGGTGCAGTGGCTCACGTCTGAAATCGCAGCACTTTGAGAGGCTGAGGCAGGTGGGTCATGAGGTCAGGATTTCGAGATCAGCCTGGCCAACGTGATGAAACCCTGTCTCTACTAAAAAAAACAAAAATTAGCCAGCCGTGATGGTGCGTGCCTGTAATCCCAGCTACTCAGGAGACTGAAGCAGGAAAATCACTTGAACCTGGGGGGGCGGAGGTTGCAGTGAGCCAAGATCGTGGCATTGCACTCCAGCCTGGGCAATAAATCGAGTGAGACTCTGTCTCAAAAAAAACAAATAAATTTAGATCACAGATGGATCCTTTGAGGTTCTCATGGAGGTTCCAGACTGTCTTTCTAAAAAAAAAGAATGCACGTACACACAGAGATAAAATTCTGAAAATAATTTTAGTAGGTGTGCAGGCTCCCAGAAGTCTACTGTGAATTAACAGAATATCAGGTTAAGAACCATCTGTCCTAACAAAATAAATAAGTTTAACCAAAGAACTGTAATCAACAAAATAAATAAGTTTAACCAAAGAACTGTAATACGTGTTACTGAAAACTACAAAAGATTGAAAAAAATTTAAAAATGTGTCTCTGTGTGTGTGTGTGTGTGTGTGTGTGTGTGTGTGTGTAGAGAGAGAGAGAGAGAGAGAGAGAAGAGAGAGAGAGAGATGGAGTCTCACTCTTGTCACCTAGGTTGGAGTGCAGTGGCACAATCTTGGCTCACTGCAACTTCTGTCTCCAGGGTTCAAGCAATTATCCTGCCTCAACCTCCTGAGTAGCTGGGATTACAGGTGTGCACCACCACGCCTGGCTAATTTTTGTATTTTTAGTAGAGACAGGGTTTTGCCATGTTGGCCAATCTGATTTTGAATTCCTGACCTCAGGCGATCCACCCGCCTCGGCCTCCCATAGTGTTGGGGATTACAGGCATGAGCCATTGCACCCAGCCTGGGGTGATTATTAAGTAAAGCAAGGGTTAGTTGAATACAAGCACTGTGATACTGTGACAGTTGATCTGATAACTGAAATGGCTACTAAGTGACTAGCAGGTGGTTAGTATATACAGCAGGGATATGCTGGACAAAGGGATAAATTAACATTCAGGACAGGACAGACAGAACAGGGTGGTGTGA
This sequence comes from Ateles fusciceps, assembly GCA_036589455.1. Taxonomy (NCBI): domain Eukaryota; kingdom Metazoa; phylum Chordata; class Mammalia; order Primates; family Atelidae; genus Ateles; species Ateles fusciceps. The sequence goes on from JAZHEH010000612.1 coordinate 4,184,590, forward strand.
GATTTTAACATGTTACTCCAAATAGCAAGCAATTTAAAACTTATAAATTATTTCTGGAATTTTCAATTTAATATTTTTGGACTGAGATTGACCATAGGTAAGTGAAATCTCGAAAAGTGAAACCACAGATAAGGGGAAACTACTCTATTCATGTGATAGTATTAAGAGGTAGGACCTTTAGGGAAAAGATTAACACATGAGGGCTCTGACCTCACGAATGGATTAGTACTCTTTTAAAGAGGTGGAGAGGATTGCTCAATGCCTTTTGCCCTTCAACCATACAAGGATGCACCAAGAGGCGCCATCTTGGAAGCAGATAGCAATTCTTACTAAACACCAAATCTGCTAGTGTGCTTGGACTTCCCAGCTCCAGAACTGTGATAAATAAATTTCTATTGCTTGTAAATTACTCAGTCTAAGGTATTTTGTTATAGTAGCAGGAACAAACTAAGACACTTCCCGAATTAATCTACAGATTCAATACAATCCCTATAAAAATTCCAACTGCCTGTTTTTTACAGAAATGAATAAACTGATTCTAAAATTCACATGGAAATGTAAGGGACCCCAGAATAGCCAAGACAAACTAGAAAAAGAACAAAGTTGGAGGACTCACACTTCCTGATTTTAAAACCCATTACAAAGCTAAAACAATCAACAGCTGCTTTGGGAGGCTGAGGTGGGAGGATCACTCAAGGCCAGGAGTTTAAGACCAACTTGGGTGACACAGTGAGACTCCATCTCTGCAAAAAATTAAAAAATAAGCCAGGGATGGTGTTGCATACCCGTAGTCCTTGCTACTCAGGAGACTGAGGCAGGAGAATTGTTTGAGTCCAGGAGTTTGAGGCTACAGTGACCATGATTGCATCACTATACTCCAGTCTGGGCGACAGAGTGACGCTCTGTCTCAAAATTAAAAAAAAAAAATCAACACAGTGTGTGTAGTACTGGCACAAGAATAAATGTATACATCAATGGACTAGAAGTGATAATTCAGAGGCTGGGCACAGTGGTTCATGCCTGTAATCACAGCACTTTGGGAGGCCAAGGTGGGCGGATCATTTAAGGGCAGGAGGTCGAGACCAGCCTGGCCAACATAGTGAAACCCTATCTCTACTAAAAATACAAAAATTAGGTGGGCTTAGTGGCACCTGTAGTCCTAGCTACTTGGGAGGCTGAGGCAGGAGAATCGGTTGAGCCCAGGAGATGGAAGTTGCAGTATGCAGAGACTGCACCACTGCACTCCAGCCTGGGCAACAGAGTGAGACTCTGTATCAAAAAAAAAAAAAAAAAAAAAAAAATGAAAAAAAAAAGAAATTTATATTATCTATGATCAAATGATTTTTGACAAGGTGTGAAGACCAATTAATGGAGAAAGTCTACTTTACTTTCTTTAACAAAAGGCACCAGGACAACTGGCTATTCACATGCCAGAGATTTTTTTTTGTTTTGAGACAGAGCCCTGCTCTGTCACCCAGGCTGGAGTGCAATGGTGTGATCTCAGCTCACTCCAACCTCTGCCTCCCAAGTTCAAGTGATTCTCCTGCCTCAGCTTCCTGAGTAGGTGAGATTATAAGCATGGACCACCACACTCAGCTAATTCTTGTATTTTTAGTAAGAGAGAGGTTTCAATGTGTTGGCCATGCTGGTCTCGAACTCCTGGCCTCAAGTGATCTGCCTTCATTGGCCTCCCAAAGTGCTGGGATTATAGGCATGAGCCACCGTGGCTGACCAAGCAAATGAATTTGGATCCAAACTTCACATGATCTGCAAAAATCAACCCAAAATGGAAAAAGATCAAGATGTAAGAGCTAAAACTATAAAACCCCTAGAAGAAAATATAGCTGTAAATCTTTGTGAGCTTGGGTTAGGCAATGGTTTCTCAGATATGATAACAAAAGCACAAGCTACAAAAGAAAAAAGTAGATAACTTTTTTTTTTTGAGAGAGAGAAAGAGTCTGGTTCTGTCACCCAGGCTGGAGTTCAGGGGCACAATCTCAGCTCACTGCAACCTCTACCTCCTGGGTTCAGGTGATTCTCCTGGCTCAGCCTCCTGAGTAGTTGGGATTACAGGTGTGCACCACTACGCCTGGCTAATTTTTGTATTTTTAGTAGAGACAGGGTTTCGTCATGTTGGCCAGGTTGGTCTTGAACTCCTGACCTCGGGTGATCCACCCGCCTCAGTCTTCCAAAGTTACTAGGATTGCAGGCATGAGCCATCGCTCCTGGGTGAGAAAAAAATAGATAACTTGTATGTTTTAGTCCATTTTGTGTTGTTATAACAGAATATCACAGACTGAGTAATTTATAAAGAAGAAAAAATCACTTCTCACAGTTCTGGAGACTGGGAAGTCAACATCAAGGTGCCAGCATCCTGTGAGGACCTTCTTGCTCTGTCATCCCATGACAGAAGGTGGAAGGACAAGAGAGCACTCTTGAAAGAAGGGACAGAACTCACTGTCATAACAAACCTACTCTAGAGATAACAAACCCATTCCTTTGATAACAACATGAATTCACTCATGAGGACAAAGCCTTCATGATCTACTCACCTCATAAATATCCCACTTGTCAATATTGTTGCATTGCGGATTATGTTTCCAACACATGAACTTTGGGGGGCACATTCAAACCAGAGCACTGGAGTTCAACAAAATTAAAAACTTTTGTGTGTCAAAGGGCATGCTCAGCAAAGGGAAAAAACTCACAGAATGGGAGAAAATATTTGTAAATCATCTCTGATAAGGATCTAGTACACAGAATAAAGAACTTTTACAACTCAACAATAAAAAGACAACCCAATTAAAAAGTGGTCAAAAGATGTGAATAGACATTTCTCCAAAGAAGATATACATATGTCCAATAAACATGTGAAAAGATTTTCAACATCAGTAGTTTTTATCAGCAAAATTCAAATCAAAACCATCATGCAAACCACGTATTAGGATGGCTATATTTAAAACATGGAAAATAAGGGATAGTGAGAATGTGGAAAAAACAGAACCCAGATGCATGGCTGGTGTGAATGTAAAATGGCATAGCCACTATGGGAAATAGTTTGGTAGTTCTTCAAAAAGTTACACATATATATGACCCACCAATTCCACTCCTAGGTATATACCTAAGAGAACTGAAAACATACATATGCACAAAAACTTGTGCAGAGATATTAATAGCACCTTTATTCAAATAGCAAAAAAGTGAAAGCAACCCAATGTCCACTGACTTATGAATGGATAAACAAATTGTGGTATATTCATACAACAGAATATTATTCAGCCATAAAAAGGAATGACGTATTGATACATGCTACAACATGGATGAACCTTGAAAACATTATGCTAAATAAGCTAGACACAAAAGAACAAATACTGTATGATCCTATTTATATGAACTACCTAGATTAGGCAAATTCATAAAGATAGTAGATTAGAGGTTAGCAGAGGCAGCAGTTTGGTGTGGGGACTAGAGAATTATTACTTAATAGCTACAGACTTTCTATTCAGGACGCTGAAAATGTTCTGGTGTTAGATAGTGGTGACAGCTGCAAACCTTGTGAATCTATTAAAAACCACTGAATTGTACATTTAAAAATTGTGAATTATGGTAAGTGAATTATATCTTAATTGAAAAAACAACCAGCTTTAGTCTAAAGAGAAATTCTGCTTTGTCGGTAAAATACATGTCATTAAAAGGAAATATGTTTGAAACACTATACATATCCTTATTTGTGAAACTCACACACCTAGCTACGATCTCAAATTGCTCCTAAATTTAAAATACAATTATAAGTATACATTGTTATAAGCCCTCATGAAGCCTATATTCATTATACTTATATATTTATACTTGTTGTATTTTATGGGTTTCTTCTTTGTCGAATAAAATATGAACAACAGAATCTAACTTCCAACAGGCAATGGAACACACATAAATGCTAAGTTCTTAACTTTGGAAACTACAGCAAATATTTGAGGCACAGTTACGTATTTGAAAAGAAATTTATGAAATGTATAGATCATGGCTCAGTTACAAAAGACATCATAATCTAGTTATTCCAGGCCAGGTTCAATTATCAAATTTGCTGTCCTGGCTTTGTTATCTGGCTTGTTTCTACTTCTTTATGTGTAATTGAGGTGGCTGAAATTGAGGGTTTTTTTCTAGCTTTAAAATTATGAACTTATTTGAACTTATTGTGACTTATAGTCAAAGGAGTTTTTGAATTATTTTATTTGTTTGAACTGCATTAAAACATTCGCATTTTAAAATTTAGCGATTCGTGGACCATAAGATCTGAAAAGGATGAAAACTGTCCACTCAGCTTTGAGTAAATTGACCAATTGACCTGAGTCTAGTCAGAATTAGTCTGAAACAACACTGCCACCTGGTGGCTTCTCTTCAAATATCACAATTTCCTTGAAGATAATGGTTTGGCCTCTTGTGTCAAATTAGGACAAGAGCTTCAGTTATGACTATCTTAGGAAATAAGTTTAATCATATCGCAGAATATATCCTCAAGTTAAGAATTAAGCTTATATTTATGGCATTGGCCTCAAAAGCTTATTTTGTAATTTAAATATTTGTTTAGTGGCCAGGTACAAGAACAAAATAGTGAATAAAATAGACAAAAATATTTGCATTCATAGATCTTACATTCTAGTGAATATGAGACAATAAATAATAAGCATAATAATCAAATTAAGATGTTTGGTGAGAAGTTGTATTAAAACACAGGCTAAGGATAGGTTGCAATTTTTAAATAGGATGACATTTGAGGTGATATCAATTCTACATGGTTGTCTAAAGAAAAAAATTCCAAAGACTTACAGTCTAAACATGTAGTTTTGACCAGGTGCAGTGACTCGTGGCTGTAATCCCGACACTCTGGGAGGCTGAGGCAGGAGGATCACTTGAGTCTAGGAAGTCAAGCTCAGCCTGGGCAAATAATGGGATCCCATTTCTACAAAAAAAATTTAAAAATTTATCAGGCAGAGTGGCGCAAGCCTGTAGACGCAGCTACTTGCAAGGCTGAGCTAGGAGGATCGCTTGAGCCCTGGAGGTCTAGGCTGCCATGAGCCATGATGACACTACTGCACTCCAGCCTGGGTGACAAAATGAGACCTTGTCTCAAATAAATAAACACATAAATAAAAACCAAACATTTAGTTTTAATTCTAGCATGATGCTATCATTCTTCTTCCTTGAACCCTTCATTTTAATAAGCAGGGAACTGTAATGCTAGGCCAAGATTAATAGGAATGACTACATTTTGAAAAGCAACATTGTCTTAAAGATATTTATCTTTCCTACAGAGTAATGGCTGTCATTAGTTAGAATCATAAAATATACAGGAAATGGCAGTTTTGTTATTTTACTTTTCAACACCTTAACATGACCTTTATGCATTTGTATTCCCATAAAAGTAGGAACTTTGCTCTAGCCAGAAATTGAGAGAAGCAGTGGTAGAGGTGGGATGTAATCACCAATAAAGATTAGCTAAGTTTCTCTTGGCTATTTATGGCTTTGTTAATCATAAGTTTGTCTCAATGCTTTTATTCTTTTTATTTTTAAATTTTTAAGAATATGGAATGCTTCAATTTGCATGTCATTCTTGTGTAGAGGCCACGCTAATCTTCCCAGTATCCTTCAATTTTAGTATACATGCTGCTGAAACAAGCTCTCAACACTTTTTAAAAGAATCTTGAGTATTATGTTGTGATAACTATTCTAAATATTTCGTGTGTGTTGGCTCATTAAATCTCTTTAATGTCTCAACACTTTATCCATTTATTAGAGAAAAGGTCTTGCTCTGTTGCCCTAGCTATATGGTTGTTGCTTGATCATAGCTCACTGCAGCCTTGTACTTCTGGGTTCAAGTGATCCTTCTGCTTCAGCCTCCTAAGTAGCTGGGACTACAGATGTGTGTCACCAGGCCTGGCTAATTACAAAAAAAAGTTTTATTTTTGTAGACACAGGGTCTCACTATATGCCCAGTTTGTCTTGATCCTTCCACTTCAATCCAAAGTGCTGGGATTACAGGCATGAGCCATTGCTCTGGCCTTTGTTTTGTTTTCAGTGCCTGTAGGGAATTAGGTCAGTTCTTTACTAACAAAGCAAAACATCATATGCTCAAATTCTGAAAAATAAGATTATTGATCAAATTGCCTAACAGATTTTTTTTTTTTTTTTTTTTTTTTAAGACAGGAGTCTTGCTCCGTTGCCAGGCTGGAGTGTAGTGGCCTGATCTCAGCTCACTGCAACCTCCACCTCCCGGGTTCAAGTGATTCTCCTGCCTCAGTCTCCTAAGCAGCTGAGACTACAGGCGCATGCCACCACACCCAGCTAATTTTTGTATTTTTAGTAGAGATGGGTTTTCAGCATGTTGGCCAGGATGGTCTCCATCTCTTGACCTCATGATCTACCCGCCTTGGCCTCCCAAAGTGCCTGGATTATAGGCATGCTAATGGGTCTTTTTTAGTCTTTATAACATTTTGTTTCCATAGTGGCTTGTAATTAGGTGCTTAATATAGATTCTGAAAGGCTGTCGACACTAATACATGTAAATTTGTATATACTATTTCAGTTTACAAAGCATCCTGACATACATCTCATTTATCTGGTTCAGAATATGTAGTTTGAATACAACATTATATTACAGCTTATTTTCCTTTCAGTTTTATTTTATTTTGTTTTTTTGAGATGGAGTCTTGCTCTGTGGCCCAGGCTGGAATGCAGTGGGGCAATCTCAGCTTCGCCTCCCAGGTTCAAGAGATTCTCCTGCCTCAGCTCCTGAGTAGCTGGGATTACAGGCACCTGCCAGCATGCCCGGCTAATTTTTGTATTTTAGTAGAGACAGGGTTTCACCATGTTGGCCAGGCTGGTCTTGAACTCCTGACCTCAGGTGATCCGCCCACTTTGGCCTTCCAAAGTACTGGGATTATAGGTGTGAGCTACCGCACCCCACCTCAGTTCTCTTTTAAAGGGAATCTATATTTTCAATAATTACATACATCATACTGAAACATAAATCTGACACGGACATAAGTTTGAAGTAGTAATTGCCAAGATCTTTCAAGCAGCAGCAAACTAATCTTGTTTAAGAGGAGGTATTATAGAATCATAAGCACAGAGGTCCAGTAATTGGACCACACAATGCTTACAAAGGATAGCCTTAGAAAGGTTCAGGTGTTTAGGTAAAGAGCCCTTCTCCCCTTCTCAAACCATGAAAATAAAAATAAACAAAACAAAACTTCCTTGCAGGGAAATTTCCATGAACCTATGGTTTTGGGGGCAAGGGTGAGAGCAACAGGCAAAACTAGTTCAGAACCTAGACAACTAGGGGGGTCTCTAAACAAGTCAAAACCAAAATAGGCATGATTGGTGAACATGTAAATTGGTATAGCCATTATGGAAGGCAGTATGGAGGCTCCTCAAAAAATTAAAAATAAAACTACAGTATAAACCATATAGTATATACCATACATATAATATATGCATATATACCATATATATAATATAAACCATATATTCTGGGTATATATCCAAAGAAAATGAAATCAGTATGTCAAAGAGATATCTGCATCCCCACGCTCACTGCAGCATTATTTTATAATAGCCAAAGTATGGAATCACCTAAGAGCGAACTGATGGATACAGATAAATAAAATGTAAAATATAGAAATGTGGTATGTTTTTATATATAAAATGGAATACTATGCAGCCTTTAAAAAAGAAGCAAATCCTGTCATTTGTGACAACATGGATGAATTTATGCTAAGTGAAATAAGCCAGGCACCAAAACACAAATACTTCATGGTCCCACTTACACATAGAATCAAAAAATGTGGAACTCATAGAATTAGAGAGTAGAATAGTGGCAGGATCTTGGCTCACTGCAACCTCTGCCTCTCAAGCTCAAGTGATCCTCCCATCTCAGCCTCCCAACTAGCTGGGACTACAGGTGCCACTGTGCCTGGATAATTTTTTAACTTTTTTATAGAAATGGGGTCTCACTATGTTGCCCAGGCTGGGATCCAACTCCTGGGCTCAAGGGATCTGCCCGCCTCAGCCTCCCAAAGTGCTGGGATTACAGACTTGAGCCACGGCACCTGGCCAATCTGAAATATTCTTACCACAAAATAAACATACATACACACACACTACTATGTGAGGTGATGGATATGTTAATGTAGTTTGATTGTGACAATCATTTCACAACATATACATGTATGAAAACATGACATGGTACACTGTAAATATATACAATTTTTATTTAAAACTAGAAAAATTCGCCGGGCACTTTGGCTCAAGCCTGTAATCCCAGCAATTTGGGAGGCTGAGGCGGGAGGATCACCTGAGGTCGGGCGTTTGAGACCAGCCTGTCCAACACAGTGAAACCCCGTCTCTATAAAAATACAAAAATGAGCCGGGGATGATGGCAGGTACCTGTAATCCCAGCTACTCGGGAGGCTGAGGTGGGAGAATCACTTGAACCCAGGAGGCAGAGGTTGCAGTGACCCGAGATTGCACTACCGCACTCCAGCGTGGGCTACTGAACAAGACTCCGTCCAAAAAAAAAAAAAAAAAGCTAGAAAAATTCCTTAAAAATAAACCAAAAAGGCAGTCCATAAACTTCTGTTGAATGGATGAAAATTTCTACAATAAATAAAAACATAATATGCAAAGGTATTAATAAGATTTGGAAGAAAATCTAAGAAAGTGTTAACAGTACACCCAGATACAGGGTATTAGGGATGGAAGGCTTACTTTTCTATGGCTCTTTGGGAAGTTTTAAAACATACATGCTCAACCTTTAAAAATTAGGGGAAATCCCTTCTCCACATCCGCTAGGTGTGCTGCCTTCCTCCTCCCAACACACTTAACTATCAAAACCTACAATACTTCCAACAGTTGCCCCTCGAGGGAATAAGTCCCTGGTCTCCACGATCAGGACCAGCTAGTCCACATTGCCGACCCCAGAAAGGCGGTCAGGTGTTTGGTCAGCGAGAAGAAAAGGCGGGCGAGGCCCTTGTCCTGCAGGCCACAGCGAAGACAAAAGCCTCCGGTTACTGGCCTCAGGTGTAAGGCTGCTCCGCATTGGCGGCGAGGGGGACATTCCTATTACTATTACATAGTCTTGTTTTCTTTCTGGGAGAAAGCACCTGGTGGGGAGTTAGGCTGCCACCGTAGGGCGCTCCGGGACACTAACCCCCTCTGTCAAACGGCAAGTTGCGCCAGCATCCCGCCGGGACGTTTCATCCAGGCGTGACTCGCATTCCTACTTGGCAGATTCACCACTTCTTGGTGTCAGAATTAAAAAAAACAACAACTCCAATTTCTCTATTTTAGAAGCTCTTTCTGTCCAGGAAGACGGAAGCAGGGGAGACTTCAGGTTTTTGAATTTTTTTTTTCTATTTTGGTGTCCACAGTATCTACATCCAGTGAGCTGGGACCGTGAGTCGAAAGCGACGACTCGGATGCTCAGGTCATCGTTCCCGGCGCGCAGTCGCAGCTGCTCTCGCTCCCGTCCCCCGCCTGGAGTCCGACGTGGAAGTTGCTGGCTGACTGGGCTGGCGAGGACATCGCCCCGGAGCGGCAGCCGGAGGCCAAGGAATCACTGAGGATCGGCGAGAGCGGACAGGGGGGTTCATCATGGGTGAGCAGTCCGAGAAGGGCGCCCGGGCGCGCACGAAGGGGCTGCGGCCGAGGGCTAGGGTGCGGAGGAGGAGAGGGGCCGGCCAGAGAAGCCCAGAGTTGCCAGCTTTTCAGGGGGCGGGTCCCCGAGGACTTAACTCACCTTGGATCTTCATCTCTAGGGGTGGATCCGGCCTCTCTAGTTCCCCCCTTATCCCCGCGGGGTCCGGGGGACCCGGACAGCGCGGGTCCGCAGAGCCTGGGTTCGAGTCCTTTCCCCTTAAGAAGTCCTTTCCCCTTATGAAATGAACTCTCCATTTGCAGGGAAGAGTTGGTCTTGCGAAGGCTGGCAACGCGTTAGTCGCAGGTTCGCTGAGGTTTCTCTGTGAAAGATGAGCTGCTGCCCCAGAGTGGAAGCTTAATTATTCTCTTTACCAGGGGCACTGGGACGGCGTCAGTTTGAAAAATCAGAGGGCAGGTGTTGCTTATGTTGTTTTATGGCCAATTTGGCATTCGTCTGCTAATTTGCTGTAGCGTTTCATGTAATAATACAGTAAGATGAAGAAGGAAGTGGGGAGGGTATTTCTAGTTGATAAATGAAAATTTAATCTCAATTCTTGGCCCGCTGATTGCAGAAACAGCATTCTCACAAGTATCAGGTCACACTCTCTCCCGCTAGAGCCCAAATGAGGGTGCACTTAACTTGTCTCCCAGCCTCCAAATGAAGGTACAGATTCTTTGGCTTAAATCCCTCCATGGTTTTCTGGGGAGCATACTTCTTGCTCCCAGACATCACAGGCACTGTCTTGTCTTCCATAACCCCCTTCAGTTTTGTTCTTCCGCCTCTCTTGTATCTGTAAATGGTAGAAAGGACTTTGTCAAGTCACACCCATTCTTTTGAACTTTCCCAAGGTTCTCTAGCCCATGGTGTGTTCATTTCTCAACTCGTGGCTCTTAATTATGGCATGTCTTTGCCAAATAACAGTGTGGCATCACTTCTAATGTAACTTGCATTTATTTATTTATGTATCTATCTATCTATTTATTTATTTAAAGACGGAATCTCACTCTGTCACCAGACTGGAGTGCAGTGCTGCAATCTGGGCTCACTGCAACTTCCGCCACCCCCGGGCTCAAGCGATTCTCTTGCCTCAGCCTCCCGAGTAGCTGAAACTATAGACGCGCACCAGCACACCCAGCTAATTTTTGTCTTTTTAGTAGAGGTCTCTTGACCTCGTGATCCGCCCGCCTCCGCCTCCCAAAGTGCTGGGATTACAGGTGTGAACCAGGCCGTAACTTGCTTTTTTTGTTTTTGAGAGGGACTTTTGCTCTTGCCCAAGCTAGAGTGCAGGGGCGCAATCTCAGCTCGCTGCAACCTCCGCCTCCCGGCTTCAAGCAATTCTCTTGCCTTAGTCTCCGGAGTAGCTGGGATTATAGGCATGCGCCATCACACACGGCTAATTTTGTATTTTTAGTAGAGATGGGGTTTCTCCGTGTTGGTCAGGCTGGTCTCAAACTCCCCACCTCAGGTTGATCCGGTCGCCTTGGCCTCCCAAAGTGTTGGGGTTACAGGCGTGAGCCACCGCACCCGGCCTGCAACTTGCTTTTAATCTTCTCTAATGGCTCTGGATGGGAAAAGGACTGTGCCACAAGTGCTTTTATACTATACAATACTTGGTGTACAGGAAGCTTTTCTGGGAATATTTTGTGATGCATTGCATAGAGCTTTATTATTGTTTTAAAATGGGTTTCTGTCAAAAATAGTTTGTTTCGGCTTTTCTCTCAATTTCTTGTGCTAGTTATATTGCTTAGTGTAGAACTCTGATTGAAGTTGATTCTAGTGGTACTGCTGCTGTAAAATACTTTTCATCCTCCTTACTGGCCTCTTGGTTTTTAGGGGTCCTGAGTGAACCATGCTAAAATATTCCTATTCTGCTGATTAGAAAATGGCAGCGGCCCAAAGGCAGCGGCCATGTTTCTCATTCTGTGCCTGCATGCTACAATATTTAGGACATAGTAACATAACTAATTACTTGTTTGATGTTGAATAATATATTTCATTGGGAGCAAAAATACGCACCTATGCATCCAGGAAAATAATAATATTTAATTTGGAATATAGCTTTCAAAGGACAAGATTAAGTGTTTTGTGCACCTAGTTCACAAAATGAAATTGTATGTTTTTTTCTTTTATTATTTTTTAGGTGGCTTTTTCTCAAGTATATTTTCCAGTCTGTTCGGAACTCGGGAAATGAGGATTTTAATTTTGGGATTAGATGGAGCAGGAAAAACCACAATTTTGTACAGATTACAAGTTGGAGAAGTCGTTACTACCATACCTAGTAAGTGTTGGTATGATGAACTAATTGTAGGGGTTTTCTGGTCTCTTATCTAACATAACTCTGTTTCTTTCTTTTTTTTTTTTTTTTTTTTTAATAGAGATGAGGTTGCCCAGGCTGGTCTCAGACTCTTGGCCTCAAGTGATCCTCCTGCCTTGGCCTCCCAAGTGCTGGGATTATAGGCATGAGACACTATGCCAGGCCAATTTCTGAATAAATTAATTCATATAATAAAGTATTTGTTAAAGTTTGTAAACTGCTAGTATGAACATAACATTGATAACACTTTTTCCATCAACTGAGAGGCAGCTTAGTGTAATTTAAGGACCCTTGTTCTGGCTCACGGCCGGGATTGGCTGTTTATAGGCTGTTTAAAAGTGGCTAAGTTACTAAATCTTAATGAGAGCCAATATCTTTATTAATAAAATACATAAGATGGGGAAATAAATGAAGTAGGTAAAAATACTTTGTAAACCTGTGTAAAGAATTATATAAATGTTAAGTGATATTACATGTGAAGTGCCTTTTTTCTGTATTTGTTTCTATTTTAATTAAGGTTAGTTTATCTTAATTATATTGATTACTTTTAAAGATCTGAGTTCTAGAGACTGAGTGTTGAAGTAATTTGGTACCTTAAAAATATTATGAGACGGTCAGGCGTGGTGGCTCACGCCTGTAATCTCAGCACTTTGGGAGACTGAGGTGGGTGGATCATCTGAGGTTGGGAGTTTGAGACCAGCCTGACTAACGTGGAGAAACCCTGTCTCTACTAAAAATACAAAATTAGCTGGGCATGGTGGTGCTTGCCTGTAATCCTAGCTACTTGGAGGCTGAGGCAGGAGAATCCCTTGAACCCAGGAGGTGGAGCTTGCAGTGATCTGAGATCACGCCATCGCACTCCAGGCTTGGAAACGAGAGCAAAACTCCATCTCAAAAAATATAGATATAGATATAGATATAGATACAGATAGAGGAATACTTCAATTTTAGTCAATTATTGCTATCTTACAAAAATATTCTCCAACCATCTTATTTGACTGTACGAGAAATTTATACTTTTTCATTGGTTGACCTGAATTCACCTGGAGAAGATTAATACATGTAAATTAAATTGAAGAGTTCATACAGTTTGCTCAAGATTATTTAAATTATGCCTCTAACGTTACTCTGTCACTTTGGGTATTTCTATATTGTTACTGTTTAAATATATGGACTAAAACAAAAGAGACTAGCCTCTAAGAAAGCAGAGCATTTTGAACTCTGTAATGCCTGTTACTCCTTTTTGCTGCCTTCAGTAAACTTTAGTTCCCTTAGTTTTTGCTTCTCAAAATCACCGATCTCTGTCTGGGCATCTCCTGCAGTGCACAGAGCAGCACAGTGGATAGTTTCAGGTTTCATTGAGTGCTGCTTTACACCACACTCTTTTTTGAGATGGTATCTTGCTTTTTTGCCCAGGCTATAGTGCAGTGGTGCAATCATAGCTCACTGCAGCCTCTACCACTGCCTGTTGGGCTCAAACAGTCCTCACACCTCAGCCTCCTAAATTGTTGGGATTTCAGACATAAGCCACTGCTCTCAGTCTACACCGTTCTCTTGTCTTGCATATGTAAATGATGTTTTTACTATTGGTGAACATTGTGATTACACTCCTACCTAATTCTAAGGGAGACATCAGGAACTTGCATTTTAGTTTTTTGCTCAGATTTGTCATAGTATAATTATTTTTTAATTGTAATAGACATACTTGCTAAAAACTCAAAGGTATCACTTACCACTGCATACTTAAATATAAAACAAAAGTTAATTGTCCAGTTATAGCTGAAAGTTATTTTTTATTAATTTATTTTTTTGAGATGGAGTCTCACTCTGTTGCCCAGGCTGGAGTCCAGTGGCATGATCTCGGCTCACTGCAACCTGCGCCTCTCAAGTTCAAGTGATTCTCGTGCCTCAGCCTCCAAAGTAGCTGGAATTACAGGCACATGCCACCACGCCTGGCTAATTTTTGTATTTTCAGTAGAGATGGGGTTTTGCCATGTTGGCTAGGCTGCTCTCAAACTCCTGACCTCAGGTGATCCACCTGCCTTGGCCTCTCAAAGTGCTGGGATTACAGATGTGAGCCGCCGCACCCAGCCATGGAAGTTAGTTTTTACCTATTTTTCACCTAAGAAGGATGGCAGAGAAGAGGGATATGACACCTGCCCTTTGACCATCCAGCCATGACCTTATTACAAGTGAGCTCTTGAGGATGTCTACAGACAGACTGTGAGATTGAAAGCTGCAGCCACGGCTGTGTCCATGCCGAAGTTTAGAACTGAAGTTTAGCTTTTCTTGCTTTTGGTCTGTTTATTTGCTACCAACCAAAATTCTAGTTTTTATAGTGCATCCACAACTGTACTTTTTAAATACATCTTTCGAACACTTTTATATGCCACTACTCTATTATGAGGAGAGTTTAATATAATAGAATTTCCACTGAACTAAAAATTATGTTTTCCTTTTTATTTTTTCAATTCTTTTTTAAATTTATTTGACCTAAAAATTATATATTTTATTTGCAGAACTGCTGGCTTTTAAAAAATATCCTAAAGGTTGTATTGATCTTGCTAATTGATATTTTGCCCACGCACGTACACCTGTGGGGGAGCACAGCACACTATCTCATCTTAAATGGTATAAAATCTCAAGCAATAATGTGATTCAGCATTACTATTTCTTTTTAACTCTAATCTTATGACAAATTATATGTGTATATATATATATTTTTTAACTCTAATAACAGTTACCATTAATTGCTGTAACTCAATTAGATAGGATACTTTGAAGGTAGAATGCATTAGTCTACACATACCATTGATTTGATTTCTCTTCCAGCCATTGGATTTAATGTAGAGACGGTGACATACAAAAACCTTAAATTCCAAGTCTGGGATTTAGGAGGACAGACGAGTATCAGGTATGGCACAAAGACCAGGTTATTTGGTAGTATTTAACATTTATTGGTTCTTTTAAGGGTTAACATCAGTAAACCAGCATATGTGTTCTATTGTAATTTAAAGGGAGCCACCTAGTTTAAAATGAGGTAAAATTTGGAACTATTTCCTTAGAGCATCCATTGAATTAAAACTTAAGGAAGCCCAATTTTTCAGATATCCGGTTAATGAAAATCTTTTCATGAAAATCTCAGGACTTTATTATTTCAGCTATTCTGAACTAGAAAGGACCCTCCTTTTAATTCTTGTCAGTCTCTCCTCTCCGAAACACATTGTTTTGGAATTTATTGAAGTATCTTGCAGTCCTCCCTTTTAGGGCTAATATAAAAATAAATGTCTTTGGCCAGGTGGGATGGCTCATGCCTGTAATCCCAGCACTTTGAGAGGCCATGGTGGGTAGATCACGAGGTCAGGAGTTCAAGACTAGCCTGGCCAACATGATGAAACAC